>OZ010573.1:3645841-3798341 GCA_963932145.1 Acanthosepion lycidas
GAGTAGAAGCTACTAAGAGATATATTCCTGATGCATAGATAGTCTTTTGCAACATGATATGATGAACTTGTGTGTAAAGACTGCTCCAGTAGCTTTCCTTTTCAGGGCCAGAGAGAAGGCATGTAGTATATTTATACATTTTTTAGCATGTCTTTCTAGAAAATAAAACCTTCATTTACTTTCTTCCAACTTCTCTTCTATTGTTCAATGTTTGGATAAATCTCTGTGTTGACAGCAGAGATAAATATAAGATGACTCGCACATATTTGATAAACCTCAACAAATACATACATACATATATATATATATATATATATATATATATATATATATATATATATACACACATACCTCAAAATGTATAAGAATGAATTGAAATACTTGGCACTAATTCTTTTGTTTTCTCTTCTGCTGGCAAAATATGCAATCCCCCCCCCTTTTCCTTGTGAGAATGGATTCACTAAATTGTAACAGCAAAAGCAGCCTGAGAAAGGAATTCAGTTTTTTGAAGAACTTTTGGAATAAGGATCATGATGATGATTCTTTTTAAAATTCAGAAAGAAAAGACGAGGAAAATGCAAATTAATGCACTGAAAGTTAACCTTCTGAAATTAATTATGTTCATTGCATTCTCCAACTCCAGTGAGAATTATAAAGATAATAATATTTGACTCGGTAAGAAATGATTATATTCTTTTGTTCTAAATTTTTTAGATAAGTTTTTCTTCTCTTCTCAATCTCTATACAAATAAGTTGGCATAAAATTACTTTTCCTGGATAGATTGAATGTCACTCTTGTTATATCCATAATATTGACCAATTTGAATCTTAATCAATTTGATCTCAAATGAATTTCCTCACTTAGATGAGATTTCATTAAATCTTATTTGTTTTGTTTATTTTTTCTTGATTTGAAATCTTATTTCATTAAATCAAAGATGAAAATTCCTTGATGCAATGTAACTGTTAGAAAACACTTCATTTTCAAGCTCAGTAAAAGTTAAAAAAACAAAACAAAAAAAGAACATGAGGTCATGTGGGTTGAGAAAGATCCGTTATCTTTTTTTTTCTCTCTGTGTGTGTGTGTGTGTGTATATATATATATATACACACACACACAAAAGTTCCATATAAAATCTGGCATCTTAAAATTGAATAATAATAAAATAAAAAAACAATGAACATACAGATCTGACTGCAATTTTTTAAAAATGCCTCAGGATATTTAATTCATATAAAATGCTTTTACAGAATTATTTGACTAAAAGATGATATCTAAGTTAAATTCATTTTGTGAAAATTCATTTGTTTGGCAAATGAACAAGTTTTCCCCCCCCCCTCATTTTTTCTTAATTTTTTTATTTTTTTGAAGAGATATGGGTTATTTTCATCCATTTTTATTATCATTTTAAATTGAATTGGGTGTCAAATTTAACAAGAACAAAAAAAAAAAGATGCTGGAATCTAGCCATTTGGTTTGGCAAATATTGATCATTGTCTGACACATAATTACTCACTGGATTCATTTGATTGGTTCAAATTTCAAACATTTTTCTTTTCCAGATCATTGTTTTGATTACCTTTTGTCATAAAGTAAAAAATAAATAACAAGGAACGTTATTGATTGCATAAATGGCTGACTGTTACTAAATCAAAAGTGTTCATTTATTCAGAGTGTTTCAGAAATATTTCAGTGTTCCTTCATAATGTTCATTGATCATAAGAAGGAAATGATAAAACAAACTTAGGTTACTTAAATATTTAATTTGTTGATGGGTTTGCTGTGCAAGGTTGTCAATATCCAGTACAAAGGGAGGTAAGAAAACAGATTTATGAAATTCATATTATTACAAGAATCATTATCAGCAGCAGCCATTGCAAGTCTATTATTAGACGAAGGCCTTCCTCAATATCTTTTGTGATTACTGTTACTCTGCTATACTCTGCCATGTCTTGCCAACAACATACTATCTTATCTCTCCATTTTCTATTTGGTTTTTCCTACTATTTTTGCTATAATTGAAACAATTTTGGCATCATACGATCGTCCTAATGATGCAGAGTGTTGTGAAGAGAATGCAAACATGTTGGCTGAGTTAATTCAATTTCTTGATGACTGAAGTTATGAGATAAGAACCTCTGACAATGGCAGAAAAGTACTGCAAATTTTGAGAGAACACAACTTGCCAAAAAAAAAAAAAATAACTCAAATAATTTCCCTTTGTACTGAATTAGAGCAGAAAATGACAACTTTATTAAAAACATCAGGAGACATGATAAATGATAGCTTGTGAAGAGCCATGGTCCTGAAAGAAAGGCCTTCTGTTCCAAACTAAATCATTCACAGCTGTTATTACTAAGAAAGACAAATTAGTAATATTCAGTGAATTTAAAGTAGCATTATGAAGCTTCAAAGAAATTGAGAAGATGATTGAATAGAATAAAAGTGAAAATACACTAATTAGCTCTTTTCAAATGTAAAGGCCAAAACCAAAGCCACAGAGTAATAATGTCCACACACCTGATTTACATGTGGTAAACCAAGCCATAAAATATTTGATAAAGTAAAAATCAAAATTATTCAATAAATAATTTCCCCTATAGTTCTAATTCAGCCAGCAAAAATATTGTCATATCTCTCACAAAAATGGATATAAAAGTATGAAGTGTAAAAACAGTAAGGCTCATTTCATAAAAGGTTTTGATCATTTTTCAGGAAATGAAAAATTATTTATATTTTCACTTGGACTAGATACCATTCCCAACAGAAATAATTGTTGATTGTGGAGCTACTGTGGTGAAATAGAAGTAAGGAATTCAAACCTACCTGTGGCTAAGAGGCCACGATGTCTCACCTGCCATTTGCAATTTAGGTAAAATGTGTCTATGGTTCTAGAACTTTTAAAACTACTGCTAATGCATGGTCAAAAACCTGAATGAAAAGTAAACCGCACAGATGAGTTGGGAGAAAACCAATGGATCTTGACCTGTGCTGGATCAAGCTTGTTGTGGCTATCAACTACAACCTATTTCAGTAGATTTAATTTCTTCCATTTCATCAGGAACAAAATATTTGATTATCAAATAATTCCAAAGTTTGGTGGTACCAAAACCCAAGAATAAACCTGTCGTTATTGATGAATCTAAATTCATTAGTTTTGACCATGATTTTAATCCAGAAAATCATATCAAACTTGCTGAATTGAACAAGATAGAATTGGCATCAGATACTTGCAGCTTTAGATGATTTTGACATTGACAAAGTTACAGACATAATATTAGGTTGGTGCAAAAATAATGACGTAATAATGTCGTTTTTTGACATATTTTTTAACGTCAAAAAACAACATTACGTCATTATTTTTGCACCAACCTAATGCATAAAACAGTAGTGGTAATCCAGAAAACCTAATTAGATTCCTCTTCATAATGCTGCCTAAGAAGCCAAGTGCAAACAAATGCAAACCCCATTGGACAATCAGACTAATACGAACATAACAACATATTCTCCAAATTCTGGTGAATAGAGTGCGTATGAGAATTAGATGGAAAATAGGACAAGAACAATGAAGTTTCATTAAAGGCACTGGAACAAGGAATGTAATATTTATGCTCAGAATAATGACAGAAAGAGCAATATGAATGCAAAAGGATATATAGATATGTTTTTTTATGGATTAAGCAAAAGCATTTGATAAAGTACATCACAAAGAACTGTTTGAACTGTTACATTGACTTGATGTATTTCGAAAGAGGTTATCAGAATAATCCAGAAGTTATACTTGGAGCAAATCACTTGCATACAAATAGAAAATGATTTCAGTAAATATAGAAAACTAGAAAGTGGCATAAACAAGGAGGCATCTTCTTCTCAGCAAAATTCAATCATTACAGTGAAGTGATCCTAACAAAATTAAAAGTTCAACCAGGATTCATTATTGGTAACCACAATCTTAACAACATGAGATACACAGATGACACGAGAAAAGAAATTACAGGAATTTCTACAGAAGGTAGTGAAGGAAAGCAAGAAGGACTAAACATCAATTGTAAGAAGACAGAATCCAAAAGGATGAGACGAATATGCAAATTAAAAATTGGAGATACCAAAATCAAACAAGAACAAAAAAATATCTGGGAAGTGTTTTAACAGACGACAGAAAGTGTGACACTGAAATCAAAAGGTGCATTGGAATAATGAAAGATGCCTTCCAAAAGCTAAGTGGATCATTTTGTTAGATACAAAGAAAAGGGTACTGAACCGTTACATACTATTCGTCCTCCTGTATATGAGTGTCTACTGGACAATCTCTTCAAAGATGAAGAGACTTGAAGTATGGTTGTCAGCAAAAGAACAGCCCAAGGATGTGAACTATGAACTGTGTTACGTGATACTCGCTTGGGTTGCGAGATGTCCCGGGTTCAAATCCCGGACGAGCCCCCATTTTGTTACGTGTTGATAATTGTAACAAAGGAAAAAATGATTTACCACAACACAGAGCTAAATCACAAACAAATTTACTAAAACAGAACATAAAATATATACAAGATAAACAATTGTGGCCTACAAAACACAGAGTTACTGGCGAAGTGTTACGAGGGAGAAGGAAAGGGAGTCAAATATGTTTATCACTTTAGGGCTAGTGAAGTAATCTAAGTGCTATATTTGGAAATCCCCAAAGGTGTGTAAATAAATATGAATTTTTAGTTTGGTCAATGAAAATTAGTCAAAATTCTATTTACCAAATTTGTTCCATGAAATTCTCTTTTAGGTTTTGGTTGGTTGGCAACTTTTTATAGAGATTCTTTCGGCTGGATATAATAGTCCTTGAATCAAAAGCCGGAGTTGATAACAGCAGAAATTTCCATTCATCAACTGACAACCCTTTTCCAAAATCCCATTTTTATAGGGGCTAACACCTAATTTGCATATTTCTAGAGGTTTCTCGAATCATCTAGATTCTTCTCGAATATACTAGAATGATCTAGAATCTTCCAAACATTCTATTTCTAATTTCTCTATTTTACAACTACTTCATGAATGAAAACTTTTCTGTAATAATAAGTAGAACTCAGTGGAATCCCTTATTATAGAAATGCATCCTTGTAACAACTGGAGACATAAAAATAAAAAAAATTAAATATTTAGGAAGTGTTTTAACAGAGAACAGAAAATGAGACACTGAAGGTACCTTGGAAAAGTGAAAAATGCCTTCCAAAAGCTAAGCAAAGTATTAAGAAACAGGAAAAAATGTTATAAAGAAAGAAAAAGTACTGAACTGTTATGTATTATTGGTACATGTATATGACAGTGAATGTTGGACAATTTCATCACAGATCAAGAAGAGACTTGAGGCAACAGAAATGTGGTTCTACAGAAGGATGCTGAGAATACAATGGACTGAATATGTGAGCAATGACCAAGTTTTTGGGAAAATGGAAACAAAAGGGTCACTTACACATAGAATCAGAAAGTGGGAATAGAAATTTCTTTGGCGCATAAGAAAAGAAAGCTTGGAAAATTTGATACTCACAGGACATATTGCAGGCAAGAGGGACAGAGGAAAGCAGAACAAAATCACTGCCTAATGAGCTTGGCAGAAAATGGATTAGGATATATAGCAAAAAGACAAAATTTACTAAAAGCTACAAAGAAAGGGAAATTGTGGAGACCCATGATTGCCAATGTCCTGAAGGAAAAAACATTATATAGAAGAACTAAAAATAAATTCAAAAGAAAAATCAGAATTACTTATATAAGAGAGAAACCTATATTGAAGTTTTTCTTTTGTTTACAATGATTTTCATTTTTTCTAATCTCATGGTTATTGCTTCACACAGATTGGTACAAATGATTGAAAAGGAGAGATCAATAATCAATAAGGAAAGATATAGAAAATAACTGGAGTTTGGTTTTGTTGCTGCAGAAAATTGTGCCATGTCCTAATTCCGATTTTGCTTGCTTTTGAGGAAAAACAGAAAATTCAGGAACTTAATGATGAAAATTATTTATTTTTTCAATATAAATTATTTTCCAGCCTAATGCATTTAATTCTCTGATTAATATTAAAATCCCACAAATTTTGTACAATGAACCAATTGAAAACTTTACATCAAAATTTTATCTCCATGTCAAGCAATTAATTAATAATAATAATAATAATTCATCCATCCTCATCTGTGCATGCGTATTCTTTTCAATATTTACTTTTGCACGCAAGCATATAATACATAACAATAGATTTTCCTAACATTATTTACATTATTCAGACTATTGTCCTCATCTTTGTCGCCATATTTATCACAACGTTTTGGCCGTTGTATGCTCCAGCCTTCTTCAGGTGGTTGGAATGTCAAACTGAACCCTCTATTTCATTTGGGTTTAAGACATCCGTATACCGTAAACCGACATTCACTGGACAGTACCTCAATTTCCATTCCCACCATCCATACAGCGTAAAGAAAGGGATCGTCTGTTGCTTACAACACTGAACAAAAGTCATAAGTGGCGACCCAGAGACATTAGATAAAGAATTGGTCAGTATAAGTAGTACCCTACAATGTAACAACTATCCTGGATACATGGCAGCAGCCCCCCAAAACTGGGATAGGCGGGTACAAGAGAAGGAGGACAACAACACTCAGAAAATAGTCTGCCTGCCTTATGTGAAGGGGTTATCAGAAAAAATACGAAGGATCTGCGGTCCATATAACATCAGGACAACCTTCAAAAGCTTGACGACACTTTGCAGATATCTCTCCCTAGTAAGACCCCCCCATAGAGGTGAACATGACTAAAGACTGTGTGTATGCTATCCCGTGCAGCTGTGGAAAGGAATATAAAGGAGAGACAGGCCGCCCCCTCAAGGTAAGGCTTCAAGAACACCAGAAATCTGTAACATGAGGGGAAGTAGAAAAATCAGGCGTGGCTGACCACATATGGAGAGAGAAGGGAGATCACTGCCCTCTGTGGGACCATGTTGAGATCATTGACAAGGAACACCATTGGAAAATTCATAAACTTAAGGAATCAGCACATATGATAGGCCACAAAAATCTCCTGATCCGACCAAGCATAGAAATGAATACAATATGGGAACCAGTAATAAGGAGTGCCAGAGAAAAGCAATAACAACAACAAAAGTTGCAATATGAGCTCTGGTAAAAACATGCATGATAACGGCAAAATTACAATATGAGCACTAGTAAAAATGGTTGCTGAAGACATTAGGTTTATAATACCCAGAAATTCATACCCAGATGTCCTCAAGGCCACATGGCACAGTGGATAAAGGCGTTAGTTAGATCCAATGACAGGACCCAAAGTGTGTGAGTCCCCTATTAAAGCAATGGAGAACTTTCAGAGGGAAAATTAACAGGAGATAACTGATAACTGACATCCATCAAACATGGCACATGGAACTAGAACAGTCTACCTCAGTGAGCGAAATAAAGGGTTCAGTTTGACATTCCAACCACCTGAAGAAGGCTGGAGCATACAACGGCCGAAACTTTGTGATAAATATGGCGACAAAGATGAGGACAATAGTCTGAATAATGTAAATAATGAACCAATTTCATGTATTGATAAAATGAATGACAATAAAAGTAGAAAAACATTTAGACAGGAGAATGTGTGGGTGTTTCTTTTTTTTTTGGGGGGGTTGTGTGTGTGAAATTTGTGTAGGCCTGCATGATATACACATATGTGAAAAATTATAAGTCAAAAGAGAGAACCATGAAAATGAATGTTCCTTAGTGGAGGACACATTTTTACCACACGTGACTAACATAGCCAGAGATTTGTAAAGAGACTAGGAAGCAAAATGTATACATTTTTTTTTTTTTTTTTTTTTTTTTTGGCTCTTAACATATGTTCCCCTTAGTGACTTTTTTTTTTTTTTTTTTTTACCAAGTTGGATAACCCACAAAAGTAATATAAATATTTACAAAATTCATTTTAGTCCGGTTGAAAATGATGGAGCATGCAGTAAAAGTTAAATTTACTAACAATGCCTTGTGAGATGTGCAAACTAATATTTATACTACATTAATGTGTTCTGTATATGTATGCTGTATATAAGGAATGACAGTAATTTTATCGGTGGAGAAACTGAAAATTATCTTCGGTTTTATCTTCATTCCAAAGCAATATTTAAGCTTAGAAATGCTAATCATTTTCTATTAATGTTAATTTGTTATAAATTTCTTAATTGCCAGAATGAAAGTTGTTAAAAGCAATTGGTTAATATTAATAAACATTTTAAGCATAAAAAATTATGCATGCATTGTTATGTCTAAATGTGTAGATATGTTGAAAAGTATATACATATATAGAGAGATGTATTTTATATATGTGGAAGGGTAGGTGGGGGTAAAGGTTATTATCTTAGAAAAAGAAAACGGTGAACCAATTTAAGTTAAGGCTGTTCATGTTTGATGAACTAATGCCCATGAAAAGGCATGAATCCATTTTTCCCTGCACTTTGCACTGTCATTAGATATTATGGTTTTGTGACTTAGCATGGCTTATAGAAAAAAGTGATTGAACATTTAGGCAAATCACTCTCCCATAATTAGTTTACCCAAAAAGTAACAATAAAGGGCCGTTATCCCAAAAGTATACAGAGGCAGTTCTTCCTTGACTTAGAATGAGCTTATGCTCTATTTCAACATAAAGCAACAAAAATTGTAAGCTGTAAATGATGACTGCAAAAGAAAAAAAAAAGTGGATTTTCTTTGTGCATACACAATATGCAGCCTCTTTTATTTTTATTGCTGATGGAAAAAGCCAAGCCAACCAACACTATTTACAGAGTCCTGAAAGTTTACTCTATCCATCAGTATTAATGTGTTCTCTGTATCTGTTGCAGTTTCCATGGAAACAAATAAGAGGCATTACTTTTGGAGTGTCCGACATATGTATATTTGTGTGTATATTTACAAACACATACATGTAACGCTATTCTGAATAACATTTTGCTCACATAATTAAGAACAAACAACTCGACTAAATAAAAAAGGATATTTTAATCCATCTAAATTTAGCTTGCTTTACATTTACTGACATTAACAACAACATTTCACGTGTAGGAATTTTAAAAATAGAAGAAGCTAATTGCAAAATGTTATTGTTTACTTATAAAATGTTCATCTTCAAATTAAAGACATTTTATTCAATTTGATTGATTGCCCAAGTGAAGCTATAATCAATATTTCAATGTGAAGGTTTTATTTTACAATACTTTCCTTTTGCAGTAATTTTATGACTTATTGTTTATTGTAACTCTTCTGCCAATAGAAAACAGAAAAATTCTATTCTTTTTATAATATAAAAATTAAGGCTAAAAAACGAAATGTAAAAAGAAAAGTTATAATGCACTTTTGAGCTATTAAAACTGATCAAATTTCTGTTCACTTCTTAAAATGTTAAAATGCCTATGTCATTTTTTTTGAGATTTTATAAGCAGTCTCTTTGTTTCATTTCACATAGGCCAGTTCTGTGGGAATTGGTTATCTGAAAGTTTCCAAGTTAAAGTAGATAAGTATTATCTAAATGAAGAAAAAGTCAATACAAAATATATACACTATTTTTATTCATGCGTATATAAGGATGTGTGTGTGTGAGAGAAAAAGAATAAATGTGTTGTTTATTGTACTAATTTTTTAATATTTTAATTGAAACAAATCTCAGGAAAAGAGATCGCTCTTTCTTGAATGGTTTCTGAGCTTGAATGGTTCATATAATATTTATATATTCATTTTATTATAGCATTCCCTGTTAAAAAAAATGCAAAAAAGAAAATTGGGAAGGCTATTAAAAACAGTCAGACATTTGGAAATATCACCAAGCATGAAACAGCACTTCCAAAATAAAAAAATAAACAAAAATTTTATTTTTTTTATGCGCGCATATATATATATATATATATATATATATATATATATATATATATATAAATATAAGGAAGAGGTTATAGTAGTTCCAACGAGAGAAAAGTGTATATATAAAAAAGAAGAGCGAAACTGCAAACCTTTTTGGTTGTAATATGGATTTTTAAAAAAATATTATGCTTTATTTTCCATAATTTTGTTACACAAGTTTCTGGTCTTGTGATCGTCATCAGGCAAAGGGTGGAGATTTCCACATATTATTAAGAATAATTAATTTTTTTCCTTTATGATTTTCGATGTTAAATATTCTCGATATGAGACGTTCTCTTTTTTTGTGTTAGAGACCAAAATGTCTTTCTTGAACTGGCAGTGATGATTTCTGCTTTATAAAACAATTAAGATTAGTCAGGAGAAATGAAGTAGTTATCAGCATTCTTATCTTTTAATGACCCCTTTTCCATTTTCGTGTGTTTCTGTCTGCATGCGTGCATATATGTGTATATCCTCTCTCCATACATACACATTGTCTCAGAACAAGGAATCAGTGAACTCATCTGTATACACACACACACACACACACACACACACTCTGTCCTATTACAAGCAATCAGTACTTAGGCACACTTCCCAAGTTACATGGAATCAGTGTATATATATATATATATATATATATATATATATATGCACACACACACACTTCCTAAGCTTTGTAAGGTGTGTGTGCGCGCGCCTGCCTGCCTGTGAGTAGTTCTCCTGCTTTTGTCAATATATATATATATATATATATGTGTGTGTGTGTGTGTGTGTGTATATATATATATATATATATTCATGCCCCACAGACGCCCACATGTTTTACCACTGCATTTGGCCATTATGTGTGCTTTTGCGTGTAGGGTTATGATCTATTTAGTTCTGGTTTAAATTTGTTTATGAAGTTGTTTTTTTTCTTGTATTTGTAGGTAAGAATAATTGTCTGTTTGATATATCGGCATTATATTAAATTTACCCTGGTTACATTTGAAGATGTGTTGTGATACAAAAAGTTTTCTGTTGTCTGGTAATTTTATGTTGCTTTTATGTAGGGAGACACTGTTGTTCAGTTGTTGACTGATGCCAATATATGACTTCTTGCATTTTGAGTACATAAATCACATTTTTGGAATTGCAGTTTAAGTTTTTCATTTATTATGAATGTCGTTTTGGGGTTTTCAAAAGTGTAGGAGTTTCCTTCTATAATGATGTCACAAACCCTACATCTTTTTTTGTTGCATTTTGTGACTCCCTGTATTGTGTGTTGGTTAAATTTGCGCATATATATATATATATATATTTTTTTTTTTTTTTTTTTTTAAGCGTTTCACCCCAAGCAAGGCGAGAAGCCACTAGGACGCAAGGAGTTACAGAAAATTTGGAGCAAGATCAGATAGGAGTGATAGAAGAAAGGATGAGGAGAAGGGTAGTGGATAGATCAAGGCAACTGGAAATGTTGATTGACATTACATTTGAATAGCTGGAGATTATAGCTTTCAGGGAAACTGGAATAGGGAAGGGAGTTCCACAGGCAAGAGGTGCGAGACATGAAGCTATTGGAGTAGAAGAGATGACTACATTTAGGAGTTTCAACAGTGAAAGGGTGAGAGTGGGATGCCAGCCTCGTAGGGCACTTGAACTCATGAAGTCAGGGAACCAGCGAATGAAGCTCCTCGGAGCAATTGCCATGAAAGTATTTGTAAAACAGACAGAGAGAGGTGACAGCACGTGTGTGAGAAAGTGACTGTAGACGAGATGCCAGATCAGGGCCAATTATATTGCATATCCACCTCTGGAGCCTATCAAGAACCCTGAGGCAAACAGAAGGGGCTCCAGACCATATATGGCAGCAATACTCCATGCAAGGACGAATTGTTGATTTGTAGATCTGGAGGATTGATTCTGGGGAGAAAAATTTCCTGGCACGGCACAGGGAGCCAACTTTCCTTGCGGTGGACGAAGCAATTGACTCAATGTATTCGTTCCATCTCAGGTCAGCAGTCAACGTGAGACCGAGCAGCTGCAGAGAGGTACTCTCGAAGTTGAGCGTCAGACATTCTAATGGAGGGCAGGGAAGGATCTCTGTGGAGATTAATAGAGAGCAGTTTTGTTTTTTGAAGCATTAAAATTGACCAGCCAATTCCTGCCCCAGTTCCTGCTGCCAGTTCCTGCCCCAAACGCTTTGGAGATTTCGAGGGCTACGGCACGAGCTTCCTCGTTATTTTGAAGAGCTTGGTAGACAGTTTCAGGGATGGCCGTAAGCACATCAGCTGTAGATCGGGCAAAGCGGAAGCCATATTGCTTGTCTGAGAGCAGATCATGGGATGTGAGGTGGTTAACCACTTTGGTATTGATTAGGGCTTTGAAGACTTTGCCGAAGAGGGGTAGAAGACTGATAGGACAGTAGTTAGAAGTGTCAGAGGGGTTGTCAGAGTTCTTGAAGACAGGAACAATCGAAGAGGACTTCCAGCAGTCAGGAAAACAAGATTCCTTGAGGCAGTAGTTATATAAATTAGAGAGGGCGGACACCAATTCAGGCACGCATTTCTTCAAGACAATGGCTGGTATCCCGTCTCCACCACTAGCCTTGTTGGTGTCTAAATTGGAGATTAATGCCCAATACCAAAGATGGGGTTATGTGTAACCCACTGTATAGGGCCTCAGTTCTAAGCGGGAAGTTGGGTATGGGTACACTGAAAGAGTTGAGCGTTGAGTTGAATGAAAATTTCTGAGCAAAGCATTCAGCCTTGTCGGCAGAGGAGGTCAGGACTTCGAACTGGTTGAACAAAGGAGGTATAGAGGGTTTGCAATTGTTCAATACGGTCTTGCAGAGACGCCGATAATCTTTGAAGCCAAATTTGCGAGATGCAATATGCTCCTTCATCCGAGCAGCAAATAGTGACTTAGCATCGTTGAGGACACGCTTACACTTGTTATGGGTGGAGGCAAAGAGACGTCTATTGCAGTCAGACATGTCGCTACGTAATAGGTGGAAGTAGTGATTCTTATGAGCAAGCAGCAAAGAACCAGGGGGAGGAGTGCGACTTGACCCTATATTTCCTTGAGGGATTGAAAGTGTCGATTCCAGCTTTAACCCAGGATGAGACCTCAGAAACACATTCTTGGACGGGGAGCATAAAGACAACATCCTAGGGGACATCGCGGAGGAAATCATGGAACACGTCCCAGTCAGCTTGTTGATAGTAGAACGAAGTTCTCGTGGTAGGAGGTTCTTTCCGGCGGGTGGAGTTGAAGGAGATGTTAACTGATACTACCGCATGATCATAGTTACAGAGGGCAGAGTTGCGTGGCGCTACAAGACTCGGGGATGGAAGTAAAACACAGATTGAGAAGAGAGGCTTTACCTTCCCGGTTGAAGGCAAAATGAGTGGGGAAGTTAACTATCTGCGTGAGGGATTGAGAGACTGAAAAATTGAGCGTTTGAATGCCTACATGGTCAGTAGTAGCATTCTTAAGCCACATGGTATGATGAGCGTTAAAGTCACCAAACACAAATATGTGAGTAAACGGGTGGATGGAGAGAGCCTTGTCTATGCTGTCAGAAATGCTATTGAGTATCTCGCAGTCTTGAGAGGATAGAGAGCGGTAAAGGAAGAAGAGATAGCTTACCGCATTGAGAAGAGATAGACACACATGTACGACTGGTCTGGCGATTCGAGAAACAACTCTCTGGCCAGAGGGAGATGGTCCTTAACGTAGACACCAAGGCCGTACATGTGGGTTAGAGAGTCTTTTCTGAGGAGAGGAAGGTAGCCTGGGATTGAGAGATCAGAGGAGGGGATAGACGAGACAAGGTTGGTCTCACAGAGAGCCAGTATATCCGAGCAGTTTACAGTGAGGAAAGATTCCATACTGCAGAAGTTTGTTCTAATGCCACGGATGTTGGAGAATGAAATGTTGAGGGGTTTAGGTTATTTTTGTGTGGCTGGTTTAGGATTACTTTTTTGGTCTTTGTAAGTCATGTGGAATTTTGCTTGGAAGATGAGAAGGCCTGAAGTAAAAGAAGCAGACAGTTATCAACTGTGACGTGGGCAGAGAGGAGTTGGCACAGCCTGCATCATAATGTGGCCTCAGGGTTGCCCACCGGAGGTGACTGCAGGGACACCTTTCCATGCACGGCATGGCACTACAAACACCCCGGTATTATACAACTGTTGATCAGAGCGGCCGCTCAAAACACTACACAAGAGTTAGGGCTCCTAACTACCAGTCGGAAACAGCAACCAGAGAACTGTCAACTGTGTACCCTCAGAATGAAGAGGTGATGCTACAGACTGCACACATCACAGGAGAAACAGAGCTGCACTAATACAGAGGTCAGAGAGAGAGTACCGGGAACCCCTTCCTAAACAAGGCATAAGGCTCTACTCATGTCCAAGAGATGGGGGAGGAGTGTTGACCGGGCGGTAGGAACGCCTACCTACTCCTATTGCATATAACACATACTAGAACGACAAAAACAGAGGGAAGGATAAGAGGGGGAGGTAATGGGCAAAGAGTCCTGGCTGGCACTTGGATTTTACCCTTTCGCAACATTAAGTTTTAACTTAGTATAAGTCCCATTGTCTATTCTAAAAAGAAATTGAAGAAAAATAAGGTTATCCGGATTTATTGCTATGTCATAATAAATGCCCCAACATACGTGGCAGCGAGTGTTTGTCTGCTTTCTTCCTCATGATAACAAGTGAATGTACGGCTTACCTTAAGTCCAAGCATCGACCTGGTGTAGAGGGGGGTGGATCAATGGCCAATCCTCTGCCCTCACCAAATAGTGGGCTTGGGAGGCATGCTTTCATAAAATTAAGAACAACAGGAGAAAGAAACGGCGAAAGCAATTCCAAGTTCAGACAATTTATCAAGCAAGAACATTCAGCCAACTAGATCATTCGCATCGAGCCAAAGACATTCAATTTTCCCTTTTTTTTTTTTTTTTTTTCTGATTTTTCTTTTGAACCGGGATTTCTAACTAAACCATCAAATAGGTTAGAATATGAGAATTTAATTCTCAGAACAGCCTTGTGAAAGCTTACCTTATTAACTGCTGTCACTTTCAAAGTACTCCCATTTGTGAAACTTGGTATTTTATGGGATGATTGTGTGCCATTACTGGAAGCATTCTTGGAACTCATTTTCTGTAATCACATTCAGTGAATTAGTCAATGTATTGCTGGTTGTCAAGGCAAATCGGAATCCAGATTCTTTTTATAACTTTTAATAAGAAATAAGAGAATTTTTTTTCTAAAAGTTATTTTACAATTGTGATTATGGTTCTTTCATTACAAATTTAACTTTTGCTACTCATCTGAATTTTTATTTTGTCACAAAAAATGTATTACTTTCTAAACACTATTTTGATTATGATGGTAGACACAGCTTTTAAGTAGATTGGAGTCCAGATGGGAAAATAGATCTATTAAATAAAAAAAAAAATAAAAAAATGAAATAAATTTTTGCTTTTAAATTAACCTTTTTTGATTGGTTGGGATGATCCGAGCTTTTGTGCATGTGCTGTAGTGGATAGCAGCTTTGAATGAGAAATCTGGGAGCCAACTTTGAATTCCAGTTGAATTCATTACATTCACTTACAAATACCCTTGGGGAAAGGTATGAATCGCTCTCTTTTCCCTCTAGCTATGGGTTAAATAATAGCACTTGTATCTGTAAAACTCATTCTCAAAAGAAATTGCAAATGCAATATTTATTCAGAAAAAAGAATTATTCTATCATTCCAAAGTGTTTCAGCCTTAAATAACGTCCAAAAGGGGTTGATAACCTGTAAAAAAACAAAAAAACAAATCAATCTATGTTAGTGTTGAATATTAGCTAGTTTGCCAGAGGTTTAGCACACAAGTAGGCAAATGTAGCCAAAGCCAAAACTGACTTGAGTCATTTATGGAGAAATATATAGCTGAACAAAGACCCCTCATGCAAATGTATTGGGAAGGTCCATTCTAGCAAAATGGACCAACCCAACTGGTGTATTAGGCGCTCTCCTATAAAATAAGGTAAAATCAGCTTTTACAAGGAAATAGAAGGAGGCAGCCATGTTGGCAGGTAAGTCACTTGACTTCTACATCTCCCTCCTCTCCCCATTGCGGAAGCATATTGGCCGTTGGGGAGGAATTAATTCCCTATTGCCTGGCTGATTGTACGAGAGTAGTCGGGATAGCGCCCTGGGAATCCTCGTTCTTGATGGCTGTGATTGAGTAGGGCCCTGGGACGCTGGTTTATTTTGTAATGTAATGTCACCATTTTCCAAGTCTTTGGCAGATTGATGTGGTCTGCATGTATCCGTAATTGTCGGCTCAGGTGACACAGGCATGGCGCTTGGTATGGGGGTCTTGATTATGGGTGCTTCAAGTTTCCTTAGAAACCTACGGTTCCGCAGGGTTATTCTGCCTGATCCTGCAACTCTAATTCAACCCTGTTCTTCAGAACTTTTATTTTCAAAAATCAAACCAAAAATGAAATGTGCATTAATTCATCTCATCTTGTAGGATACATAAATGATCAGATGTAATTCACTCCAGAAATTTGGAAATGACATGCTGTACTGCTTGGCATTTCTGCTGGAAGCTCCAATACGAATATTTCAGAGGGTTTGGGTATCGATCTGAGCACCCAGCAGAGGATTCAGAAAGAGTTGGATGAGTCTAATAGTGATTACAAAGGTACGGAGCTTGGAGAACTCACTCTGATTGTTCTGATAAGAAAAGAATTCTTGAATTTGTTGGTGAGGGTCTTTGACTCAACACACAGGCCTAAATCAAGTGCTTTGAGGAGGTAGTGCTGCTGTGGGTTAAGAGGGTTGCTGCAGGAAACTTTATGTCTGGTAACAGGATTCTGCACCATGACACACAAGCAGCAGAACCCAGTCATGGCTGTAGACAGTTTCTGCAGCCACATCACCCCTTACATCTGGCCACATAACACCCCAAACTGCAACCCCCTTGATTATTATGCCTAGGGCACACTTGAGTGATAGACCAACAAAACTCCTTGTAACACCAAAGATGAACTGAAGGCAAGGATTATGGTAGCATTCACCAACTTAAACAAGGAGACTGTCCAGAAGAGTTGCAGGAGATTCTGAAGTTGTTTGGAGGCTGCGGTTGAAGACAATGGTGATTTTATTGAATAAATTTACTCTTTAGTATTTCAAGATATTTTTATGTCATTTTGGTAAATATAACTGTTAAAATGAGATGTCAGTGTTATTTTCATTTTTGCATAATTTAGACAACATTTTATCTATCGTACCTTGTAATGGCCTCACTAGTTTTTAGAACTGAACTGCCAGACTGCCCACATAAATGATTGGATTCTGAGGATATTTGAATTCAGAGTTGTCCTTCTCATAGACTGGTTGCTAAACAGGCCCCATCTGCTCTGCTATTTAACCCATAACTAGAGGGGCAGTGAGATACATTTTTATACAAAAGTGAAAGTAACCAGCCTGGACAAAATTTGAACTTGACTCACTGATTTCTCATTCCAAACAACTAGCTGTGATACTGAGTTGACATATATGCTCCTTGATAAGTATCAATAAAAATGACTCACAATACACATACAAAGATGAAATTTAACCCAGAAAGATTCAGAATTGAGAACAGAATTCCTGAAATGACTTAACAAAGCAGGATAAAGTAAGTTTTTTGTTTTTTTTTAAATCATTTCACCCCAAGCAAGGCGTGGGGGAAGGGAGATGCCATGTGAAATATTTGTAGAAAAGACAGAGGGAAGCCACATTACATTGGTGAGAAAGTGACTGGAGTCAAGATGCCAGGTCAGGACCGATCATATTGCATATCTGTCTTTGGATTTTGTTAAGATGAATAGCAGGGATACCAGACCATGAATGGTAGATTGGTAGATGTGAAGGATGGAATTTGACGAGAAAAACCTGGCATGATACAGCTATTGATTCAATGTCAGGTCAGTGGAAAACATGAGACCAAGAAGGCGCAGTGAGTCACTCTTGTGGAGTTGAGCATCAACCATGCTGATAGGAGGCAGGGAAGTTTCTCTATGGTGAGTAAATGACAACAGTTTCATTTTGGATGCATTAAAATTTACAAGCCATTTCCTGCATCAGTCAATCACAGATTGGAGACCAACAGCCAGGTTAACTTTGTCAGCAATACCGGATTTACTATTGAGACAGGAGTAAATGGACGTGTCATCTGCATAGTCACATTAAAAAATCCAAATTTAAAAAAGCAGACGCTTCTGTCTAAGCCTTTTTCTGGTTAATGTAAATTTCCTTTATACTAACGCGTTGGCAAAATCTAAGATTTTTTTTTTTTTTTAATTGTTATTTTATACCAATTTGTCTTGTCAACAGAATTGATCTGGGAATTATTTATATCTTATGTGACAAAAGACATGACTGACTTTGAAGTTCAAAACGAGTGTGAATGTGTCTTGCCTGCAAAGTAACAAGGAAAAGAAATATGGCTGCTATCGAAGAAACAATTTATGCATGCAACGTTCAAAGTGAGACAATATTTGCACACATGCAAATTTCTGCCGTATCAGGCAGGCATAAAAAGCAAGATGCCAGCAGCACAATTCAGATTGGGAGTCATTCGGCAGACTTTGTGCAATAGAGTTGGATGTATGAGGAAGTCAATGTAGACGCGGCCGAGTTGGTGTCTGTTTCAGGCCGAGAAAGGGAGTTTTGCAATCCATTTACTTGAGGCAACCGACAACGAAGGAAGAACAGCTGGTCTGCTGGCGAATGGCGCACTGCACGTTCTGACCCCACTCTCATCACTTTCTTCTCTTTTGTTTACTACATCTTATATAGATGTTCCACATGTTTAATTTCATATACAGTCCCCTTTAAGAATCTTTCTGAATCTAAAATTTAAAAAACAAATTTCTGTTAACTTTACGTCTGAATATCCTACCCCTCCCTTCAACATCCTTTCAAAAAACTGATCATGTCATATTTGTCTACAATCATGATACATTTGTTGCATACATATTTTCCACAATTGTCAATGATGATCTATGTTCTGGTTTATCATGGCATAAAAGAATAACTCCCAATTTTGAGCTTGCTTTTCTATTTAGTACAGATCTGACATTTAATTAGTTAATCAAGACACACCCACAAGTCTGTTTTTAATTCTGACCTTAGGTTCTCCCTCACCTTTTTGGAAAAGAGGTAACACTTTGTTTTAAAGTAATGATGCAGAATAGCAGACACAGGTCATAAATAAATAAATAAATATATATATATATATATATATAATATTAGGTACCACCACGAAATCGCTAAAAAAAAGAGTATAGCATGAAAAGAACGACCTTAAATTTGATGTAAAAAATTTTTATCAGCTTAAATATATAAATCATTCTTAAGAAACACCAAAGTATTTTTTGATTATTTTTAAAAATTTTTTACTCATTCTTAGCATGTCTAAAATTTTAGTTAAAAATCTTGTTTATTTTTGTCATCGAAATTACTTAAAAAAAATCGCTATCAGCCATTTTTTTTTTTCAAATTTTGTAGACTAAGTTAAAATCCTCGTTTAGAATTATTCCAAAAATCAATTCTACGTTTTTCAAAATTTATTTGACGAAAATTAGCAAATTTAAAGATTATTTAAAATATTTTGAAAGAAGCTTTTACTTACTTTCTTCGAAGAAGAAAATTGTTCGAAATAAAAAGTAGGCGATCTTAACATCGTTGTCAATTTGCAAGTGCTGATTGATGACTGTCATCACATATCGACAGCTAACGTGAGATTCGAGTTATCATACGGAAGGTCATACGTGACGTAATGTTTTTTTTACGTGAATCAGCTTATGTACTACCCCGTAATTATTAAATAATAAAAAAAAATTAGGATTCCAATTTCTTTTATTTTGTTATTTTATTACTGTAGCTTAAACCATAACTTTGTTGATACTATCTGTAGAGATAATAAATACTATAAATAAATTAAAATACAAGTGCTGCACAGCTTTTTGAGGGCAACTATAGCCCCCTAAAGTCAATAATACAGATTTGATTTCATAAAACATTTCTATCCCAATTAAACATAATCACAAACATATCAAAGGTTTTTTTTTTACACTACAGCCTATTTGCTTTGAAAAAAAAAATATTGAAAAATGACTTTTGTCATCATCTGAACAAAATATCAAGGAAACTTGATCTGCATCCCATGAAACTAGGTATTTCTGAAAGCAAAGAATGCACTTACCTTTCTAAGTGAAATTGGTTGGTGTAAATGATTATAAATAATGTTTCTGGGGATAATATATGAAAAAATAATTACTATTCCTGAACACTGGAAACCAGGAATATATTTTTTTAAATATTTTTAAATATTTTTTTAATATTTTTTTAAAATTTATTTTTTTTAACAAATCAGCAATAAAGAAAACAGTGATGAAATTAAGCCAAAATTGACTTTGACATTGCTGGGTCAAAGGCCAGCCAGTCATCAACTTGTAAAAAAAATCAAATTTTTTTTTTTTTTTTAAGGCTATGTTTGACCAATGGCTTGATGTATTTTTTCTTTTTTTAACACCTGAGCAGGGTGAAGACAACAAAACTTAAGGAATGATTATGAGCTGTCAGTCGGTGGGATATGTTATTTTTCATAACAGAAAAAAAATACATGAATTAAAAAATCTATAAAAAGAATTTCCCAAATTCAAAAAATATATTGGAAAAGTAGCTATATAAAAAAATTAAAAAGAAATCAAATAGTACTTACTTTAATTTCAGTATGAAAATGAATCCTCATAATTGAAAAATTGAAATAGACGACTTACTGAAAAGTGAAAACTGTACAACAACTTAAAAAAATTGAAATTTCAATGAAATATGTAAAATTTGTAAATGAAATAAATGTTATTTTAAAATTGTAATGATGATGGTGAGAATCGCTTAGGATAATGTTCAAATTTTTGTAATAAGTAAAAATCGCAAATTCAAAATGCTCAACAAATGTCTCACACGAAGAATTTAACAATAATGAAATCTACGCTTACACTCAAGCCACGTGATGTTTTATTGCTTGTGACCTTCCGTACTTTTTAATTACAAACATTTTAAACGCTTTTTATCAACACAGAATTACATTTCTTAATTACTGTGGATCTTCTGATTGGTCCAAATTATACAATTTTCAAAGCGCTAGACAATCTCATAAGGACAATTAGAAAAGTTGACGTTGCTTTTAACTAATTTTATAATATTTTTAAAAATTCGATGTAAAAATTAAAAAAAATCTATTTAAAATTAAAGAAATAAGAAATAATTGTATTAAAAATTCAATTTTCATTGAAAAAATTTTTGCTTTCAGAAAATATTGTCCATATTCATAAAAACAAATAAAAGCATTTGAAATTAAATAATATATTTGTTTTATTGAGTTTTGTATGTTACAATTCAGAGCTGATTTTCAGGTACGTTGGCTCCAATTAAAAAAAAAAACATGATTTGCATTCTTCAAAGCCTTGTGCTTTTAACTATTGTAATCACTAAGGTTGATGCGCTCGAATTTCTAGAGTTTTTCATAAAATTAGTTATGGGGGTGTTAATAAATATAAAAAAAAAATATTTCTGCCATGACTTTAATAAAAAAAAAAAACACATATAATAATTTTGATATTCTGTGAATAGTTTCTGAAAGTTTCATTAACATCTGACAATTATTTTTCTTTTTGCAAGATTTTCCAAATTAATGTGTGTAATACCAAAAAAACGCGCTAAAAATTATCTATGTTATTTACTAGCCCTTGTTGCAAGAAAGAAACAAAGTTTTTAAATCAAAATTTAGAATATTCTAAAAAGATGGAAAAAATTTTTTTTTAAAATTTGGTCTATCCTCTTCATAAAAACATAAGCATTTAGACGATAAAATTTTGTTTTCATAAAGTTTGGCGTCTTTTTCATCAGACTATGCTCTATTTTTTAGTGATTTCGTGGAGGTACCTATATAATATTAGTGGTAAATATACACATACATATGCAATCACATATCAAAAATGTGTGTGTGTGTGTGTGTGTATATATATATATATATATATATATATATATATATATATATATATATATATATATATAAAATAATTCCAAGAGGATAGAATCCAGATAGAACTCAATGTCCAGGACAGAGTAAGGATATAATAAAAAGGCTTAAACACTAATACTAATAATTCCATGGTTAGTGTTTAAGCCTTTTTATTATATTTTATTATATATATATATATATATATATATATATATATATATATATATATATATATATATATATATGTGTGTTTAGTGTTCATTTTTTTTTTTTAACCAAGGCGCTTTTCAACTAACATTTCTTCAGAGACCAACACTGGCAAATTTTTATTTATATATATATATATTGTTGCAGCAACTTATTATTTAAACATATATTGTTAAATTTAACAGACAATAAATGTCTATTATGTCTGATCATGTGCCATTCTAAACTTTGTATGATTACTTTTAATTTGGATGAAAATAAAGACAAAAGTTGTCCAACATTTGGATATTTTTTTTTTATTATGGTGGTCTTTCATCACAACACATTACATCTAGATGTATGGTTCTATTGTTAATATTTTAGTCTCTCATGTGATATGACGTCTTAGAACTGCATCATGAACTTATGACTTGCGTCTACTATTCCGCAACGATTATTGTCACATAGCAATCTTATTAGCAATATAACAGAATATCATCTTTGATAGTGAATATCTTTGTTTAAATGTCTGTATAACCAACTCTGAAGATGGCTCATGTGAGCTGCAAGTTTAGATCAAGGAGCAGCTAATAATACTAAAACTGAACTTGCTTTAATCTCAAAATATATAATTAAAAAAATAACCGATAAACTATTAATTACAACCTGTACTAATCTTTGGAAGGATTTGTCAGATGGTTCACCAGTATGAGTGATAAAGAAACTTTTAAAGACTTTTATTAAGTTTGATATAATAGATTTTTTATTCCTCTGTCTCCAGAGACCTCTTAGTTTATTGTATCAACTTTGTGAAAAACCATATGGATGATGATGAGACGGATGATGAGACAAATATCATTTTAAATGCTAGGAAATCACTGTTAGCAATTAACGATTTTATCTGGATTAAGTGCCGTAATGGCGATTATGATGATTTAAGTTGCTGATCTACTTTGTTTTTATATTTTAGATATACTTAGTAGAATTGTAGGTCCCAAACTAGTAGGCTTATATAGAGATGATGGACTCATTTTTGTTCCCAATAGCAATAGTCCACTGTGAATTTACAGAAGAAAATAATTAAGGCCTTTAAGTTACTGGGGTTTAGGACTGGAATTGGTTGTAACCTCAAAATAGTAGATTATCTAGATATCACCCTTAACCTTAATAATAATTGTACCTTTAAACCTTACCATAAAGAGCATGAACCCCCCCCCCAACTATATTAAAGTTAATTCCAACCACCCCTATGCAATTGGGAAACAGATACTTATTACTGTCAGCACTAGAATTAGTAGACTTTCATCTATTAGGTTGGTGCAAAAATAATGACGTAATAATGTCATTTTTTGACGTATTTTTTAATGTCAAAAAAACATTACGTCGTTATTTTTGCACCAACCTAATAATATAAATAACTTTAATAAAAATAAAGAATTGTATGAAAATGCTCTCCATAAAAGTGGCTTTAAAAATAAATTCCCCTACTTAACCCCCATAAGTAACACTAAAATGGATTGTAGGTATAGAAAAAGAAAAATTATATTGTTCAACCTCTCCACTTCTCTAAATGATCCAATACTAATATTAATAAATAAACATTTTCATGAAAACAACCCTCTAAGATCTTCAATAGGAAAACAATCAAAATAAGCTATTTCTGCACCAATAGCATGTACAAAACTATCAACTCTCATAACTATATTTTAAGTAAATTCCATGGGACTTACAATAAACCTGGTATGGGACCCCCCCTCCCATGTAATTGTAGAAACAGTGAAAATTGTCCAGTCAAGGGAAAATGCAGATCTACTAAGGTGATATGCTAAGTAACCATTTACCCCAAAGAAAATAAGTTAAATCAGTGTTTACATTGGAATTTCCATGGGGAAATGGAAACAGACTTTACACCCATAGGCACTCTTTTACCAAACCTAAATTAAAATATCAGACAGCTCTTTCCAAAAAATTTTTTGGAATTGAGGGAGAAAGATCTGAACCCTCAGATTGACTGGAAAATTATAGGTTCTGCTTATACTCCTAATATTCTTAGGAATAGGTGTGACCTCTATTTAGAAGAGAAAATTAGAATAATAAAATGCAATAATCAAAGCAAACTGTTAAATCAAAGGAATGAATTAGTTTCAAAATGTTGTCATAGAAGCAAGTTTAAATTTCTATAAAATTTTGATCTTTTGATGTGCTGACAGTAATAAGTATCTGTTTCACAATTGCATAGGGGTGGTTGGAATTAACTTTAATATAGTTGGGGGGGGGGGTTCATGCTCTTTATGGTAAGGTTTAAAGGTATAATTATTATTAAGGTTAAGGGTGATATCTAGATAATCTACTATTTTGAGGTTACAACCAATTTTTGATTTTTTAAATATCTAATCATTCTAATGTTAAACATATTACTATAGTTATTTCTATATTTTGCTTTCTCCATATCAATCCTATCTTATAACCTTCCACTATTTTATGAATTCCCTTTTCTTTGATTACTTAATTTTTTATCCTCATATTAAAGGAGATATATATATATATATATATATATATATAATATAATAATATTTTTTGTTTAAAAATATGATTCCTTCGCTACATAAGAGTTCTCATGTTTCAAAAACGAGAGCCGAAATGTATATAAAACACCCACTTAAATAGACAAATAAATAAATAGATAATCAGATAGACAATAATAAAAGACAATTCTCCAGACACATAACGATTGTAGGCGTGCCATAAAAATATCCTTCACTGGGAACCAACTAAAGGATGACCGTAAACATTAGCCTTGAAATAGATACCCTACCCAACCTTAGCAAAACCTCTCAGAGGATGATGAATCTATTGATAAGAATTAACTCCCTGACCACTTAACGAAGGAAAATAGTCTAGCCACTCCCACAATAACAAATTCTGTAACGGACCGTGCCTAAAAATACACGTAAACCGAGAGATAGCTTATTCCTAAAATTTCGCTTGAAGATGAAACGGGACTAAACACCACAATCCAACTTAATTTTATTAATTATTTGGATGATTTCGGCTCTCGTTTTTGAAACATGAGAACTCTTATGTAGTGAAGGAATCATATTTTTAAACAAAAAATATTATTATAATATAAGCTCTACTTCTGTATGGAGCACTCTCTTCTTAAAAATAACAACAAAAATACTAAGGAACCCCGGATTATGCACCCAACGTGTTCTTTTCTATTTTGTGCATACCTGCACAAGGATATATATATATATATATATATATATATATATAACCGGGTATCGTTCGTATTCTTAATAATTTAACTTATCATTATATGGGAATAAAGTGTCACTACCAACACTGGAGTTTGAATATGGATTGTCAGAGAGCAAACAAAGGCAATCTCATTTTGAATAAATAGATCATGTGTTAGTAAAGGAAATGTATATATGGTAATTAGCATGGCATCGAATTGATCACTATTTCTACTCTATCCTCTATTACTATACTGATTGCTATTCTCTATACTATTCACTACACAGATTACTATTCAGTGGTTACTTTTGGAGCATGTATTATCAAGCAAGTGCTATTAGTAAGTGACATGAGTATTGTTCAACAGTGTTACTATAGTTGTAGCTGCAATTTCAGAATCTCTACTACAATAAGCATTATGAAAGTGACAACAGGTATTTGTTGACATCACAAAATTATCTTTCAAATTTTTAAATGGCTAATATAATTATTTTTTCATTATATTCTTTCTTAATATAAACTATCTAAAAATGATTTATTGTTAATCTTATTTCTAAGCATAGTTTAGTAATTTTTAGTGGGCACAAATTTTTTTATATAATTACAAGTTTCATTTTATAAAACTCCTTTTTTTTGGCCTTCCTTTAGTTCCACTTCATCTTTCTTTATAACCACAATTTAGGGTTTTATGGTTAATATCTGGGTTAAATTTGTGTAGCTTCTTTCCATTTAAGACATAACTTATGCCCTCTCCTTATCACCTCTTGGGCAGTCCTGTCTACTGTGTTATGGGTTGGCTCTGTACCAATTTTTTAACTGCTGTCTTTGTTAAATATTAAATTTTAAATCTCTAGTTCTGACACCGAATACAGTCCACTGTCTGAGTTGAATAAAGCTGACGCATTCAGCATTAGTTGAAATAGTCTATACTCATGAGGTAATTTTGGATTTCTCTGTTATGTAATTTATCTTTTTGCGAATGAGTTTTAATATTTTATATTATTAGGATCATATTCCAACGGATTTATTAACTGTATTATATATATATATGTTTTTCTGAGATGAGGTATTATGTACACTATTTACATTATTTGTGCTGTTGTCCTCATCTTTGTCACCATATTTATTACGATGTTTTGGCCATTGTACATATGGCACAGTGGATAAAGGTGTTAGCTAGATCCAGTGACAGGACCCAAAGAGTATGAGTTCAATAACTGGTTGTGATGAAAAGAGACCTTTTTAGAAAGTTGGATATTAAGGTTTTATTCAACATAAAAAGCATACACTGTTACCAGTTACATAGAAGATATGAACGAACGGACGCCAGAGAGAAAGATAGAGGCGTCCCACCGTTATTTATAAACACAAGATCACGTGACGTGAACGAACGCAAAATCACACAACAGTTCGTATGCAGATAAGTAGAAGGTATTAAATAATTAACTGAATGAATACAAAAGAATTATAAGTATATCACAAAACTCTCCGCTACATTTTATTGATACTTCGGGTTACGGATGATCTTTCGTCCTTGCCTTGATGATTCGGTAAGAAATTCCAGAGCATCCTTCTCTAAGTGCGACCGCTGCTGCTGTTCTATATCCCGAGACTTCGTTTCGCCAACTGAAGTGGAGGATTCCCCATTTGTTGTGGTTTCTTGTTGGTCAGTAGACATTTCCGGTTCATTGTTATTTGATGGAGTAGAACCTGATGACTCACAGTGACCAGTGAAGACAGGAGAATCCGAATCTACAAGCGATGGGTCAGTAACAGGAGTGGGGGCAAGGTCTTTTGTTGATTTATATGTCAGTGTGTGTATGCATATATATATATATATATATATATATATATATATATATATATTTCTTAAAAATTACTATATGCATGATGCATCTACATGTCACTGTGTATGCATGCACATATATATATATACACACACACACACACACACACACACACACACATATACCCCCTCTTGTAGGTTGAGCACTTTTGAGGAAAGGGAATTTGTCAGCTGCTACTAATTAATGCTAAAACCTCTATGCTATGAATTGAGCACTCTGGTAGCCAGTAATGCTTATATCTTGTATATAATGCATTAAAAATTCCCTTTCTCTGCTGCGTGTGCTGATAGCCTAAGGGTGAGAGACTCTGACTGATGTCAAATCAGTTGGGTTTTGCTCCCCGGCTTGAAGCAATCACATGTCTAGCCACACTGATGAGCAGTGATACTTTGTTATTTAGCAGATTGGTATTACCTTCAGCATCCTGACTCCAGAGTTTCATAGATAGACCCTCCAGCAGTTACTCCATACACTCCTCAGGGTATATCAGCAATTGATTGTTTATATTTCTTTTTATTTATATATATATATTTATTTATTTTTTCTTATATTTTTCTTATAATGCTAATGAATTCAAATTTTATTGCAAAGGTGTAACAGAAAGTAAAATAAAGTGCTAGAAATACTAATCAAAAATTAATAATAATTGACAATTCTTCATTTTGAAAAGTTTAAAAGTTCAAATATTACATCATAAATTTTCCTGTTCAAAATATATTTATAAACATTTGATATACAAGTTGTGTATAAGACACAATGATTATGATTTTTTTTTTTTTTTTTTTTTTCCAAAAATGTCACTTCTTGTCTGTTTTAGTTGTGTAGATACATATACATGAGTATGTGAATGTGTCTCTGGTAATTTTCTTAAATGATACTTAAGAAAATAATTTTAATTGGATGAGTCACAATTTTCAATTCAACAATTTCTCCTCAGAGGTGTAGCAATTTGAGTGCTTTTTTTCATTATTATACATTGTTTTACTATCATTATTTTTTTAATCTGTATTGTAGCAATTACCTCACCCACACACCCGACTATATTATCTCAGTAATTATTGCCCACTTAAGTTGATTGCCTGAGTCTTTTCTATTTTTCTCTCTCTTCCTATTTAATCAACCTCTTCTCTTCATGACTCTAGCTGTTACTTATCTTTAATTCAGAAGTCAATAGATTTTTCATGATTCGAAGCTTGCTGTCTACTTGACTTTATTATCTCCCCTTGATCCATCTCTGACCTTATTTTTGTCTCCACCATTTTTTGTGTCTGTTCTTTCTGATGACTTCTTTTTGTTTTTTTATTTTTATCAAGTTATTTTTTATTCCATTTATTCTGTCTTTCTTTTGAATCCACTGTTTATATTTACCAAATAAAATGAACGCGTATAACAGCGTTTTACTTTCACAGATATTTTTCTATTGTTCACTGACATTATGAAACAAATGTCATTGAACAATAAGAGGACTATCAGCAAAACATTTAATAATAATGATAGAATCCTAAAGAAAAAGAGATTACAGTATAAATATCGAAGTAAGAAGAGACAAAATTAAAATAATGTTGACAAATAGAGCAGCGAAAATAAATGCCAAGAACAATTATTTAAAAGGGAAAAAGCAAAGAATGTTAAAAATGAATGCAAGTGGAAGGTTTACATTCAATTTACAATCACCATCATTATTAATGTACACTCTTCATTATTAAAATAATTTATTTAAAATTTAATAAAAAAAAAATTTATTATTTTAATAAATAATAATATTGAGAAACACAATAATTGCCATTATTGGCATTTCTTCCTCTCTTGTTTATTAAAATAATTTATTATTTTAAATTTAATAAAAAAACATTATTTTAATAATAATAATGACAAACACAATCATTGCCATTATTAAAGCATACTCTGTCTGTTTCTCTCTTTATTTAAATAATAATAATTGCCACAAAGTTTTTCTTAAAGATAATTGAACAGTACTAAAATGAACAAAGGTGGGATATTCCTAAATGTGGATAACATAATGAAAATAATCTTCCCCCATAGATTAAATGCTTTTGTTCCAAATTCCCTGAAAGTTATCTTGATTAATAGTAGTATAAGGACATTAGTCTAAATGTAAACGTTGGTTCCATTGACTGCTAAATACTTTCCCCTTTTCTAGGCAGAAACACAAAAATGCAAGTTGGGATTTTTTCATAGCCAATAAAATAGACTGGTTCTTGGTTTCATTTGACACAGTCCTGATTTGTCTTGTCCTGAAATCAGAACACTACATTTGCTTGTCCAAACTTGTTTTTGTGTATCAATGCCAATTGTTAGTTTGTGAACATTTCCCATATTAGTGTTGCTTTGCCTTATTGCTGTTAATTTACATTGCATATATTGTTTGCTTGCTTTATATTATTTTTTCTTGTTTTTGTTATTGCTTATTGCAAACTTTGTCAATCCTGTTTGTTGGACAGTTCTGTTACTTATTTTGCATTTGACCAATGGCTACTCAGTCCACAGTAAATTATGTAACTGCCACAACTCAGAAATCCAGATAGAAATAATAATGAAAAAACACTGCCATGATTAGTTTACATCCTGTGTCTGTTCTTCTTAATTTAAATAATATTAATAACAACATCATTGCTTCTATTGATGTACGCTCTCTGCCTGTTCCTCTCTCTTTATTTTTTTATATATTCAATATTTAATGACAAAAACTATCATTGCAGCTAATAAAGTTTCACTTTGTCTGTTTCTCTTTATATTTGTATAATTGCTACTAACAGATGCTATCATTGCTCTTCTTACAGTGCAATCTCTTTTTTGTTTTTCTCTTTAGATCTATTCATGAGAATTACAAAAATGTCTGAAAAAAAGCAATAATCATCCATTGGATGATAAGATAAACTAACCTTATCTTATCCAGAAAGATATAGAGAAAATAACAATTCCAAAAAACTTCAGGCCAATAACATGCTTATGAGTTATGTGGAAAATTCTTATATTGCAAATTACTGAAGAAATCTGTGACTTGTTGAATAGTCAAAATCAAAGACTATTTCCTGAGGAATGAATGTGAAATCATGGAACAAGTGATTTACTATACATCAACCAAAATATACTTAAAGAAGCTAAGAAAAGAAAGAAAAATGATAAGCATTGCATGAAAGATAAACATTATACTTCAACCTTGAATGATAGAATGTCAGAAGATTTCAAAGAGTATCAGTGAACTATTATTAACAAAGCCTATAGGAAACTAGAGAAATGAATCTCACTACAAGAAGATGGTTCCTGGCAGAGATGAAAAGAGAAAGAATTGTCTTCCAAGGTAACTAAATGTATTCACTACCATTTATCATATTAACGAGATCACTGAATTATATATATATAAAGGAAATACAAACAAGATTACAGATTTACAAAGTCCCAAGAAAAATGAAATGTTTCATGTTCGTGGATGACCATAAAATTTTGGTTAAGGGCAAAGAAAAGAATCTCTTGTGCAAATAGTCAGAATCGTTAGTAAGAACACATGAATAGAATTTCAGAAAAAATTCCGGAGAGACCTGCAATACTGAACCTGATGAAAACAAATAGTAGGAATTAAATGAAGAAACAATCACTGGAAGCAAACACCATGAAACAGAAATAGATGGTGGAAAAATTCAGCAAATAATACGAAAGAAGAATAAGAAATATGCTCCAGATGAAATTAATGCAGAAATGACTTTAAGAACGCTTTCCTATATAAGTTACACCAGGCCCTTCTTAAACTGGACAAGAAAGAAATTCAAAAACCTCAACTTTAAAAGAAAACTGATTTTGATAGTGTCAGGTGTCCAGAAATTGATGTCGCTTTCTTTCAGCAATACGTCTAGTCTCACCGAAGCCTAGAAGAGCAGTGGTCCTCCATGTGCACTCGCCTGGTTTTTAACAGCGTTGTTCTCTTATGCAAATAAGCCTGCTGCATAAAAATGGCAGTAGGCGTATGCACGCCTGACCGACTCTCAGAGAATGGTTCGACACACGAGGCAGCGAATTCGTTTTGCTCTTGGTATGTCAGTGTCATGTCTATTACAGATACATAAAGTGCTACACTCAAGAGATGATGTTAAAATTACTAAGAAGGGAACTAGTTAACATTGATGTCTGTGTTAATATCAGCAAATCATAGAACTTGAAATGTACTCGAAATAAAACAAGGAAAGGCTGTTTGCAACAGTTTAAACATGCAGCAAAATAAAGAGAATGATGAAGAAAAATAATGTATAAAGCTTTGTACTTATCAGATGACATTGATATACAGTGTTTGAAAAAGTGAGGAGGAGGGAAAGGGACTTGTCAAGATTAAAGAGTAAAGTGTGTGTTGACTTTGACATGACATAAAACTTAGCAATGAAAGACAAAAGTACAACAGGAAGAAAAAGTTGTGTGTTTCTGAGACAGAATTTTGTGAATTGATGCAAAGGAAATTACATGGAGATGGTTACAAAGAGGACATCTGAAGAAAGAAACTTAATCCTTACTGAAGGTAGCCCTACAATAGTAGGCACAAGAACCAATTATATAAAAACCAAAATAAAAGAAAAATAGTAAACTGTAGAAATAGGAATGAGACCTTATCCATCATATTTATTTGTGAATGTAGTAAGATGATTTAGAAAGTGTAGACATGAGTGGGTGGAAGAGATGATCCACTGGGAACTTTACAAATAGCTACAATTCAACCGTATAAAAAACAACGGTATTTGCATAAACCAGATTCTGTTTTATGCAATAAAGAAAATATAAAATTCTGTAGAACTTTGAGATTCAAATGGATTACCCAATCCAGGCCAGAAGAGTGGATCTAGTTATTGTAAATTGGATTTCATCATTTCAATAGAAGCCAAAATGAAACCCAAAGATGGTGAAAAGCTGGACAAATGTTTATACTTTGCAAGAAATTTGAAAAAAACAATTTGCAGAGCATGAAAGTGATATGCGTGCCCATTGTTGTTGAAGGGCTTCGAATGGTTGTGAAGAGTTTTGACAAGAAAAAAGAGGTTTAGAAGATCTGGAAATCTGAAGAAACAAACTCATCCAAACAGCAGCCATATTAAAAATAGCTAGAATCTTGAGATGAGGTGGGCTTGAGTAATAAGAACACTTTCTCTTTCACTCGCTTTGAATAACTCAATCTGTGAAATATTATAAAACCAAAAAAGTCACACTCTATCATCACTGCAGCCATTAAATTACACTCCCTGTCTATTCCTCTCTTTATTTAAATGATAATATTAATAATAATAATAAACTCTATCAAGACAAACACTGTCATCATCACAATTACTACTGCAGTCTATGATCTTTCTACTTTTCCTTTTTAAGTAATGTTTCTCAAAGTTAACATGCTTTGTGTTATACAGTAAAATTTATATGAAAAACCTTTAAATAAACAAAAATAGATTTTTTTTTTTTGCTATCTTATTTTTTGATTGGACATTTTAAAATGTTTAAATGGTGGCTGACTGCAGCTGTTGGCTAAAACAGGAACAGACAGAAACATGTACATGAAATGCCATGAAAAAATGATTTTGCTCTACATTATGAACCTTTACTGAGACAAAATGAAGTGTTCAATCATTGTTCTTAGATTTCAATTTGAAATTTTCTTTTTTTAACTTAGCTTTTATTTCTATATGAATCCTCAATACCATTTGTGCTGTTTGCAATTTTTGATATATCACTTTGCTTCATCTAAGCAGTGCTGAGTAATTCTTCTACATATGTCAGTTTTATTTTTTTAGATTAAGATCTTTATTTTTTATTTTCTTTTTTAACAAAATCTCAGTATTTGGTATGGAGCAAAAGTGGGAACAAATGCAGTAAGAATTATGAAAATGCTGAATGGCTGTCAACAACACCTGGTGACAAGATCATACAGACATTGCTTCATTATATAGTAAGCTCCTGTGGTATGACAAAAATTCAAGTAAGTCTTACTCAAAGTTACTCTTTATTTCCAAATCCCAAATATATGCATAAATTAATAATTATATATATATATATATATATATATATATATATATATATATATATATATATATATAATAAAAGGCTTAAAAACTAATATTACATGGTCATAATTTATTCCATTGGAATTGTAAATATGATCCAATATATATAGTGACAACCACAAGGGCATGAAACCTAGGGTCACAAACTCACATCAATACAACAAAGTATATTAGCTCTCTCACTGATATTGAGTGCTTTTCAATAAGTACCACACGTATATAATATATGAATAATATACATAGAAATTTCATATATATATATATACACACACACACACACACACACAAAAATGCTAAAACAGAAAAAGAAACAATTTGCTTTAACCTACCATACAATAAAACTGAAAACAAACATCAGAAGGACATTCCTAAACTTAATAGAAAAGCACTTTCCCGCAACAAACCACTTGGCAAAAATATTCAACAGAAACAATGTAAAAGTTAGCTACAGCTGCACTAAAAATATAATGCAAATAATAAAATGCCACAACAAAGTAACAACCTACAATAATGTAATCAAGGACCTCCAATGCAACAGCAGAAATAAAACAACATGCTCACTGCAAGGAAACTGCCAGCAAATGAACATAATATATAAAGCCAAGTTAAGCGTAAACAACAATACAATGTACTACATCGGAGCCACTGAAGGACTATTCAAGCAAAGAAACTACAACCACGATCTCTCATTCTCCAACAGAAAATACTCAAACAGCACTACACTATCCACATACATATGGCAACTAAAAGACAGAAACATCACACCAAAAATAAGCTGGGAAATCATGAAAAATGCACCTGCCTACAATAACATAATAAAGAAATGCCTACTTTGCCTACATGAAAAAGTATCAATAATTTCCCACACCCAACAATAGAAATTACTAAACATAAGATCAGAAACAATTTCAATTATGCACACATGAAAATAAATACCTGTTACAATTCATACCAAATGGATAATACATATATACCCCCCCACCAAAAAAAAACCCCAGCATACCAAGTAACACAGATTGATATTTTTACCAGCACTGATACGTAATGGATGCAAGGCAATAAACAACTAATACTCCAACACCATTTTACAGCAACTACCACCTACTTTAGTTACCAATATTGTTGCCACCTATCGCAAAATAACTACTACCATTATTATCAATTCATGCACCTCCCCCCCACAAAACTTGTACTACTTTTTAACATTGTCTTTGTTTTTATTATTACCATTATTTATCTATTACCACCATCTATTGTCTTTACCTAGTTGTCATCACTTCTATTATTTTCTATTTTATTCTTGATCTTTTCCATTATTAGCATCACTTTTATTATTTATTATTACCTCTTTCATCATTATTTATTATTTACTACTGCAATGTTTAATTGTTAATTTATCATTAATTTTTATTAATTATTACCATTAATTATTTTAACGACTCATAATTATTATTATTTTACTACTATTGTTATCATCACTACTACTATTATTACCATTATTCTTTACTACCACTATTATTACCACACCAATTCCATCATTCTCATTGCAGTTTACCATTGTCATTACTTCCAACATTGGAATTATTATTATTATTTCATTCTTAATATCTCACCATAACCTTTTATGCTTGCTACATTCATCAGCATAATTACCATCACCACATCCTTTTACAATTATACTCTACCCCTCCCCTTCCCCATGAAAATTAGTACCAATTTTCTCTAAAAATACCAATAAGAATCATCAAATAGAATTTCAAGTATTTATATTAGTGTAATCATCAACAACATGCAAATAAGCAATGTTAAAATAAAAATGTATTATAATCATATACAGAATCCATTTTAAATAATGTAAAACCCAGGCTGATAGAAAATATATGTACATGCACACATGGGTGTATGTGTGTGTGAGAAAGTATTATTCCATTAACAAAATAATTGAATGATCTGAAAGATGACAGGAACACCCTAGCACTCTCTTTGTTGAGGGAACTTCGTTACATAATCTCAACACCAAAAATAACCACAATTGTGTATGTATACATACTTGGACACATGTATACATGTCTGTGTTCGGGCCCACACTGTTCATATATGTATATGTTTGTGTGAACTACAATACATACACCTGCATGTATGTATGTTTGCTTAAATATGAGTGCCATCCTGAAACGTACACAGAGGAGAATTTTTCCTCCCACTACCATCAAACATAACCAAACAGAAACTGATAGAAATAGATTAAAAATTTTAAATTAAGAAATCAGTTTGTCTGACGATCACAAGTGCGTGAAACCCAGGGTCACAAACTTACATCAGTACAACTAAGTATGTTGGATCTATCACTGATATTTGAGCACTTTCCTTGTCTTTCATATTCAACAAAACATGTTTAAAAAGAAAGGTTGCCACCCAAATATACATAATATATAAAGGAGAGGTTATAGTTGTTCCAATGAGAGAAAAATGTATATTTTAAAAAGAAGAGTAAAGCCACAAACATTGTTGGTTATAATGTGAAATTTTTAAATATATATATATTACACTTTATTTTTTATATATTTGCTACACGAGTTTCTGGTCTTGCCACCTTCATCAGGCAAACAGTGGTTATTTCCACATATTCATTTTCCTTATGTTTTCAAATGTTTAACCATTGTCTTTTGTGTGAACTAGTAATCCAAATTTTTCTTGGACTTGTGGAGAAAATATTCTTCCGCTTAATGGGTGTAATAAAACAATTTGGATTGGTCAGAGAATGGGTGAAGAAAGGGGGGGTCTTTGTATCTTTTTATGACCCCTGTATCTTTTTAAACCTATCTCCATTTTTGTGTATTGTGCTTGCGTGTGTGGTTTGCTAGTATGTGTATACATATTCTTTCACCATACATATATATTGTTTTATTATAAGAAATTAGTATGTATGTATGTATGTATGTATGTGTGTATATATATATATATATATATATATATATAGTTAGTTTTAAGGTGTGCTTTTATTTATGGGATAAAGTACTCAATATCAGAGATAGAATGTATGTAAATATAAAAGTGAACATTGAAGTCAACACTCAGAGGCGACAGGCAGTTTCATGCTAGATGCAATCATCAGGCCGTGAGTGTTGGGTTTTTTCTCGACTATTTATATATATGGATCAGTGGTGCATTGTGGGTAATCCATTCCAGCAGTTATTTTGGTGGGAGTGGCTTGTTTATATATTTATTTATTTGGGTTAATTTATTTTACTTATTTTTTATTTTCATTTTTTGTTTTATATATTTATTTATTCTTGTCAGGTTTTTGATGTTTTATTAACATAGTAAAAAACTGGGGTGGGGATTTGCTTACATCGCTTATTTAATAGTTTGTTTTTGTCTGGAAAGATAAAGCTATTTATTTGTCTAATTTTTGTGATTGATTGCTGTAGTCTATTCTGTTATTTTGGCAGGGGACAGTTTTTAATTTGTTTATTTTATTTATTTATTTATTTAGATTGATTATTTTGACTTGTTTTTGCTTATTTATGTTTATTTTTATTAGTTCTAGCAGTTATTTTAGCAGGAGCGATTTGTTAATCTGTTCATTTATTTATTAATTTGGATTAATTTTTACTTGTTTTTTTCTTATTTATTTACTTTTTTTTTATTTGTATTTTTTTATTTACTCTGTTCGGTTTTTGATTTTTAAGTAACATAGTAATTTTTTACTATCGTTATATACCAGTTATAGCAATTTTCTCGTCCAATTTTTGGATTGATTGTTGTAATTTATTCTAACGGTTATTTTGGCAGGATTAGTTTGTTAATTTGTTTATTATTTACTTTATTTATTTGGATTGATTATTTTGACTTGTATTTTATGCATTTATTTTTTATTTGTTCTATTTTGTCTATTCTATCGGGGGTGGTTTGTAAATTTGTTTATTATTTGCTTGGGTTAATTTTACTTGTTTTTATATTATTTTGTTTATTTTTATTTATTCTTTTCAGTTTTTGACTTTTAAGTAATGTAGTACAAATTTGTTTTCATGTCTGCATTTTGAGATGAGCTCAGATTGTTTACTTAGTAATTTATTTTGGTCTGGGAAGGTAATAATAGCGAATTTCTGCATCCAAGTAAAGTTTGCAGGTTTTGGATTGATTGTAAGCTGATGATCTTTTCTTTATTTTCCATGATATTTTTGGTGTGATTTGTGATTTTGGTTTTTAATTTCCCAGATATACTTAGAAAGCATTGTGCTGTTTGCGTATTTACTTTTTGTGAAAGATGCTTTGTGTGCATAGTTTCTTTGTTTCCAGGGTCCTTCAGTTACTCCCATGTAAACTTTTTTTTCGTTATCTGGTGATTTTACAGTAGCTTGGTATATTTTTTTGTAAGCAATTAGCATTTAAGGGACATTCATTCTATTCTACAGTTACAAGTGAGTTTAATTTGTTTGGATGGTTTGTTGATTTAAATATGTTCCACCATAATGGAATATATCAGCAGGTAGGCCATCAACCCCAACAGTTCTCCCCATGTTGAGTCCCTCCATGCCATGCAGAACCTCACCTAGCAATGGTTGGCAAGTTTTACCACTATAGGTCTATGAGGTATTTTCATGAAAACCTCAGGGTCCACATTTGAAGGCTTTGTCAGTGGCCCATCAAAGCGTTCTGGCCATGTTGTCCATGTCTGTGAGGTGATTATTGCCATCCTCTTCTCCTGAAAGGAGCAATCTTGGTGGATCTGGGGCCAAATACTTGTTTCATCAATTGGTATATCTGCTAGCTCTGAACACCATTTTTCCTGCATAGTTTGAAGAGCCGTTGAGCTTCTGCTTTTGCTACTTTAAACTCCTTGCACAGTTTACTGTGTTTTTTGCAATATCAAATTTTGTATCTGATTGTTTCTTGCAATGATCTCCTTGATAGTATTTTCATCAAACCAGTCTCAATGTTTTGCTGGCATTTTACCCAAAACTTCAACTGCTTCGTATATATTCATCTTCAAAGAATCCCATGACTATCATTGATTTCAGTAAGTCATTGTTTTAGTGATTCCTGTGTTTCCAAGGAATGCAGTTTTGTGACATTCAGACATGCAGGAGGCTTTCCATTATTTTGTCTAGTTTCTGGTTTAAGAACAAAGTTCATCTTGGGCCGCACTAAGGCATGATCAGTTCAACAATCCGCACCACACATAGATATATTAGGTTGGTGCAAAAATAATGATGTAATAATGTTGTTTTTTGACCTACTTTTTTAACGTCAAAAAACGACATTATTACGTCATTATTTTTGCACCAACCTAATAACAATATGGACATCCTGCATGTCTCTCTTGCAGACATAATCAATGAGATGCCATTGGTGTGAACAAGAATGCATCCACATAGTTATATGATCACCCCTGTGCTTGAATTGAGTGCTGGAGATAAAAAGATTAAACTCAGTGCAGAGTTCAAGAAGCATTAATCCATTGGTATTGATTTTCCCAATGTCATATTTCCCCAAACTACTCCAGGTCTCCCAATCTGCACCAGCTCAGGCGTTGAAGTCACCAGGGATGACAATCTTGTCAACTTCTGGTATCATGTAGAGTATACTTCTCAAAGATTCATAGAATTGAGTCTTTAAAATGTCGGTACTGTCCATTGTTGGAGCGTAGGCACTAAAGATTGTAGTGTATCGTAATCCATTCAGATGTAGACAAAGGGTCATTAAATGCTCACTGACTCCTTTAGGAAGTTTAGCAAGTTTTGGTACAAGTGTGTTATGTACAGCAAAACACCCACCCAGCTACTCTCGCCTCCTCAGTGCACTTTCCCTTTTAAAAGGAAGTGTAGCCACCTCCAACTTCTTGAAGTTGACCATTACCAGCTAAACAATTTTCCAAGAGAGCAGCTATATCTATAGAATATCTCTTGACATCAGAGCTATTCTGCATTGAGGAGCAGATCCCAAAGGATTATCTATGAGAGTTCAAGATAGTTTCATCATTAGTTTTTTTAACATTTGTTTGAGTGCCAAATAGACATCCGCCAGCTGTGCTATACTGGCCAGATGAATGAGACAGGAAATTTTTGGGTCACCTTTTCTAGACCCTTCCAGTAATCTTCTGGTTAGTAGTGATATCCTTAAAAGGGCTGCTCAGACATTCCTGGAAGAACTGAAACCACCTCTGTTTCAATGAAGGTGAGCTAGTAACTTTACATCTACCCAGAGGCTGCCAAGTGTGCAGGTCAGCAGCTATGCACTTCTAGCCCATCGCTGCATTGTCATCATCATCGTACTTGGATTGGAAAAAGAAAAAAAAGCAACTATAAGCTAGCAAGTTGTCAGTAATGTGAGTGTGGATTTTATGGTCGGATGTCACTTGCACAGCACTGCTTCAACCCTCACCACAAAACCACACTGTTGCAAGATATCTCATGAGGGAAGTTTTCTATCAGTTTCCTTCTCCTAGGTGACTGCCAGAAGGCTTGGGAGGTCCCTCGCATATATTGGATAGTCATTGACCTCTCAAAGAGGTTCATCTGCCCTTAGACAGGTTTTGTTTTTGTCCTGCAGGTATTCTAGCCTCTATCCTCACCAAGTAGACCTGATGAGGGAACTTTGTGTGTGTGTGTAATATATACACACACTTCTATGTTGTGTACTGTTTGTGTGTGTGTGTGTGTGCATGCGTGCTTGTGGTTAGTCTATTGTGTTTGTTTTTGCCAGTTTGTGTATATATATTCATTCTCCGTAGATACTTGTGTATTTGGTTCAACTAGTGTATTTGGCCATTATGTGTGTATGCTGGGTGTTTATGTGTATGGGGTTATGATCTGTTTAGCGCTGGTTTAAATTTGTCTACAAAGTTTTTTTCTTGTATTTGTAGGTAAGAATAATTCTGTTTGATAGATTGGCATAATTCTAAATTTACCTTGATTACATTTGTAGATGTGTTGTGATACAAAGAGTTTTATGTTGTCTGGTAATTTGATGTTGCTCTTGTTTGTGAAGGAAAACTCTGTTGTTTAGTGCTTGGCTGATACCTATGTAGGACTTGTTACATTTTGTGCACTTGAGTGCATGAATCACATTTTTGGAGTTGAAAAAAAAAATGCAATCCACAATTGGCAATTATTACAGGTGATAGAGTAAATTCCTCCAAATTTTAGCTTATTTTATTAAGTCTTTTATTATTTTACAAGTTATTGTACCAAATTTTATGTTAAACTTTGATAAATGGTTTTCAATTTTAGTTGTGATAGAGGAAAGTCACTGAGTTCTCTCCTGCATCAGTCTCCATGCTGCTATTGGGAAAATTGCCTGGAGATTCCAAGTCAACTAACTGCTCACTGTCTGCCGAAACACACTTACCTTCAGCTGATGGGCACAAGGCCAAGAAAAGACGCATGTCTTTCATGTGACAGGAAATTCCATTAATCTGTTAATATTGGTTATGCGACCAGTCCTAAACTTGGTTGTACACCTCATTTAACCCAGACAATGTCACCCTACTTCATATGTTCCTTGAGTATCCCATGGTTTGAGTGGATGTATAGAATTGATGCCTCATACCTGTATGTTGGTTGGTGCTGTGAAGTTGAGACCTTGTTTTTAGGTTCGACATTATGCCAGTAAACTGTCTCTGGTATGGAGAACTGATTTCTGGTCACAGAATGCTTCTGTGAGTCCTTTTAACTCTGTCATTCCCAGCCAGTGCATAAGCACATTGGGACTGTAGCTGCACACCTCAGTCTCTCAGAAGTTTCTTGATGTACTTTCAAGTTGTGTCATTGTACATTGCCTGTAAAAGATTTGATTCTAACTGATGAATGATACTGGCAGAATCTTGCCAACATAGCAGTCACCACATTGCCAACCGAGAAGGACCACAATCAATAAGTGTCAGGAAATTAGCAGTTCGTGTGCGATGTCCATTGCTAACCTGCTGCAGTTATTTTTCAATCTTAGCTTTCCTTTCTGTGAATGCACTGGTTCTGGATGAGTGGGTTCTCAGGTTTCACAATCCTTGCACCCTTTTTGATACTGAAGACTCAACAGACTTGACAAAGTGCAGGGTCCTCTTCACACCTGGGTAACCACTTTGTTAGTGGATGTTAGCCACCTGACTCTCGTTTAACTTTCTCCTCACAGTAGCGCCTATCCACCCCAGTTGCACAGACTTGACTCCTTCCCTGTGTAGATCTAACTACTTCTGTGACTCTCTGGTAAGGGGTAGTCTGCTCATTTTAGACTGGATCTGACCAAAGACTGCTGTTGATGTCTTTTCCCCCTGAGTTGTTTCCCCAGCACTCAGATGAGACCTACCCAAACTTGTTGCACCAAAAGCACTGTACCTCATGGCATAATCTGCATGCCTGGTTATCCATACACCTTCTAAGCACACTTGCATACAGTCACTGGCCAGGTGGTTGGGACCAGAGCACTTGCAACAAATGATGTCACCCTTGCATATGTTGGTAGAAGTTACTTCAGTGCCTGTACATGTTCATTGTACAAAATTGGCAATTGATTATTTGGATTCTTTGTCATCAGTCATAATGGCACGAACCTGGATCACAAGATGCTCCATTGTGTTCATTCTGGATGATGCCCGGAGAAGCCACCTGACATGTTGTGGCAGTCCAGACACATGTGCATAGCATCCATTGCTCAGGCAGCAGTCCTCCAACAAACTGAGCCAGGCATTGCAACCCTGCCAAAAACTCATCCACTGTTCCCCCTGTTTCTCACCACATATTGATCAGATGCATTGAATAAATCCATTATATATGCAGTCATGAGGGCCCGCTTAATCTGCCTTCTGCTTGTTACTCATTTGTTAGTACACATTGAGAGCCACACCTCTCAATCACAGAGGCAGGATGCGTTTGACTTTGTTTATGTTGCAGAGTTCACTGACTGATTCTTCATTTTTGCTCCGTTCCACAATCAATCACAGCAACGCTAGACACAGGGATTAACCGGGCATCAAAGACTTTGTTCGCCATCTTTGTAGAAAAAAATATGCCAAAATAGCTTGTAGAAAATCCACACAGGAACAACAAAAGAAACACACGTTGAAGACAAATTCTTAAGAAGCTCCAGCCAATATCAGCACCTTGATGAGAAACTCCAATAACAATTCTCATAAGGTTTTTATTATAAAAATTTACATTATATCAGGCTGCTGCCAAGTGCTCGCAGGACCAACCAACCAATCAGTGCACAGGATAACTCTTTTTTTTCTTTACTACAGAAAAATTAAGTAATTAAAATAAAAGATTATATGAAAGCAAAAGGGATTTTTGACAAAAATACATCAATTGATCAATGTAATTTTGATTTAAAAAATGCTACTTTAATTAAAAGTGAAAGTAGTTAATTAAAATAAAAATGTATAGAAAGTGCTTTAATCACTTGATCAAAAAAATGGCTTGTGGCCTTTTCTGTGATTAACCAATCAAAATTGACCTATATATTATAATAATCATAATGACTAATATAATAAATAAGGTTTTAAGTAGACACCTGAGAGAAGAGTAATTATTATTACATTATCTCTCTCTCTCTCTCTCTCACTCTCACACACACACACACACACACACACACACACACACACACACAATAAATAAATAAAATCTTTATTTTTCATCTTCCCAACATGATGGTACACTCAAAATGTATTCTAAAACACACTCCTGTCTTACACATGTATAAAGTGAGCAACTAATGACGAGACTGACAACAATGCTACTCTGATCAAAGGAGAAAACAATTCACTAAGATAAAAATATTTACAGAGTGCCTTGATTGCAACAGCATCCACAGTAACTTTGTGCCTTGGCTCTTACAATATTTCACCATTCCTAACAGAATTTCTATTATCATAGTGTGGGATATCTAATAACAAAACTGATAGAAAAAAAAGAATTTAAATGAAATTGGCTAGATTGTACACTCCTACCCAATTAAATTTAAAATTTCCAGCATCCTTCATTCTTACACACCAGCGTAAACAAATTTAGTCCAGTGAAGTCCTAAAGGAAAGAACGTGTCACACAAAAACTTTTTTTGACTTTATCATACATTTTTCCACCATTATTGTTCTTGATATATAAAAATGTATATATGGTTATCTCTTATATATTTAGACTTCTGCATTCATATATGCATAGTTTTCTACAAACCATCGTGTACATATTCACTGATACACACATGTATTCAATAACCCCAGATAATCATATATGCACCTACATCTATATACACACATTTCTACATACACACATTTGTAAACATTTATTTTTTTTGTGTTTAGAATATTTTACTCATTTGTTTTGTTTGTTTTACTTAATTAAATTTTTAACTTTTGAAAAAATTTTAAAGACTTTGTCAAAATTAGTTTCTTCCATTTGACACCTTTTCTTTAATCAAATTGTATTGATTGCAAATGTTTCAAGAGTTCTTGAAGTAAATGAAAATTCAGTGCTAGATGATTCTGGAAATGTTTAGATTCAGACACTGTGTGTCTGTTAATTCTGTCTGTTGTCAATTGAACAATAATGATTATCTGGATCTTAAGACAAAATCTGTTTGTGTGACTCCAAAAGATCTCCTTTGTTTGGTGCTTTTGAAGGTTTCAATTCTCCGGATTCAATCAGATCTGAGAATCATATAAAGAACCCTTTGACTGCAGAGCTGATAGCTGGTTAATTAGTGTGAACAGGCAAATGAAGAATCTCGATAAGTTGTCAGATAAACAAAGCAAGTGTCAGGGATTTATGACGACATCTTAATAATCATAAATAAAGTAAAATGACCAGCTTGCTTAATTCACCTTAATTATTTCTTGTAGGGTTTGTAGAATGACAATTGAAAATGCTTTGCTTATAGAAGACAACAGATGACAAAAAGATAATCTTGTTTGCAATATATTCATCGTTCACAATTTCTTATATCATTTTGTTGGTGGTATGTAGGTCCACAAACAGATATTGAATGACAGAAGATGCTAACAACAAACAAAATAAAGACTTGAGTAAAAAAAAATATTTTACTAAGTTTATTTTCATTAAAGAAAATGAATCAATAAAAGTTTACAGTGCACTAGGCCAAAAATATCTCTGCATATTCATGTAGGCAGTGAGTGTTGTCCTGAAAAGGACAGTTTATTGCACATCATTGATGCTGGCAAGGATGGCTGGAAATGGAGGCCTACTCTAGCTGGCTGGAGCAGCAGCTAATGGTGAGCTGCAGATGATGATGATGGCTGGCTTGTTGGCTGCAACAGCAGATACTACACTTTTATCCTAGTCATCTGGGCTGTGGAATGATGATATTCACTGCCCCATGCAGATGGATGTGGCACAATGCCAAGTTTATTGTGGGGTATCCAAGCCTCGGCCAAAAAGAGTTTGAGCAGCACACTCAAAAGTAATCCATATAGTGATCAATGTGGAATATTTTTTTGATGCTTTGAGTTTTTTTTTTTATATCCAGAATCAGTTTTACAACAATTGCTGGTTAAGCTTTTTTTTTTCTGGTTATTTTAAAAAAAAAAAATGTGGTAGCGCCAATAGGATATGACGTCATCGTAACAAGCCATAAAAAAAGATAAAACCTCTTCAGCTCGAGAAAACACTTTTTGTATTGGTTACTTGCTTTTATTGCTATTTTTCACCAGTATCTTTTGTAAAATCTAATTACGTCTTATTGTGATACAATAATGAATGGAAAAAATAGAAAGGAGATGCTGTCCTGTTTTATTGTCATTTAACACAAGTTGAAAAAGTAGACGAAATTCATAAAAAAAAATGAGTGATTAACATTTCATTATCTTTGACTAAAATTTCCTTTTAGATTTGTTTACTTTATTTAAAATCTTATCATTCTTGTATCCTGAAAGTATTTACCGCTTACTTGATTAGTTTTCTCTCATTTTGATATTAATCTCTTTGAATCTGTTCAATTTTATTGGATCTTTGTCAGAAAATTATTGAGTTATGGCCATACCATGTTGAAATACTGGTTCTCATACAATCACTGAAGTTAAGCAACATTGAGCCTGGTCAGTACCTAGATGGGTGACTGCTAGGGAATACCAGGTGCTACTTGAATGTGTGGGTGGCATAATAAATAACGGCTCAATTGGAAAGCAGAGATTGATTTTCAATTCCATATGTGTCTATTATATTCACCTATGCACAAATATCCCTGAGAAAGGCATGAATCCACTTCTCCCTCCAGCTATGGGTTAATTAGTAGGACTTGTATCAGCAAATCATTACTATCTCCCCAAAATTCTTCCAAACAAAAGTTTTTTCTAGCTTTGAATAATCTTGAAAAAGGTTGATAAACTGTAAAACACAATCAGTCAATGAGAAAATTATATAACTGGAACTCTTAATTTTAACCTGGAATGTATATTTTTTCAGTTTTTTTTGTTTTTTGTTTTTTGTTTTTGTTTTTTGTTTTTGTTTTTTGTTTTTGTTTTTTGTTTTTGTTTTTTGTTTTTGTTTTGTGGCCACAACTGAAATTCTGAGGATTTTAGAATTATTTTTGTCCATTTTGCTTTAATTTCGTGACTGCACAAATTTGGTCACATATTTCTTAACCCAGCAATAAAACACTGAATTTCCATAAAATGAAATTAATACTTATCTATTAAACCATATCTTTTAGGGCAGTTTGGGGATTTCAAACCGAAGGTATTTTCTGATTAGAACTTCTAATATGGTATTCATGGTCTACACAAGGCTTACACATTGAATTTTTTAAATGCAAAATAGGGGTATCCTTTTAATTCCTTTATTTTTCATTATTGTTTCTTGTTTATTAGTTTAACTTTCCATTTGAATTTCTAAGATGAAGAGTTCTTATTTATGTTTGGATGAATATCCTCATCTTTGTTGAGATTTTATCACATTTCAGTCATTGTGCTCTCCAGACTTCTTCAGGTGTCTATTAATTTTGAACTAAACCCTTTATATAGGAGTATATTGTTCTTATTCAGCTGTCTAATGATATCTTGTTTTCTTTTTTTCATTTTTCTTTTTTTAGTACTGCTCAATTATTGTTCACTCTATTTATACTTCAGTCTGAGTCTACTACTACAAAGATTGAATTCACAATTATTATGCCACCAAATTCATCAACGAATACTTTAATCCAGTAAGCTATTACAATAAACATTATGTCATATTCTGTGGGTACATGTATTTACAAGAAATAAATATATATAATAATAAAGATTGTATTTTGCCAAAAAAATAGTCAGCAATGGAAATTCTGGAAGATAAGGTTTTAAAGGCAGACAGACTTTGTAATTTTTGTGCTTGATTTCAAGAAACTGTGCCAATAAAAATAATAAATTTGTTCACTTATGACTGTCTCAAAAATAAGTGAACAAATTATCATCATTAGGTTATTCAAAATATAATGTCTGATTTTAGGATCGACTTTTATTCCTGAATTAATGTATTTAAACAGTATTTAAATCAGTCAATGTAGGAACACTTATACATTTCTCACATAGAGTTACAATGATTTTTATGCCTTTATGTTAAAACTCTAAATGTTTGAATAACAAGAAATATTTGAATGTCGTTTCTGTATCTGTTTTGTAACAGAATGTTTTTTGGCTTAAAGAATTATGAAGCTGTTTGAAAAAGTGGTGGACAGTGAGCATGACATCATGGGGAAAATGGTGGGTATTGCAAAGTCTTGCATCCCAATTTGGTGAGCTTTTGCAATATCATCCTGGCGATACGTAGCCAAGCATTGTCATGAAGTAGAATTGAACTTTGTCAATTAAACAGTGCCAATCATAATTTGCTTAACTGAATGTGAATTTCAACCAGTTGCTGGCAGTAAACTTTGACTGATGCTTTTAGTTAAATTCCAGAAAGCTGTAATGGATAATACTAGAAGTAGATCACCAGACAGTCACCTGTCTTCTGTTGGTTAAATTTCAGTTTTGAAAAGTGTTTGGGTCGTTTGTAATGACCAAGCCAATGAGCCAATCCATTTTTCATCATTACTCAGTGTTTGATCAAGAAATGGATCAACAGAATTTTGCAGATACAGCATCAAACACATTTCAAAATGTCAAACTCTTTGACTTTCACTGATTTCATGTGGAATCCATTTATCAAGTTTCTTCATATTACCAATATTCTTGAAATTGTTAAAATGCTAAGAACCATTATCTGAGATGTTTCTCTGACACTTTGTTGTGGTTTTTGTTTGACTTAATGTGTTTCAGATGTTGTTTGATGTCTTCTACCCACTGTAGAAATTCAGAAACCAGTGCTGTACTGCCCAATTACAAAATGGATCCTTCACCACATGCGCTCTGTTAATGTTGCCATCAGTTTAAGAAGCATTATGACCAAACTTGAAGTCAATCAAAAAATATAAATGAATCACTTCCTTTTCATGTTCAAGATGGACAACCTAATGCAATTGAAATGTTTATTCTAAAACTGGACATTCTTTTCCAAATAATCTAGTATATTTAAAGGAGGTGCAGATAATGATTACAGCTGAAAAGAGAAATCTTTGCGCCAAGTTCGATTACATTCAATTTTGCAAAAATGGGTAAAGGTATGAAACTCTCTAGCCTTGGTTGACAGCCAGTCTAAGACAAGAAAAATTCAAAAACCAAGGAGAGCTGTTTGTAAACTTTGTGCAACACTGTATCATTTCTCTCTCATTACTTCTGAAAAGTGTGGCTTAATCAATACAAGCCTTCACCACTATAGCCGTGTGTGTAGTTTGGCTGATACATTCTGAAAAAGAATAAAAAAGAAATTGCTAGGCACTCGTAGGTTAAAAATTCATGGGTGAGTCCGCTACCATATAAGGGATAAAAATCTAAGTTGATTTGTATTTTTCTCTTATAAGTGAATTACAATTGCTTATTATGCTCGGAATTCCTATTTTCCATTCAAATAGAGGCACAGTTAGTCATTGCTTTTATCTACATGGATACAAAGACTAGGGGATCAGTTTTCTGTTAGGCATGATTTCAATCCTGCAGTCAAAATAGTGCCATAAATCATATATTTTGGTTCTGTGGAAGAGACCAGTAACATTCTTGGAAAAATTAAGTGATAAGAAAATCTTCTGGCATGGAGAGTGAAATCCGAGCAAACTCCTCCTCTTGTTAATTGGATAAAGAGTTTGGTACAAAATTCTAAGCGGTTTATCAACTAAAATAGACAATGACCAAAGTATTGTGACTATGACAATCAAGATGAGAATGCTAGTCCAAGTAAATCAGTCGATACAATAATTCCTCCTCTTAGAAATTCAGACATAGTTTACAATGAATCTTCAATATTTTTACCAGGTGAGTGATTTCATTTTCAATGGCAAAACTTGGCCTTTTAGAGAACGACTACTCAACTGTACCTGGAGAATTATTGAGAGCATTCACTTTGGTATGTATGCCAATTAACATGCAAATACATCCCTTAAATTAGGCTGGGAAGAGTTAGCTTACAACTCAATGTGCATATAGGATATTACAGCATTTAGCAGTGCAAAATTATATATGCAAATAAAAAATAAAAATTGCCAGATAAATTAACCACGTACAAGACTTGAACCAGAAACCAGCATTTTCTGCATATTTTTCATCTTTGTTGTATTCAACATAATAATATAATTTCAGTTGATGTCTTCTTTAAATTTCAGGTTTGTAAACTTAGCTTAGGAAATTGGAACCACAAAGATTTAGTTTCCTCCATCTCCTTCAAAGTGTTTCCCTTATATTGTAAATACAAATTCATTTCTTGTACGTTCTTCAAATTAGCCCTAATTTTTAGCAGCATTTTGTATGTTTCAATCAATCATCTGTAAGAGTTCTACAGATGATTTAATGAAACAATGAAGGCAATTTTTTCTGTTCTATTTCATTGCATCTTCAGTCAGAAAATCACAGTCCAAGAGAATCACAGGACTGTGTGCTAAGATCTTGTTAATATGAGAACAAGCAAGGTTAAGTTTTGACTATTCTTATCAAAGAATCCACTCTTTTGTTGCTCAAAATGACCCCAGATAAGAAAAAAAAACAACAGTTCTTAGTCATTTTCTTCAGCCTTGGATTCCATTTTATCTCCATTCAATTTACTTTTTTTTTTAAACAAAATTTAAACTCCTTTTACTTTGAACATCTTTCCTTGTGATTCTGAGTCTCTTAATTTAGCCGTAGGCCAGAAAAGCAGTAATGCCCATTTCTTTTTTTCTTTTTTTTCCTTTTTTTTTCCCTTTTTTTTTTTTTCCCTTTTTTTTTTTTTCCCTTTTTTTTTTTTCCCTTTTTTTTTTTCCCTTTTTTTTTTTTCCCTTTTTTTTTTTCCCTTTTTTTTTCCCCTTTTGTTTTTCCCTTTTTCTTTTTTTTCTTTTTTTTCTTTTTACATACATGTTCTGCTAGTCTTGATTTAATTATCTCGCTTCAGATAATGGCTTTCCAATATTCCTCAAGTGTGATGTGTAGGGCTGGTTTCTACTTTTTATTCTCCATCATGAAATATATTGAAATCATGAACATGTTCTTAGAATTACAAACAAACAAAAAAAAAAATTACAAATTCAGTGAAGAGTTATTTCATTGTAAATAACAAAATCTTTCTATCAGTAATCTTGTCGGCATTTGTACATTAGGCCCTGTGACTAGAAATAATCATATTTTTCAATATTCATTTCTCATATTACTATAGATTAAGCACTCCAGATAATGATCAATTTTATTTTATTAAATTTTTATATTAATAACAATATATAAAAAAAGCACTCAGATGATGAATTTCAGAAATTTTTTTTTTTTTTTTAAGAAATCATGGTGTATGGGTATATTTTGTTTTGGCTCCCATATGGAGTAATTAAGCAATCAATCAATCATTCAAACTATATTATAATTATCAAATAGACATCCTATGTATTTATATATTTCCTGGCCCATCTGTAGTGGGAAGGGAGGTCAATCAACATGAGTTAATAATTGAATGAATGATTACTTCCTTTACCCATCTCAATAATCTATACAAATATTTATATGCATTTAAAGAAAATTAGTTCCTGAGTATAATGAACAGTTTAATTAAATCCTTTACTACTACATTTCTTAGATTGCAGTCTTATTTGTTCAAGCCTTTCATGCAAGGCACTCAGATACTGTCTTTTAATTGATCATCTTGCTTCAACTTGGTCTTGAAATAGCCTTTGTCTTTCTGTTGCTAATATTTTTCTCACAAGAGATATTTCTATTTCATTGTTATATTAAACAAATAGATTTTGTGACATGAAAAAACATTCAGCAAAACATGACTTATATAATACCAATTATAATCAATGAATTATTGATAACCATTGAATGTTTGAAAAAAATCAAAGGGAATGGATTAATTAAATGGTCTATTGACCTCTATTTTAGTTGTGAATTCTTTATTTAAGCTTTATTGAATCTTGATACATTGTTTCAAGATGTTTGTTTTCATTGCATCTCACTATTAAAACTTTTTAAAATATCGCTGTCATCTTTTACAGCATGAGTCATTAGTTTATATAGAAAACTGGACGTTTGGATAAAATTAAAAAATAATTTTTTATTTGTAGTCTGGAGTGCTTAATCTATTATATACAACAAAAAAATATGACAAAAAAACCATTATTTCTGGTCACAGTGATGACTGTACAACAACTCTGTTTAATCTTGGATAAACATTATAATAAAAGAGTAAATGAAATATAAATAACAGGTGCTTCATTGTGTAACAATTGTTAATAATCTCATGTTGGAGATGATGTATTTTCTTTTAATATTAGAATAACTTCTACAATATTTATTATTCATATGACAATTTGAGTTAAAAATAACATCTTAAGAAAGAGGTTTTCTTTCAATCCCAACCATGATACTGATCAAGTCTGTTTTGGCATCACAATATTCATTTAATATATCAGACTTGAAACTGAATTTATTGAAGTATATTGTTCTTCTTTGCTACATGTCTCGATTTCCTGTAGAATAAATCTACCCCACCTCTACTCCACCATTCTTCTTCTTTTTCGGTTTTGCTAAGATGAAAGCAGTGATCTAGAAGTTTTCACTTGAAGCCCACAATTCACGACCTCCCGCCATTTGATGCAACCATCCATCAATAAATACAATCTGCAAGATCAGCAGCATTAGTAACTGCCCAAGCGAGACCTTTTATCTGTCGGAGATGAATTGAGATATGATGAACGTCTCAGATTTGAGAAGCCAGAGATGACCTATTTGACTAGAATTTAAAAAAAAAAAAAAAAGAAATCTAGCAAGAATGAAAATGAATAGGTCAATAAGATAAATTCCTTGAAATTAAAGAAAATTTATTTTTATTTATTCAAATCTTGTTAAGTCCTTAAATGTTGCCTGTTTGAATTGTGCCTCAATTTTATGTCAGTCTAATCCCTTCAACCAGGAAATAATCTGATGGAAAACTTTTAGATTATTCAGGCCTGAAATTGCTGCTTATTTCCTCCTAGTGACTGCAATTTTTCTTCAGAGCCATGTAATAAATATATATAAATAGTATATACAATGCTGATTTTCAAGGCAGGTTCTGTTTTTACACAGAAATGGAGTGCAACAGTTCCTCACAAACAATTTGGACTTCTGCCAAAGTATGTTTTTTTTTCTGTTGAGTGTTGGTGATAATGGCTCTTCACAGCTTCTATTTCCTTTTTTTTTTTTATATCTGTAAACTGTGCATTATCATGATTGTTCTTGAGGAAATATCAGAAAGTGGTTTCCTGTTGTCTTCTCCATGATTCTAAATCCAGAATTGGTCTAGACTGGTTGCCAATGAAGGTTAGAGAAACATGCCTTATCTGCATTTTAACTGATGAAAAATAAACTAAATTAAATAAACACTTTTATTTGGATAGATTGTCTGTTTTCTGTATGAAATAGTTGTCTTTTTCCCCTCATTGTATGAGATTGGTGTTACTTCCTAGGTAAAAACTGAAATTTTAAGTACTGATTTTATCATAGGCAAGCTTTCCTCAATTTTTTTTTTTTTTTTTTTTACAATAATGTTCACACTGTACTAATCCCAAGAGCCACTCAAGGTAGAGGGTTACAGAGTAAGTGGCACTGTTTATAGGGATATGTAGGGAAGATAACAGTTAACTCTAAACTTGAACAGCTTAAGATTGTAGTGATCAGGAAAGCATCATCTTGGGAGTCAGTTCTACAAAACAAAGGTCTGTGAATATTGGCACCCTTTTCCCATTCTTTTATTCTTGTTCTAGACTAAAGCCTAGTAAATATCTAGATTATCAGGCAGTAAATATTGTTTCAAAATACAAAAAAAAGAAAAAATTTATTATTGCTGCAGAAAAATAAATGAAATAAATATCAAATATTTGGATTCATGTAAAGAAGATATTTTTGCAATTGAATACGATGACTTTAAGTACTTGAACAACTTTTTCAACAATAAACCCTTTCAGAATGAGGCAGCTGCAGAAAAAACTTTCAGGGAGAAATTCTAGAATTGGTGGAATAAGAACAATATTATTACAAGTTGGCAGGAGTTTGTTGAAGTCTGTGGCACAGACATTGACCTAAATCTTTGCTTGACACAAGTGCTTTTCATTTTTCCATTATTTCAGCCAGAAACATTTCAATGGCAACCTAATATGTCAATCGACATGAAAATACTTTTACCCAGACAGCCAATTTTTCTTTTTAGAATTGCAAGATTAAATGCAGTAAATTTTATTCAACTGAAAAATGAAGTGGAATTATTTATTTTTTAAACAAAGTCAATTAATAATACCATAGTCATGGTAGTTACTGATTTATTTACAAACCCTATCACCAGAGTAAAACTCAACAAATTTTTCAATACTCAAAATAGACACAATCCTTTTTACATTTTTTTTTTTTTTGCCCAATTTGTTTTCATTTTCTTCTACCCCATTTGTGATTTAAAAAATGTAGAAGTAAAAAAAAAAATGTGTGTGCAAAAAATTCAGATGTAATTAAAAAATATATCTGTAAAAAGACTAATATCACTAAAGACAAAAGGAAAACTTTTCTTTAGCAACACACACATTTTAATTTTGTCCTCTAATGAACATTATCAAAGCAAATGGATGGATTTTATTTTGCAAGTATTTATAAACAAAAGTAAAAATGTTGTTAGGTTTTCAAAATTTTTAAATTTTAGAACACTTTAAAATATTCTTAAAGTTAAATATGAAACACAAGGTAAATTATGGAAGATAAGTGATGTAATTTAATGCCTAATAAATGAAAGATAAAAAAATGTTATTGTTGAATTTTTTTTTTAATATTTATAATGTAATTATTTATTTTATTTTAATTTGATAAAATACTTATTTATTTTAAATAATGGAATGTTTTGTATTTAATCAATCTTAATAGTCTTAAAAAAGAAAAATTATGGTCATGTACACTACAGTTTATAAGTTTGAAACGACCCCCAAAATTAGCATGGGATGAACTTGACAGAAGAGTGAACAAAAAAAAAAAAAATGACAAAGAGCTCTTAGAGACATTGAAAAAAGAATAGAACCAATTATCAAACTTTGAGAAACTTGCAATGAATGCCAAAAATTTGTGCTGCAGTAATCAGGGATAAAGGAGGATATTTTGACGAGAGACAAATTTAATCATAAAATCCTTTTTTCTTTTGCCATAATAAAATTTATAATAAAAATTATGTCTTACTTTTTTTAACCATATATAACCCACTGAATTTTTTCCCTTTGATTTAAATTAAATTTAAATTTGAACAAGGGAATGACTCCTATCTAAAAAACAGAAGGAGAAAGCCAGAAGATGGAGGTGACCGAGATCAAAATGGGACAATATGGATGTCAAGTTGAAAAAGAAATCACACAACAGTGGGTAGTGCCTTACAATCCATATTTTCAACTGTCATATCAATGTTGAAATCTGCTCATCAATTTATTCAATCCAAAATATAGGAGAAAACCAGAAGATGGAGGTCACATTGAAAAGATCATTGAGCAATATTGAAATGCATCATTTTTTTTCCACAAATTATAATAATGATTTAAAATCAATCATCATTTTCTTGCAAAAAAATGTGTGACACACAGCAAGACACAGATAATTCATCTAGTGTATTGTTTGTGGAGTTACATTGTCCATCACACGACCCACTTGATACCTGCAGGTACACCAGCCATGGGGAGGTTTCACCCATATTCTGTTCCCAAATTTGTATATATCGTGATGCCTACAATGATCAGGTGGTAATGTTGTAGCAATTACCTTCACTTTCAGTTGGTAACGGTGATCATATTGGCAGGTGCATAAGTCGATGATATATCATCTTTCGGCATGATATTATTCCAATATACTGCCTTCATTATCAAACACTGTTTTCTTGCTGCAATTCTTTTTATACTCCGATGAGATCTTTCCACTATACCGTTTCCTGCAGGAACATAGGCGCAGCAAAAATGAAGTTGGACTCCCCAATCATCCAAGAAATCTTTAAAGGACTGACTGAGAAATGCAGTGTCATTGTTGGTCAGGATTTCTGATTATGGGCCTCACTCAGAATGAAGCTTCTTGAGTCTTGTTGAAGCAAGCATCGCCATGTTGCAAATCAATTGGGGCTGCAATCATTTAACATAAGATAGTGTTGCCCACCGTAATGCGTAATATCCATTCCTAAGCAGGTCCAGATGTCCACTCTGGCAATGTATGGCACATATCTGATCAGGAGAGGTTTCATTCACCATGGAAGCGCATAGCAGACGTGTTGGTTTGATTTCCTTCTTGATTACATCATGCCATCTTTGTGGTACTCTGGTGAGCTTATCCGCTCAATTCTCACTCTACATTACTAAACTTATTGTGATCAATAAGTTATACTCTTGAATCAGCTTTTCAAGAGTACTCAAACACCTCTGGATCAGCATCTAACTTGCTGCCTTAGTTTGTATTCTGGCTTTGCCAGTGAGCATGTTTGATACGCACCAGTGCACACATGCGGAGTCCATGAAGAGGTGTAGCTCTGTTGCATCCCACTGTAGTACTAAATTGACACCCTTCAGAATAGCATCCAATTCTGATAACTTGATATGTTGGGCGTCCTTCACAGGTCGCAGCCAACATGCGTCTTCTACAACGCTTTTGTCAAGCACTTTAACCCATAAATATGGCATACCATTAACATGGATTTTTTTCATATATATATATATATATATATATATATATATATATATATATATAATTGAATAAGAGCATTTTTTCTCATCAGTGTTCAGAGCGCCTAAGTCCATGGACTAAAAGTTTGGATGTTTGGTCCTGAATATTCCCTTAACATCAACTCTGAATGTAAGTCAAAGATGATCCGCACATTTGGCATAACATATCTTCAGGTTCGACACATTTTCTTCTATTCATATTTGGTACTACTATTTGGTCATGTGATTGAAGTTTGAACTTTTATTTTGCTAGTTTTCTTGCTGCTGTTACACTGGCTGCTCTGCTAACAGTGTTCACCAAGGAGGAACAAAGAACAGTGATCCAAATCTGTAGAGAACATGCTACCTCATCATCGTTCACCATTACCATATCATCAATTCTTTTTAGAACATTTTACATGTGTAGAGTTGTCTTGTTCCATGTGCATTTGTTGTGGCTGAAATAAAAGTTTCAGGAGACACATTTAAATGAACTAAAGCAATCTGAATTATTGTAATCATTTCTAAATTGAAGAAAAATATTCAACATATCTGCAAAGTTTAACATGGAATGTTTATTCCAAAAGCCATTTTGCTCCAGATTGTACTGAGCACTTAAATATCAATTTTGTTAATGCCATCTCGAAAAGTGAAATTTATTTTTTCTTCACGATGAATCTTCAAGCACGACTGTGAATCATTTTTTGATCTTCTCTTCCTCCTCCTCCTCTTTCTCTAATTCTTTATCCTCTTTTTTTTTTTTTTTTTTTTCACTTTTCTTTCCTACAACTATCAAAAATCCTCATTTCCCTTCCCTTCTCTTTACTTTAATTTTATCAAATATTGATATTTTAATTCTGAAAAGTTTGTGTTGTCAGGTTTTTTTCATTAAAAATAATAAAGAATTTCAAATATGAGATCAGGTAAAAACAAAACTTTTAAAAATTAAAGGAAAAAAAAACAATAGAAATGTAACAAAATTAGTCTGAGATATGACAAGTCAGTTAATTGAAGCTTTCCAAGCATTAGTTTCAAAATCAAGTTTAGAAAATAGATCTGTGTGTTGCTATGGAAACACAGAGCTGATGATACAATCCAATCAACTTAGTTTTGGCTCCTCTGCAGAGATTCCAACAAAGTGTGGTATGTTTACCATTTCCTCATCTCACTTTCTCTCCTCCCCCTCCTTCCCCATCTTTCTCCTTCTCATCTTTAAATGACTACATGCTAAAATCCATCCAATGAGAATAAGACTCCTCACTTACATCACAAAATGGCCGATGCTCTCGTATAATTCAATTTCGCTCCAAGATCAATTAATGAAGAAAAAGACTTGCAGGGCTAAAAATATTTTTAAAAGACATTTATTGATTTTGGGAGTGGGTTGGTTTTCATTTATTCTTTTCCTTTTCTATCGTTTTTTTCATTTGCCAGTAAATATATAATCTTTATTCTTGTTGTTTTAGGTCACCATTACAATTGACTCCACTCCCCCCTGCCAAAAAAATGACTTTAGGTCACTTAGATTTAATCTTTGCAAACTTTTAAATGAAGCCTCTAATATCTCCACTTAAAGTATCTATTGTCATGGAAGAGCTCTCCAATGTACTCGTTCTGCCATTGCTATGCCTTTTCTTTTTTTCATTATAATTGTTCCAACTTAGGATTTTATAAATCTTGCCCTGATTGTCCACCTCCTAAAGTGACACAGGAAACAGAAAGTGTATTAAAGTTGATAGAGAATATGGAGTAGATCTGTGATTGCCATTAAATAAATGGCTACAATACTGATTGCATAACATCAAAATTAAATTGATATTTTTTCCGTTTCTTTTGATTTGTCATTTTTAATAAAATACTAAGTTACACATGGGTTTGTCCAAGAAAAACCAATGTAAGCCTAGATTCTGTTACCCACTACAAAGCAGGGATTAGAAAACTAATTTAAATCCACCCATATTAAGGAATGATAAAAGGAGGTCATTTGAGAATTTTTGGCAATGAGACTGTAAAATCTTCAATATCTTTGTTGGGATACAAAAGGCAATTATCTCCCTTTGGTCAAGACAGTCATGTGATGGCCACTTAATGATGTCACTCCATACAATGATGAAAGCAGCAGTCAATTTACAGCAGTGAAACTGAGGGGTTGCATACATTATTTACATTATTCAAACTATTGTCCTCATCTTTGTCGCCAAAATGCATGTTTTTTACCAGAGCTCATATTTCAATTTCCGTTGTTATTGCTTTTCTCTGGCACTCCTTATTACTGGTTCCCATATTGTATTCATTTCTATGCTTGGTTGGCTCAGGAGATTTTTGTGGCTATGCAATGATAACAGCAAAAAATTGCAATATGAGCACTGGCAAAAATGGTTGCTGAAGACATTAGGTTTATTCAGAAATTCATACACAGATGCCCCCAAGGACACATGGCACAGTGGATAAAGGCATTGGTTAGATCCCAAAGAGTGTGAGTTCAATAGCTGGTTAAGGCAGTGGAGAACTTTCAGAGGGGAATTAACAGGAGATAACTGATAACTGACATCCATTAAACATGGCACGTGGAACTAGAAAGAAAGAAACTCTGGCCTACAGTCCTCAATTTGGGAAAACCCAGGACTTGCTGTTTCTTGTTCACAGGATATGTCCTCACCTGGGACTCAGCAAGTGTCATATGCTGACTGAAGTCCATATTTTATGAGTGTGGCCCCCACTTGAGACCCTGGCTGACAACAGCATCACATTTACTGACCAATACTTTTGGTAGTTCATGTATGACTGGGGTATACCTCTTCGATTCCGGTGTGCCTATGAACCAGCGGAAATGGTATAGTTGAGAGAAGCACAGCAACATGCATTGTTTGTAGCAATAAGCCGAATTGATTTTGGTGCAATTTGAATCTGAGCCTCACATTAACCAGTTGAGGTTGATTTACCCAAGTAGGATGAACGCCCAATAGATGAGCTAGAATGTTGGGAGAGTGAGGCAATTTGCATATATGAATTTAATCCAAACACCCAAATCAGGTACTTTGGGAGAGAATAAAAAACAAACGAGCTTGACACTGGAAGTTTGGAGGAAGGTCTTCTTAATGGTGTTTCTAAGGATAGCCAGCGCAGGCAAGAAACCAAGATGAGCGACTGGTTTTTTTTTTTCTTTTTGTCATTTACTTCACTTTCTTTTTACTTCAGGCATTCATTTTCCTTTTAACCATTTTGTTCCATTAATGGGAGAATAAACCATTCTTCTATAGCGCTATCCCATTACATCTCTAATATCTAGTTCCAACAAAAATCGATTCTTTGTTAAGAATAGGTCTCAGCATTTCAATCATATTTGTTCTCAATCCACAGATTTTAGTTTTTGGCTGGTTAATTTATTTTCTATAACTTATCCACCTTTTGCAGAAAATATTAAATTGTAAGATTTTTTTTTTTTTTTTTTTTTTTTTTTTTTTTTGAGATAATAATGGTTTGGTGATACAAGTTTTACTAATTAACCCATAGCTGAGGGGAGAAGAGGTTGATTCATACCTTTCCCAAGGGTATTTGTATATAAGTGAATATAATGTACCCAACAGGAATTGCAACTCTGCTCTCTAATTTCCAATTTCAAGCCATTATACATGACACCACCCACACATCAAAGCTTACAACACCTGATATTCTATCTAGGTACTGACCAGGCTCAACGTAATTTAACTTTGGTGATTGTACGAGAATTGGTATTTCAAGGTGATGTGGTCGTTAGGCTAAATTTTAATTTTGATTCCTGTAACTGTTCTGATAAGATAATCAATTTGAGAAGATGATAAATCCTAAGTTCTCATTCTTTGCAACAGAATACTTGAAGGCCGAAGAAGAAAATATGGGCTAAAAACTGATTAAAAACAACAAATATGAAAAATGTGATACTGAGTGAAAAAAATGTTAATCTAAAAACTTCAGAAAAAAATATTGTTAGGTGGTAAGAAATAACAACATCTGTTTGATTGGAGCTGCTATATTTCTGACATGAAGTTTATTAAGTGACAATCAGTGAGCAATGGGAAAAACTTAAAGATAATATCAACAACTAATAGAAAAAAATAAACAAAATGAAGTGAACTATGGGTAAAATAGGAAGACTGGTCTCTTTAACCTTAATAGGGCAACTAAAATGCAAACCTACTGCCAATATATCACAGAGGGGGTTGTATGGCAGGGTAAAATTAGGGTCATATTTGACAGACCTTGAGGAAGACCCGAATAAATTGCTGACATAAAATCATATATATATATAAAACCTAAAGAGCTAGGTAAACCTATCTAGGTTTGCTCTGCTTTGTGTATTGAGCACTATACGTAGTTACTTTTACTCATTTTACAGGTTCATTTTCTTTGGACTTTGAGCTTGAATTCTGGTCGATTGTTTTCACCTCAATTTCATGTTCTTAGTTCTTTTTTTTTTTATTCCTCATTTTTCCTTGGGTACTGGTTTGTTCATTTACAAGCCCAAATACCTAAGGTTTTTCCAAGCAATTACCACTATATATATATATATATATATATATATATATATATATATATATATATATTGTTTTACTGTCACAGCTCATCAGTGTGGCTAGACTTTTGGTTGCTTCAAACCGGGATTGAAACCTGACCAATATATATTGAAAATTAAAAAATATTAAAAAATTAAAATCTTCAGGCACACTGGATTGTATATTAATATTCTTTCATTTTTATTATTTCATTTAGATTCCTCGACTAGTTTCGACTAACATGGCCATCATCAGGGGGAAAAAAATTCTGCTTGCTGGTAGCAGTGAACTACAGAAATGAATGTCTTGATGGAGAAAATTAACTTTTGTCTGTAGTTTTCATTTGTTTTTTTTATTTTTTTTAACATGAATTTTGGTCAAACAGTCTCTTTTAAGTTGTTATTTGAGATAAGAGCTGGATGGATCCATGCTGCTCTGAATTCCCTTGGTCATTTTGACAGTTTTATTGGTTCCTGGAAAGGGCATGTGTCTCTGTTAAGTTTGTGTGTGTTATTTGGTTCTTAGAGAGTGAGTGAATATGATGTGTGTATATTCATGTGGGTGTGTGTATAAGTGTGAGGCCTCAACATCTCTGCAAGCATGTCTCTCATGTGTGGGTGAGAAATGTGGGTAGGTTCTGATTTGTAGGGTTATATATTAATACTATCTATATTGTTAAATTTGTGGTTAAGCCCAGCTAGATAGTGCATTTTTAAACATTGTATCCAGTTATTTTCATGGAACTCTAAAATCTTTCTAATGTTGTCTGCTTTGAATTTTTCTATTCTCTCAATTATAGTGAATTTGGCATGGTTTTTAAAATCGTGTTTTTCTAGGCGGAAATCTATCCTACAGGTAATAATCTTTCATGGGGAGCCAAGTTAATTTGATTGAGACAATTATTAATTCTGTAGTGAAAGGGCCATTCAGATTTTCCTACATATTGTTTCTGGCATAGTGTGCATTCTAGGAGGTAAATTATACTATGACTTCTACAGTTAGTCGTGGTAGATTTTGAAAGTAGATTTAGAGACTGAGCTAGTGAAGGAATTCATGTGTCTAATATATATATATATATATTGCTTAAACGTTATTTTTAATGGGTGCCTATATTTGATTAGATGCTCTGTTTATTTATTTTCATCTACCAGTGTAAATATTCAAGAAATCTTATTAGAAAATATCCATTCTCTGGCAGGATTTATTAGATCTGATGTACCTTTGACCTCTTGGCTGTGAGGCTGCTTGTGGCTGAACAGGCAAAGCACATTTAGTTTGAAATTGATTTTCCCAGGATAAAGAGCACAGGTTGCTGAGAGGCAAATTATCATTGATAAGATTTTTGATGCCTCAGGCCAGTAGACATCAGTTTTTTCGGTTTAAACAAAAAATGATGTACACTATTTACATTATTTTAACTAATAATAAAGTGTTAGTAAGTATATTACTGTAAGAGTGAGGGGAAAAAGTACAATATGATATTTTCTTAACATGAATAGTACTTGCTAATTATGGTCTAAGACTGTACTTTCATTCTACTTTTAATTTTTCTAGTTGCTTTATAAGAGTCTTTGAGATAGTTCCAAGCTTGGCAATAATGAGTACAAATGTCACCATTTTGCTTTTCCTTTGGCATCTTTGCCTGGGGTAATGACTAGTGATGCTAGGCAGGTTGCCTAAGCAGTGAGTTTAATTCTCACTGAGGGCTCCATTAAATTACTATAGTGAAGAAAACAGAGACTTACCTTGTCAAACCAAGCGACAGCATGTCATGTGTATTCTACAATGGAAAAAGTGGCAAAAAAGAAAATTACTTACCAAACAAAAGGGCACGTATTCCGCATGACATGCTGAAGATGGAATATTTGAATAAAAAAAACAAGTCCGTCGCAGGAGTCGCTATAAAAGTATTTTGATATGCAAAATACTGAACATCCTTTCCCAGCTGTTGACGAATGGAAAAAATGCTCAGGCGATAAAAGCAGTTGGTGTTCTTGAATCGGTAGGACGAATAGTGGCATTTTGGCTACCATGTTTGTTGGAGAAGGAGTTATTTTTCCAACTGGTTGTGTGCATTGTGATTTGTGAGATAGTACTTGCGGTTCGAGTCTGAACTTAGTGATTTATTCTCTGTGACGTGGAAATAATCTGTGACAAACATTTCCTTTGCAATCCCAGATCGTTTACAAATACTAAATGATCCAGCAAAGGTTGACATGTAAAACCAAGCAACCTCATTTTAAAAGAATAGAATTTTTAAAAAAGTGAATAAAAATACAGAAAATTTAATACTAACATCTAAGTCTTTTTGAAGCGTATTTCAAAGTTTTCTTTATGTACCATTCCGAAAACTCAAAATTTTCTGTTTTATACGATAGAAATTAGTGATGTAATTTGAAGAACTTAAGCAATATACAAAGCCTAGGGAGTTACAGCATCAACAAATAAAAAACATTACAAATTTACTGAATACACAAAATATGAAGAATTGGTTGTAATGAGCATGTGCGGAAGCGTCCTCGAACTGCGTGTGTGTGTTGTCGCCGGGCACACCTTGGAGTACCATAATGGACTCGACTGAGGACTACAAGAAGACGCGCGAGCCGTTTGGCGTCTTTTCTTGGGCGTCTTTTCTTGGGCGTCTTTTCTTGGGCGTCTTTTCTTGGGCGTCTTTTCTTGGGCGTCTTTTCTTGGGCGTCAAAAGCCGTTGCAGTCGGCTGTCCATCGGCAGCAGTCTTGGGTGGCATTTAGCTTGTTTGCTGTCATGAAGTGTTTGTTTAAGGTTCGCGAGAAGGCGTTCGTTTTAGGTTCGCAACAGGTTCGCAAGAAGGCGTTTTTTTTTTCCCCCGTTTTCTTGCACAAGCTATTTCAGCATTATGGCCTTCGACCTGAGGCTGATACCACTGTTCAACGGAAGCAATTCTGGACAGTCGTTAGTAGAATGATTGGAGATGGCGGAACTAATATGTCAGTTGAGCAGTGTGAAGTGAATTGAGTGTGTTATTCCGATGCGTTTGGCAGGTGTACCAGCAATTGAGTGAGGAGAAGCACGCAGACTTCAATTACGTTAAGAAAGTGTTATACACAGCTTTTGCCTTAGATCCCTTCTCCACGTGGAAGCAGTTTGCAGCACGTCGCCTTCAGCCAGGGGAGACGGTCAACGTCTTTTTGGCAGAAATGCGCAGACTCGCTGTTCTGTTTGGTGGTATATCAGAAAAGTGTTTGCAGTGTGCATTCGTTGCTGGATTGCCTGAGCATGCAGAGGAGCTTTTAAGAGCGTCATCCCAGATGGAAGACCTGGATTTGTCCCATGTGCTGGCACGAGCTCGCACTATTTTGAAGAAGTGCACTGGTCCTACAGAGCAGGCCACAGTGGCTGCACAGTTGAAGGAAACATATGTGCACACTAGGTGCTATAAATGTGATGGACCCAATCATAGAGCAAGCGATTGTCTCCTGGGTTGTGAACCATCCAAAGGTGCTGGTACCAAGCACCGACGGACTATCACTTGCTATCGATGTCATTGGCAAGGCCACATTGCTCGGTGTTGTCTGGGAAATGGGCAAGGGGGCAAGAATTCGGCACCAATCTCCTCCCCAAAACACTTGTAAATGGCGCATTGCCTGTAGTGACAGTTCGTATCAATGGAATACCACGTATAGCTCTGGTGGATACAGGATGCACACAGTCACTAGTCCACAAGTCATGCTGTTGTGCATGGACAAGAAAATCAACACGCGTGCTTACAGTAGACGGAGGCGCACTTGACTGCTGTGGAATCGGAGTGGTACAAGTTAGCATTGGTGCAAAGCCGTCCATCACTATGGAAGCCCTAGTCGTGGACGGAGACCTGCTTGGATTTGACTTAGAGTTCGGACTAGACACCATCAAACAGTTGGGAGGAATATCTGTAATTGGCTCTGGTGAGGTGAAGTTTCCGCAGTGTGTTGAACCAGTCGTTGCTGCCATCACCATTACCGAACCCAACTTTAAAATAGAATTCGATGAGACCACTTGGAGGTGGACCACATTTTGGAAATGGGCTGGCAACCAACCTCCGGGTATGTTAAAAATAGACTGGCAGAATATCCAGTGCCCGCACAAATTCGGGAGAAGTATGATCAGGAACTCCAGATTTGGATAGATAATGGCTAGCTGCTTCCTTACCTGGAGGAGGAGCTTGGACCTCCAAAGGGTTTAATCCCCCTCATGGCCATTCTGCAGGAAAACAAACAGAAGGTTCGGCCTGTTATGGACTATCAGGAACTCAATGAGTATGTTGAAACGTACGCAGCCAACGCAGATGTTTGTTCGCAAAAATTACAGGAATGGCGTCAGCAAGGACCAAATGCTGCAGTGATGGACCTACGCCAGGCCTATCTGCAGGTACACATTGACAAGTCCCTTTGGCCATTCCAAACAGTGGAGATTAAGGAACATAGGTATTGTCTAACCCGCTTAGGATTTGGGCTCAATGTTGCCCCTTTAATCATGCGGGCCATTGTTAATACCGTTTTGAGCCAGGATGAGATAGTCAACACAGCCTCCTCCTCTTATATTGACGACATTTTTGTTAATGAGAGTGTGTGTTCTGTGGTCCACGTCAAGGAACATTTGGAGCAGTTTGGTCTGTCAAGTAAGACCCCGGAGTGGCTAAGAATTGTCACATGCATGTTGGGATTGCATGTCTGGGAGGAGCAAGGAAAACTGCGATGACATCGTGGATGTGAACTTCTGGTAGTCCCCGATAAACTTAACCGCCGAATTGTCTTCTCGCTGTGCAGGAAGTTGACTTTTCATTTTCTGGTAGACGGTTGGTTACGTGTCGCCACGGCATTTGTGAAGTGGAGGGCAAACACTATTACCACTGGATGGGACGATGAAGTGCAGGACCCTTTTCTAGCCCAGATGATCAACGACATTTTTAAGAGACTAGCCCAGGACGATCCAGTGAAAGGTGACTGGTGCATCAGTGAGCAAAATGTAACCGTGTGGGTAGATGCAAGCTCCTTAGCCACCGGTGTGGTTATGGAGAGCAATGGCGCCATGGCAGAAGACGCAAGCTGGCTCCGACCGGTGCACGAAGACAAGCACATCAACTTGGCTGAGCTTGATGCTGTGTTGCGATGTGTCAACCTTGCATTACAATGGAAAGCTAAAACCATTCATTTACGGACAGACTCAGCATGTGTGCATCACTGGGTAGCTGACACTCTGTCCAGACGGACGAGAGTGCACACCAAGGCAGCCTCCGAGATGGTAATCAGACGTTGGCTAGCCACACTCTAAGAGTTGGCATTAGAATACAAGCTGAACATTGATGTAGAGCTCGTCAAGTCATGCAATAATTAAGCCGACCAACTTACTAGAGTACTGCAGCGATGGTTAAAGGAAATGCGCAAAATACCAGAACCCAGAGAACCTATGTGCGCTGTGGCTGAAGAGCGAGATGTTGCTCAAGTACGAGCCATTCATCAATCCAGCGGACATCCTGGTGTGAAGAGAACACTCTATTTTGTGAAGTTGATCGACCCAAGAGTAACAAAAGCTGAGGTGCGAGCGGTGGTTAGGGGATGCAAGGAATGCCAGTCAATCGACCTGGCCCCTGTGTGTTGGAAACCGGGCAGGCTTGATGTCGCAGAAAATTGGCACAGGGTTGCGATGGATGTAACCCATTTCAGACATCAACTATATCCAGTCGTTTTGTCATTTGGAAGCCCTTGCACTGCCAAGATTCTGCTAGCATCATCAAGCAGTTGGAAGTAGTGTTTTGTGAAAGAGGGTTGCCGGTTGAGCTGCTTACGGATAATGGCGCAGCATTTTGTGGAGAGAGGTTTGCCGCATTTGCAAAGATGTGGAATGTACAAATACGATTTCGCTGTGCCCACGTACCATCTGGGAATACAATAAAGCGCATCGCGACGACAACATGGTGTTCAGTTTTGGAAGCTGTATATTGGCACAATGTTACCCCAAAGGACAATAAAACACCTTCAACTGCACCGGCGAATGCAACCTACACCTACAGGGGCCACATTAAGGGTATCAACACAGTTTTGGTGCGTGACGACACCATTGCCAATCCTTATACGGTAGGAGAGACTGGGTGAAAAATCTGCACGGAAGGTGTTCGACACAGTTCAACAAGGGTACGGTTACACAAATTAATAGGCTACACTCTCTGTTGATGGAATACCACGCAACATAAAAGATGTGCATCCAGCATGCGGGAAGGATTATTCCATCAGCAACCATGTTAGTTCTTCTTCTGATGATGAAGCCCCGATGGTATATATAAAATCACAGGAAGAGGACACCTCAGAGAGTAGCGCGCATGATGAACCTAAGCAGGATGAGCTCAGCGAGATGTCTGAAGAGAGCACCACTGAGGAAGTGCTTGAGACCATACCACTGAGACAGAGCACCAGGCAGAAATGGCCTGCCCCACATTGCCATTTGTGTGATCTCGAGATCAGGGAGGAGTGTAACGAGCATGCGCGGAAGCATCCTCGAACTGCGTGTGTGTCTTGTCACCGGGCACACATTGGAGTACCATAATGGACTCGACCGAGGACTGCAAGAAGATGCACGAGTCGTTTGGCGCCTTTTCTTGGGCGACAAAAGCCATTGTGGTCAGTCGCTTGTCAGCAGTGCTGTTTTGCTCGTTTGCTGTCGTAAAGTGTTCGTTCGCAAGTAGGCGTTCGTTTCAGGTTCGCAAGTAGGCGTTCGTTTCAGGTTCGCAAGTAGGCGTTCGTTTCAGGTTCGCAAGTAGGCGTTCGTTTCAGGTTCGCAAGTAGGCGTTCGTTTCAGGTTCGCAAGTAGGCGTTCGTTTCAGGTTCGCAAGTAGGCGTTCGTTTCAGGTTCGCAAGTAGGCGTTCATTTCAGGTTCCCAAGTAGGCATTTGTTTCAGGTTTGCAAGAAGTTGTGTTGGTTCAAAACCCATAGACATTTTCTACTTTCCTCTAGGCAAATAACACCACAAGAATCTAATCATCAATCTTTTCAAAATGAAAAGACAATCAATGTACATATTGTGTTATTTATGCAACAAAAGACTAAGGTTAGAAAACAAAGAGAAAAATAAATTCAGGAGAAGTTTAATGATAAAAAAGAAAAACAATTACAAAATTCAATTGGGCCAAACTAATTTCTGATTGAATTTCTCTCTTTGAATTTTTTCTTGAAGTTTTTCTCTACTGCATCCAATCAGCTTCTCTAAATACGCATTTTTATCATTTACTGAATTTCTCTATTCTGGGACACTTTGTTATCATTCATGAAAATGGTTAACCAGATTAATGTATCTTTGAATGAAGATTTTACAAGACTGCAAACAAAGTGTTGTCACTAAGTTACTTTATTTAAAGGATTAAATATAAGTGTTGTTCATTAATCTATCTTAATCTGTTAATGGCATTTGTGACTCTTTGTGACTGGTGCCTTGGCATTCAAAATCATTGCAGAAAGACAAGTGTTGATGTGGAAAGGGGAAATTCTACTAAACCAATAAAAACTCTTATCAAACATTCAAATAAATCTGTCAATTTTTTTATCAATAAATTTTCTTGATTAATAAATGAAAGTGTTTAATCTTAGTTAATAGAGACACTGTTCAGTTCTGATAAATAAAAAAAAAGGGGGAGAAACCTGTTCAGTAATTGTTATTTATTCATTATTAACATCTTATTAGTGTTTTTCTCTCCACATAAGGCTTCCCTAAAATTACCCTTGTATCTGATGGCTGGATAACCAGTGCCAAATACTATGCATTGACCACCACTTATTTCTGGACACCTACAAGATATATATGATTATAAAGGATTAAATTAGGATTACAAATTAAAATAATGTTAAGAGGGGAAAAAGAAATGTATATAATTTTTCTTATAAGAGATTAGAACAAAAACATGTTGAAATCACTACACAATAGCTATTTTGTTTTGGTAATTTTGTGCCTCTTCAGGCTTTGGTAAGTAACTGGTGATTAAATAATTTTTAAGAAAATTTCAAAAGCAAAGTGTTACTGCTTTTTTCAAAAGATAAAGGGGAAAATAACAAAACACAAGGTCAATTAAAAATAGACTTATGGGTATGTCTTGTTCAACCAATTAAATGTCTGATCTAGTCTAAGTACATTCAAAATAGCAAAAGTATAAATATTTATATATTGCTCTACTTTGTATTGAGCACTTTTTTGAAAAGTAAATGCTACAAACAGTAGAATTTTACTCCATCTGTTATTTTTCTGATTTGGAGATATATAAAACTATGAACTGAAGCCAGGTTAGTAAGGCTCCTTAACTATCAATTCCAAAAATAGTATAGCCAAAAATAGCTAAAGTCAGATTTTTAGGCTCAAATCAAATTATTTGAGATATGAAAAGAAAAAGTTGAATTGGTCTTTCCTAAAGAAAATATATTTTTCAGGACTGTCAGATTTGATTATACAATTCAATATTTTCAAAAAGAAATTGGTTTTAATCCACTGAAGTTGTTCAAGTCTTTATATGAGCGAAATATATCAGATCAGTTTCAGCTTATCTCTTGCCTTTTTAAAAAACATTAATAACTTGTTTAGAGGGGTACCTGGTTTCATTATGGAGTGAAATCTTAATCTTCTTACTGAAAATTGTGCCTCTGAAGTGGTCAATTGTGACCATTCCTGTCAGAAAAACAGATGTCCCTGGGAACTACCAGAGAACAAAATCAGCAGTTGCACCCTAGTTTACCGCTGGCCACTGCCGTGACCATCACTGCCACCTCTCAACATGACCACACCTTTCAACAACCGTTACCACTCCCAGGCTTGACTAACCACCTTGTCTATGCAGCTTCACATTGATAACATCTCAACCTCAACAAACACCAGCCATGAACAGCCGACTATCCAGGTTTGACACCCCACCCTGCTACAAGCCTTGATCTTTGATTAACACTGTCACCTTGACAAATACCAATGTGATAACATCTCAACTTCACCTCCTAACACTCGTACCCTATGCATCAACAAGTCAGATTCAGGACTTTTCCCGACCCCTAATACCTGCTTTTTACACATTGGCAATGTCAGATTCATGACATCTCCTGAACCTTAACACTCGCATCCTATGCATTGGCAAATTCAGATTTGTGATGCTCAGCAACCCAATGCCTTCACCTTGGCATAACTAACATGTACAGGGCATTTTCTTGCAGCTATCACCCTGGCCCCATTCAACAGAACAGGCCTACTGACCATGCCAATCTGATACCATCCCCATTCCAAAGAACAACCCTACCAACCAATAAAAACAGCCTATCACCATGACCTGGATCAGCCAATATGCACTGATCATACTCTGTGACCTCACACAAAGCCCACACAGGAATTAAGTCAACTCCTGGCGCTACCCTTACACCTGACCACCATCCTGACGACTGGCCACTGAAACAGACATTGCTCCCATCCTACAACATCTCTGAACAACATGCCAACAATAAACATTGTTGAAATCTAATCCTCATTATTCCTTTCTCTTGCTACCAAATGCTTAATATAACACTGTTCAGCTGCTATAGTCCACAGAAATAACTTTTTCCAGCTATACCAGCATGATATCTCTGATCACAATATACACCTCTTTGTGTATGCTCATAAAAAGTGCAAATGTGTCCTCAAAGAAGCTAAATAGTTGTTCACTGATAGCATGAGGTACTGTATAGACCCTCACAAATTTAGTTCTTGTTACCATTCATCGCTCTTTAAGAATGAATTAAATAAGGATTTAATCAATTTGAAGTGCTATCATTTTCTGCTGATAAAGCAGAATGCTTTGCCCATAAATTCTCTTCCAATTTTGCTCTTGAATCATCAGGAATGCTATTGCCTAACTTTGCACCGAGTCTAAATCTGTGCATAGTTTCTGCTATCATATCCAAACTTGATCCCTCCAAAGCAAGTGGACTCGGTGGTATCTCTGCAATTATCTTTAAGAAATGGAACCCCCTGAACAGGCCCCTGTTCTCCCCAAGCTCTACAAAAGATGCCTTGCCACATCTTGCTTTCCAGATTGTTGGAAATCCTCTTCTGTAGTTCCCATTTTTACAAACTTGGGTGAACTGTTTGACCCTTTGAACTATCGACCTATTAGTATTCTACTTCCCTTTGGTAATGTACTAAAGCAGTGATTCTTAACCACTGTGCTATGGCACACTAGTTACAATATATAGATATATATGTCTGTGGAGAAAGTAGTAATCGTACAGCGTTAGTATTCAAATAAATGAATAAATATTAAAATATTTTTTTCAAATAATTCTTTTCACTATTCTTCAATTATATTAAGTTCATATTTGTGTGTGTGCTTTTTTTTTTTTTTTTTTTTTTAAATCTATGGATTTATTTTGTAACATTTAAATATATACACTTTAAAAATTTTTCCAAGTGTGCCATGATATATTCATCTATTCCTAGGTGTGCCATTGCTTAAAAAGGTTGAGAAACACTGACCTAGTGGATTAAAGTATTTGTTCAGGAATTTGGTGGCATAGTAACTGTGAGTTCAATCTCTGGGTCGGATATTGCAAATTGAGACTAAGTGGAAACAGAATGAGCAATAATTGAGCAGTACTAATTCAAAATCTATGGTTTTATTTTCTAACATTTAAATGTATACCCTTTAAAACATTTTGCTAAGTGCGCCATGATATTTTCATTTGTTCCTCAGTGTGCCATTATTAAAAAGGTTGAGAAACACTGTACTCGAGGCTCTAATCAACACTGAATTGGTTAAGAATCTCACCTCACAGGTTCGTCTTTCTGATAAACAATATGGTTTTCACTTCTCTAGTTATTGCTGAAAGAATCTATCAAACTCTATTGTTGAACCACCTCTGTTCCTTATTTTTGTCAACAAACAATATCAAAAAAGGTGTGGCTGTTTGGAGTATCAATTGTACCCTGTCTATTTTCAATCTCATTTGGTGAAACTACCATGAAATGCCCCACACAGAGCATGACCACTTGACTCATCAGCATCTGAATCCCATCTGATGTTCTCTCACTCGGATTCATTTTATAGCATTGGCTGAGGCTCAGTAATTTGCATCAGCCAGAAATTTGTCTTGCAAATTCTCTAATGTCTCTGATCAACCTACATTCTATTGTTAAAGGGGGCAAGAAGTGGCTTGTTAATGTTAAATATCTGTAAAATGAAACTGTTTTCTCTTAATCATCTAAAAGGAACCCTTTTCATAGCAACTCATGACACATTCTTGGTCACACGTTTTCTACTGACTTGAAATAGAATGATTATATTGAATCAATTTTAGCAATTTCTGCCACCAGGAAATTTGGTTCACTATGCTGTGCTAGACAGTTTTTCTTTCCAAAATTCCCTGTATTGAATATTGCCACGTCTGTCCTGGTGCTTCTGCTGTGTATTTATACATTGTTGACAAAATCTAAAGAAGAATCTGCAATGTTAATGGACCTCACCTCACATCTTGGCTTCAGTTACTTTCCTACCATTGTAACATAGCTTCCCTCTGCCTTTTCTATAAATATTTTCATGATAATTGTTCTGATGAACATTCCTCTTATTTATTACAGTTTTAATTTTTATGCTTTTGAGTGGCATGTAAAATCTTCACTCCACCAAAATATTATTGTAAATATTTCTATTAAACTAGCTAAAATTCCCATATGTTTATCATATTTTCTTAATATTATTGTTCAATACAAGGCCCAAGAGCCACTTAAGGTAGTGTTATTGAATGAACCACTTTTTGTTTTTGCTGTGCCATCTAGAAGTTGGATTTATCACTCCAGCCCAGCTGAGTAGGCTGCTTAGAATGTGGGAGGAGGAGGAGGAGGAGAGAGAATAGCACCACCTATATGGATCTGTGGTGTGACGTGAGGTGTAGAGAGAGAGAGTTGGAGTTGGGGAGAGGGATTGATCGGTCTGACCACTCTCAAAAGTGGGCTGGACAACCCCAAATTTGGAAAACCACTTGAGTAAATGTATTTTTATGTATGGAAATTTAGAAAAGGTTAATGCTTAGAGTAGAAGACAACCAAACCCAGACTCTAGTCAACCCCACCCCTGCTGGAGACAGGACTCCATATAAGCTGGAGATTTTTCACAGATGACAGACACACAGTGTGTCACCACACTACTGCTACTGGAATCTGGATCATTTGCTGAGACCTCCTGACCAAAGACCTTGTGCCAGACCTGAAGACCAGAACTTAGAAATTTAAGTTACTACAAAAACAAGCTGCAGACTCCAAAACAGATCCCTGTGTCATTTGATCATAACAACAATTGGGAAGAGTTAAAACCACTGTATACAACAAATCATATATAAACCAAATTGTTGTTACATTTTTAACCTGAGTTAATTCTTTATTCTAAAGGATTCTTGTTTAGCTCCCAGCTGTCGATCTGTCTTCACAGTTTGCTTCATGGGTGATGCTTTGTGTAGAAGACAACTGAACACATACCTTAGTCAACCCCACCCTTGCTGGACACAGGACTCTTTATAAACCAGAGGTTTGGGCAACTTGCAGAGAGCCCAAAGAGGATCCCAGTGTCAACAACAATTGGGAAAGATTAAAACCACTGTATACAACAAATCATATATAAACCAAATTGTTGTTACATTTTTAACCCAAATTAATTCTTTATTCCAAAGGATTCTTGTTTTTTGTGTAGCCCCCAAATTCTCGAACCGTCTTCACTTTGTTTGCTTCATAAGCGATCTTCTCACCGTTTGAGATCAAAAACACAACACAGCAGAGGAATGAATGGTTGTGAACAAACAAATACCAGATATGGTCATGGAAATGTGTATACTGTCATGATAGCAGTGACAACGAGTTATACACTAATGTGTAAAGAATCGGCTAAATGGTAACCAACAACTGGATGACATTATTGGTTGCTGCTGATAAGGAGCAACTTTTGGGAGTTCCAGAAAGATGCTTTTTCAGAAACTAAGGGACTAAAGGATTGAAAAAGAATATCAGAAATGAAGATTAAAATATGTTGGAGAGTGTGTGCTGTGTAATGCCTGTTTGCTGACAGGACAGTGGATGCTGGATAATTCCATTACAATTGAAAAAGACACTTGAAGTAGCAAAGTTGTGGTTCTACCAATGAATGTTGAAAATGCCATGAGCATACAAGAAACAAGAATGTTTTAAGAATAGGAACTACAAAGAAATTGTTACAAGTAATCTGAAAAGAGACAACTGAAATACTTAAGGCACATAATTGAGGAGTGAAGGCTTGGAGAACTTAATACTTCCAAGGCATATCAAAAGCAAGAGAAATGGAGGAAATAATTTATCAGATAAAGATGAGTCATAAAGGAGAAAGAAAAGAGAAAAAGAAAGAATAAGGAGAAAGAAAAGGAGAAACTGTAGATGTGAAGAAAAAAGAATAACAAAATCAAAGAAAGAAAAGAAGAAAATAAAAGAAGAAAATGAGAAATAAGAGGTGTGAAGAAAAAAGAAAAGAGGAAAAGAAAGAACAAAATAAAGGATGTTATGTAGAGACATTATCACCTACAGTCAGAAGGGACATTTGCCTAACAAAGGAAAGAGAGAGACCATAAATATATGTCTTGATAAAATACATTTTGTCAACAATTTCCAAATATTTCTTTAATATGAATTGGAAATAAAAACACATTTTTTACAAGATTTTTCTTTTGTCTCTTTTCACCAAAATACATATTTAATAGAAAATAACGATTTGATTTCTTCTGATTGGTTTCATTTCACAGGTTACCAATCAATTTTTACTTCACTCATCTCTGAAAATTTCAGGAAGAGTTTTAGATTAATTGGCAATGTTGGTTCCATGTTGTATGTAGGCTTTGAGTTTGAATCATAGCCAATTTCCTGGGAGAAAGATGCACAAGACAAAGGAAAGGCAAGCAGCAGCAGTAACAGTGATAGTTGTGGGAGTTGGTTATGACAACCATCGTGAATCTGGTGGCGATAGAGGACAGAGGGAAATGGTACAAGTCTACACAGTGTATCAATTGTAGTAGAAAAGCAGTTGTGTGATACTAGGGTGAAGGGGGGGGGAACTGACAGGAATATTTGAAGGGAGGAAAAGGTGAATAAAGACTGTCAGTCCAGGCTGTTGTCTCTAAATGGCCAAGTCATCAAAATCTAATATGGTGCTAGGAAAAGCAAGATAGCAGAAGGAAAAATGGAGAAAATGAATAAAGGAAGATGGGGAGAAGTGAGAGGAAAGGTAAGAGTGGAGGAAGGAGAAGCGGAAGATGTGGAAAAATAGGAAAAAAGAAAGACGTCATGAAATTAAAGAAAGAAGAATGCTTACATGATTAATAAGAAAAAAATAAAAACTAAATTCAAAGTAAAGACAAAACCAAAGTCAATTGAAATATTGAATTAACTTAAAGGGATCAGAGGAAAGGGAAATATTAATTTGGAAAGATAAAGAAAAATAGAGATGTGAAGAAGAAAAAAGAATAACAAAATCAAAGAAAGAAAAGAAAGAATAAAAAGAAGAAAAAGGAGAAACAGTAAATGTGAAGAAAAAGCATAAAATCAAAGAAAGGAAAGAGGAAAAGAAAAAAAAAGGAGAAACAGATGTGAAGGAAAAAAAAATCAAAGAAAATCTGGAAAGAGAGAAAAAGAGAATAGATATGAAAAGAATAAAATAGAAGAGGAAAAAGAAAGAATAAAAATAAATAAAAGGAAAAACAAATGTGAAGAAAAAAAGATGCAAACACACAGCCAATGCTGATGTGTGTACACAGAAACTGAGGGAGTGGCATAAAAAAGGATCTGATGCCATCATCCTTGAACTATCTACAAGTGCATATCCACAAGTCACTTTGGCCCTTTCAAACAGTAATCTTCAAGGGGTGAAGATATTGCTTGACATGAGTGGGTTTCAGGCTGAATGTTGTAGCAGCCATAATGAAGGCTATTGTGGATGCTGCGTTATTGAAAGACAAGTCATTTTGACAGGCAACCTCATCATATATTGATGAAATTTATGTTGATGAGAGCATGATTTCAGCAGATCACATGAAAAAGCACTTGGCTGCTTTTGGTTTGGCCTGCAAGAATCCAGAGCGGCTATGGAATGGCACTTGTGTGCTGGGTTTGCATGTCAAGCAGGATAACAACAGGAAACATGAAAATGACATTCCGTCAGTTCCTGAGGTCCTGATGTGATGTAACATCTTCTCGTGGTGTGGAAAACTGGTGGGTCACGTTCCTGTGTTTGGTTAGCTTCCTTTTGCTGCATCAATTGTTAAATGCAGAACATTACCGATCATGTCTGGCTGGGATGACGAAGTGAGTGATGCTTCCCTTAAAAACATGATTGAGGATATAGCATCAAGAATATGCCAGAATGACCCTGCACATGGTAAGTGGTGCACAAGCGAACACATTTATGAGGTGTGGGTTGTTGCAAGTTTTCTCACCACTAGGGTTTTGTTGGAGGTTGACAGATGTGTTGTAGAAGAAGCATATTGAGTGCAGCCTGTGAAGGACACACAACATGTCAACAGAGCTGCACCTCTTCACAGACTCTGTGTGTGCATCAGTGGGTGCCAAACATGCTCACTGGCAAAGCAACAATACGAACTAAGGTGGCAAGTAAGATGCTGATCCAGAGGTGTTTGAGTATCCTTGAAAAGCTGATCCAAGAGTATAATTTATTGATCATAAGTTTAGTGAGAATTGATCAAATAACATCCCAAGAGTACTGCAACAATGGTAATACTTGATCAAGAAGGAGGTTGAAACAGCACAATCTATATGCACTTCCATGGTGAACAAAACCTCTCTAGATCAGATAAGTGCCATAAATTGCCAGAGTGGACATCCTGATGTCAGGTGGATGCTGTATTTTGGGAGATGAGTTTATCCTATGACATTCAAGGTGGCCATCAAGGCAGTAGTCAGAAAATGTAAGGAATGCCAGTCGATAGACCCAGCCTCAAGTCGTTGGCTATGACCGAGTGTCACTGGAACCTGGACCCGCTTGGGAATGGATATTATGCATTACGGTGAACAACATTACCTTACATTGATTGACTGCAGCCCAATTTGATTTGCGATATAGCAACAACTACTTCAGCAAGACTCAAGAAGTATCATCCAACAGTTGGAAATTAATTTTTTTGAGCAAGGCCCACTATCAGGAATCCTAACCGACAATACACTACATTTTGCAGTAAGTCCTTTAAAGATTCCTTGGATGACTGGGGAGTCCTGTTTTCATTGCGCATATGTTCCTGCAGGAAACAGTATAGTGGAAAGATCTTATCGGAGCATAAAGAGAATTGTAGCAAGAAAGCAGTGTTTGATAATGGAGGCAGTATATTGGCATAATATCATGCCGAAAGATAACATATCGTCCACTAATGCGCCTGCCAATATGATTCACCGTTACCAACTGAAAGTGAAGGGAATTACTACAACGTTACTATCTGATCATTGTAAGAATCACTTTATATACAAAGTTGGAAACAGAGTGTGGATGAAAGCTCCCCATGGCCAGTGTACCTCCAGGTATCGAGTGGGTCACGTGATGGACATTGTAAGTCCACAAACAATAATTGCTTATGGGATGCTGCCACATGTAAAAGATCTTAGTCTTTTCATTGAATCTGGTACATTGATGTGCGACTCTGAGGATGATTCATTGTCTGAAAGTGATCAGATAATTGAGATCTGTGAATCCGATGCTTCCACAGATGCAGAGATTATGGAAACTTGGGATACACCTGATGACTCCTCAAGGGATGACTCTCCAACACATGTAAAGGAGATAGTTCCATTACGACAAACCACTAGAGCAAAGAGAGCTACTACAAGCTGTTCAATTTGTGATAATGAGATCGGGAGGAACGTAGTTAAGAAAATAGTGAATTACCTTGTCAAAACAAGTGACAACGTGTCACGTGTATTCTACGATAGAAAATGTGGAGAAAAAGAAAGTTACTTACTGAGAAAAAGGGTATGTATTCTGCATGATAAGCCAAAGGCGGAATATCCAAATTAGAAAAGAGTCAGTTGCAGGAGTCACCATAAAAATATTTTGGATATACCAATATTATGTGTCCTCCCCCACTAGTTGACGAATGAAAGAAATGTTACATTAATAAATGTAGTTGATATTCTTGAATTGGAAAGAAAAAAAAGATAGTTTATTTTGCTACCGCATTCATCAGTGATGGTGTTATTTTTCTGACGGTTTATGTGTATTGGGATTTGTGACATAAGACCTGTGAATGGTTCGACATTTCTTTCTGCACCTGATATTTGAGTTGGGACTTGCGATTTGTTTTCTTCATTGTGAAACTAATCTGTCATCAATTTCTAAACTGGAATTTTTAGTTCAAGCACAATGAAACTGACTACTAGAAGAAACAGTAGATGTGAAGAAAAAAAGAACAAAATTAAAGAAAGAAAAGGAGAAACGGTAGATGTGAAGAAGAAAAAAGAACAAAATTAAAGAAAGAAAAGGAAAAACAGTAGATGTGAAGAAAAAAAAGAACAAAATTAAAGAAAGAAAAGGAAAAACAGTAGATGTGAAGAAAAAAAGAACAAAATTAAAGAAAGAAAAGGAAAAACAGTAGATGTGAAGAAAAAAAGAACAAAATTAAAGAAAGAAAAGGAAAAACAGTAGATGTGAAGAAAAAAAGAACAAAATTAAAGAAAGAAAAGGAAAAACAGTAGATGTGAAGAAAAAAAGAACAAAATTAAAGAAAGAAAAGGAGAAACGGTAGATGTGAAGAAGAAAAAAAACTTTCCCTGCATTATCGAGGTCAGGTGGGTAAGAAGGAACAACTTCTCTTATCTTGGTCTCATAGATCAACTCTTCCCAACTGCCAAAACCATGCTGACCAAAAAATGATTGTGTCTTCATCCTTGTTCATATTAGTGTGTACCAAAAGCTGGGAAAAGTTCGCTGCATGTTCACAAGGAACAGAAGATAAAAACAAATACCATTATCAAAAAATGTGGAATCAAACCTTATATTTCAATTATATAAAATAGGTTTTTTCTTTTAGGACTTTCCCTGCTTCATCGAAGTGGAGGAGTAAGAAGGAACAACTTCTATTATGTCAGTCTCATAGATCAACTCTTCCCTCCTGCCAAAACCATGTTGACCAAAAAATGATTATACCATATTTTGTCTTCATTCTTGTTCACATTAGTGTGTACCAAAAGCTGGGAAAAGCTTGCTGCATGTTCATAAGTAACAGAAGACGAAAACAAATACGATTATCAAAAAACGAGGACTCAAACCTTATATTTTCAATTATAAAATATAGGTTTTTTCTTTTAGGACTTTCCCTGCTTGATCGGGGGTGTTGGGTTAAGAAGGAGCAACAACTGTTATGTTGGTCTCATAGATCAACTCTTCCCTCCTGCAAAGCCATGCTCCTCTACACATCACAACAATATGAACAGTCTGTATTGGGACAAAGTGAAGAACAGTCTGTACTTTCACCAAGGACTTCCTAAGTCCCAAAAGTGATTGTTAATATAGAGCGGCAACCAGAAATCATCAGGGTGTGGTTTGTTGTTGCTTCGTCTCAAAAGTCAAGTGGATGCCACCAAGAAGACATCAAAGACCCATTCAGCAGAAATACTTGAGACAGAAATAAAAACATGCTATCCTCTTTTATGCGAGTGTTATAGTCTCTGTTACTGTTCTTCTCAAAAACATTTCTTATTGGCATTGATATATTTTGGCATCCAACTTGATGACCGGCTATTGTTGCCTACCTAATTTGCTCATGAATTATAAACACAATACATTCACTCAATATCTGTAGATTAGAATTTTATATATGAGAAAGAAAGGAAACAATTGGGTTGAGAAATTAAAATCTGCTAGAATACTGAGGAGAGTTCTGTTTTCAAGAGGAGACTTGCTGTCACTTAATTTCCTGTCTAAGCCACCAGTTACTCCTGGTATTAACACTCAATAATAATAATAATAATAAGAATAATTTTTGAGAGGTGTTATGGAAATACAAAACAAAATGAGAGTACAGTGTAACCCGGATATAAGAGAGATTTTCTCTGGTCCCAAATTAGAGCCTGTGTTAATGTATATAAATTAGACCAAACCCGGATATAAGAGACTTCTTCTCCGGTCCCGACAACTCTCTTATATCCGGGTTACACTGAAAGAAATTAAAAAGATATAGAAAAGAGAAGGAGAAAGAGGAGAAAAAGAAGAAGAGGTAGAAAAAGAAGAAAATGAAAATGGTAGTATGGTAAGGGATGTGAAAGAGGAAGAAATAAGTGTAAAAAAAGAGCTTATAAGAAAAAGTGGGGGAGAAAAAAAAAGGTAAGCAAAAGTGGAAATAGATAATATGAAAAAAAAGATTAAGAAAATGTGGAAAGTTAAATTCTCTAAGTTTAGGTTGTGCTTTAATTTACAAAAATCAAATTGACCTCAAAATTAAGGAAGAAATCTATTAGTATAAAATTTGATTGATTCTATTGAATATAAAACCTTCAAATGTGTATTTTCTGAAATTTTATTGTGTCTATTAGGCTTGGATGAATAATTCAATTTCTCACTCTTTTCTTTTTTTTCTCTCAACTGATCTCTCTGTATATAGGTGCACACACATGCACAATTTTTGCTAGTCTATAAGATGAATGATTTAGACTTCTTATCATTACACATGTTGTCTGTTTATTCTTTCATAAGTCCATTATAGTGAATTTAATGTAATATTCAAACATTTTTAGGCGTATCTTACTGAGCTGCAGATAGGAAAATTTTGAAGTTATTGATCCAAACCCAAAACTAATAAAAATAATTTTTCTGAATTGAAATCAGAAACTGTTGCAGATCTATCTAAAATGGAATCTTGTAATATTAGATCAAAAATATGAGATGATGACATTTTACAAACATTTCATTTTAACTGATTATTCTTTTATCAATTTTAATTGTATTGTGACAAATGTCAGATAAGCATTTTTTGAAAAATTGTCAAAATTTGCATATTTTTGTTTATTGATTTTAAAATTTAAGATGGAAGAAAACAGCTAACCTTTTCAGCATATAATTAATTTTAATTTTAAGAAAGGTAAAAATGCAACTCAAATGCAAAATCATATTTATGCAGTTTATGGAGAAGGTAATGTGAATGATCAAACATGTCAAAAGTGGTTTAGTGGTTTTCACCTTGAAAAATATTTTATGATCAAATTGACCAACTGGTTGATGATAATCAAATTAAGACATTATTTGAGAATAATTAATATTATGTAATGTAAGAGTCATATTTAAAATATCCAAATCAAGTACTGAAGATCATTTGCATCAGTTTGATTACTTTAGTTGCTTTTAAGTGAAGCAAAAAAGAACTACCAGATGCTATATAAACATTTAATCTTTGAAGAAAGTTTTGACAGGTGATGAAAAGTAGATACTTTACAACAAAGTAGAATATAAACCAAACCACTAGCCAAATGAACCACTACTAACTGCTATATCAAATGCCACTCTTCATCCAAACAAGTTGGTGTTATGTCTATGTTGAGATTGTAAGTAAGTCTTCTACTAGGACTTCTTTCTGGAGAATCAAACAAAAGATTTCAACAAGTAATGCTACCAAATAGAATAAATGAAAGCAGAAACTGATGAAAAGCATTCAGAAATAGTTAAGAGAATGAACATAATATTTTATGAGGATTAGACAAGGCCACATATCTTTTTGGTCACTAGGCAAAAACTGTTACTACTTGGCTGGGACGTTTTCACTCATCTTCTGTATTCCTGTGATAGATATAATAAATAAATAAATAAGATGACCAAAATTTCACCATTTCTAAAAATAGATGGATAGTAAAAATTGTTAGGCAAACAAAGCCATAGTTTGTCCAACCAATCAGAAAATATTCACAACCAGGATATAAGGTATCAAGCTAATGAGAAGTGAGCAGCCTTTTCAAAATGAAGCTATAGATGTGTATATAAACAGATGGAAAATCAACCAAAATCAATGAATAAATTAATTTTGACAATTGTTCAATTTGGTCCAACATTGAAGTAAGGATTATGTTTTCATGAGATTACAACTAAGCAGTTTAGTTCCATAAATTATTTTAATAATCATCACTGTAAAAGTATAATGATAAAAATAAATGGACAATTCAAAATGGGGGAATTGAGGAAATCTGGGATCACATGGGGAGCAATGTGATATTAGACTAAGAAACAATTATCTATGTAAAAACTTTAAATTTTTTCCTCCCAAATATGAAAGTAAAAAAAGTTAGTTTCTTACCAAACTAATATCAGACACACACACACACACACAGTTTTAAGATGTGCTATATTTATGAGATAAAGTGTTCGATATCAGGGATAGAGTGTATGTAAATATAAAAGTGAACATGGAAGTCAGCACTCAGAGGTAACAAACTGTTCCATGCTAGATGCAATGTGGTCTGAAGAATGCATCTTGCATGAAACTGTCTGTCACCTCTGAGTGTTGACTTCAATGTTCACTTATATATATATATATATATACACACACAAGTTGAATATCTATTTAGGTGAATCCTAGGTAGGTAGTTTCTGGCTTACTATGATTTTTTTATACTCTGCTCTACTTAGTGTATTGAGTACTTTACGTTTTTTTTTTTTTTTTATTTTACTTGATTCGTTTTTTTCTTTTGGCTAGGCAATGCAGTGTTGGGCGTTTTTTTTTTCGTTTTTTTTTTTTTTTTTTTTCAACTAACTTGAATATTTTTAGTCCTTTTTTTTTTTTTTTTTTTCCAAAATTTTTTCCCCCAGATACCAGTTTGTTTAAATATATTTTTATTTGCAAATTGTATTATCCAGGTTTTTTTTTTTTATACCAGTTGAATAAAGGTATTAAACTAAACATTATATATATATATATATATATATATATATATATATGCCTGGTTTTATTCATGTTGAAACTTGCCAAATGCCTTTTTCACTGAGCAAACTGATTGCAACACTCCTTAAAAAATAATAAAATTCCTTCCTTTGATTCCTTCATTATTTTTGGAATCTTTTTCAATAACCTATCAGTTTCTGTGCTGTTAAATCAAAGAGAATTTTTTTCTTCTTTTTTTTTCTTCACATAATACTGTAACAGAATTCTTTCTTTCAGGTGATGGACCGATCCTTAATTTAGGAATTGTACAGAATATATATAATGACCTTTGTTCTTTTGGCCCAGGTCAGTAAAATGTTGCCAGACAATCAGTGTACTGTTAAAAGCTACTTAAATATCCAATCAAATTAAACCTTCAAGCAGACATCACAGAAATGTTGAGGCTCATCTGGTAAACATGTTGATTGTTGTTAAATCACAATCTTTAGGTTTCGGAATAGTCTTCTACAAATTGTATTCACTGTTCTTAATCTTGTACTTGTAAAATCATCCTTGTTGATGCAAGTACACATTTTTAGTTCATTTCTTATTGTAAGGTTAAGGGCTAAAGTTTAAGAAAATAATACTACTTGTAAAAATGAATGGCATTAATGTGGTGCTGAACAGGGTCTTTGAATACACGAAAACAATTTTGATAGGGAAAAAGTTGCCCTGCACTAATGCAGCCATCACCATAAAATCTTATTTCAAGATACAAATAAAATTTTAAAAGAACAAATAAATTTTGATGTCTGGAGTATTATAAAAATTAATTTTGGAAAGCTGAAGTTTCTTTTTTCAATCATTCAATTCTCTAAATTTGCAGAGTCAATAAACATTTCAAAATGTGAAAAAATAAAAAATAAATAAAAAGATGAGGACTGACTGAATTTGAAATGTTTACATAATTTACATAAATTTGTCTCTTCCCAGAAAGTATTGATGATTGCAAGGTTGAGTAGCTAGACTTTACGCTTTTTTTTTTCTATCTGTTTTACACAATTCCCTCTGTTATAGAATTTTAAAATCCACATTTCACTGCATTGCGTATAATTTTAATTTATTTCAAGAGCACTTCTATAGTTTTCCTGGAAAGTAATCAATATTTGATTAACAATGAAGATCAATTTCATTTATATTTCAACTTTCTGAAGATGATTTCAATAAACATTGAAATATCAATAAAATTCCCCTTTTCCAATATGTTTATCAGATATTGATTGATAGTTTTTGGATTTTCTTCCAGTCTTTTTTATTTTAAAATTATCCAATAAAAAAGACAAGTTCAAATAATGTATCATCATCAGTACTCTAAATCTCAGTTTTTAATCTAATCTAATAAATTTCTATTATAATATATTGAGTGTACACACTCACTTTATATAATATATATATATATATATATAGAGAGAGAGAGAGAGAAAAGAGTGATACTTGCTTTTCTAAGAAGCATAAAGCAAACACTTATCAACAATAATTTCTGATACCATGTTATGGGAGAAATAGGATTGGCTTTCTATATATATATATATATATATATATATAGAGAGAGAGAGAGAGAGAACAATGATACCGCGTTGTATAATAAGGATCAACAAACCAGTTCAGCAGACTTTAGATAGGGCAGTAAGTTTGATTCTCACCAAGGGCTTCACATTTGTAACCTTGTGCCACATTAAGATAATCTTAGTAAATATAGACAACAATTATATATTTTTCAGTATCATATATAAAGATTATTTTTGAATTGCTAAGATAATTTTTGGCAGAAAAAAAAAAAAAAAAAAAGAATTAAACATATTCTTTGCCTTCTCTTCCTTCTCATTAAAATGATCCATCAACATGAAATATTTAATAAGCTTTCCTTTTTATCTTACATTTAAAAAGGAAAAGATTTCTCTCCTTTTTTCTGTAATGAAGCATTGTTACTTTTCTACAATTGTTTTGAACTAGCATTATCATCTTTGTTGTTTGTTTCTCATGATATTTTAGGCTTTGTATTTAAACTGGCCATGGGATTATCAGGTGAAACTTTGATAAAATCAAAGATAAGGATATTTTCTCAGGAAGAAGCATTAACTAAAAGATAGGAGAATATTCTTGGTAATCATGAAACTCTCCAACCCAACAGATGAAGAAGTCGTCCTATTTCTCATCAGTGAATATCTTAACCACATCAATCTGCAAGTTTTTTCCTTGCCTACATGTCTAAGGTGTACATAATGCTTTCTTATTTTCAGTACCATGTATTTCCAGAAATGAGGGATCACGACTCTCCACAGTTTCCTAACATCCTTTTGCTTTAAGTAATTCTTGTTCTTTTAGAACCCTTAGTCTTCGCTATACTTGCCCTGTTAAAAATTTACTCAAACTTTTCAAGTAGATTACTAATTCTTTTCTCATGCTTCAGTATGCTGTGAGCGTTAAATTCTCTGAGCCTTCTTTTCTCGTTGTGTTTCCTAGAAATTTCAGCTGTCTCTGATTGTTAATAGCAGGCTTATTTGTAGTTCCTGTTTTGTGTTCTATGTCCCTGATGTTCTCAACATATGTGTGACTTGAATTTCCTCCTTCAACTGTGAAGAAATTGCCCAGCATTCACTGCCATATACAAGATTTTATATTACATGCTCTTTTTTTTTTGTTTCTAATGTTATTTGCCATCCCTTAATATCTTGGTCAATTTTAGAAAGACATCTTTCACTATTCCTATGTGCTTTCAGATTTTAGCATCACACATTCTGTTTTTCTATTATATTTCTACACCTATTTGATTTTGACATCCCTGATATATAACTCGAACCTTGGACTGTCCCTTTTGCTGACAGCCATTCATTCTGTTTTCTTGTAACTAACAGTAAGTACATTCTTCTTGCTTTCTCTGACTAACTTATCTGAGAGTAGCTTTAATTTTATTTCTAAATCTGCTATGAAATGTAGTTGTAAAGAAAAGAAAAAGACTGTCAACTTATAGTAGCAATAAACGTCTGCAATAGATTTCTTCTGTCTCTTGATTACAACAAATCACACTTCAAACTATTGTCCATCGTAACAGTCCAACAGGCAATGTAAAAATGACAAAATGCTGTCACAAATCCAACCTTCACTTCTCACCAGCAAAAACGCGTGTTTGTCCACCAAGCACAGAAACAATCCTTCTTTCTGTAAGCAAAAAACAACAGCTTTTATTCACCAAGAGATTTTTCTGATTGGTCACGACATTCAGGGGAGGGAAGAATATTAGCATAGATTCTGGTCCTTAAAGTGGAATTTTGCAAACTACTTTTTAGTAATTTTTCTTTAGCAGAGAGCACACAGAATACAAACTCTTTTTCGAGGAAGCTTGCACTACATGAAAACAGTGTCATTTCCATTGCATATGTTGTTAGGATTATGTCGGCCAATAATAAATTCTAAGAGATCTTCCAGATCTCTTAGAATCATCCTACTATACATACATACATATATATATATATATAAATAAATAAATCTAGTGACAAAATTTGTTTTAATCATACTTCTGTTTCTATTCATTTGTTCTTGATCAACAAACTGTTCATTCCTAGATGAAGTTACTGATTATTTCAAAATTTTTCCATGTAAGTCAAGCTTTCTTAATATTTCAAGAAATTATTCATATTGTCCTTTATCAAATTTATTTGTGTACTCTATGAAACGGAGGTCCATATATTTCTGCACCTTTATCAATTGCTCTGATAGCATTCTGATCATGGAAATTGCATTTCTAGATGCATGATTATATGAGGTTTATTATTTTAATAGTATTATCAACTTTCTTTCCTTTGAATATTATTATTATTGCATTCATCAGTATTATCTCTTCCACAGCACTTTCACATTGTCCATTCTTGTACATAACTTTTATTATTATTACTTTCATCAATATTATATATTCCAAAGAATTTTCACATTGTTTTTTCTTATTCCTAACATTATTATTATTATTTCATTATTACTTTCATCAATATTCTCTTCCAATACACTTCCACATTGTCCTTTCTTGTCTCTGACTTTTATTATTATTACATTCATCAATATGATCTCTTCCAAAGCACTTTTAAATTGTCTTTTCTTCTATCTAACTTTTATTATTGGCTGAATGCAATTTTCTTGTCTGTATTAATGTCTAATCTGTACAAGCAAAGATTATCACAAAAATGAAATAAATTTAATAATCCATTGTTTCCTTAAATAGACATTTAGTATAAAATAAATAAAATGTTAAGAAATAAATAGAAGAAAGAAAGAAAATTCAAATATTATTTCAGGTAAAAATAAAAATTTTCATATGGAGTCAGTAAGTGATTAGCCAGGTGAGAGAATCTGAAAAATATCTGAAAGGTTTTCAGGTGCCCTTGAAGCAAGTCGTCAGAAATGATTCATTGACTGATGAGGCTAAAGGCAGATAGGGCTGATCCTTTTAGAATAATATGAGGAAGGGGAACTTTTAGAGAGGAATGGTGATTAATACCTCTTGCAAAACACATACACGCACACACATACTATAGCTATGTATTACAAAATACACATACATACGAAATGCATATACATCCACATGTAGATAACTTTGATATTACATACATATATATGAATACATTCTTATCACAGATTTACTTTATTCTAGTGTGTGTTGTCAGTGGCCATCCAGAGAATGCAATTTGATTTATGTTAATGTTTAAACATATGAAAAGGAAGAAGTAAAAGGAAAGAATGAAAGCAAGTTTGAAAGAAAGTAGGTGAATATAGAAATGAAAAAGACAAGAGAATGAGTGAGAAGAAGGAAATTGAAAATAGAGAGCTGTAAAGAATAAAAGGAAAGAAAACATTAAAAGGGGAGTTTGTGAAAGAGAAGAAAATGATTAAAATGTAAAGATTGTGAAGAAGAAAAAGAAAAGTCATTAAAAAAGAAGAGAAGTTTTGAAGAAAAATGAAAAAGATAAGTTCTTAAAAAAAAAAGGCATTAAAAAGAATAGATGTGAAGAAAAAATGAAAAAGTAACATTACAAAAGATGAAGTTGTGAAGAAAAAATGAAAAAGTAACATTATTACAAAAGATGAAGTTGTGAAGAAAAAAGAAACAGAAAAGTCATTAAAAAAAGATGTGAAAACTAATGAAAAAGTAGTCATTAAAAAAGAATAGAAGTTGTGAAGAAAAAAGAAACAGAAAAGTCATTAAAAAAAGATGTGAAAACTAATGAAAAAGTAGTCATTAAAAAAGAATAGAACTTGTGAAGAAAAAAGAAACAGAAAAGTCATTAAAAAAAGATGTGAAAACTAATGAAAAAGTAGTCATTAAAAAAGAATAGAAGTTATGAAGAAGAAAAAGAAAAGTCATTAAAAAAAGAATTTGTGAAAAGGAAAGAAGTCATTAAAAAAGAATGACTTTTCTTTTTCTTTCCTCTTCACAACTTCTATTTTTTTAATGACATTTCTCTTCTTTTTTAATGACTTATTTCACAAAGAAAAAGAAAAGTCATTAAAATGAGAAGTTGTGAAGAAAAATAGAAATGTCACAAAAAATTGTGAAGAAGAAAAAGAATGAATAAAATATAAAGATTTAGGAATGTTTGTTAGCAAGTATGCAAAATGAAATAAAACAATAGATTAGAAAAGATGTAAATAAAAGGAGGAGGAGATGATATGGAAGCTGAAAAGAAAGAAAGAAAGAAAGAAAGAAAACTAGAGAAATAAAGAAATAATGAGAAGACTAATTGGAATGAAAAATTCTTGGGAAGAAGAAAAACCAAAGAAATAATTGCTGAAGAAAAAAAAAAAAGAATTGAAGTAGAAGAGAATATCTTAAGTATACAATTTCTTGCAAAAAAGAAAAAAGAAAGGTGAAGAAAAGGTAAAAAAAAAGAATAAAAGACCATTTGTAAGATATTCATTCAACAGATACAATTGGTGATGGGAAGGCGCAACGTATAAACTGGAATCCATTTTAAAATGTAATTTTTGATTCACTCAACTTTGTAGATAATTTGTTGGATGCCAAAGGCTAATAGGAATGGAAAACGGAATGGAAAGACACCCTTAGAAGGAAAATTGCTTTGGCCAAAGGAATGTTATTGCAAATCGGCATATGGTTTGGCTTTCACTCAATCATTCTTTCACATTGACAGAAACAAACAGTTACAAATCTAGTCACTCCCACACCATTCTCTCTATGTATGCATTTATCCCAGTCTGTTCATTCTCTCTCACACATATATATATATATATATATATATATATATATATATATAAGGATGAAGAGTTATCATTATTTCCACTATTTACATATTTTAAGAAAAAGACAAATAATCACACTATAAGTACTCATATCTGCACAGACAGGTGCACACGCACAATATGAAAACAAATTGCACCAATAAAAAGTGCATATAAAAAAGAAAAATCAAGATGTATAAGCAGTCAATTGCTGATAGCCTCTGATGAGTAGATGGATGAGTCCATCTACAAAACTCGGGAGCCAGGATGCTGATAAGATACCAGAAGTGTTGAAACAAAATGGTTATTTTTGTAGTGATTTTATAACATATTTGTTATAATTTTCAAATAAATTATATTTACACACACACACACACACACACACACACACACACACATATATATATATGCTAGCAGTAGAGCCTGGCGTTGCCCGGAGATGTAACAGTAAAAGATAGATCAAATATCGACCATCATAAAAACTGAAAAATAAAATTGACAAAGATTATTGTTTAAGGTTGACGGGCACGCAAGTCTTAATTAGTTTTATTTTTGTTTTTTTTGTTTTTTTTTTTTACTCAAAAAACTCTAACAAAAACATTGTTTTCAATTGTTATGAGACTACCAATTGAATAGAATTTTATTATAAACAATTGTCTTGTAAATAGAATTTTTAAAGCATTCTGAATGTAAAAATAAAGAAAAAAGTGTGCAAGACAATAAGAAACACTACCTACGAAAAAAAAGTGAAGTTTTGTTGAAATCGGTTGAAAAATGTAGGAAATACGATCCCATATATAAACGAACACACACACACAAACAACCAACCAACCTGGGTTTTATAATAAGTATAACTCGATATTAATAAGTATAACTCGATATGAGTTGTCCCCCTTTCATTAATGCCTCTTAATCGTGTTTTCAAATTGATTTCATGCAAAAACAATTGTGTTTTTCCAATTTTTGGCGCTGTCAGAACCACTGCAAGGTAATTTTACATAGTTCTGTGAAGTTTTGTTGAAATCGGTTGAAAAATGTAGGAAATCCGATCCAATATATAAACGTACAGACACACACACACACAGATATAATCTGCGTTTTATGATAAGTAAGATATATAAAATACACACACATAAAAACAACATTATTTGATTGTGTAACCATTATAACCTGTTTTATACTATGTGATTTTCAAAGTTGATGTTTGTTTCTTTTGGACTCCTCCTGAACTGGATATTTCTTGAATTCTATGATTTTCAGTTTCCTGTCCATACACAAATTGCAATATGAGCCTCTTATCCTCTTTATTCCTCCAAAAAAGAAGAAATAATTAAGGTAGAAATTGCAATCGATGAAGAGAAACTGAAAATCATAGAATTCAAGATTGGATTAACAACCAGAAGGAATTAAATTATTTCAAACTCTTGGCATGTTGATGAATTTCTTTTGAAAAATGTGACAAAGTTAACTACAGAGCTTGAGAGAATTCCTAGCTAGGGCCCTAGCTATGGGCAAATAGTTAACCCCCAAATTGAAGTCAAAACACTATGAAAGTGTAAAAATAGGTTTTAATACCAAAAATACTTTGTAAAAAAAAAATTATTACCAGCTATACATTTTTTGAAAAACAAATATTACCAGCAATATATTTTTGAAAAAACAAAAAAAAACAAAACATTACCAGCAATACATTTTTTGAAAAAAAATATTACCAGCAAAGGAAAATTATTACCAGAAATAGATTTTTAGAAAAAAATATTACCAACAATGAAAATTCTGTCGGCGTTAAATGACCCATTGTGGTTGATATGTCGTAAAACAAACCAAACCAAAACAATCTACACTGGAATTGTCTCCCTGAAGCCTATATTATAAAGAAGTTACCTCCTTTACAAATTAATCATATTGAGATTTGAACATGGATTTCATGGTTGGCACACTAACATTTTAAACATTTGGCTATATGCCCGTAATATTGAGTAGATGCTGTGCACATTCAAGAGATTTAATAAAGAGAATGTGCTCTCCAGCAGTGTTCAATATTGTGACCCCCTTTTTAGGAGAAACCTACTGTGTCTAATCCAATGAACTGCTTGATCCCAGAATGTATTTTAATCTCAGGAAGGTTAAAAGAATTTGCGCTATTTTAGAAAGATAATTGAATCTTGCTAATTTATGATATTCTTGATGGCTGATCAGTTTAAGGTATACCCAAGGTGCATGGCACAATAGATCCCCATCACTGAACACACAAAGTCAAATGATGCTGTCAGAATGAGAATTGTCAGGTTTTTTTAATGGCTGGAACATAGTCTTTGAAGTTTAGGATTCAAAATGAATATTCAGGCCAGCAGGCGAAAATAAATAAATGCAACGTCTACTTAAATAGGGTATCTACTAAAAATAATGTTTAAGTAATATAAATATATATATATATATATATATATATTTATTTTCTGCTAATACATTATTTAATAGAAAGAATTTATGTAAGTAAATGTGTTTTGTAAATAAACAGTATTAATTACATTTACTGGCCTGAATGTTTGAAAAATATGAGTTCTCTGGCAGGAATCAAACGTGTCCCCTGTATGGAACCATCAATTGACCTGACATGCTATACCACTCAGCTAATCCATTTCATAATATATTGTCAATGTTTATGTTAAGGTATGTTTCATGAGCAGATATGATAATTTGAAGATTTCTTGATTATGAATAGTAATTTGTACTTTGTTAACCAGACGCTTCTCTGTAGCTGAGTGGTATAGCACATCAGATCAGTTGATGCTTCTGTATAGGACACAGGTTCAATTCCTGTTGGAGAATGTATATTTTTTATAAAATTTCTCAAACATTCAAGCCAGTAAATGTAATAAATTATATCTATTAAATAACGTATAAACAGAAAATATATTAAATAATTGACGGACTTAATCCATATAAGAGAAGTGCAGGTGGGTGTAATGGTCAGCTCAGAAATTGGTGAGCAGGGTTCAAATTCCAGTTGAGTTTGTTACTTTCACTTTCATGCAAATACCCTTGGGAAAGGCATGAATCCGTCTCTTCTCCCTTTCTCCATGCCTCCCCACCAGCTATGGGTTAATGGCAGACTATACTCTCTAGCCATGGTTGGCAACCAGTCTAGGAGGAGGATAACTCTGAATTCAAAATGATATGTAGCCCTAGTGAAGCACATTATATACAGCATAGAAAAAGGTCATGAAGTTGCTAATGATTCTATGATCTGAAATGTGTTGATGGATTTTTTAGTATCATTCTCTCAATATATAATAAAAACATCTTCAGATTAAACAATGATCTAAAATATCAGAATCTAAGGTTATGTTAAACAAATTGTTATATATATATATATATATATATATATATATTAAAGGAACTTATATTTAAATTAACAAATTATATATTAAAGTCAAAAAGAAAGAAAATGGAAAAAAGCTTACTGTATTCTTTCACGTTTCTTCAATATATCTGAAATAATAAAAAAAAATGGGAAAAGATTTTCAATTAACATAAAAGTTAATGAATGTTTCTACAGAATTCTTATTTTAAAGAATCCATTATGCACAATGTCTTAAGAGAACATTAAATATTGATTAGTTCTTTATTAATAAGAATCATTTTTATATTTTGCTTTGGCATTCAATAGTAATGTCAGATGTAATGCCAATCTGTTGTCTCATCTTTAAATAATACAAACTCTGTAGACAAAACATGTCTCCTTCCATGTCCTACTGACACATACATACAAACACACACACACACACACACACACACATACATTCACTTTTTCTGTTATTCTTTTTTTATGCAAATTTAATCAATTACTTCAAGTGTTGAGATGAATATATATATATATATATATATATATATATATATATATATATATATATCAATCAATTGATCAATTTGTTTATCTATTTCATGTATTAATATGGGATAGAAAGATTATTTAAGAGATTTTGAATGCAACATGGTCATTGATACCAGACAGGTGAGTTTGAGAATTTCACAAACTGGTGATCTACTAAGACTTTCATGCATAAACTTCTTTTGGGTTTACAGAAAATGGTCAGAAAAAATATTAAAAAATTCCACTGAGTAGCAATTCTGCATGTGGAAATTCTTTGTTGATGCAAGAGGTTGGAGGAAATTGGTCAGACTGGTTCAAACTTTTCCTCCTTCCCACATTTTTTTCTTTTTTCATCCTAGACCCTCCGCCTATACGAGTTTCACGTGTACACACATATCAATGCCACCACACACACACACCAACACACGTCTAAAAAAAAAAAAAAAAAAAGAAAACCTGAATACCATAACCCTGGTAAGTGGTGGGGATCGAACAGGTGCTAGATTTTAGCCAGGTATCACCTGTAGGTAACAATGGTTCAGGGTATACCAATTCTGTCCCTTAGTCGAGACTCCATTGTTGGATATAGTTTTAGGTCATACCTATCATTACACGTATTGAAAAAACACTAAAACATATACTCCTTAAATATGAATAAATACATACAGACAGACACATACAATATATTTGCATATACATAGGGCCACATATATTTATACCAATACACACATATACCCTATCCCTTGACAATCTTAGACAAGTGTTACTTTTAACTATTCAAATTATTACATTAAAAAGAAAACAATCTATTACAAGAGAAAATTGATTTCATTTGTGAAAAATAAATAAAATCAAAAAAAATATAAAAGCTAATTTGCTTAAAATCAAAAATATTGAAAATAAAGTTATGAACAAAAAGTCAAAAGTGAATTTTAATCCCAACCCCAAATTAAATGGATTTTTTCCTTGTTTCAAGGAGTTAACAAAAATTCAACAGAGTATATTACAGTCTCTTTGAACAGGTGTTCTTAGAATTTCTTCATAATAATCTCTTTCAAAAGTTTGTTCAATTATTTTCAATATACTGATAGTCTGATTATAAAGAAGCAACCATTTTTTTTATCTAAAAGTCATAAATTAAATATTATTCATTATTATTGATGTTTCTGCTGCTACTACAGTTTATGAACAAAATTACTACAGATGGACCATCAATCCTCTGGCACCTTTAATCCAAACAATATTTTGAGTGTATTGCACAAGACTGTAAACCAACCAGAAGACTGCAAAATTCTTCTTGTTCTTAACATCTGTTCAGTTTGTCCTCGAACTGAATTGTTGTTTAAGAATAACATTGTCATTATCTGGAAGTGATGACAATCATGTTACTTGCTCTCCAACTTATTCACGAGCAAGTAAAACACATTGAATGAGATGACATTCTTCCATTGATATAAATTCCAGATTTTGTGCTTATGCAGCCATGAAAAATACTTTTGGCAATTGGCTAACATGTGCAATCTGGCCAGTCCCTATAGCAAAACATTGTACTGTACTGTGTGTTGTGATACATTCCTTTTTCTTGATTAAAACTATCTGAAATTTGTGATATAATAGCCATTGTGTTGACTTGCACTTAGTAGGAAGGCCTGCATTCATATTTTGCATTGATGCCTTGTGTGACACTATTTAGCTATGATAATTGGCTAACTAATTAACTATGGAAATTAAAACAGAAAATAGACATTATTAAATCGGAAAAAAAGCTATAATGAAAGATAGACTGATCGACGTTAAAAGAAAAGATTTTAATTTGTTTATGAAAATTGCTGCGGAAGAAGCCACGTGTAAGATCTTGTCCTGTCAAGTTATCACCGAGGGAGATAGAAAGAAAGGCAATTATGGAATTATCGGCCAAAACACGTGCCGATACAGGCAGGAAAATTCAATGTTAATTATCTTTCCAAGATATCATTTAATTTCTTTTCTTGGATACAGGCGAAGAGAAGCAATTATAAAATTTTGGCATTGTCTCAATATAGGTGAGAAGATTGTTATCATTTACTTTGCTATTCGTCGTCTAAGCGTCTGTTAGCAATGTGGCAATTATAAACTTTTGGCAGTCCCCAGAAAATAGCGGAGAATTGAGATTCGACGAGATAAAAAAGAATTTAATTTTCTTAACAAGTCAAGGATTCATGATAAAGCTAACAGCGTAAAGAATCAGATAGCAAACTTTGACAGTAATTAATGAGACGGTAAGAGTACTGGGTGGCCCAGGAAAAAGAGAACATGTGATAAAAGAATTTTGTAAACAAAAAAATTCTAGATTAAGATTTTAAGGAGGCTAGCTTAGCCACACCCGCACTGCCGAGAGATCATTGGTCGTATGGTAACATGGTAATGGGCGGAGGTGAATGGATGAGAAAGGCGGAGATGATGTTAATACCCACTGAAGGGATTGGTATGAGATATCAATGCTCCGACCTTCCCTCACGAACGGTGGAGACCCCACCGAAATGGGAAGTGGTTAATTTTCCAAAAATGGGAAATAATCAATTTTCCTGTCCTGGCAACAAAGAGATTTCTTGTTAAAAATAGAGATTACTGAGAAACCCAGGCTGCGTCGGGTCCACACACCGGGTTTTGGTCGGTACCCATATAAACGATCGTCGATGGGTCGTTCACAGAGTAGAGTTGAGTTGAAGTTACAGTTGAGTTGAGCTGGTTTTGAACCAGGGTGTTGCCTCGCAGAAGCTGACCAAGAGATTCCATGACCTCCAATTTTGCCGATGCTACCGATAGCAAGTTATACTGACAAACAAAGTTAAGCCAGCACTTAAAAACTAAATTAGTTGACTTATGATATCAACTTGCTTGAAACATAGAAGTGTCACATTTCATAGGAAACAGGCTCCTGTATACAACGGAAGAATAAAGTTGAATTGTTATTTCTTAAACATACTTGGACCTCTTGGGTTTTTCTTTCATTTATTTTTTTTCTTTCTTTGCGCTTGTGCAATGTCACCTTCAATTTGGACTTAGCTGACACTACGGCCCGGCGCCTGATTGATCTCGTCTACCTATGGTCAAAGTCACAACATGGGTAGGTTAGACTTGAAATCAAGGAAGTTACTCCAGTAACCAGACGTTGCAAGTGGGCTATGAACAATGGAGTTGGCATTGAACCGGTACAACTGGTGAAGCCGTTAACATCAATGACCAGAACTCGACCCTGGTGCCACATATTGGTGCCGTAACCACTGGATTCAACCCTGGATGGCTGAGTGTCACATATTGGTATCCTGACCAGGAGATTTCGACAAGTAGTGATGACCACCAAATGACCAGAACACAGGCTGGTGGCAGCGACAAAGAGTCAACCCCAAAAAGCTGGTAGAAAAAACCTTACAGTTTCGAGCTGTGACTGGGGGTTGACCACGAGCTGACGGCTTGGTGTCAGACTTGTTCACACCAAGCTTTCTTTGTGGGTAGTAATCACAACTGAACGTAAACACCCCACAAGTTATGTTTCAGATCACTTGATCATAATTTATTTTTTTTTATCATAGTCATTCAAATCATTGTTCTTCCCCATAATTGGCATTCATCACAACACAATATCCAAGGCCCACTTACCTGCTTTTCTTTCTATCACCAGAATGTGCAGTTGTCATTAATGTCATAGTGCTTTGACACATAATTGTATATAGGATAGAAACTATATTTCAGCAATATATACATATGCATACACCAGAGAATTATGTGAGCTTTTAAAGGAAGGTCTAAAGTTACTTTGCTGGTCTAATATTGACAATGATAAATTTAGCTTTTACTGAAAACCAGATATATATACCTTTTACTAAATAAAAAAAAAAAAAAAAACAATTTTAATGACTGATTTCTCTTCTGTGGAAAATAATTCTATGAATTATTCAAAACTAATATCTTAATTGTCCTAATCAACATATTTCAACCAATTTTTTTCAAAGTATTTTTCATATCATGGCCTATTCAGATAAATATCCTCATCTTTGTTGGTTTACTAAATTTCAGACTTCCTGGAAGATGAAGATTTTTTATTATTCCATGAATTCTTTGTTGTTTCAGTTACTGCATTTTGGCTGGTATGGATGTGCTTGTAATGTAGTGGTTATCAGCACAGAAAGTAAGATTGGCATATCGAGTTCAAATTTCAGCTGAGACAGTTGCATTCACTTTTACACAAATGCCATTGGAATGAATCCATCTCTTCTGTATCTTGCTCAGGGTTAAAAAGAAAGGCAGGCTGGACTCTTTAGCTTTGGTTGGTAACCAGTCTAGAAGAACAACTCTGAAATTAAAAAAAAAAAAAAAAAGCAGTTGAACATCAGACTAGAAACACCACCATGTAAAAACCTATTTGCTATGAAAACTACAGAAGCAACACCTCATGTGGCGAGGCTGTAGCTTTGTAACCCACCCCCCAGGGTCTATAGGGTTAATATACATACAACATAGTTTTGGCTGATACACTCTTGGGCCTTCCTCATATAATTTTCTAGATGTTATAAAGTAGAATAATATGGAAGGGTATAAATAACACCATTCAGTAATAAGGGTATTTTTTGCTACTGACAAGGAGGTCATTTAGGAGTAAGAGATGCTGGTTTGGGAGTGGGGTGCAAAATGATTCAGAATATGGAAAGAAATTTGACTCTAAATAGCTGAAACGAGAATTTCATAAATTCTCAGGCACAATATTGATAAACATCTTTTATTAATTTTTAATGGATAGAAATTTGCAAGTAAAACACACAAAACTATTAAGTTGCCACAAAAGGTTGAATATATAATTTGTAATATACTAATATTAAAGAAAAAAGACTATAAACAATCTGATGATAATTCAATCAGTTAAAAAGAAGATATCTTTAATACTACTATAACATTTGATTATGGCCTTTAGAGAGCAATCCAAATATATAAAGCTATACTATTTTATGTACATGTGTAATTTTAAGTAAACCATTTGTGTTTTGATACACTTAAATTCTTTCATTCCTTTCACAGTGAGAATGTCCAATCTGCAAGTGAAAATCTCAAATTTGCTTTCAAATTTTCATCAATAATGACATTGGCATTCATCCATTTTCAATTTCCCTTGAACTTAAGATATCATGACAAAGAATCCAGAGTTATTTTCATCAAGTTGAGTCAGTTCATTGTTCAAGGCCACTGCTTTGACCAGTGCCATTTTTCAGATGTATACATGATCTGTTGGACTGGATATTAGGCCAATAGATAGGAAATAGGTTCTCTTTTGACTTGACAGATTTGCTTTTGCAAAGACAAGAAAGGAAAAGAATTCCACTGCATTCTCTGGCAAGAGAAAACTATGCAAAAATGAATGTGTGTATGTATGTATGTATGTATCTGTGTGCGTGTGTATGTATATATATATATATATATATATTTAAATAAGTTTTTTGTGGTACAGAATTTAATAATAGAAAGGAACAGATAGTAAGAAGGCATTTTTAAAAAAGCCAAAACAGAACGACCGGTTTCGTCCCAGGATTTATCAAGTATTTATTCTGGGAATTTAAAAGTGTGTAAATTATTTAATTATCGAATGTAATTAAATGGGGGGGAAAAAAAAAAAAAAAAATTATGAATTACAAGGAGACTAGAGTCCAATAATATTCAGACCCAGCAAGCATTCCCTCTGTTTACAAAGGGAAGGCTCACGGGATCTGATATACAAGGACTCCAGGACCTTAAGGTGAAAAGTGGAGTGGGACCTCGATAAAATAATAAATCGGTCACCACTAAAATTTTCCACACATTCCCTTCTATTTATCAAATGTTCAGCAATGGCAGAACCAGAACTATTAGTCAATTGGCTATTTCTAGAGGACGGATTCAAAATCCTGGAGGGTAAATGCTGTTTAATTCTTGAATCCAAACGCTGGGACGTCCTACCTATGTAGTCATGTCCACAACTACACTTGTATTGGTAAATCACTGAATTAACATGATGGGGAGGTAGGACATCCTTACGAATGGAAGAGAAAGCAGAATGGGTACCGAATATTACCCTAACCTTTGCCGAAAAATAACAGCTATTAATTAAACGTAAAATACGTTTCGATAAAATCTCACCCTCTGTACCAATATAGGGAAGACGCAAATAAACAGGACATTTATCAGCTAATTGCAGCTTCACCCTATGGAATTTACTGATGACATCTTGTATAACGGATTCCAAAACATCCAACGGATATCTATTTTTTGATAATGTCATTCTAACAAAGTCAATTTCACCGCAGAGAAAACCCTCTGAGCATAACCTAAGTGCCCTGTAAATTAAGGACTTGATTAAATTAATCTTACTCTGTCTGGGACAAAAGGAGTCCCAACGTGTGTAAAGTCCCGAGAAAGTGGCCTTCCTAAATACAGAAGTCTCAAACTTGTCATCAATCTTATGGACAAAAACTCCTTCTCTACAGTGAACTTAAGGGCAGGATGGACAGAGTTTAATTTGGTGAGAAATTTGTCAGCTTCCGCCTCATTATTAAAGAGGCAAAAGGTATCATCAACATAACGATGATACATAAGAGGACGAAAAATAGGAGTAAATAAGGAAACCTCATGAAAACCGACAAAGATATTCGCCAACGCTGGACCCAAAGGCGAACCCATAGCTACCCCGTCGATCTGTCGATACATAATATTATTAAAGCTAAATTCGACAGACGAAGTGGCGAACATCATAAGCTCAACAAATATACCCTCAGGAAAATCTGGAGGAGACAAAGAGGTACGATACAATATATCGCAACACATCTCAATAGTCTCAGACAGGGGAACACATGTAATCAGGGAGCAGATATCAAACGAACACATGAACCCACCATAAGTAGAAGAACTACATATAATTTCCACAAAGGAGAAGGAATCTTTAATACACTATGTACTGAAGTGCGACAAAACTGGTTGTAGCACATTCGAGAGCCAACTAGCGACTTTATGCTGGGAAAACCCAATCATAGACAGAATGGGTCGTAAAGGAACACCGTCCTTATGGATTTTTTTGGTAACCCATACAAATGGGGACGAATGGACCCAGTTGGTCTAATTAACTCTGAAATTTCAGAGGAGAGTAAACCACTCTTGACCCACTTTAATAATTGCCTTTGAAATTTAGTTTCAATCGTGGCAGTATGATCATGGGTCTCGACTGGACCTAATTTTATAAACTTTGATGTGTCACTGAGTATATTATCCATCTTAGAAAGATACTCAGAATAGTCCAGTAAAACAACACCAACACCCTTATCAGGTTTAGTTATAACCAGGTAATAATTATTTTTTAAATTTTTAATTACCCGACGGTGTTGTTCTCCCCATTTGGACTCTGATGAAGAGACCGAAGAACCAGCAGATGGTTCTTACTATCTGTTTCTTTCTATTATACATATATATATATATATATATATATATATATATATATATATATATATATATATATATGAGGAACAGTGTGTAGAATAACAATACAATAAACAGCATTTCCCAGCGTAAGGGTCCCAGGTGGCAGACAAAAACAAAGCAGGTTGTAACTCAATACAAACCCTGCAAACTAACTGATGAATCAAGCTGGTATTTATATAAAAATGCCTCCACTCAGGTACCAGCAGCCAATCACAGCCCAAGTAATGGACTATTCCACTTTAGCACAATGAGATGCTCTATGTGACCATAAATAGCTCTTTTTCTCAAGGTTGAATGACTATTCACTTAGCGGTGGCCGGTTTCGGAGCCGACTTTCGCTCCTGGATCCGACTTTTGTATGCGACCCCCGGTGCGCTGGTGGAAGTGAATGGGGTAAGATTGAAGCCTTTCGTATTGTCTCGCTCCATTCGTCAAGGTTGTCCGCTCTCGCCTTTGCTTTATGTTCTTGTGTTGGAGCCATTCCTTCGCAAGTTAAAGGTGAATCCAGTCCTGTGCGGAATTGCCCTGCCTGGGGCTACCACCTCAGCCAGGTATTCTGCCTATGCTGATGACGTTTCGGTTTTTGTGTCGAGCAGAACCGAGATTGACGAAGTCAGCAAAGAGATCAGTGGGTACGAGATGGTGACAGGGGCCAAGATCAACCACGATAAGGCTGTTGGCTTGCGGTTGGATGTGTGGAAGGGAGTTTCTCTTCCCGGACCTTTCCTCTCAACGGATGGGCCGATCAAGATACTCGGCGTCTGGTTCGGTCCTGATCTCCAGTTGGAAATGAATTGGTCGGAGGTACAAGGGAAGGCCGAGATCGCATTTAATCTGTGGTCTCGGTGGGCCTTTCCCTGAAGGGAAGGGCGGAAGTATGTGTTTCACACATATATCCGATTCTCCTGTACCGACTCTCTGTACTTCCACACCCGTATGCCAGACTAATTTTATTAGTATGGGTCTTGTTCTCTTTCTTGTGGAGAGACAAGTCCCCTATGGTATGTCGCGAGATCTGTTGCCTTCATCCCTCTGAGGGTAGTCTGGGTATGCCTAGCATTGAGATTCGTCAACATATGCTTCGCATTACCTTTCTAGACCGAATGTGTCGCGGATCGGATGAGGTGGGCGCCTTCTGGAAAGAAGATGTCCGTAAACATTTCCCATCCCTGAGAAGTGTGCGCTCGTGCGAGGAGGAGGCCGGCCGTAGACCCCAAGCCGAGTGCTCCTTCTACAGCGAATGTCGTCGTGCTCTGAATCTCCTCTTTCAGGCTTTGGATGGCCTCTCCAATGCTCAGGTGTTGTCTCGCAAGGCATTGTATCAAGTGTTAGTTAGGGGGGCCGTTCAAGATGATCTAATTGGCGAGCTCGGTCTTACAAAGCAGGAGGCTCACTCGATATGGCCTTGGGCGCCCGGGTTGAAATGCCTCAATAACGATGAGGCATCACTCACCTGGCTGGTGATTCGTGAAGCCCTCTGGGTCGGCAAGAGACTTTGTTCAGCAGGCTTGGAGAAATATCCAAACTGTCGTCACTGTACGGGGGAAGTCGAGACCATTGGTCACGCCTTCTTTCAGTGCAGGGTGGTAGTGCCATTGTGCAAGTTTGTTGAAGGCCTCATGGTTCGCATGCTGCAGGGAAAGTTTTTTGTCCTTGAAGCCAGTTCTGTTTGTAGCAATGTGGTGCCACAGATGACGAAGGCTGAACACTGTTCTGTTGCTTGCTAGGGGTTATGAGAGTCGTGATTTGGACGACGCGTCAGAAGGAATTCTATGAGGGCGAGAAGTTCATTTCTTCCCAACTGATCTTGTTCTTTAAGCATCAGCTTAAAGTCAAGATTAGGATGGAAAGGCGGCGGCTCACCGCATCAGAATTTGGCAAAAGGTGGGTGAATCTTGCGTGTATGTGCCGAGTAAAAGGGGCTGACCTTGAGTGGCATTTTGATGCCGGTTAGGCATAAGGATATTGTTTTCCTGGGTTGAACATGGGCAACCCATCCCAAGATTAGGCTAGATTAGGTTTTTGTATTTGATGTTTTAGTTTTTCTTTCCTTTTTCGGTAAACTTAGCTAGGGTGTGTTTGCGCATTGGCCCCTTTTATTTCTGTCCCCACTTTTTTTTTTCCTTTAGTTTAACTCCCCATCCCCTCCCTCATTTAGGTGGTCAGTGATGTCAGTTCTCCGGTGGATGCAGGGCGCCTTTCGTTTCGCGTGTGTGTATTTCGTATTTGTTGTTGTGTGTGCCTGTGTGAATGCTTTGGAGGTATGAATGTTTCTTTTATTTAACATAGTCCCGCATCGATTTCGTCCGGTTAACTGATATTTCTGCCACATGTAAAGTTTGTGGGGGGTTTTATTACTAACTCCTTTTTGTTTAGTTTCTTGTAAATATTTTATATGTCATAATTGTATATACTCATTGAGGATCTTCTAAAAATTGTTGTTTTTATGCCCCTCCCCCCACAGACAATATTTGTACATAAGGGGATTATTTAGGATTTTCATTGAGACAAAGAGGTATTTTGGTGGATTTAGTAAGAAAGGTATGGATAAATGTGTTGTTTTGGTGATAGGAATATTGTCTAGTATGATAGGGTCAGTGGTTGTGGCTAGCTAAGTTTTATATTAAGACAAGTGATGACCGTCCTTTTCCCCAGCCCCCTTTTTGGCCTTGTGCCACATTTGTTGTATTCACAGCAATAAATATTACTATTCACTTAGCTGTCCTGGAGGTCAGTTCCGTCTGTAGCAATATAGTACCGCCGTTGACTAAGGCTGAGCACTATGTGTTCCTTTGCTTACTGGGGGTTATGCGAGTTGTGATATGGACGACGCGGCAGAAGGAATTCCATGGGGACAAGAAGTTTATCTCTTCCCAACTGATCTTATACTTTAAGCATCAGCTTAAAGTCAAGATCAGGACGGAAAGGAAGCGACTCCATCAATTGGAATTTGGCGAAAGGTGGGTGTGTCTTGCGCATCTCTGCAGAGTGAAAGGTGCCGACTTGGAGTGGCTTTTTGATGCCGGTTAAGCTTTAAGAATTTTGGGATTACTGGGGTGAACATTGGCAACCCCTCCCATGTATAGGTTAGTTTAGGTCGGTTTTGTTTTAGTTACCTTTTCTATTTTTTTCATGTTAACTTAGCTAGAGTGTGTATGCTCATTGGCCCCCTTTTTATTTCTGGCCCTATTTTTTTTCTTTTGTTTAATTCCCCATCCCTCCCATCATTAGGTGGTTAGTGATATCAGTTCTCTGGTGGGTGCGGGGCGCTTTTCGTTTCGAGTGCGTCTTTCGTATTTGTTGTTGTGTTTGATTGAATGTGTGTTTGTAGTGAGTGCATGGATTGTACGAATGTTTTATTTATTTTTTTAAGTCCCGCATTGATTTCGTCCAGTTAACTGATGTTTCTACTACAGTTAGGGCTGTGGGGTTTTTTACTACTAACAAAATTTTTGTTTAGTTTCTTGTATATAGATTTTTATTCATTGTAAATATTCATTGGGGTTTTTAGATGTTATTTTATTCCCCTCCCCCCACAGACAATGAATTGTATATATGGGGACTAGTTAGAACTTCATAGAGTCTCTGAGGCATTTTGGTGGATGTAGTAAGAATGGTATGTAATGGATGTGTTGTTTTGGTGAAAGGAACATTGTTTGTATGTTTGGGTCAGTGATTGCGGCTAGCTAAGTTTAAAGTTAAGACAGAAGATGACCATCCTTTCCCCCTTTCCCCATTTTGGCCTTGTGCCTCATTTGTACATAGTACAATAAATAATACTATTCACTTAGCTTGATCCACAACTGAGTGTTTATCTCGACCACGTGATTTCTCTACACAGTGGAGTAATGGATTGCGGCCTGGATTGAGGAATCAGAGAGCTGAGTTTGAATTCCAGTTGAATCCATATATATTTTTGTGTGTGTGTGTATGTATATATATATATATATATATATATATATATATACATGTATGTGAAAAGTGTGTGAATATAAATTTAAATAAATATATATACACATACATGTATGTGAAAAGTGTGTGAATATAAATTTAAATAAATATATATACACATACATGTATGTGAAAAGTGTGTGAATATAAATTTAAATAAATATATATACACATACATGTATGTGAAAAGTGTGTGAATATAAATTTAAATAAATATATATACACATACATGTATGTGAAAAGTGTGTGAATATAAATTTAAATAAATATATATACACATACATGTATGTGAAAAGTGTGTGAATATAAATTTAAATAAATATATATACACATACATGTATGTGAAAAGTGTGTGAATATAAATTTAAATAAATATATATACACATACACGTGTGTGTGTGTATATATATATACACACACACACGTATGTGAAAAGTGTGTAAATATAAATTTAAATAAATATATATATTATATGTACAGTACTTATTAGAAAGCGCTCAATATCAGAGATAGAGCTAACATATTTGGTTGGATTGATGTGGGTTTGTCTGACGATCACAAAACCGTGAAACCCAGGGTCACAAACTCACGTCAATCCAACCAAATATATATACACGTGTGTATGTGTATATATATATATATATATTTATTTATTTATTTAATATAGCACCTGCCCTGAAGTGGCACTTGTACATACTATCTATTGCTAAGAATGCTGGTAAAATGGTTGGCTCTCTGTACACCTCCAGTAAGTACCTGACACCTGATCAGAGCTAGTTCAGTCCAAAAATGGAGTACTGTTGTCATGTTTGGGCAGGACCTGCTCAGACCTCACTCTCCAGCCTTGTCCAAGCCCTTGTTAGTGACTAATTATTCTCAACCCTCCAACTTCTCTCCCATAGGAAGAATATGGCAATCATCTCACTGCTCTTATGCTACTTCCATACAAAGTGCTTGGATGAATTACCTTCCCTGGTCTTGCCAAGGCAAACCTTCATGGTGAGAACATGTTATGCCACTTCCATAGTATCAGATCACATACATTTGCACCATATTCCATTGGTAAAAAGTAAGTTCCACTTGAGCACTTTCTTCTTCTGCTCTGTGGAACTGATTGCCAAGAGGATGTTTAAGGCTGTTATCTTCCACTCCTATGAGCAGAAATATAATATATAAGCCTCCTAACGTAACCTTCTCTCTTGAGTGGTCCCTGGGCCTTGTAAAGGGTGAACCTTACTGTAAAAAAAAAAAAAAATACAAACAGTAAGTATTCACCAAAACATGTTTGATTAAAAAGAACTGAAAAGGTCTCTCAGTTTAATATTTTATTATATTTTTACAATCTTTGAATAAGGTGTTGAGTATTGTGCTCAAATATTTGGATAAACTGACTGAAGTTCAGTACTTTCAAACATTGCAGTCATTATCAAGAACCACTGGGGTATCTGTATGGTCATTAGAATTCCTTTGTCTACATCCTGGTATTCTTTGGGAAGGTGTCATGTGTAATAATTATTGGGAATGAGTATGCACAAAATTATATTAGTATAAGAAAAAAATAAAAAATAATAATATAAGATAATAAAAATAAATAAATTGCCTTCTTGAAGTGCATATGATATAATTATTTTAGTTTATTTTTCATTTTATATTATTTATTTGTATTTTTTCTTATACTGAAATAATATGTGCACACATTAAATACATCATATGCATTTGAAGATACCATTTACTGTGATAAATGATATTTTATTTAATGTAGGTAATTTATTTTGTATAATAATAATTTCTAAGGTTTTGAGTCTTTCCTTGCTTTGGGGTTTTGAATAGTATTTTGATATTCTCCACTAGTATTTGTCTCATATTGATTAGTTGTATTTTAGTTGCTCATGATATGCTGGTCTGTGTGAGTATGGATTGCACTGAGTTTTGACAGGTGGCAGGTCAACATGTGAGAGAGAGTGTGGTGTATGCATGCCCAATATAACTATTTAATGCTGTTTTTTGATTATTGATGTTGGAAATGCACTTTCTCAGGGGGAATGAGAATTCATAAACAACAATATTTTGACATGGAGTGGGGATTGAGATCTGGAGTTGTCAGCAATAATTAGATATTTTAAACTTTTTATAGTAGATGATAAATTTGAGGCGTTTGTTAGTGACATGTATCAGTGAATTTTTTATCCTGTTTATAATTAGGGTTCATCTGGTTACGATAGAGTTATTGGTGTGTTTATTTTTGTTTGCCTCAGGTAGGATGAAAGATGAGCCTATCTACTCATATTAACCTGTTCACAGCATAGGAAGCTGGGTGATTTTTTTTTATCGAGATGCCAACTCTAGGAAGGTGAGAATAAGGCTCTAGATCCTAAGCAGGCCTAGGGGAGATTACCACGTGATTAAATATCATTCTGGGAGAATTGAGTGTACATCAAGAACAATTTTAGGGGAAAATTGAAAATGAAAAATATCTGCATTATTTACATTATTCGAACTATTGTCCTCATCTTTGTCGCTATATTTATTACAACGTTTTGGCTGTTGTACACTCCGGCCTTCTTCAGCTGGTTGGAATGTCGAACTGAACCCTTTATTTATCACTGACATCCATTAATCATGGCATGTGGAACTAGAACACTCTACTCCAGGGTTCAGTTTGACATTCCAACCACCTGAAGAAGGCCGGAGCGTACAATGGCTGAAACATTGTAATAAATATCACAGAAATATAGACAAAAAATATCTGGTATATATTTCTCTGAATAGATAAGTAAGTCTTTTTAATGCAGCTTCATGAACATTTTTTTAGTACTTGAAAGAAATATGAATTTTTAATACCGATTATGTAATCTTAAAGAGAATTTTTATCTTATAAATAAAATTTTAAGAGAATTTCAAAACTTTTAGTGCTGGTTCTTGATTTGTCTTAGATGAATCAAACAAGCAATAATTTTTGAAAAATATATTTGACAATATGATCCCATGCTCCCTTTCCATATCAGAGACTAACAGATTTTTGTCAAAAATTCCTGAAAATCTTCAATTTAACACCAAACATAAAACTGTAAAACACCAACCAAAATGTGTCCAGTGGAATTTTTAAATTACCACAATCTATTTCTTTCAAAAAATGTTGATATTCTTGAAAATAAAAACTAATATTAAATATTTCCTCCTCTATGGAACAATCTTTTCTTATAACATGGCCTGCTATGTGCAAAAAAGTAACATTTTGATATTTTTAGTGACCCTTCTTTCAAGATCTGGTAAATTATTAAATGTTTGGCATCCCAGCAAAAGTCCACATTTTGAGCAATTATGGCCTGGATCAAAGTTGTATTCTTTGTCATCAACATTTAATTTAAGAACTAGTTTATTTTTCAGTATGACATTTTTCAATAACATTTTGAACTCTTATAAAATATGCACCTCCAGAACTTTGTTTTCATTTTCCAAATGGTCTGTGGTAAATTCACTATGCATAACAAAATTAAATACACTGTTAAGCAAAGTCTACAAACATCACTTCAGTCATTGCATGTATGTTAAATAGTTAAACTTGTATCTCTTGTTAATGATTTCATTCTTATTATTCTGATTATTTTTAAAAATGTGGTCATAATCAAAAAATAATTACAAGCTATTTTAAGCTTATTAAAAACAGTGTCAAATTCTTTGAAAAAAGGTTGATGGGTTCTATTATTGACCATTTAATTGTTTGATTGCATCAATGATCTATAAAACTTTTTTGAGAAGTTGCTTCTAATTTTGCAACAAGGAGCATCTTAAATAAAATTTTTGGTCCACCATTTAAACATTTTACCACAATTCCTAATAGTGTTTCTTCCTAATAATTCAGAATTTTCAGCCAAACCAAATAGATTTCCTCATGATATTGTAGAGCAACTTTGACATACACTTCATCAACTAAATGTATACACTTTTTGCTGATTTTTCAGAGATTTTACTAAAAATATTACCAAGAAAATGAAAGTCGTCTAATTTTGAGACTTTTGATACCAAAGCTGATAATGTTCTCACACTGGGTGACTTCAAATCATCCTGAAGTCTGTTATATAATGACAGATGTAACGAAATATTTAAATACCCTCATAAGAATATTAGAATCATAATGTTTCATCCTAATCCATTGTGATTGCATAGCCCCTACATGCAAGATGCTAGTGGCTCACTGACAGACTACCGATGGCAATGCCAGTGGTACTCTTGCAGTAGGCAATGGTGGGCCACCAGCGATGCACAAGTGATAACATTGCCAAAACGAATACGCAAGTGGTGTGATAGCAGGCCACGGCTCGCATATAGGGACATTAATATATTCTTTTAAAAATTTTTTCTTATTATCAATTTTTAAGTTACTAAGGTAATAAATTTCTTTATTGATTTGTGACCAGTGCTGAAACATTGATATTCGACTTTTTTAAAGAGAAAATATTTGTTGTACACAAATTGTTGTATGGTAACATTCAATTCTCAAGTTTTCAAAATTTTAATTCAAAACTTTTGAAAACTTTCAGTGAAAAAATCCACAAATTGGATGAACAGTTGATTGTTTGATTTATAATATGTAACTGCTGACAGAAAATTCTCTTGATCAATATTGATACAAAATTTCAAAAGTGAGGATTTTATTTTTTTTGAGAAACTGTGCCAACTCATCATTTTGCACAGAAGCAGAAGTTTTATTTGTTGTTCTTGGTTGAGGACTAGGTAATACATTAGATGGTAAATGATCAAATACTGATGGTGCATTTCTGGGTCATACTTTTCCTCTAATAATCACTGTTTCATATTCAGATAGAAAATGATTTTCACAAAAAACAGTATTTGGTTTTGCCCAGCTGTCATCTTGAAGTATTGCCTTTAACCATCATTTTTTCTTATTCTGATCTTGGAGAAGATTAAATGCACAAACCTTATTTTGTTCATTATAGTTACATGATCAATTACCTGATCTTTAAGATTTGATTTTAATAACAGTGGTAATATAATCTAGATTTACTGACTTATGGCATTAATTTTATCTGACAAAATTCTTAAATGGCATTTTTCATTAAATGTAGCAATGGAAAAAGTTACATATTTTGTTTTCTATTGTGGATGTTTGGATCATCCATCACTTGTAAAAATTTTTTCAATTTACTGTTTTTCTATTTTTTTTTTCTTTTATTTATTTTAATTTTACAAAAGGTTTCAGTTCACTGTACAAAATCAACATAAATCGATTACCCACTTTATTACCAGCGTAATGAAAAAATAGGGTTACTTTCCATCGTCTAAGGAATTACATGGTTCCAAAGTCTTTCCAAATTGTTTTACTGGTCAGGTTTTGTTTTATGTTGAAGTTACATAGCAAACTGAATCTCCTCCTTTTTGGGAGGGTGGCGATCAATGACCTCCTCTCCAATAAAATATGATTATCTAAACAAAATTAACCATTTTTTTTTTTTTTTTAAATTTACTCTAAAAAATTTTAAACTGTTTAATTTTATTTTACATTTTTAACAACAATGCTAGTAAAATTCAACATACATTTTTTTAAATACCAGTATTCTTTTTTTAATTCTAAGTCAATTTGTTTGTTGTTATGAAGAATAATATCATAGAAAAAATATTAAATTATACTGTTATTCAAATGGGCAAATTTCTGCATAGTACTTTGGGAAAATTAGCCATGCAAAAAGTTACATTCATTCTTTTGTTTTTTTACAAGGACAGTGTCAATATACTTCATGTGTTATAAAGAAAACCCCAATTCCTTAAAATAAATTCCTTTTATAATCAAGATATTCATTATTATGAAGAATAATAGAATAAAAAAATTAAATTAACTTTCTCTGGCAAATTCTTAATAATGACATTTGTTTGTGAATTTTGTTGTTTAATACTAAAAAATGTAAAAAAAGAGAAAAAATGGTATTGACAAAATTACATCTCTTTTAAATTTTTGTTGTATATTTTTAAGAGCAGTTGTAAAATATTAAGAAATTTATTGAATTAAATTTTTGACATTAATTTTATGTGGTAAATTCTTCATTAATTTAACAGTGGAAAATGTTACATTTTTAATGTCCTTTATTTTTGAAGTACAGAAAAATTCTGCATATATTTTCTTTTAATTACCTATTTGCTTCAGTAAAGAAAAACAAATTATTCATAAAAAATAATTTTATCCTTGATATGGTCATTGTTGAATCAACTGCATAGAGAAAAATATTAGATTTAAATTAACTTTGTGATAAAATTTTTAATGGCACTTGTGAATTTCACATCGAAATGTTTGTTTAAAGATAAAATATACAAGTTCAAATAAAATAAACCTTATAGTTCAGTATCTTCTATATAATAAATGCGAATGTCAGTGTGTCACACTTTTTAAACTTTACCGCTAAAGGCTGTAGCCCAACATATCATACCATTTTTGAATCAGGCCGACTCTGTGAACAAATTATAACCATTCTGGCTTGAATCTGGACCCCAAATTCTGAAATTTTTACTGCAACTGTTTACAAGATATTTTTGCAACAAATTTTTTGTACAATAAAAATTTTTATAACTTGGAAATAAATTTGGGAATAATCAAAATTAATTGCAAAATCTAGTGAAAGTCACCCATGAAATAAAAATAATTGTTTGTACTGAAATTAAGGACCTACGTACATCATATTGTCTTTAATTTAAGTGGCAGCAAAAGAATTATCATTGAACTTTTAAAAGGTAAGCTTAAATATTAATGCAATACTTAGATGCAGTGATCAATTTTGAGTTTTTCTGTAGTTTATTGTTGTATATTGCATCTATACCTCCCTACCTATTGTGATAAAGGTCCAATCAAAGCCCTCCACAGGAGCTAGCTTAAATGCCGCCTGATAGTAAATAAGTAAACTTAAGTTAATCCAAAGGTAAAAAGTGAAAATTTTGTTAAAAAAAAATTAATTTCTTAATCTAATTCCAGCAATAAATTTTTGTGTGTTAATTGTTTATCCCCAGTTACTGAAGATCTAAACATGGTATAAAGGCCTGGGTTAAGGATTACCTTGGTTAAAACACATGAAATTATTAGTAGCAGTCAGTTATTGTTAACTGTTGTTACTATATCTACATATTCTAAGAAGCATATGTTAGCAATTTTTATCTCACTAAATGCTGGGGTTAATTTGATATTATTTGTTTATGAGCTTATTTCACTCCAGATCCCATAAAGGATGGTGTAATGTTGAGTAAATGTTGTGTTGTCCCATTAAGCAAGGAAGATTTGCAATTATAATACTTGTCTGATCTTAAAAAAAAAAAAAAGCAAAGCACTGACCACTGATTGAAATGCATGACAGTCTCAGGTTCAAATCTCAACAGCAGTTAATGCTTGACAGAAAGATATGTCAAAATAAAAAAAAATGTCTTCCTTTTGACACATTGTTTCTCTTCGGGTCCCCATAGGTTAAGCATTGCCAAAAGTTCTTTAATTGTTCCATGGTTCAGATCATTTTTCTGGTTTTGGAGTTCATTGATTGATTTTTACAGTTTATCAACCCTTTCTGGGCTATTTAATTGAATTTAAAATTGAAACATATTTTTTAATTGTATAAGAATAATTCTTTTGTTTGCAAGTGAATATTTATTTTGGGATAAATATAAATTATATAACAATATAGTCTGTCCTATAATCTGGGGGGGTTCTGAGGAGAATTTGCCCAAAATTGTCCAACGTCATCTAAGTGCTCTTGGATCTCATAAGCTATCATTAAAGAGAATTTGTGGGGGGGGGGTTGATGAATCTGTCTAAAAGTAAGCATTGTGGTTTTTTTTTTTTTTTTTTTTTTTTTTTTTTGGTAGTTTCCAAGTATCATATCTTTACACATTTGTGGGTGGCATGTTCATGCATTAATTTCTGCTGTGGTGTAATTTTTTTTTAATTATCAATTACATTTAGAATCTTAAACAAAATGACATTGTTTGTCTTTTATGGTTAAGGTTTCTAGTATTTGTAGTCATTTTTTTTTTTTTTTTTTTTTTACAGTTGTTTAGTATTTTTGCATTATTAATAAGGAATTGTTACAGTTCTTATTGTGTTTTGCTGATGTATTGTTTGTTATGTAAAGATACAGAAGACAATTATCTCCCTTTTGACAGGAACAATTTACTGAAATCTTAAGAGTTCCTTGACAACTTATTGGTGAGAAGAGTCAGTTATTGCTTTGGTTTCAGCAAAAGACAATACAAGGTCTGATACATTCTAAAGAGGAACCAATGACATACCACAAAGATGTACTGTGCTTCACTTGGGGGATGTATTACAAGTAAGAACTTCTTTTTATTTGACCCATTCACATACTGCTTGCTTTCTCACAGGAACTTAAATTTCTCTGTGTGGAACAATTTCTGATTTATATATATATATATATATATTATTATAAATTTTTTCATCACAACACAGAAATTACTGTTTCAGAATTAAAGATTAAAATTAAAATTTTTGTTCCATTTTCAAGTGATATTGAATAACTTCAGAAAAAAAATGATTTACTTTTTTAAGCAAAGTAGTATTATATTTAAGTGTTTAAGTTGGAGTGGGAATGAGATTTCAAAATTTTAAATGGGTGTTGTGTTTTTTTTTGTTTTTTTTTTTGACAAATCAGGAAACAGGTCTAATCTCAGATCGAAAAGTGAAAAATGTAGGTTAAAGGTTTGGTGTGGGTATGTATTTTCTGCTTGCCAATACAGACTTTCAAATATGAATCCTGTCTACCTTTTTTGGGACATATATAAGATACACTAAATTACAAGGGGTTATTTGTATTGAACCATGGGTTAATTTTGGCATTTTTATTTATTTATTTATTTTCAAATACATCAGTACTGTCTTAAAGAGGCTTCAAATATGATTAAATTATACTTTATATTTTTAATTATAAAGATCTAAAATGCTATATTTATTATATTTAATGATACATTAGATATAGCATTGTTAAACTTTAGGAATTAAGTACACATTATTTATTTGTAATCAAATAATAGATATATAATTATGAAAGTTTTATTAATCATGTTTTAAAGGGAACATAATGCAGTGCCTACAAAAGACAATTATTTAATAAATCTTTATTTCTAAGAAACTTAATAATATATAACTTTTCATGTAGGCACAAAGGACATGGATCATTTAACAACCTACAAGTTCTTTTTTTTTTAAATAATTTCCATTTTACTGTGAGGGGTTTATTTGTTTTGTTTATATGCCAAAAATATTTAGATAGAGATGTTTGGTTATGATACTCATTGTTTTTGAAGGAACACAGGTGCTGGTACCATTTTTATTTGAAATAATTTTTAGTGCTACCAATATGAACTTCTTAAAATTTTTTAAATAATAATATAATATTATTTTTAAATTTTTTTATAATATTATGCTTTATTTTGTATCAAGCACTTTTTTTTAAATGCTAAAGAACTGTGGATGATTAATCTGGTTGTTCTTTCTTTTTATTTTGATATATGTATATGCGCGCACACACACACACACACACACACATATATATATATATATATATATATATATATATATATATATATAATAGGTTAAAAAACAAATAAGAAATGTTTCTAAATTTAATGTGTTTCTTCAGAAATGAAATATGGAGGAAAAAAGAAAATTCTCGTAATCTTTAATTTTTGTGGTGTTTGTTTTTCATTGAGGTAAATAGAACATTTTAATTGAGCTATTATTGGATAAATGGTAAGTTAGCCAGTGCAGTAAATGGCCTGAGGGCAACACATTCAGTCAAAGCGGATACTACACCAACAGAGAGTTAAGTCATGACACTTTTAAGTAGAGGATATGTAGCCAGACTGATTCTGAACAGAAGATCCATGCGTAAATATTTTAATTATTTTTTATGGGTACTATGCTAGTATATACATGAAGAATGAGGATAACATCCAAACCCTTCTAGAATGACATTCATCTGCACACACACACATATTTGTGTATATAGCTAATCATTTTATTTACATTGTTTGGACTGTTGTCCTCATCTTCATTGCCATATTCATTGCATTTTAAGTCAACTTTCCAAGGTTTTGTTCACCTCTGCTGTAGCCAGGTATTGAACTCACACCTCTTTGGATGAAGTCACTGGATTCAACCAACTCTTTTATCCACTATGCCATATGCCCTTGAGGACACATGGCACAGTAGATAATAGTTGAGTTAAAGAGAGATAGATGATACTGAAACATCTAGAAGAGGCATGGTATGTGGAACTAGAACAATCTACCCTGGTGGACAAAATAAATGGTTCAGTTCGAAATTCTAATCACATGAAGAAGGCTGGAGCATACAATGTCATGAATATGGCAATGAAGATGAAGACAACAGTCCAAACAATGTAAATAATATAAATAATTACAATACCTCATCGCAGAAATATAGACAGATATTAATCATCTTTGTTCAATGCATTTGTGTGTTGGTCTGTAAATGTAGCACCTTCACTTTAAGTGATTGAGTAAGGAATAGAGGATAGTGGTCAGTCTGTCCACAGAATATAATGAGTCAATATTGTAGAACAACAATCAACTGCAACAGTTTTCTGTCTGGAACTTATATATAACTTTCAATAACATAGATATGTTGATTTAATCTAAAGGTTGTTTACAGCTAATGTGAGTGAACATTACGAGCCAAATGATATTTGTTTTTTGCTTTTCTGCCAGATTAGAGATGGTTGTGTTCATTTAAATTAATCGACTTTTCCTCATTAGAACTTATGTTATACATATTTACATAACGCAACTTTGATTATGGTAATTGCTGCATAATGTTATGATATTTGATATCATGTTTGACTATTGTGATATGTGTGTTTTACCTATTTCCAGTGATGGCAGAAGGTTTTCAAACACTACTTAAAATTAACATAATCGTCTAGAGTTAGAGAGAATGATTGAAAAAATGAAATGGAATAGTTATTAAATTTGCAAATTCCCTCAATTTGTACAGTTTTTACCACAGTTTTTGATCATTTCTTCAATTTATCGAGACGTTGAGGTTTCCTAGTTCCACTAGGAGTCATTTTAGTGATCCCAAAGTTTGTTATTTAGTTTTCTTCAACTCTCCAATGCTACTGCAGTGTTTGTTGTGGCTGATTTTCTAAGTAAATGTAAATTCCGATGCTGAGAGTGTCGAAATTTAGCTTAGTAACAGCCAAACTCGGCACAAAAAAGGTTGGGAAACTTTGTCATTACGTCCAATGATGGGAATCCAGCGTAACACAGTTAACAGAGACCTGAAACCAAGAATATACAACCATAACAAGCGAGATAAAGAAGAAGGAAAGACCACTTGAAATAGCTATAAAATTTATTGAGGGAAAAGAAAAAAAAAAGAAAATGAGGTGGGGAAAAAAATAGTCTGATGTTAAAGTTCACTGGTACAACTTGAAAATAACTGCCAAAAACGTCCCCTTGGCGAGCCCTTAAAAAGGACTCCAATATCAGTTCAGAGAGAGTGAAAGAGGTAGAGAGATAGCAGAAAGAAGGGAAAATTTGACTTACTGTTCAAAAAAATAGATTTAATGTTTTTTTTTAAGTAGCTGGGAAAAAAGGTTTTAGATATTTTTTGAGTTGCTCTCCTTGGAAGATAAGCGAGCTTCCTGTTAAAAATAAATGCAGACTTGTTTTTTCAAACTTTCTCTTTGACACAAATTCAACTTCTAGAGACGACTTAGAAGATCTTTTTTTCACATACTTTTTTTTCACGTCAGAATTTCGTCCACCAATAGGACAAAATAACTCCTCGAAGGAAGGTAGCTTTTCAATCGCTTAATTTTGACTTTTTTCTCTCTTCGACCCGATTGTCGAAAGAAGACTTCCTTGAGAATATTCTATTGTAAATTCTCTTTACAATAATTACTTTAACTGATTTTTTAGATAAGTCTTTACTTGTTCTTTGGTTGCTGAACAATAATCCACTTGATTACTTGAACAGACTTGACTTCACTTGTCTAGAGAATAAGCTTTTTCCACACGGCGAACACACACTTGTTCTTTATCTTCAATTCTCTTAGACAAATATTCTTGACTGTTTTTTATGACTGTTTTCCTTGTCAGAGCAACAACAGGTTATCTTCAAGCTGGCTTCCTTTTCGTCGCGAGACAAGACGACTTCTCGTCTCCACACTGCGGTGCCCTTTTTTCACTACTACTGACTAGATTCCTCTAATCTAGTCGAAAACAAGCAGGAAAATCACGTATGACCAATCGTTAGACACGATTTCGCCACGTGACACAGCAACAGCAGTTCTTACATTGCACACAGGGGGGGAAAAAGGAGAGGAGGAAGGAAAGTAAGAGAGATAGAAAGATAGATACAGAAATTAAATTTCTGACAAGAGTGCTCTTTTTCAACTAAGAAAAAGCTGGTGTTATATAACTCTCAGTCTTAGACCCACGCTGACTATTGGCTAATAACTGCACTGTATTGTTCGTATGCAAATTTTGTCAAATTTTCTACTCTAAGTAGAATGTCTTCTCTCAACAGCCCATTGTCGAAGGGGACATAACTCCTGGTGCTTAGTGCAACCAACTCTGAATCTCTTATTGAGTTGACCCAATTTTCCATTACAACTAAAATGTTGAAAAACCTTACACAGAAGCTACTATTTTTTTTAACAATGTGCTCGGAAATGACCAGGTTGAGGATCAAATAAAGTGTAAAAATGTCTTAAAATAAAAACTTGTGTTAGACAAACTGGTAGATAAGTCAAGGTCAGTTTGTTGCCTTGGGAGTTCTTTCCTTAGGCATATGTCCACTATATAAGTCAAGGCCGACTTCTGAAATATTGGCTAGCCAACAAATATGAAAGCCAATGAAGGTTTATACAAAAAGAATTCCTTTTGTGTAGACAAAAATTGTAATACAAACAATTTGTGATTCTTGCCAAAAGAGATAAGACATGGACAAAATGTTCATTAAATGTTTTGTTCTGTTTAATCAGAGCTGGGCTAATAGATTCAGATTTTATTACCAGTTAAATTGTGGAATAAAACTTTTGTTAATATTGATTAGAAATATTTAATAAATGCTTAGAAAACAATAAATGTATACAACTCGTGAAAGAAAGTTGTATTTTGTAATGCAACGATGTTGTAATTGAGCCGAGTGCTAATTACAATTCAAGGGAAATAACTCAACAAATATGTCATACCCATGAAGAATGTAACTTCTTTTCATGTTGTATATATAGTTAGTGGCAAACTTCATTTAAATTGTTTACAGAAAATTAATCATTTTTATTATGGATTAACAGGTATTAAGAGGTGGGAAGATGTCGCCAATGAGAAAAATCTTTGGAAATGCAATTCACACTGAGGGTCGGAGTGAGTAAAGGAGAAACAAAAGCATGTTCAATGGAAAGAAAGCAAGAAGATGACATCAGGGGAGAGCATCTTCACATGCATTCATTAAGACTTTGACTCCTGTGTGGGTTTGTACAGCCATAACAGATGCTGCGTCGCCAGTCAGCAGCTGAGGCATTACTCTTTGGGTGCAGAGTTTCTCAAGACTGATGGTGACCCTATCCCCCCCACAACAAAATAAAGCAGCAATTTAAGGAAATCAGCAAGGTGATTTTGATGCAACTCTGGTGGTTGTTGGGTTGAATCTTATAATGTTCTTTGCCTAGGATGAATGCCAAGAACAAATTTCTTTCCACTATTTGAAAATATAATGTGTATATGTCATGGTGCTTCTAAAATCTTACTTCGTTTTTACAAAATTGCAACTTTTCTAGAATGAACTTAATTGCAACTTTTCTAGAATGTGAAATTGTTAGTATTTTTTTGTGATTTTAGTATTTTTTTCTGTTGATTCCTGTGGTGAACAGTCCTGTAGAAGCAAGCGAGCCAGAGTGGCTTGCATCTGGTGCATAGGAAAATAAGGGTCTTACCTTAACGGGCGGCACGTGACATCTGCAAGTTTGCCCTGTGAAAATGGTATTACTCTCCCGTCTAGCAGTATGTGCGGTAACGAGGGGTTTTGTACAGTTTGGCATGCTTCCACCTATAGCAAGTCGTGTACTGATTGGTCAAACTGGAGGAGACTATTTACCTAGGTAACTGAGAATAAAAGTGAAGAACACTGATTGGTTGGTCGACTGTGGTGTTGGCCTGATAAAAGAGGGCTGAAGCAGTGAAAAGGGGAGCAAAAGATGGATTTACGTTTTGAAGTGTTCAGAAAGCAAGAATGGTGGATTGAACCAGTGGTATCTTGATTTGTACAAGTGACGTCGTAGTAGTAGTAGTAATAGACTCATTTAAACTACATCTCCTTATGTTCTTAATTTATTGTTCATTTTTAAACATTGTCCGCACAATTTTCATGTTTGTCTTCAATTGGCTCCAATGAGTGAGAATTTGTGGCAGATGTGATGAGACAGGACCTGGGACTAGCACAACTGGTTGCCACTTGCCTTGTCCCTGCCAAAAAAGAGCCCATATTTGTTTAGCATGTAAAGCTACTGCAGTTGAAATGAGGGAGAAAAAGGCACTTACCGCTCTGCCGTAATCCGTCCTCGGCCAGATAACATAAAAGAATGAGGGGGGGAACTTGCATTGCATTTTTATGCAATAAAGATGCAATGCATCATGGGACAGGGACGCAATGAATTATGGGATCGCATGAAGACGCAAGGCATTATGGGTATATAAAAGTAACCAATTTTTCCCAGTGTGGGGTGCTTGGAGTGACATTCACGGTTGGCAGCTAGAAAAAGTCTGTTAGTACGATTTTTGAGACAGAACTCAAGAAGGAACGATTCGAGGTTGGAATACCAGTTAGGAGAGCTTGAATTTACTCGCTGGTTGCTGTTTTCTTTTTTTTAATTCTCTAATTGGAAACCAGTTATCCTCATTTTTTGTTGTTATTATTTCAATTCACCCCTTTATACTGATTTATTTTATTACCCCGGCTCTTCTTCCCCTCGTTTGTTTTTTTTTTTTATATATATTTATTGCTGGGATATAGTGCTATATAATCTCAATATGTCAATTTTTATGGCATTACTGTTGGGGTATTTTACACAATTCTGTTGTATTTTAGGTATCATTGCACATTTAATAAAATTTGGCATCTTTATAGTTCTATAGACATTTAACCAAATTCGTTCAGATATACAACAATTGAGTTAATCATTCAGCTCTGTATAGGGGATAAAAATAGTTCTGTGAAGTCTCTGCACTTTTTCATTCCATGAAGGAGATAAATTTGTATTTATTCTGGCAATATTATTGTTACTCATAGTTTCGTAAGGGTACCTTGGCTCAACTGGCTAATTACCAATATATCAAAAGCTTTCCATATTCATTTTAGAAAGATAAACATTTCTGTATCTGCCTATATTTCTGAGATGAGGTATTGTAATTATTTACATTGTTCGGACTGTTGTCCTCGTCTTTATTGTCATGTTCACGACATTTCCTCAAAATGATAAAAGCATTGGTTGGATCCAGTGCCTTGACACAAAGAGTTTTGAATCCAATACCTGCCTACTGCAATGGTGAACAAAAATTTGAAGAGTTGAGTTAAAAGGAGATTAAAGAGAAACAGAAGAGGCATGGCAAGTGAAACTAGAACAATCTACCTCGGTGGACGAAATAAAGGGTTCAGTTCTAAATTCCAATCACCTGAACAAGGGTGGAGGGGTACAGTGGCTGAAACATTTGTGAACATGGCAATAAAGATGAGGATGACAATGTAAATCATGTAAACGAACATTTCTCCATATTTGATATTTGATGTTGAAGTACAGGTTCAATGGATGTTCCATGATGCATTTTTGTCACTTATAAAATAGAACTCAACAAATTATTCCTGTATTTTAATAACATAAAAAAAGAAAGAAATTTGTCTAAACTTTTAATGGCTTCTCCAAGAGCAATGCAATATTAAGGACTGTATTTAAATATTTCACATTTCTCTTGAGTTAAAGAAGAAAATAAAAAAAAAACTGAAAATGTAAGTCATTTCTTCTCTCCATTGAAAAACTCGTCTGATTTCATCATTTTGGGAGAAAACCAGAAACATGCGAAGAGGAAGTGCTATTCTTGAGAAAGAAGACACTGGAAAAACAAAAACCTTTCTTATCAGTCTATTGCAGGTGTTGCTGCCATTCAACTCACCTATACTGACCCAAAGCAGAAGTAGAAAACCAAAATGCTAGCTATCTTGCCAATGACAGTAGCAGGATTAACAACCTTACCCACAAGCCTGAAAAGACGTTTTGATACAAAATGTAGAATTTGTACAAATGACAAGACGTTAAAAATCAGTTAAAAAAAAAAAAAATATAAAAAAAAATTCTCCTGGTGAAAAGTTCTGATAAATAAAACAATATATAAGTTTATACATACATGGAATGACGAAAACATCATTAGACATGTTAGGGTAAATCCAATAAGCCTGACATGTAGCTAAATTTTTATCTGAAATTTTCATTGTATAATGTTTAATTGATATGAAGTCACTCCTTAATTAAGTGTATTAAGAAGGAAATAAATTATGTTAAAAAATAAATATTTGTTGTTCTGGGAAAATAGCAATGGGTGATTCAGATCTGAAATTAGAAATCCAGGGTCGTAATTCTAAAGGTCATCATCCTCACAAGACCAAAGTCAAAAATACTGAAGTTTTAGTTCAAAAAAAGGGATAATCTGTATTCATGGCTCACAAAATACAACAGCTTACTTTACTTATGAATAACAAAGTATACCCCTCTCATCCAAAATAGCAATTCTTTTATTGGAGTAAAAAAAACAAACTGTGATTGGTCAAGATTGGTAGCAAGTGCCAAAATTTGAGGCCTTACTAAAGTAGATCATATTTTGAATTTCTTTTTTGACGGCACAGAAAATGCAAATTCTTTTTCCAGGTAAGACTTGTGTAAAAAATTTTTTTTTTTTTGTTTGATTCATTAGGCTATTAAAATTTCAAATTGTATCAAAGAACACACAGCTTACATTCAAGACAGGCAAGTTTTCTGCTTTATAATTTTGGCCAAAAGTTCAGGCTAGCCTTGCTGTTTGAATTCAAGTTATGATCAACAGTGGTATTAATTACATTACCTTACCATACAGGGAGATAGGAAAGGCTGTTAACTTGGCAAGGAAGAAATTGATTCAAGAACAACTTTTTAAAAAAATTTTATTAAAATGAAAAGTTTATTTTCGACTTAAAGACGACACATTCATACATGACCCTTTGACCCAAACTATTGAATGAAGCTCTGCATGTGAACACAGGAATTGTCTTCAAATGAGAATTCACTATATTGATGTTTTCTTGACATAGATTAAATGCAAAATTAAACAATGAAATTGGACCTGCTGGAAAGGAGAAAAGAGATACAAGGAAAAGATTACATGATATTTGTTCTCTGGTATGGCTGTGAATGCTGGACAATCTTCTCAAAAATGAATCAAGAAATTTTCTTCTACAGAAGGATGCTGAGAATATCACGGTACAAACATGTGAGTAATGACAAAGTTTTAGAGAAAATGGAAACAAAACGGAAACTGACTTAACATTGGGAAGAGACAGTTGAGGTTTCTAGGGTACATAATGAGGAAAGAGGGCTTGGAAAATTCGATACTCACAGGACAGACTGAAGCCAAGAGAGACAGAGGGAAACATTGTATAACATACTTAGTGAGCTTGAGCAAATGGATAGCGGAACAGAGTTTAGGAGAAACAAAATTTATTAAGAGCTATTAGAGACATGATCACCTAAATCCTGAGAGCACATGGTGCATAAAAAAGACTAGGCTACAAGCTTATTGATGATATATTAAACTGATAAAAACTAGAATGTTGTGTAGAAAAATGATATGTGTATGATGGTTGCTCTGAAATAAGGCATCCCATTCTGTAGGCTTCTAACATTGAAGGTCGATGTTTAGGGTATAACAATAGAAGTTCTCCCAATAACAACTTTTTTTTTTTTGCTTTGTCATAGATCACAGCTGAGTGGTAGTCTGCCAAAATCATATCTGATATGAAAGTGTGTGTATATCATTTAATTCCTAAGTATTAATTCTGAAGAATTTTCCCTTATTGACATTCATTGATACTTGCTCAACATTAAGAGAGACCAAATAGTGTATGTAAACACAGGTGGTGGGCAATGTGTATGATAAGTCATGTCCATGAGCACACCGATCGGGCTTTTGTTCATCACTGATGTAAATGCATGGCCAATGATAGTACCAGGAAAAATAATGTTTTGTAGCTGAAAGCTTGCTCTATCCAGTGGTGTTACTAATCCCTTTGTATCTTTTTCTTTCTTCCATGGAAATAAATAGGAGGCATTACTTTTGGGGCATCCTAATATACACATATATAGCAAGTAATTGTTGGCAATTCATTTCTGAGTAGACCAATCTACTTGGGTGGTTAGCTAATCCCCTATTGCAGATGCCTGCTCAGGAATATTTTGTGTTCTTTCAATACTCACAGAGCCAAGCTGTGGTTTATAGTACAACGATACTGAATAGATCTTATCATCTGGTGTGATCACTAGTTGAACAAGGCCAAACTCTTGGTCATGACGGTTGTCAATGATGTTGGGTTTGTAAAATTCATCTGCACCTATATATAGAAGCCATCTCCCATTGGTTAATAAAACCACTTGGGTTCAGAAAAAACTGACCACCACCAGAGAAAGGACTGGACCTGCTCCAAAGTAACACACAAGAAATTCTCTCTTCTGCTGAGGGTTTTAAAGGTACAAGCTACGTAGCTCTATTTCATTTCACCAGATGGGTAAGCCCACCTCTAAATATTGTGCTTATGTTAACCATTGTATCCAGGTTTAGGTGTAGATAAATATCTTTATTGCATGTTGATAAAGTAGTCTACTTACCTATGTCAGTCCCAAAGTAAAGTGGGGGCTTCCAAACAGTTTTGTCAACACAGTTTTATTCACAAGGCTTGGGTCAACATTAATTTCAGGTTTTATCCCAATAGTGTTGTATAGTGAGATTATCTTCCCCAGACTGATACTATCAAGAATTCAACCATTGTGAGAATCAAACCCGAGCCTCATGGTCAGAATGGTAACATTCTAACCACTCAGCCATGTGTCCACACACACACACACACATATGTATATATTCAGTAACTTATAAACTTAACTTCATCTAACATAAGGTTATAGTCATGTGGCACTTATTGAAGTTACAATAAGATCAAATCACTTCTGACTTTGTTAACACTTACCAAGCAGGAAAGATGCATATAGTTACAAGGGGGTGCTGAAAACTTACAGGCCCACCCAAAAAGAATAACTTGAACCCATGGGACATAGATGCTATTCTATATATCCATCACACATTTGGCACATTATTTCTGATGTTTCATTGACCCTTTCCAGCAAAATTCTGGTGTTTAGTCATTTAAATCCTAATTTGGCAAAGTAGGTATTTGTAATGCTCTAGTCAGTGGTAACCAATAATGTACTGTTGTTGTTGGCCCTAGACCAGCACTAACCAGTTATGTCCCCCAGTTGTTGGTCTTCAATTTCCTTCAGATTGCTGTGGTTACCATTAAGTTGACTTTTCACTTGTTAGTGTGTGACTCGTTTTGCCACTGGTAATCAGGTTGGTGACATGGTTCCACTAAACTAAACTGGAATTCACTCCTCTGCCATGTTGTGTTTTTGATCTCAGATGGTTGAGTAGATTCACTGATGAAGCAAAACTGAAGTGAAGGTGGTTCGGCAATTTCGAGCTAAACTAGAAAAACAAGAATCCTTTGGAATAAAGAATTAAATTGGGTTAAAAATCTAAGAATGATATGGTTTATATAGGATCTGTTTATACAGTGGTTTTTACCCTTCCCACTTGTTATAATCAAATAACATGGGATCCCCCTTCTTCATGTCCGGCACAAGGTCTTTGGTGAGGAGGTTTTTGTAAACAATGCAGGTTCCAGTGTGTCTCTTTTTTTCTGTTCTCCAATCTGATCCAGTGAAATTATGAATTCTATTTAACTGACTGCCCGGATTTCTTTATTGTCAAAATGTGTTTTTATTTTATCTGACATCTTTGTGGATAACTTATGGTTTCTTTCTTTGGGATATGGGGAAGGACAGCACTCTTGGGTTTGTTCAATCTTACTGAATTTTTATCAAGTTAAATTTGGGTTCAATTCTCCTTGGAATTATCTCAAAACATGATTCTTCAATGTATTTCATTTTTTTTAATTTTCTTCTCAACTTTTTAAGCCATCTTCCTGCAATTTCAACAATTATCATCTAGTTAGCAAACTCTCCTCTATTTTTCCTTTCTCTCTTTCTCATTTTGTTTGGTCACTCTCTGGAGATCTCAGTGTCATCATCTTGCTAAGAAACCATATCTATGTAGTAGATCTGTTTAGTACGTAAAAGAGTTTTACTTCTGATCGTTATTGAAGCCAAACTAAAAACTTATATTTAACTTTTACCACTCTGCAAGTGACAATAGTCACCATAGAATTCTGTCCCTTTGCTGCTATGGGCATATTCTGTGGCCTTGAGATGGTTGCTATAAAGAAACACTTGTCAACTGGTATTTTAAGCTGGAAATCGCCCACTGCTGCTTTGGAACAAGGCTAAACTTCCATTTTCCAACATCATTTTGAATTCTTCTAGACTCTACATGAGGTGTAAACCCATGTTATTTTTTTTTTTGTAAGTGAAAATGGCTGTCTACAAAGCCTTTCAGGAGCTTTTCTTTGATTAAGACTCCGACGATGATTTTGAAAGCTTTACTTGAGTGGATATTAAAGTGGTCAGAGATAATAACCGCACTAGTGATGTAATGGAAAGCGAAGATGATCACTGGCAGATACTATCATCCCTGCTTGATTAATTTTATGTAAGCTACTGGTAACCATCAATATATCTGATAGCACCTTTCTGAAGGTGAATTATTTTGTTTATTCATCAATGAGACAAATATGAGCACTCCCCCAGAACTCCACAAGGATTAATAAAAGTTAAAGTACATTGAATTAGTTATGCATTTTTTAATGTGTTTGTTTTTTATTTTGCATTTCAATTTTTTTTCTTTTCAATGTCAAAATGTAATGCATTACATCAAAATATTATTCATTGATTCTTTTATTAGTGTCCAAAAAATAAAATCTATTTGCACAATACAAAGAAAGTTATAACAATTTTAAAAAGTTTTTGAACCCTCAAAAAAAAAAAAAAAAAATGCAGTGGCGGGGTGGGGAGGAACAATTCTAGAAAGAAATTAACGTGGTAAACGTTAAAATACTGATTTTTCAATGCAAGCAAGCCAGTACTTCAAATTTTGAAATTAACACAAAAAGGTTATCTAATTAACAGTTTCTCTTCATTTGTCATTCTGCAGAACAGATGTGAGTTTATATTTACACATCAATGACAAGTGTTATTCCTGTATTTCAATGTGTCTTTCAGATGCATATCTTCATCCTTGCTTTTAGCATAACATTTCAATAATGCTTCTCTGTAGTCGTTCTCAAGTGTGTTTTATATCTGATAATCATCTTGCTAAGCTGTTTTGTAATATCAATCCTCCTCTATGGCAGTGAATTCTGGATAATCTCCTCATAAATGAAGAAGAGACTTGAAGCAAAAGAAATGTGGTTCTACAGAAGGATGATGAGAATACTATAGACTGAACATGTGCGCAACAAGGACGCTGTAAGAAATATGGAAATAAAAAGCACTCTTCTAGATTAGAATCTGAAATAGTTGAAATTTCTAGGGCATATAATGAGGAAAGAGGGCTTGAAAAATTTAACACTCACAGTACTTGTTGAAGTCAAGAGGAACAGAGGAAATCAGTAAATAACTAGCTTGTAGAAATGGTTAGCAGAACAGAGATTAAGAGGGATAGCAAAAAGACAAACATTACCGAGTGCTACAAAAACAGGAAGTTGTGGTGAGCCATAATCACCCACATTTTGAATGGGCACAGACTTGAAAGACTTGATCATCCAATCACGTATGGTCCATAACTGACTGGGCCTATCTAGGACAGTGGTACTTTAATCCCCCATCAATATATTTTCCTTGTATCTCATTATAGCCATCTTTTGAAATTTGATCTCAATGCCGTAAGATTGAAGAGGTTCAACTGTTATTCTCTGTTCTTTAAAGATAATTAAACTTGAATATTTTTTATTCAAGTCTGATTCTTTACCAATGGCCACTTAAAACTGCTGACATTATCCGAAAATTTTAAGGGACCAAAAATCAATACAAGCAACGGCACAAAAGTATGGATGGTTGCATAGACTCTCTGGGGGTTGATTTATTTTCTAACTGAAAGTGAGCAAACGTCTATTAATTTGTCGCTCCTAAATTGATATGCTTTTAGATGTGCAACTCCCTACTAGTGCAAATACTAAAGATGAATAAAAATGTACTTAAAAGTGGAAAGTACAATTTAACAAAACTTTGATTTTTATTATTGGTTTATATCTTTGTAAAAATCAATCTATGATATTTCTTATTCATGTCCACTGTCAAGGTTGGCTATAGAGGTAACAGAATTTTGCTGCTACAGTCTGTACTGGTATGGCAGTTATTGGAAATTCCTTTGCCCATGTGTTCGTTCACCTACCCTCTTCTGTATCAACCATAGTGACGTGTCATTGTTAAGTCATTTCGTAAAGATCTTTTGCAATTGGACAAAGCACAGGGAGAAATAAATTCATGCCTTTCCCAAGTGCATTAATGTGAGCATAAGCAGCATCATCCAAATTTGAACTCTGCTTCCTATTAAAATAAAATCTGGACTCTGTTTCCTATTAAAATACACATTAATCCCTCCCCACCAAACACCACCATACATTGTATTGATAAATATTTTAAAAATACAGGTGCTATTCAAGTGCAAAATTGTTAAATAAAATAATTTACATTGAAAGTGAGTGTTGATCAGAAAGAAAATTTTATAAGTCACCAAAAAAAATTAAGATTTTTTTTAGCAAATTCAGTTTCTCATTTAAAAAAAGAAAAAATTGAACACTTTTGCATCTATTTAATATCTAATACATTTTCTCTACCAAATTACAATAGCAGTATAGGATCTGTGATGTACTGATTCCAAGATACTTTGCAGACATTTAGGCCCATTTCATGACAGAGGGGTGTAGAGTTAGAGAAGATGCTTATCTCCCTTTGGTGGAGATAAGTCACATAGGCAATGTGATGAGCCACTTAGTGATGTTACTCAATACAGTGATGAAAGCGGCAGTCAAATATCAGTTCGTTTTACAGTAAACAAAGCGAAAAGTTGCTTTCTTTAGCCCAGGACCCCACATGACCTGGACAAAGGCTAAATGTGCCTCCCGAGCAGCTTACAAGTCTGCCGTTTTCCTTTGGGAATGAAACTTCAGCTTGTAGTCCTCAATTTTTGAAAACCAAAGACTTGCTGTTTCCCATTCGGGGAATATTTCCTCAACTGGAACATAGATGTATCCAGCCCATTTGAATCTGGAGTCCTAAAAATGGTTTCTCCAGATACAGAAGTATCTCCATATTAAATGTAAGACCCTTCCTTTTAGTTTCTCTTTGCACTCTACTTTGCTATGTAGATATATATATATTATACTTCACGTGGGACACTTGTACATATATATATATATATATATATATATATAGTTTTGTGTATGTCTTAGTGATATAAAAGTCTCTCTGAGCACAGACATGTTTGTCATTCCTTTTCCTTTCAGCTATTCCATTCTGTTCATGAATTACAGTGTTATTATAACATAGATATAATAATACCCATAATGGGGGAAAAGAGATGGAAGAATAAATCTTTCTTCCCTTGCTCTCTCTTGTTGCAGGGATTCAAATCTCCCAATCATTAAAATATATCTTTGACTTATAAGTATAAAAATGAAATGAATAAGAAAAAAATAGTAGTCAAGGAATTAAACTTATTTGTTATTAATTTGAGCTTCTCTCTTCTGGATCTGATCACCCCAACATTTATGGCTTTAGGGACACTAAAATTATTGAAGTCTTTAAAATATTTTCAAAATAATAATATTATTTAGACTTACGTCTGCCTATTTTTCTTTCGGTTATCATTTGCTCCTTTCAAACATAATTTGCAAAGCTGTTTTAAATTAATAAAGGTTTTGAAGCAGATATTTTTGTTGATTGGATCAAACATGGATAACTTGGCAATTGCACAGATGTTAAAGTTCAAAAACTTGCAGTTTACAATAACTTCTGTAGATCATTAGAATTGTCTGTATTGCTACTCTGCAATTCAGTGACATTATAAATAAAATGTCCCCAGTTATAAGGTTTCATTTAAAATGGACACAAGCATTACAACACACTTCAACTAATATGCCATGGCTGACGATCAAAGATGGATTATATTCTTTGTATTACATTCAAAAAATATTATAATGAAAACATATATATCATAAAAGTATGGTTTTAACATATGCTATATTTATGGGTGCTTAATAAAAGGGATAGAGTGTATGTAAATATAAGAGTAGACATTTATGTCAATACTGAATGGCGACAGTCTGTTTCATGCAATCTTCAGGCCATATATATATATATATATATATATTATAAATTAATTCATTTAAAATATGTTTTTTTTTACTAACACAATTCTGTTTCAAAAATGGAAGCTAAATGCTTTGAATTTAATTTTGTAATTAAATTAAAGACATTAGTTCCATTTCATCCTCAAGCGAATTTTGGAGCACGGCAAAAATCATAATTCACATTGCCAAGGATACAGAGAAATCTATTCAACCAGACAAGGGGTGTTTGGGTGTTCATTATCACTGTATTTTCATGTATCAGTTATTAGTTACATTTTGGTAGGGTAGGGATGTATTTTTCAATGAATTCTGACATCCATTAAATGCATGTCATCTGGATTCTTTAAAATTTATTGTTAGCGGCAAAAATTCTTACGGCATTTTTTTCTGTTTGTATACTTAAAGATTTTTGGGGGGTGTTTAGGTTAGAATACGTTTTATTTCAAAAACCATAATTCACGTTCTTACTGTTCTTTGTTTTTATTTATATATGCATATATATATATATATATATATATATATGCATATATATATATATATATATATATATTTTCAGTTGTATGGATATGAGTTTGTAATCCTGGGTTTCACGCTTTTGTGATCATCAGACAAACTATTAGGTTGGTGCAAAAATAATGATGTAATAATGTCGTTTTTTGACATGTTTTTTAACGTCAAAAAACGACATTATTATGTCTTTATTTTTGCACCAACCTAATAGTTTATATTTAAAAAAATGGATCTATTTATACTTATTTGTGTTTGTTTGTGTGTGGTGGAGTCCAGATTTTATTTTAATAGGGAACAAAATTCCCCCCTCCACCACACACAAATGATCAAAAATAGATACATTTTTAAAAAAAATAAACCAGTTTGTCTGATGATTGCAAAGCATGAAACCCAGGGTTACAAACTCATATCCATACGACTGAATATGTCAGCTCTATCACAGATATGGAGCACTTTTCACTAAGTACCATATATATATATATATATATATATAATTATTTATTTAAAAATTATAACATAAATATGTTATAAAATCACTACAAAAATAACCATTTTGTTTCAACATCTTTGGTGTCTTATCAAGTGATGATGTTGAATGTAGATTGTAGAATGTAGGTTTTAAAAGGTTCAAATCAACTAACCACCCCTTGTAAGGGGAAACACTGTTACATGAGCTGAAATGACCAATCCAAAAACAAGTATACGAGAATTCAAAAAACTTGACGATGAAGTAAGGTTATAATAATTATTAAATGCTTTAAAGTTGGTTTTATATTAAAATAGAATTTATTCTAACTAATAAGTATTAAATTGTATGATAAAATTTAAAATTAAAATTAAAAACTACCCATTTCAAAAATGTAAATTTAATCTATATTAAGTTTAAAATTATTAAGGAAAAAAGAAAAAAATACATGTTATTCTATTCATTTTGTTTCTATTGAAATTACGTTGGAATAAACGTTAAGATCGACTGCCCTTAACTTAATGACAACATGGATACAAATGTATACATTGGATTATGACATCTTGCAAAAGATAATACAAACACAATCAGATTATATATAAGCACGCAGACATATTTAGATATATACACACACAAAAAAGTGATGAGGCAGGAAATATTTGCACAACCTATTACAAAAAAATAAAATATTTAAACCACACTGTTGTGTCATGTATCTCGCTAAGTAAGCATTCGACATCTGTTCTAGTTGGTGTCCCTTTATCATATGAGCTACCTGCTCATATGCAAATTATACTAATTTGCATATCACTACATCTCCATATAACGGAGGGGCATTATGCCGCGAGTACTTCTTATAATTCTTCTTGTGCCCTCCTGAACATCTTCTCTTATCTCTCTCCTTTCCTTTGGAGATCTAGATCTATCACGTCTTTCCCTATAATCGAACTGTTCCTCTTGCATACTCTGGTCTTTCTCTTCTAACTTGTCCCATTCTACTTCTTCCTCTTCTAATTCATCCCTCTCTACTTCTTCCTCCGCAGTTTCATTCTGCATTAACTCTTCTGTTACGTCAATAATGGGCATCTCTGAAGGCATTTCCTCATTCGATTCTTCTCCTTGGGATCTTATTTGGTCAGCATGAGCTAGAACACTGTTCCCATTTTCTTTATTTAATATTGCAGTATTATGTCCTTTCTGCATAATAAATTCGGCTGACTCGGGTTGCATATTCCTATTTCTTTTGTACCACATCTTTTGATTTGTGGCATATGACATAGTCAAAGGGGACCTTAATTGTCTGCCCATTAAGGCAGATGGACTTTCCGGCCTGCCTGCATGTGGAATTGTTCTGTAACTTAATAATAGTCTTGGTAGGAAAGCATCGATTTCCTCCTTCTGTTGCAAGCATGCTTTTATGCCCTTCTTTACCGTCTGGACCATCCTTTCCGCTGTCCCATTACTTTGAGGGTGGTAGGGAGGGGTCTTGTAAGGTCTGCATCCTATTTTTCTTAGCCATTCATGCAAATCAGCATCCACAAATTCTGGTGCATTATCAGTCACCAATGTTCTCGGTGTCCCATTCCTCGAAAATATTACTCTTAATATTTGTTTTACGGTGGTACTTTTTTTATCAGGTACTCTCACCACTTCAGGCCAACCTGAATATGCGTCTACTAATATTAATAATAGTCCTATCCCATTGACATAGGCATGGTCCTACTTCTCGGGGCCATACATGTATTTTCTTTTGCTTAAAATTCCTGAGTTCTGTGCATTTTTTGCATCTTTTTACGTAGTCTTCTACGTCTCTTGAGTACCCCGGCCACCAGGCTTCCAATTTTAATCTTCTTTGCGTAGCTGCCACGCCACAATATACGTCATTGTGTACACTTTTTATAACCTGTCTCCTCTGTTTTTCTGGGGGAACTACCAAGTCTCCATTACATATTATCCCGTTTTCTATAGTCATTTTATGTCTGATTTCTTTGAATGGTCTTTCAGCCATTGAACAATTTCCCCAGCGATTCTGTTTTATCCTCGACATTATTCTATTTAACACTGGGTCATTTGTAGTTTCAGTAGCCATTTTATCTACAGATATTACATCGGTTTCTACAAGGTGCAAGAATGTGTCTTCAAATTCCTCGTCGTTTTTGTCCTTCTCTCTATAAAACCTCAATCTAGATAAGGCATCAACGTGCGGTATCATATTCCCTTTAACATATTCAATGTCAAAGTCGAACGCCATCTGTCTAATCGCCCAACGTAATATTCTGGACGTTGTAACTTTCGGTAGCTCTTTTCTTGGGTTGAAAATAAATTCCAGTGGTCTGTGATCACTTTTCAACAAGAATTTTTTTCCCATCAAGAACTGTCTTGCTCTATCCGTTGTCCACACTATGGCTAGTGCCTCCCTTTCTATATTCGAATAATTGTGTTCAGTCATTGTTAATCTCCTCGATAAGTACATTATGGGATGCCCATCTTGTGACAAAATACCAGATATGGACTGCTCACTAGCGTCAGTAGTTAGTTATGTCCTTCTTAGGGTCAAAAATTTGTACTATTGGCTTTTTTGCCAGAATCTGTTTTAAGTTTTCAAAGGCTTTCTGTTGGTGTTCTAACCAAATGAATTCCACTTTTTTTTTTCTTAACCTAGCAAATGGTTCTGTCTACTCATTATATTTTGGTACATATTTTCTATAAAAATTTACCAAACCTAAGAAGGACTCCAACTCTTTTTTATTTTTCGGTGTAGCAACTTTTAGAATTTTCTCTATTAGTACTTTATCTGGAGAGATCCCTTCCTTTGATATTGAGTAACCCAAAAATGATATTTTATTACTGTTGGTTACACACTTTTTTGTATTTATTGTCATACCAGCGTCTCTTAGCTGGTTCAGTATATTTTCAGTTTTTTTCTTTAAATCATCTTCATTTAAATCTCCAACACATATATTGTCTTGATAACAGATGGTATTTTCAACATTTCCTATTACTTTTTCAATAGCTTTTTGAAAAATTGCACTGCCGTTTTTATGCCATACGGCATTCTTTTCCACCTTAACAGGCCTATAGGTGTGTTTATGGTCGTCACTTCTTTAAAATTTTCATTTATCGGTATTTGGTGGTAAGCTGATTTTAGGTCTATCTTCGAAAATACTTTCATTCCAGCAAGTTTATGTAAAGCTACTTCCACATTCGGAATAGGGTACGAGTCAGCACAAACTTTATGGTTCACCCCTATTTTATAATCTCCACAAATTCTCAGGTCACAATCATTTTTTTTCAATACCACAATGGGTGATGCCCATTTACTTCCTCCTGGAGGGGCAGGTTCTAATAAGTCTTCCTTTATTAGCTTTTGCAATTTAGCTATTACCAACAGTAATAAATGCACTGGTATTTTTCTCGCTTCGTAGTAGGAGGGGGAAACATTTTCTTTTAATTTCAGGCTAGCTTCATAATTTTTTAATTTTCCTGTTTTTTCCATTTCTATCTCATTAATCAACTTCGTTGAATTTATTTTTAACATGTCATTCCCCAGTACTCCATGCGTTTTTCGGCAATTTGTAACTATAATGGGTACTATTTTATATTTTTCTTTTAGTTCTATTGAACCTTCAAAGTAACCCATAATTGCTATAATCGAGCGATCAAACTGACGTTATTGTACGTTTTTTTTTTAAAAACGGTTTTCCCATTTTTTCCCACAAATTTCTGCGTACTATCGTGACCTCAATACCTGTGTCAATTTGCATTTCGACAATACAGTCGTCGATTTTCACTTTTATTTTTGTATCTCCGTTCTTAGATCCAGTATTTTGTATATTATCCTTTTTTACATTAAAAATCTGTCTATTTTCATCCCCTACTCTTTCCACATTTTTCGTTTTACATACTTCTTTGAAGTGATTTTTTTTTTTTAAACACTTTGAACATGTTTTTCTAAAGGCTGGGCATTTTTCTTTTTTCATTTCATGAATTTTTCCACAGTACGCACAATTTTTTCTTTTTGTTTGTACCGTATATGTTTCAGCCATTATTTCTTCGTAGGTTTTATTTTTATTTTGGTTGTAGGTATGGATTAATTCCTGCTGTTGTATAAATTCTATACACATACTCAAAGGCATGTTTGTAAGTTGTTCCATTAACTTATATCTATGTGCTGAATTATGCATACCTTCAATTAATCTTAGTTGGATTAATTCTTCTTCCGTTGTCTGCTCTCCTGTTCCTAGTTTTTCGAATTCACAGTATTTACTCGCACTTCTTAACCGGTGTAAATATTTTACTATCAGTTCATCCACTTCCTGCTTCATTGCCATAAACTTGGTCCTTTCTGCAATCACCAGTCTTTTCTTTGGCCTCGTGTTTCCCTTAATAACCTGACTTATTTCTTCGAAAGTCATTTCTTCAAGTTCTCGAGGGTAAACCATTGTAGCAACCTTCATAATTGCTTCACAACCAGCGGTAGCCATAAACAAGTCGGTGATTTCATTTTCCCCTCCTCTGTTTTTGTTGTCTTTCAACTTTTTACATCTTGCATTAGCAGCAAAGCAGCGAATCCACGTATCTACGTATTCTGGGTCTTCAAGGACCAGAGAGTATCCTATCGGCGACGCCATTGTTGTGTCGTGTATCTTGCTAAATAAGCATTCAACATCTGTTCTAGTTGGTGTCCCTTTATCATATGAGCTACCTGCTCATATTCAAATTATACTAATTTGCATATCACTACACACACACATACACAATGAAATGTGCATGCATTTTACTCTACAGACACTGAAAAAGATATGTACATATACCCACATACATTGACATAGACACTCTGATATAACACTAAAGAAATATTCAAGAAAAATAAATTCTAACCACATATTAAAATATAACTTATACAGGCCAATAACAATAGGTAAAGAAAGGACATTAAAATAGATATATACGTATAAAAATAACACCATCTAATATATAAAAAACAAAAATTCCAAACACACATATACACCTAATTGTACATTAGGTGAAAGAAAATAAAAACTACCTACAAATATGTGTACAATGTACACACATCACTACAGACAAAAGTGCAGAAAAGCCAACCTATAGACAAACATATAGACACATATATACATATACACACACACACACATACATATATATATCTACACATATATACACATACAGAAGCAAGCATAAATATATCAACCTACACAACAACTTAAAAAAGTAAACAAACCAAATATAAATATATATAAACATACATACATATACACAGACACACACACACACACACATGACCCATGGACTGGAGTCAAGGTCACCAAGTACGATACATAAAAATGTTTCCTAAATGTAGTTTATCAATGTTTATCCAATATTATTTCTTATCGTTTTAGTGGATGCACAATGTTTGAATAGACATCTTTGTTTTTTGTTTTTTTTTTGTTTCATATTTTCAAGCCTTTTTAAGAAATGTGTGAAAGATTCCAACAGAAGATATAATCATTTCTTAAAAAGGGTAATTGAGTTTTGCTTTACTGTGAATTCTTTCATGGCTGAGCAGGTTAAAGCACACCTTATCTTAAGGACAGTTTTCCCAATTGTTTCAGGCTCACTCTCTGTCTATGGTCATTGCATAAGCACACAAAAAACAAGTTCTCATGAAATACTAATAGAATATAAGGTGTTCAAACCCTACTGAACCACACAATTTCTTTATTAATCCTCTCAAATACCCAGGTTGGTAGATGCCAATTAAAATGTTTAGAAAAAAGAAAAGAAAACAAAACAAAAAAGCAGAGATGTTTACTTAAACTCATTCATCCATTAAACATATTTCTAATAAGAAGAAAAAAAACAATGAGACTATTATGGCAATCAAGTGACAGAATTTTCTAGCCTGAAATCTAATGTCCATTCTTTCCTTATCAAAGACACATTTGTTGTTTAACTTGTACCGAATTAGTTATTAGAGCATAACATATGCATTGATTAATTTTCAAAACTATTCAATGAGTACCCCACAATTATAGCCTTGTACCAGACTATACTAAACTTTGTAGATATTACTGAATCAACACATAATTATTGGAGGACTAATCATTTTTTTTCTCTTTAAAAAAAATTGAGAATATTTCAGTATGACACAGACTTTTTCAAGCAATTTTTTAAAAAATTTTAAATGTTTAAAATTTTTAAATATTAAAAAAGATTGAATGTAAATTCTTATTAAAAAATATTAAATTTGAAGTTAATCTTTTCAAAATTCTAATTTTCATAAGCATTCAATTAAAAAAAAATGTCATTTTAGATTTATTTACCAAAATACATGTTCTTAAAAAAAAGCCAAAATCAATTTTCTCTTTTTTCTCATTTTTCTAATTGTGTACAAACAAATTTTTGTTTTAATCAGTTTTGTTGACTGACATAACTTAAGTATATAGCTTCAGGCAGAGATCAGTTCAGAAATGTCAGCCTTAAGAGATTAGCAAGCAGTTGGAAAAAAAGAGTTATTTCCCTTTTCTTCCTCTCCAATAACTGATTTTTTTATTCATCTACAATCATCTCCTATGTTCAGCTATAGTTTTTGTATTTGTACTCTCTCTCTCTTTCTGTATGTGATTTATTTTTGCTGCTACAATTATTGAATAATTTGTTCTATTAATGAATGGAATGACAAAAAAAACATTGCCTTAATTTCCACTACTAATCTACAACTGCATAACCCTGTATGCATATATATATATATATATATATATATATATATATATATATATATATATATATCCTGAAATTTGAAGGTGACTCATAATGCATGAATTATTCTGACTTGTCTTCCCATACTTCTTTATGTTCTTATCTCACTGTTTTGGTTGAGGCATTTTATAGCTTCCTTCATTGTCTGAACAATTGTCAGTTTTTTTTATCCCTATATTTCATCTGATACATTCTTTGGCTACCCTCACACTTACAATGGGATATGGAAAAGTTCTTAGCCTTACTAGTAAGCCATTAAAAAAAACAAGACAAATTCAATCTCAAAGTATGATGTCACAAGATGTGACATGATAAAAAAAACCTAAATTTAATATATAATGTTAAAACCAACAAAATAAGGCATATGAGAAGAAGAAAAAAAAAAACTGGCATTTATTGAAAACAACTTCCTCATGGCCAAAATGGCTGAAAGTATTTGGGAAAATAAAATCAGGGAATACATGCCATAATCTTAAACAATCAATAAAAACACTTGTAAGATAATAATTCATGTGCCAAAAAAAAACTTATTGTTGCATTCCAAAATATGTTTTGCCTTTAAATAACCCACAAGGGGTTGAGAATCCATAACAAATAACAAATCAATCAATCTATTAATCAACAACATCAACAACTAAAATTGATATCACATTTAACTCAGAGAAATGACATAATCAATATTTTGATGTTCCACATGACTTCAAACAAAAGGTTAAGAAGGAAACCTCCATCAATATTGAAAAGAGAAATAAGAGTGACTGAACTTTAGAAACCTATTTTCCTGAAAAATTGTTTTAGATGTGTTCATGAAATAAGCATTGGATTAAAAATCTATAAAAAAGAAAAAAAAAGAAAATACTTTTGATACACCCAAATATATGATAATAATAGTAATAATATATTGAATTCAAAAGTAGTCTTTAGATGTGTATGTGAATTAAACTGATAAGTATAAAGTGAGGATACATTTGTTCTTTATACATATACATTAAATAAACTTTACAGAACCAAAAATATTTTTCATGCATCATAGTATTTGAAACCAACTTCTGTCAGTTTCTTTTCATCTAGTTTTTGTCATCTGACAAATGCAGTGAACTGACCTCTACATGAACACTAATATCATCCACATATATGAACCTAACATGTACTCCTGTCAAACTGTTGTCTCAATGACTCAGCCAAAACTAGATTTTTTCTCAAAATAATGATGTTTTCTATCACTATAATGATGTTTTCTATCACTATTTTACCTCTATCTTCTTTACATTGTGACTATACAGCAATTCTTTAATGGTAAGTTTAGTACCTCATCCATGGCACAAAAATTTAATATGATTTGTTATAAAATAATAATAATTTCTATCAGCTGTCAGCATATTCCTCTGAAACGCATTTCCTTTTACTTTTCTTCAGTTACATGATTATATATCTATAATAGTCTATGTCAAAATTTTATTAATTAGGTTCTGTTTTTTTCAATAGCAAAAAACATCCACTCAGAAATGATTTGTGAGGTCACTGGCTTCAATCCCTTAGACCCCAATAACCACTTCATAGATGTTATCACCAAAAGACAGTTTCTTATTCATTTTATTAGAGGAAATGAACAGACATGATGGCATTGATTCTAGAAAGCAGGACTTTAAGGGAACACATTTCTCATTCACTCTCTATGTGTGCCCAGGGGTGTTCAACCTATTTTCTTGGAGGGCCACTTTCAAAAATTTAAGTGACAAAGACAGCCGGTCATCTCCAAAAATATGACTTTTTTTTCGACAGAACATATATTTTTAGTGTAAAAAGATTGATTGTAACAAAAACCTGGATAGATGCATTTTGACATTTTTATTAAATAAACATGAGAATGCATAATTTGATTAATGTGACACTTGACATTTTTTGTCTTTGCACAAGTTTTCAATATCAGCTTTTACAGTCTGAGTGGCAACATGTAGCTGACTTGCCAAATTATCATCAGTCAGCTGACTTCAGCATTTGGTTTTTGACAAAAAACTGATCACAGCAGTATGTGCTTCCAAAAAGAGAGATCATTTTAATGGCATCTTGTATCAAATTGGTATATATTCCACCTACATACTTTGAATAAAATGTCATCAAATCCTTCTCACTGTATGTATTTTGTACAAGTGAGATCAGGGATCACAGCTTTTTCTTGCTTCAAGGCAAGGAAAATGGGCACATGTTGCTTTATTCAATTGTAATTGAAAAAGAACCAATTTCTTTTCAAATGAATAAATATGTTCAAATAACTTGTTCACTGACGTTTAACTTCTGTAGCTTTACATCTAAATCAGATAAAGTGTTGTGAAATATCAATCAAGAAAGCATTGAACCAATTATCATCTTTTAAATAGGCAACATCCTGTTGTTTATGTTTGATGAATGTTTTTATCTCATCTCAAAGATTCCAGAATCTCTTCAAGAGTAGTATCTCGACCGAGACAATGCACTGCAGAGAAATACACAGCATCAGGGCAATCGGCATCAATTTCCTCTAAGAAAGTCTTAAAGTGGCAATGATTCAGTTCCTGTGAATGAATCTAATTCACATATTGGACCACATTTATCATAATTTCAACAGAGACCAATACTTTTGCACACAACTTTTCCTGATGGTAAATAATGCAGTGATTCACTACAATGCCATGAGACCCTGGAGTATCTGAAAATCCATTCATTTTTCCAGTCATTGATGGGGGCCCCAGTAAGTTCACACAATTTTGAAGAATTTAACTGGATCGTCTCCATCAACCTAATCACTGATATTTTGGCCACAAGTTCTTGAAGACATACTTGCCATATCCAGAAATTCCTCAATGATTTCGAAGTTGCTCATCACACCTCTAATAAATACAACCAATTGATGTGTGTCATTCACATCAATACTCTTGTTCAATGCTAAACTGAATGCTGCACTCCCGTTTATCCTGTCTTTTAAGTTTTCTTTAATATTGTCTGATAGATCAGTAATCCTATGAACCAGAGTAAAGTGAGAGAGAGGCTGGTTTGCTGTACTAAATGCCTCTTTTTGGGACATGAATACTCTGTGAATATTTCCATGCAATTTTTCAAATATTCTCCATCACTGAAAGCTTTACCTTTTTCAGCAATCAATTCACATACTTTGAAACTCAATTTTGTAATGAGTTCTATGTTTCTTTTATAATAACTGAGTACTTTTATAATAACTGAGTACTCCTTGTTGCTTTTTAATAACTGAGTACTGAGTACTCCTTGTTGCTTTTTAATAAATTTTTTCATCTGTTCAATTTTGTCAGTTCATGATTTCACAACAATTGCATCATATTTTGCAGAAGCTTTCATTGCATAGTTGCCGCTTAATGTTGTACTCCTTCACTACTGCTATTGTGCTTTGACAAATAAGACAAACAATGCTTTCATTATGTTGCACAACAAAGGATTTGTGAAGTTCATTTGTTGTTAAAAATTCTTCCCTCATCATCTATTTTTCATTTCTTAACAGCAGACATTTTTAACTATAAAATATTAAATTCTTAGGATTTGATATGGTAAGTAGTTAATCATTGAACTGGTACATACAATACACATTTTAAATTTACAGACAGGTAATCTTTGTAACTGGGTTTTATTGTCCAATGGTATAATACCTGTTTTGATATGATAATTATTTATTATTTTTAAAAAATCTACCATTTTACAAGTGGCTTTAATTTGACCCATGTTTTCTTTTAGTCACTATCAACTACATGTTGGTACAATTAATGGCTTATATTCAGTCATTACCTCACCCTAAAGGTCAGTGAAAACTGGGCTACCAAATACAAAATTGTGTACCATTCAAGTCAGGTATCATGTCCCTGTCACTGAAACAGATGGAGATACAATCCACAACAGCAGGTACTATCACCCACACAAACAATAATGAAATATATTACTGTCCTTTACTTTTGCATGTTACTACCAATAGGGCAAGGAAAATAGCAATGATGAAATAAAGGATGAGGGTGTCCATAAAAATGTTTGAACTTGAGACCTAGTGCTTGGTACCACTCTACTGCATGGTCACTACTGTCGCCCTTGTGATCAGGCATCAGGTCATTGTTCAATTTTTGACTTATAGTGTATCAAATAGCACATAAAATAATTGTTGTTCAATAGGACCATGGATAGCAGATTTTCTCTCAAGAAATCACACAAAGTAAAAATTCTGTCTACCATAAATATGTGCACTTGGACTGATGACATCAAGCACATATTGAACAATTCAATACTTGTAAAACTTCTCTGTAAGTCAGAAAAGGATGAAAATCATGTACTCAGTTAAGCATAACAATAGACCATGGTGGGCCAGACTAACAAGCTTTGCTGGCCACAATGTGGCCTGTGAGCCACCTGTTGCACACCACTGTCTTAGCCTGTCTCAAACCTGTGTGTGCAAAGTGCATTAGCACTTTGAAATTCCTGCTGCCCTCTTTTGATTTCATGCCGTTTTGGTCTTATATCCAAAAAATTAGACAAAAGTAATCTATCATGATCAGAATAACATGCCCATGAGGTAGTCTGATGAATCCCTGACCATCCTGGCCCAGCCTCTGCATTCTGCCAAATCTTTGAAAGTTGAATCTTAGCCAATAACTAAAATTAAACATTCTGTGTATCTAATCAGTTGATTGTTACCAATCAGAATCTCCAGGTTAGCCCAAAATTTGTCTATAAACACGTTATATTTTGCAAAAAAAACAAGGCGAGAGGAGATTTGAAGTTCAGTTGGTAAAATTATTTGAAGAGAAATTTATTGTATTGAGAACACAATTTCCTTGAAAGGGATACGTCTTTGTAAAAGATTAAATCTAAGCCAATCAAAATTGAATGGAGTTTTCTGTATCATGCATTGTAATTTGATTGGATACTCATCACCAATCAGTATCTCTAGATTAGATTGTAGTTTGTATTTAAATAGTTTATGTTTATTGTAAAAGAGAGAGAGAGAGAGAAAAAAAAGGTGCCTCTTTGTGTGATAATGTTCAGCAAGTAATCCTTGTTGAGCATTAGTAATGAGTTTGATCTTCACTGAATTCTGATCAAAATCACCATATATTTGTGATCTTGTGCCAAAATTAAACTCTGCTTAATAGATAACTGTAGGTGTAAGATAGGAGGAGTAGATAGATGGATGAATTATTGTGAAGTAATGGCTAGGATCACAAAACATTGCTACAACAGTAAGTTTTATCCTCTTTGGGTACCCTACATTTAGGCCTTTGTGCTAGACTAAAGTAAGCTTAGTAAATGCCTATAGAAGAAAAAGAACAGAAGGTAGAATAGGATCATTTTTTTATATGACTCACTCAGAAATGTGTCTGTGGTTTTGTATGATTACAAAAAGTCTTCTGTCACATTTCATAAACATTGATCGCACAAGTCTTGTAACCCATTAAGTTTGCACGGGCATCACATGTACTGCAACCCTAGCGCAGCAGCAGTGGGGGGTCAAGCTAAGGCAAGATAGCTTGACAGAACTTATTCTTCTTCAAGCTGGTTTTTAATTCAGAATTTTCCTAATCCTCGATTAGTTGGCCACCCGAAGGCAAGAGAACTCTGTCTGCTTTGCTATTTAAACCATAGCCAGTGTGGGGAGTAGAGAAGGATTTATCTCTTTCCCAGGAGTGAAAACTCTTCTGTAATTCAAACTTGACTCTCAGATTTCTCTTTTCAGTTCCCTAACACTAATCGACATATGCATGGTGGGGGGGAGGCAGATAAATATAAAGAGAAAACAAGAGAACTGGTCTGATTTTATTTAGTACACTTAAAGAGGTTTGGCTTATTTTGCTTTCATTTTGCCCTGTCTATCTACATAATACTATATTTAATATAGATAAAAGCCAGTGGTCAGGTTCAAAGTTCACTAATCCAGATTGTCCCCTAGAACAATAACCTTGTAGATTAAAGTGCTAGTTCATGAATAATTATGAGTCCAATGCTTGATCCAAGCAGAGTGTATTTGAACTTAGTAGAAACAGGGCAAGTAATGACTAAACAGCACTAAATAAAAACTAGTTAAAATATGGGCAGTGAAGTGAGAACTATCTACCCCTGGAGATTAAATAAAGCGTTCAGGAAGGTTACATGGATCAACAAGTACCTGATAAAGGCAGGAGGTTACAGTGGCTGAATCTTTGTGATAATAACAACAAAGATAAAGACAATAGTTCACATATAAATAATATAAATAAAAGACAGTGTATGTTGCATTGTAATACACAAAGCATGTTGAATTATATTTGTAGATTTTTTGACCTCTGTATGATGTAAGTCTGCTTAAATTCATAAGTGTCACATATGACAGCAGAAGTATGGATGACAAAAAGTGATATTGTTCACAATGTCAAAAGTACGTTCCCAACTCATCACCATTTGATGAGTAACACTTCAGTTGATTATCAAACTTACCGGCATCCAGAAAAGTACAAATTAACATCAGTGATGAGAGAAATTAATTTGGTTGATTTCAAAACGCACCTCAAAAGCAAAATATTAAACTTTCAAAAGAATTAACTCGATAAAGATTTGCGATGACACATTTATTTTTTTCTTTCTGAATATGAATGAATGTTATTTGACAGATTTTCTTGATCAATAAAATTGAAATTCAACATTTAAATAATCGGTAAGATAATCTGTTATCAAACAATATAAATTAAAGAAATGTCCTCTAATTTCTTGAGAAACACACCTTCCAGCAATGAATTTAATCAACTTTTCGATAAAATGTTTTCACTCAGAACATTTTTGACAAAACCAACTGATAACATCAACATTTGTAACATTGATTTTTTCAAGTCTTTAAATGTGATGCTAAAAAGCAGCAAGATTCAATTGAAATTTGAAGTTCTGTGATGAACTAATGAAATTAGTATCATTTTCTTTGCTACTTTTGTCATTAATTTTCACCTGATGTACTCTCCACCCTCTTTACTGAGATAGTAAAATGTTGTTATTCCATAAATGATTCAGATTAACATCTTCATTTGTATTGTTTTAATTACCTGCACATTCTCCATCCTTGTTCAGGTGTTTGCTGTATCTGAAGAGCTCCAAGAAATTCTAATCTGAACCTTTGCTTCATGATTCCAATAAGAATTCACTAATCTGTGCAAGAATGAGGTTTGCAAAAATGTCTTTGCATACAAAAATATAATATAAAAAAAAATAAGAGACTTTGTTCAAAACTCGTTGAAAATAACAAAATGCCATAAACACCTGACAGGTGTTAGAGAATGTACTCACTGAAACACAGTAACGAAAACAGCAAACATGATAATATTTATCTAAAGTGCATAAAGTAACGACAATATTTCATCTCAGAACTTTAGACAATACTAAGAATATGAGGCAAATTCTTTTGTATGCAATGAACAATTGATAAATATAGTTGATTTAATATTTCTATATATCATTAAAAAAAAATTTTTTTAAATTCTTGTTTGTTATCTGTATGTTACTTCTAACCATGTTTTTGGAGCTATACCTTCTTCCTTGTGTTGTGTGCTTTTTCACTTCAAGCACTTAGGAAAACATAAAAAAACAACAACATAGAAAAACCCAACATGTTAAGAGCTGCCGTGGCATGCATATTATAGCAAACCACCCTCACTGCCTTCATATTCCATTGGTGAGATGTAAGTTCTACTTGAACAGCTTCTTCCCATGAACTGTTGCTTTACAGAACTGACTCTGAAAATGATGTTTCCCTATTCACTACAACCTTAACCTGTTCAAGTCTAGTGTCAAATATTATATTCCTCATATCTCCATCAGCTGTAACCCTCTACTTTGAGGACTTCTTGAGCCTTGTACCAAAAATCTTGATACATTTAATATAATATTACATTTAATTCTCATTTATAAGCAAATAGAATTCAGAATCTGAGAAATCTTCTTTAGATTTAAAGAAACAAGAGAAATAAGAAAAAAGACGAGTTTCAAGTGATTGAAATTTTAGATCTCAATACTCAATAGATTTTTATGGCTATATTTTGTCATTTTTCTTTCTTCTCTCTTCTGCTTAAAGATTAAAAATCTGTTGAATATCAAAATCCAAAATAGGATTGAGACTTTCATTATAAAACTTTTTTTTTCTTTTCATAAACAAATCGTCTTCATTTCTTCATCAGTGTTTCTTTATATTTCTTCCTCATTTCTCCCTCTTCATTTCTTTATATTTCTCCCTTTTCATTTCTTTATATTTCTCCCTTTTCATTTCTTTATATTTCTCCCTTTTCATTTCTTTATATTTCTCCCTTTTCATTTCTCTTTATATTTCTCCCTTTTCATTTCTCTTTATATTTCTCCCTCTTCATTTCTTTATATTTCTCCCTTTTCATTTCTCTTTATATTTCTCCCTTTTCATTTCTCTTTATATTTCTCCCTTTTCATTTCTCTTTATATTTCTCCCTCTTCATTTCTTTATATTTCTCCCTTTTCATTTCTCTTTATATTTCTCCCTTTTCATTTCTCTTTATATTTCTCCCTTTTCATTTCTCTTTATATTTCTCCCTTTTCATTTCTTTATATTTCTCCCTTTTCATTTCTTTATATTTCTCCCTTTTCATTTCTCTTTATATTTCTCCCTTTTCATTTCTCTTTATATTTCTCCCTTTTCATTTCTCTTTATATTTCTCCCTTTTCATTTCTTTATATTTCTCCCTTTTCATTTCTTTATATTTCTCCTTCTTCATTTCTTTATATTTCTCCCTTTTCATTTCTTTATATTTCTCCCTCTTCATTTCTTTATATTTCTCCCTCTTCATTTCTTTATATTTCTCCCTTTTCATTTCTCTTTATATTTCTCCCTCTTCATTTCTTTATATTTCTCCCTTTTCATTTCTCTTTATATTTCTCCCTTTTCATTTCTCTTTATATTTCTCCCTTTTCATTTCTTTATATTTCTCCCTTTTCATTTCTTTATATTTCTCCCTTTTCATTTCTCTTTATATTTCTCCCTCTTCATTTCTTTATATTTCTCCCTTTTCATTTCTTTATATTTCTCCCTTTTCATTTCTTTATATTTCTCCCTTTTCATTTCTTTATATTTCTCCCTCTTCATTTCTTTATATTTCTCCCTTTTCATTTCTTTATATTTCTCCCTTTTCATTTCTTTATATTTCTCCCTTTTCATTTCTTTATATTTCTCCCTTTTCATTTCTCTTTATATTTCTCCCTTTTCATTTCTCTTTATATTTCTCCCTTTTCATTTCTCTTTATATTTCTCCCTTTTCATTTCTCTTTATATTTCTCCCTTTTCATTTCTCTTTATATTTCTCCCTTTTCATTTCTCTTTATATTTCTCCCTCTTCATTTCTTTATATTTCTCCCTTTTCATTTCTCTTTATATTTCTCCCTTTTCATTTCTTTATATTTCTCCCTTTTCATTTCTCTTTATATTTCTCCCTTTTCATTTCTCTTTATATTTCTCCCTTTTCATTTCTTTATATTTCTCCCTTTTCATTTCTTTATATTTCTCCCTTTTCATTTCTCTTTATATTTCTCCCTCTTCATTTCTTTATATTTCTCCCTTTTCATTTCTTTATATTTCTCCCTTTTCATTTCTTTATATTTCTCCCTTTTCATTTCTTTATATTTCTCCCTCTTCATTTCTTTATATTTCTCCCTTTTCATTTCTTTATATTTCTCCCTTTTCATTTCTTTATATTTCTCCCTTTTCATTTCTTTATATTTCTCCCTTTTCATTTCTCTTTATATTTCTCCCTTTTCATTTCTCTTTATATTTCTCCCTTTTCATTTCTCTTTATATTTCTCCCTTTTCATTTCTTTATATTTCTCCCTTTTCATTTCTCTTTATATTTCTCCCTTTTCATTTCTCTTTATATTTCTCCCTTTTCATTTCTCTTTATATTTCTCCCTCTTCATTTCTTTATATTTCTCCCTTTTCATTTCTCTTTATATTTCTCCCTTTTCATTTCTTTATATTTCTCCCTTTTCATTTCTCTTTATATTTCTCCCTTTTCATTTCTCTTTATATTTCTCCCTTTTCATTTCTTTATATTTCTCCCTTTTCATTTCTTTATATTTCTCCCTCTTCATTTCTTTATATTTCTCCCTTTTCATTTCTTTATATTTCTCCCTCTTCATTTCTTTATATTTCTCCCTTTTCATTTCTTTATATTTCTCCCTTTTCATTTCTTTATATTTCTCCCTTTTCATTTCTTTATATTTCTCCCTTTTCATTTCTTTATATTTCTCCCTTTTCATTTCTTTATATTTCTCCCTTTTCATTTCTTTATATTTCTCCCTTTTCATTTCTTTATATTTCTCCCTTTTCATTTCTCTTTATATTTCTCCCTTTTCATTTCTCTTTATATTTCTCCCTTTTCATTTCTCTTTATATTTCTCCCTCTTCATTTCTTTATATTTCTCCCTTTTCATTTCTCTTTATATTTCTCCCTTTTCATTTCTTTATATTTCTCCCTTTTCATTTCTTTATATTTCTCCCTTTTCATTTCTTTATATTTCTCCCTTTTCATTTCTTTATATTTCTCCCTTTTCATTTCTTTATATTTCTCCCTTTTCATTTCTTTATATTTCTCCCTTTTCATTTCTTTATATTTCTCCCTTTTCATTTCTCTTTATATTTCTCCCTTTTCATTTCTCTTTATATTTCTCCCTCTTCATTTCTTTATATTTCTCCCTTTTCATTTCTCTTTATATTTCTCCCTTTTCATTTCTCTTTATATTTCTCCCTTTTCATTTCTTTATATTTCTCCCTTTTCATTTCTTTATATTTCTCCCTTTTCATTTCTTTATATTTCTCCCTTTTCATTTCTCTTTATATTTCTCCCTTTTCATTTCTCTTTATATTTCTCCCTTTTCATTTCTCTTTATATTTCTCCCTTTTCATTTCTCTTTATATTTCTCCCTTTTCATTTCTCTTTATATTTCTCCCTTTTCATTTCTCTTTATATTTCTCCCTTTTCATTTCTCTTTATATTTCTCCCTTTTCATTTCTCTTTATATTTCTCCCTTTTCATTTCTCTTTATATTTCTCCCTTTTCATTTCTCTTTATATTTCTCCCTTTTCATTTCTTTATATTTCTCCCTTTTCATTTCTTTATATTTCTCCCTTTTCATTTCTTTATATTTCTCCCTTTTCATTTCTTTATATTTCTCCCTTTTCATTTCTCTTTATATTTCTCCCTTTTCATTTCTCTTTATATTTCTCCCTTTTCATTTCTCTTTATATTTCTCCCTTTTCATTTCTCTTTATATTTCTCCCTTTTCATTTCTCTTTATATTTCTCCCTTTTCATTTCTCTTTATATTTCTCCCTTTTCATTTCTCTTTATATTTCTCCCTTTTCATTTCTCTTTATATTTCTCCCTTTTCATTTCTCTTTATATTTCTCCCTTTTCATTTCTCTTTATATTTCTCCCTTTTCATTTCTCTTTATATTTCTCCCTTTTCATTTCTCTTTATATTTCTCCCTTTTCATTTCTCTTTATATTTCTCCCTTTTCATTTCTCTTTATATTTCTCCCTTTTCATTTCTCTTTATATTTCTCCCTTTTCATTTCTCTTTATATTTCTCCCTTTTCATTTCTCTTTATATTTCTCCCTTTTCATTTCTCTTTATATTTCTCCCTCTTCATTTCTTTATATTTCTCCCTTTTCATTTCTCTTTATATTTCTCCCTTTTCATTTCTCTTTATATTTCTCCCTTTTCATTTCTTTATATTTCTCCCTCTTCATTTCTCTTTATATTTCTCCCTTTTCATTTCTCTTTATATTTCTCCCTTTTCATTTCTCTTTATATTTCTCCCTTTTCATTTCTTTATATTTCTCCCTTTTCATTTCTTTATATTTCTCCCTTTTCATTTCTTTATATTTCTCCCTCTTCATTTCTTTATATTTCTCCCTTTTCATTTCTCTTTATATTTCTCCCTTTTCATTTCTTTATATTTCTCCCTTTTCATTTCTTTATATTTCTCCCTTTTCATTTCTCTTTATATTTCTCCCTTTTCATTTCTCTTTATATTTCTCCCTTTTCATTTCTTTATATTTCTCCCTTTTCATTTCTTTATATTTCTCCCTCTTCATTTCTTTATATTTCTCCCTTTTCATTTCTCTTTATATTTCTCCCTTTTCATTTCTTTATATTTCTCCCTTTTCATTTCTTTATATTTCTCCCTTTTCATTTCTCTTTATATTTCTCCCTTTTCATTTCTCTTTATATTTCTCCCTTTTCATTTCTCTTTATATTTCTCCCTTTTCATTTCTCTTTATATTTCTCCCTTTTCATTTCTTTATATTTCTCCCTTTTCATTTCTCTTTATATTTCTCCCTTTTCATTTCTCTTTATATTTCTCCCTTTTCATTTCTTTATATTTCTCCCTTTTCATTTCTTTATATTTCTCCCTTTTCATTTCTCTTTATATTTCTCCCTTTTCATTTCTTTATATTCCTTCGTCATTTCTCCCTTTTCATTTCTTTATATTTCTTCATTGGTACACCCTTTTAATTTATTTATGTTTCTATATTAGTACTCTCTCTTCATTATATTCCTTCATCAGTACTCCATTTTCATTTTTTATATTTCTTCGTAGTACTCCCTTTTCATTGTGTTGCTTCATCAGTACTCCCATTTTATCATATTTCTTCATCGGTACTCCCTTTCATTTCTTTATATTTCTTCTTTAGTACTCCCTTTTCATTATATTTCTTCATTAGTACTCCCTTTATATTTCTTCATCATTTTACTCATTTTCATTGTATTGCTTTAACAGTACTCCCGTTTCATTGTATTGCTTTAACAGTACTCCCGTTTCATTGTATTGCTTTAACAGTACTCCCGTTTCATTGTATTGCTTTAACAGTACTCCCGTTTCATTTCTTCATTAGTACTTTCCTTCCATTTATTTACATTATTTCAATATTAATTTTTTTATATTTCTTTATCAATACTTGCTTTTACCTTTTTTCATCAGTTGTTTTTTTTTGTGGGGGGGGGGACCAATCTACCCAGGTTTTTATAATTATCTGAGTGTCGGTATACCAAATATTTAACAAGAACAACGCATTTTTTAAATGAAACCCGAAAAAGTTTATTTTCTGGAGGAAAATTAGAAGCAGAACATCAGTTGAAATAATATTTATATATTCTTTTCAGAAATATACATTAACAATAAAGTATTCAAATTTTCTTGCAGTGAAGTTTGTTTTATCAAGTAATTAAGTGTTTTTAGTGTAGTGTGAAATGTGCAGACAGACTTACTTTATGATGATAAGCCTAATACGTTTGTGAGTTCAAAAACAAAAGGCTTCCTTGGCGGATGCTGGTTAATCCCTTCTATTTTGTACATGGAGAAGGCCTCAGTCGACAGCTGCTGGCTGTCACCTCTTCCATTGTGTGCATGTGTGTGTATGCACATGTTGATCAAACTGGCCTCTGAATTTGTTTAGTGCCTTGAGAAACAGTATGCTTCTATTTTGTTATCAAGAATGGATATCCAAATATCTAATTTCACAGAAATGTGAACTTTTTGATTACAAGGTTTTCATTGGACAGAAAATAATTTCACATTGGATCACGAAAATCTCTCTCTCAAATTTACAGGAGTCGTGAAGGGGAGTTATTATTGTTATTTTCTAAATGATCCAAAAATAATACATGGTAGGTCTACAACTAAAGTCTGCAAGTATTTTGGCAGTAGTTGTCCTGGTAATAATTTTTTGATGTGATTTTATTGGTTGAAAAAAAAAAATATATAAGCTTTAATTTTTATAAGTTTCTTTATATTTCTTCATCAGCAAATACTTTACATTTCTTTACATTTTTACATCATTACTTTATATTATTCTGTTGCTGTTTCTTGTTTTACCCAAACTGTTAATTTATTTTCTAAATATTAAATTGCATGAATCTGTAAGAAAGAATCAGTTTCATGTGAAACTTGCATTTGCATCATTTGAAGTGATGACATTTTTCTCGTTGAACAATAAAAACTGTAATACATTGAATAATTTCTTTTCCGTCTGATTTTTCTGGGATGAGAAGTTATTATTATTTACATTGTTCTCAATTTTATTGTTGTTATCACAATATTTTGACCATTTTGCTCTTCAACCTTAATCAGGTGTTTGGTCGATCTAGGTAATCTATAGGCAATTTCAAACTGAAACTTTCATTTAATCTACAAAAGTAAATAGTTCTCATTCCACTGTCCATGTCTAGGGATATCTTGTCTATAAACTAGATATAAACCTGATGAAGGTTGGAGAACAAAACAACTGAAATGTTTTGATGACAACAACAAAGATGAAAACAATACACTGCATGTAAATAATCACTAATTTTTGTTTGTCTTGGTCTTGATAAGAAAAAGGCAAGCAATAACTAAGCAATATATGACTCCATTTTGTTGTTTCTAGATTTTGCCTATTGGACTGTTACGATGGACTATTGATTGAACTGTGATTTGGCCGCATGTGTTACAGATGAGACAGAAGGAACCGATTGCAGGCATTTATTGCTACTTTACGGGTTTTTCCTTAGTGCCTAAACTATAGGAATTTAAGCATGCTATCAGATTGGCAGTTAGGTTTCACTGTTTTAATGTTGGATGCAACCATCAGTTCTATTCCAAGAGTTTCTTTTCTCCCACTTTACACCTGTAGTTACTTGCTTTGCTATCACCTATACAACATTAATCACGTCTTCTTGTTTTCTTGAATCCTATTCTTTTATTGTCTTTTTCCTCTTTTCTCTTCACTAAAGTTTTACTCTCTGTAACTTCCTGCATTCTTTATTGCTTTGCTTGGAGTGAAATGATTAAAAAAATAGTTTGAAATTCCATAAAGGTTAAGCAGTTCAAGCAACTGATGAAGGCCAGTGAGCACAAAACCTGAAACCTCTTGATAGTAACAATAAAGATGAGGACAATAGTTTGCATGTGAATAATGTAAACAAATACATTCCTAATAATTCTATTGTTTTTGGGTGTTTATTCCATGCTGTGTTGTTGACTAGCTTGTAGTAGTAGCAATAATACTTTTAATTTATTTTTAGATTCTAAAATGAAATATTTTCATTATTCTACATTTTTAATATTTTCTTTGATTTATTTATTTTTTATTGACATGTTTTTATCAATCCATTCTTTTACCTGTCCCCATGCACCCCAACCTCAAATTAAACTACCAGAAATACAAAAAAAAAAGTAATTTTGGGTAGGTTTTGTTTTAATAGTTTTTAAACAAAGTACAGGCTAATTTCCTTGCCTATATAAAATCAATTCAAAATATAAAACAAGCAAGATCTTTTAAAGAATAAGAATGTTGAAAGAATCTGCATACATGCTACACTCAAATCATTCAACCAGTACTACTAATACAGTGAACAAAAATGAATATTTTGAAAAGGTAGTATATAGAATAATGATTCAAATTTTATTTATTTATGGATTTGTATTCGCAAGACAATAGCCTAGTAGATTAAAGTGAATTTAGTGATATAGGGTTCAATTCCTGGTTTGGATACTGCTAACAGCCTCACTAGAAACAAGATGAGCAATAACTGAGCAGTACTAAATAAGAACAAGATGAGATAGCCCGAGACATTGTCAGCAGAATGAGAAGAGTCTACCCTGTAGATTAAATAAAGGATTCAGTTCAAAATTTCCTTATGGAGCTTAAGAAGAGGCCAAAGGACATAAACAGCTGAAATGTGTTGATAAAAACAATAAAGATGAGGACCATAGTCCCAGTGCAAATCCATGAATTTCTTTTCTGTTTGGAGAAAATGTGTGTAATAATGAAAAGTGTTGGCCTCAAAAGTTAAATTACTTTTCACACATTTTGTGATGTGTACCTGGACACATCATCAGTGATGATGTGTCCTGTGTGTTTTTAAATCTTTTATCATTTCACCTAATACTCCATTGACTCCCCCCACCTGCAGTTGTATGGAACATTTTGCAGACCCCAATAAATTCTCCACTGTCACACCTAATAAACACAACTCATTTATATCTAGCCCTGGAAATGTCTGGGTAGATAGACCTATGCAATAATTCTGATATCTCTTAGACTCTGCCATGTCACCACCATTATTCACGTAAATAGAGGAAGTATATGTTCTTAGGTAAGTGTCCTTAATTTTTGTCACTTCACCTTATTTAGGCCAGTAAAGAAACACACTCATGATTCAAGACATTGAAAATTAGTTTCTCACTGAATGTACTATAAATTTGTCCTTGTACCAAACCTGATATATCTCTGAACTTTTGAGATATATAATAATAATAATAATAATAATAATAATGGACACTCCTGCTGGTTTTGACGTATAAGGATCTGACAGCTTAGTTGATACAATTATGAAATTTTGTGTGATAATCTTAAGTGGCATTTAAGACCTGCTAATGATTTACAAAGGAGGCCAGATATGGAGCAAGAGTGAGAATTGCGAGATGAGATCACTGTTAGATTGGCTGACCTTTTAGATCTTGCTCTTGCTTCTTGAAGACGATTCTGACAAGCAGATTGAGAACTGCTGAGTCCACTAAAACACGTTGATCTCCATTCTACCCA
>OZ010573.1:3803341-3963341 GCA_963932145.1 Acanthosepion lycidas
ATGAAGGGGGATTCATATCTTTCCCATGGGTCTTAGCTTGTAAATGAGTGTAATGGATTCAATTGAAATTCAAACTTGTCTCTCTGATTGCTCATTCCAAATGGCTATCTGTTACTCCACCATACCTCCTCTAACACCACATTTATTAGATCCAAACTTGAAACCAACAACATCATTTACAAGTTCACCTGCCCCATTCAGGACTGTGTACTTGTCAATAACAATAAAACTAAAACCATTGGTCAGCAAAGAAGAGTTCTCTCGAAGTAGATGTGTCAGAACAAAGCACTTAAGTTGATCTTAGAAGGGATAAGGAAACACTTAAACAGTTCCCCTCCCAACCTCCCATCAAACATAAGAAAAAATCCTTGAGGAGAATAAAGATATATTGAGAACATTGAGTCAAAGAAAAAAAAAAAACCTTTGAAAATTTTAGATTACAGAAAATATGAATATAGCAAAAACTTCTTTTGAGCTTCTTTTCTATTTTTCTGCTGAATGGATGAATTCACTTTTAATATTTAAGTATATATTTATTTCTTTTGTGGCTAAAATGACATTTTTTCACATGTTTCAATTGCTAAAGGAAAAAGAATGGTTAGTAAATTATAAAATCATTAGTTTTTAACTTTTGTCTAAAGAATTTCTAACAAATAAAGAGTAGGTAGGCTTGCCTATCACCTGGTTAATACTCCTCCCTCTTCTCTTGAACAGGAGTAGAGGCTCATCTCTTTTTTTCCTGTTTAGGAAGGGGTTCCCAGACCTTTTTCCTTTTCTCTGGCCTCTGTAGTAGTGCTGTCATGAATCTCTTGTGATGTGTGTGTTCTGCTGAGGGTACTGGGTTGATAGTTCTCTGGTTGTCATTCCTAACTGGTAGTTAGGAGCCCGAACTCTTGTGTAGGTTCTTGAGCAGTTGCATAATATTGGGGTGCTTGTAATGCCATGTCACACTTGAAAGGTAGACCCTGCATGCACCTCCAGTGGGCAACCCCAAGGCCATATTATATTGCAGTCTGCACCAACTTCTTTCTGTCTATGTCACATATGATGACCTTCTGCTACTACTACTACTACTTTAGATCAACATAACTCAACATGACCATAAACCATCATAAAAATAAACCTAAAGCAGCTCTAAAAAATCACCTAAACCCTTTAACATTTCCTCTTCCAAGATCCGTGGCATTTGAACCAACTTCTGCAGTATAGAATCATTCCTTATTGAAAAGTCTCCTGGTATACTAGCTCTCTGCAAGACTAACTGTAACTTGTCAAACCCCATCCTCTGATTTTTTGATTCCTGGCTACCTTCCTCTCCTTAGAAAGGACTCCATAACCCACATGCACAGCCTGGGAATTTATGCCTGGGACCATCTCCTATTTTCCAGGGGACTCTCTCTTGAATCTGTAGACCATTCATATATGTGTCTCTGTCTATCTCTCCTCAATTGTGTAAGCTATCTCTTCTTTCGCTATCGTTCTCCTTCCTCCCAAGACTGTGGTGTTCTCAATAACATTTTCAATAATATAGACAAGGCTATCTCTCTACATCCGTTTGTACACATATTCATGTTCGGTGACTTTAACACCCACCATACCATGTGGCTTAAACACTCTTTAACTGACCTCACTGGCATCTAAACCCTTAACTTTTCAATCACTCAATCCCTCATGCAAGTGATTGACTTTCCTACACATTTCCCCAGCAACCCTGATGGTAATGGTAATGAATTGTGCTCATCTCCTTCGTTCCCAGCTGCTATTGCCCACAGGAATCACTTCTTCCATCTGTACCGAAGCAACATGTCTGATTGCAACATATGTTTCTTTGTCTCTGCCTGTAATGAGTTCAAGCGTGTCCTCAATGAAGCAAAGTTACTATTTGCTGAAAGAATGAAACAACATATTGCATCTTGTAAGTTTGGTTCTAAAGATTATTGGCTGCTCTGCAAGAGTGTGCTGAACAACAACAAATCAACAATACCTCCTCCATTCAATCAATTTGAGGTTCTGACTTCCTCAGATGATAAGGCTGAATGCTTTGCTTGGAAATTCTCATCCAATTCAACACTCTACTCTTCTGGAGTACCCACACCTGATTTTCCCCTTAGAACTGAGGCTCTATTGAATGAGATGAACATAATCCCTATCGATGATATTGGACATTGTCTCTAAATTAGACTCCCATAAGGCTAGTGGCAGGGATGGGATACCAGTAGTAGTCCTGAACTGGCTCCAATCCTCTCCAAACTATATAACTATTGTCTCACTGACTTTTGCTTTCCAGTCTGTTGGAAGTCCTTATCTGTTGTCCCTGTTTTTAAGAACTCTGGAGACCCTTCTGACCCTACCATGTTATCAGTCTCCTACCACTCTTCAATAAAGTCTTTGAGGCTTTAATCAATGCTGAAGTGGCTAAGCATCTTACATCCTATGATCTGCTCTCTGACAAACAATATGGTTTCCACTTTGCCCAGTCTACCGCTGACATGCTCATGGCCATAACTGAATTTGTATACCAAGCAATTCACAATTATGGATAAGCTCGAGCTGTGGCTCTAGATATCTCTAAAGCATTTGATAGCGTTTGGCATTCTGGCCTTTTTTGTAAGCTTCAGGGACATGGGATTACAGGACGATTATTGGACTTAATACAATCATTGTCCTGTCAAACCATGAAATGAAAGTCATCCTAAACAGGTTCTCCTCCAGTTCCTTTTATATGAACACTGGTGTTCCCCAAGGCTCTATCCTGGGCCCTACACTGTTTCTGATCTTCATCTATGGTCTTTCTGTCATCAGTTCCCAATAGGCATCTACACAGACAACACTACTATTTACTCTTGCCTCAATAGTAAATCTGGCATCAGTGCTAAAACTAATTTGGCCGTTGGTTTCGAAAAGGACCTTCAATCTGTAGTTGATTGGGGCAGGAAATGGCTTCTAAACTTTAATGCCTCTAAAACAAAACTACTCTCTTTTATTCACCATAGAGAACCGTCCTTGCCTCTCATCAGAATGAATGATGATGCTCAACTTCATGAGAGTGCCTCTCTGCAACAGCTTGGTCTTACACTGTCCGCTGGCCTGAGATGGAACAAATACATTCATCTACTGCAAGGAAAGTTGGTTCTCTGTGTCATGCAAGAAGGTTTTACTTGCCTGAGTCCATCCTTCAAATCTACAAATCTACCATGTGTCCTTGCATTGAATACTGTTGCCATATATGGCCTGGTGCCCCTGCTGTTCATCTTGAGGTCCTTAACAAAATCCAGAGATGGATATGCAGTGTGATAGGTCCTGATCTGCCATCTCATCTACAGTCACTTTCTCACAGACATGCTGTGGCTTCCCTCTGTCTTTTCTACAAGTATTTTCATGGCAACTGCTCAGACGAGCTACTTTCCCAAACTGCATGAATGCATGTTGCTAGGTTGGCATCTCAGTCCCACCCTTTCACTGTTGAAAGTTAAATGTAGCCATGTCTTCTATTCCAACAGCTTCTTGCACTTCACATCAGTGGAACTCCCTTCCTCTTAGTTGCTTCACTGATAGCTATAATCTTCAAATGTAATGTCAATCAACATCTTCCAATGCCTTGATCTTGATCCCTGTCCTTCTCTTTACCCCTTGCCAAGGGCACTTCTACCTTGCTTGCGATGATATACTTTTTAAAAAAAAATCCTATTTTGAATGAATTAATTATATCACAATTAGATTTATGATGATTGCTCACAATAATAAATAAAAATTGTTTTACTCCAAGCAAAGCATCATATGAATGAAGGATCTTTAGCAGAAAACCTACAAGAAATGAATTTTCAAATATGAAAAATAATATTTGAGTTTTGGAGTCGAGATTTGAAGTTGATAATAACAAAGTTGTTTTGATATTTAAAAAAAAAAAAAAAAAAAAAAAAAAAAAAAACTAAATATTTTTTAGATTTTGCTTATGGGATTCTTAAGAAAGATACTGAGAATATCATGGATAGACGCATGTAAGGAAGTTTTAAGGAAAATGGATGTTTTTTAGATCACCCAAAAGCATTTGACAAGGTATGATACAAAGATCTATTTGAACTTCTAGGAAAATTCGATCTATTTGGAAAAGATGTTAGAATAATCCGGAACTTATACTGGGAGAAGATTGCCTGCATGTGGATATAAAATGAATCAAGTAGCTATACAAAAATAGAAAGGGTCATGAGGCAAAGTTGCATTTTCTCCCCAGATTTATTCGATCTCTACAGTGACGTTATCCGGGGAACCAGATACTCTACCAGAATTCATTGTTGGTGGTTGTAATCTTAACAATATAACGATATGCAGATGTGTTGATGGCTGATTCGGAAAGAAAACTACTGGATAGCCAAGATAGGATGATAGAAGAAATAAAGAAAAAAGGAGTAACCCTCAACTGCAAGAAAGCAAAAAGTATGGTCATCAGCAAGAGAAAATCCCAAGATATGAGTTATGAACTGGAGATATAAATATCAAACATGTACAGAAGCTTAAATATCCTGAAGAGACATGGCATATAGAAGAAGATACTTAGAATTGGAAAGAGATGGTTGGGCTATATAATGAGTAAAGAAGAACAGGCAAATTTGACACACAAGGTATATTGAAGGCAAGTGTGAAACAAGTGACCTTACCTAATGTGATTATATAAAAGGATTGCAGAACTGAGACTGGGAGGGATAATAAAAAGGATATGAAGTTATGATGAGCTATAAAATTACCAACATCATGAATGGACACAGAGCATAGATTGAAACAAATTTTTTTTATGGCTTGTCAAACCTTTGTGGCTTATTCAAAGCCGAAATATATTTTAGATTTTTTTTTTTTTTTTTTTTTTTGTGTGTGAGTTGCATTAACAGTTTTTTGAGAATAACAATGATTTTTTTCCAGATTCAAGTCTTACTATTTTACCCATAGTGAGGGAAGATCAATTTCAACCTTTCCGACGGATATTTGTGCATCAGGGAATCTAACAAAGCTCAATGGAATTCAAACATGATTCTCTGATTTTTCATCCCGCACGTCCTTCAACAGACATGGAAGAAGTTTTTTTATTTACCTAAATGACATTAAAGGTTACCATTTAGCAACAACTTTAGAAAAATTATGATTTTTTTAGCACCTATAGAATAGAAACATTAAAAAGACATCAGTGGGCTGATAGCACAGGTGACAGATTTGGTTTACACAGGTAATATAAAGATAACATGTCACTAGCAGTTGATTAATAAATATAAACACTTACTTGCTAACCTGACACAATAGTGATATTATTAAAACATTTTTAAGACATTTTTTATGTTTATACGTTCTTTTTATAAATACAACAATTTAAGTAAATGCTCTGTTTATAATAAACAGTATTAACAACATTTAGAAATTTAGTCACACATTATGAAATGGACATTGTCCATTTCATAATGTGTGACGTCATTTGTTTACATTTGGATATGCATTGAGCAGATATGAATGTATGTGAGAGAATCATGGAAGATTGTAGTTTAAAAACAGTAAAATTGACCTTGCTAATCTAAACACTCCTCTGTGGCTCAATTGGTAAAAGCATATCAGGCTATATGATGGTTCCATATAGGATACAGGTTTGATTCCTGTCAGAGGATGTATATTTTCTATGTTCAGGCCAGTAAATGTTGTTAATACTGTTTATTATAAAACAGAGCATTTACTTAAATATTTGTATCTATAAAAAGAATGTATAAACATAAAAAATGTCTTAAAAAGCAATTGTCGGACTTTGTCCATTTCATTATTAAAAGAGTAGACATTGTCAATTTTCTCGGTCACAGAGTATGTAAAGTTAAATTTTACTTGCTAAGAATTGAAGTTAGGCTGGAATAGTATTCTTCTTTATGTCTCAAAAACCAAATGAAGGCTTTTCATTGGGATTTGTTTGTTTTGCAATTTTACAATAATGACTTGAGCAGTAATCAAAGATTTTAAATACATCTTTGAATACATCTCAATATTTACACCATCATTTCACCGTAATTGAGATAATAAAGCTCATAAAACACAAGAAAGAAACGAAAAAGATGTTATTGAGGAGAAAGTGTTGAAGAATGAATGTTACCAGAACTGAACTGAAGTTAACAAAAGTTTTTTTGCTTTTCAATCATTTCACCCCAAGCAAGGTGACACTGCTGCAAAAATGCCAGCGATTACTGAGAGTGAAAGAGATTTTAGTGAGAAGAAAGGACAAAAAAAAGAATTGGGTTCAGGAAGACAGATGGCAATAATGCCACTAAGACTCAAGGGGGTTACTAGTAGTGAAAGAGAATGAGAAGACTTTAGTGAAGAAAAAGGGCAATAAAAGAACAGGCTTCAGGAAGACAGAAGATGATGATAATGACACTAAAACACACGGGGTTACTGGAGTGAAAGAAAATGTGAAGAATTTAGTGAAGAGAAAGGACAATAAAAGAACAGGCTTCAGGAAGACAGAAGATAGCAATTGATGTTGCATTTAAATTTTTGAGGATTGTAGGTGGCAAAGAAGCAAAAGACTGGAAGAGAGTTCTACTGGTGAGAAATGCAAGAAAAGAAATTATTAGAATAAAACTTCTATCTATTTCAACAGTAAAACAATGAGACCTGGCTCCCAATTTAGTAGTACACTTAAATTCATACATCAAGGTTCTAAGGTGGGGAGGACCTCAGAACAGTTGCTATGAAAATATTTATAGAAAAGAGAGAGGGAAGCCATGTCACAGCAGTAGGAAAGTGGCTGAAGTCAAGATGCCAGGTCAGTACCAATAGCATCACGGACCTTTCTTTGGATTTTGTCAAGAATCTCAAGATATATAACAGAAGTACCAGAAAGGATGGTACTTCTGCAGCACGGACCAACGGTAGATTTATAAATGTGTCAGATGGATTCTGACAAGTAAAAATTGTCTTGTACAGCAGTGTGGGCCAACTTTCCTAGCAACCCTTATCATAAGGTAGCTCATCTACTAATTAAATGAGTTCTTCCAAGTTAATAAAAGCTTCAGATATTCATTTTGTTAGGGGAGAAAGAATATGAGTGTACTTAGTGAATCTCTGCTCGTAAACCATAACATTTGGCCCAACTTTGACGTCTTCATTCCCGCTTCCAGCAACACTTCCTTTAACTCAGGATTTGTTACTGACATTCTGCACCTGGTGTCTAGGAAGCTACCTTCCAGGTTGACCTTCTAATGCACCTGGCTACAATAATGCTCTGGTCTGATACTGAGTGCAAAGCTGATTTTGGTATCTTGCTCAGTACATATTGGGGTCACCACAGATCAACTCTTGTTAGATAAGTGTTTTTGATAGACATTAAATGTGATTCTCATATTTAACTGGCATGGATCACATACCAGATATTTACTAAGCTTGTCTGGCACAAGGTAACATCAATGAGGAATTAGCTTACTAGATAAGTATTGATTTGTGAGACAACTCTGATGTTTATTGCTTTAAAGAAGGTATCCTTGGAGTTATGTGTTCATATTTTCAGGCATTATAAAAACTTTTTCTCTTTTTATAAGTGACCAATGGACATACCAACATATTTCTTTTAAAAATATAATAGATTTTACAAAAACTATATGGATATCAACATTTTTTTTCTTAAAATCCTCTTTTCTCTGAATTTCTGGAATAAGGAATTATTATTTACATTATTTATATTCAAACTATTATCCTCATCTTTGTTGTTATTATAATGTTTTGGGCCATTGTGATTTCCAGTCTTTATCAGGTGCTTGTCAATAGGTCTCATGGGACAACAGTCTGGTGCAGGAATGGGAAACTTTTTGTGCATGAAGGCCACATTGTAATTTATTCTCCTTTATAGAGGCCACATTCACCAATTGATTTTTTTTACAGTTACACATTTTATATCTTAGGTAAATAATGCATAAAATAGAATTTAATAAATAATCTAATAAAAACAAACATTATAAAACTGAAAAACAAGACATGTTCAAAGAAATACTTTATTCACCTTTAAGACAAATTAATGACGTCCTTGACATTGCTTCTTTTGAGATGGCATTTTGATAACAAGCTCTAACATGGCGGTTTTCATTTTAATTGGTCTTCCAAATGCTCATCTGTCAACTATGTTCTCGATGAATTCTTGATTTGTGTCAAATATGAAAACGTGCATTCCTAACTGTAATGTTGAAGGAAAATATGAAATAAGTCAGAGTGAATGTTCACAAAGGCAAGGATATTTTAATGTCCGTTTTCAAATTTCAATGGGATATTTTTTGCTGTCAGGCAGAATTTTCAACATATTATCTTCAGGCAACTCAATAAGCTCCATTTGTAACTGCTTGAGAGTCTCTGATACATTAACTAAGTGAGACCAAAAAGCAAGTTTCAGGATGTTAGGTTTTTCAAAGTTACCGAATCTTCTGCTGTATTCTTCTGTTAATGAGTCTAAAATTGACTGGTATTCCTGAAAAAATTCCTGTCCTGGGTATGATGATAAACTATATCCATGTCCTGGGTAAGACGATAAACTGCATCCAGCAGCAGTGCCTCTGATCAGGAGATTTTGGGGAGCATGAGACCACCTCTTGGTTGTTGGTGTTCCCAGGCCCTGGCCCAGAGTATTGTCACCTGTTGAGGGTCCCAGCTATGGGCAGGTGGATGGCCCTCAGGTAGGTTGGGGCACTGTGTAAATGTAAAGATGGGTTTAAATGCCAGCAATAGGATTTTGGGGGAAAAAATTATTACCAGCAATAAAAGTCAAAACACTATGAAAGTGTAAAAATAGGTTTAATAACAGAAATACTTCGTAAAAAAATTATTACCAGCAATACATTTTTGAAAAAAAAATTATTACCAGCAATACCTTTTTGAAAAAAAAAATATTACCAGCAATACCTTTTTGAAAAAAAGAAAATATTACCAGCTATACATTTTTGAAAAAAATTATTACAAGCAATACATTTTTGAAAAAAAAAATATTACCAGCAATACCTTTTTGAAAAAAAGAAAATATTACCAGCTATACATTTTTGAAAAAAATTATTACAAGCAATACATTTTTGAAAAAAAAAAAAATATTACTAGCTATACATTTTTGAAAAAAAAAAATATTACCAGCAATACATTTTTGAAGAAAAAAAAATAGTACCAGCAGTACAATTTTGTCAGCATTAAATAACCCATTGATATGCCGTAAAACAAAACAAACCAAACCAGCAATACATTTTTGATGGAAAAAAATATTACGAGCAATACATTTTTGGAAAAAATATTATCAGCAATAAAAAATCTTGTTGGCATTAAATAACCCAATGAGGTTGATATGCTGTAAACCAAACCTGAAAAGATTCATATTCTCTTCACTTTCACTCATTACTTTTGATAAGTAGGGAAAGTGTTCCTATGAAAGTTTTGACTGAGAAAAAAAAAAGACTTGAAAAATAACAACTTTCTAAATGAAGAAATTTTTGGTCACAAATCATATATTGATTTATTTCTGCCTTGTAATGAAATATTTAACTCATTTTTGTCATTACAACACACACAAATGCAGAGAAATTTTGTATCTGATAATTCATAAAACTTATTGTTTTCTTTGGAAAAGTCAATTATTTGCTCTCATTAAGATAAAATTTTGACCAATAAGTGTCTTTGCAATAACTGGCATATTTTTGAGTGATAGGGCAAATGTACACTAATTACCTCGTCATCTAACATCATGTTTTGAAACTGATGATGCCTCATAGCATTTGCTCGTCTATAGTTCACAATACTTATAATCTTTTGTAGGGTGTTATTCAAAATAGCAGATTTTGCACAGAGATGTTTCTGGTGCAGAATGCAATGAAAAGAAATCAGTGCTTTAAAGAGCTGTGGTTTCTCTTTTTAGATGTGCAATGAATCTTTCATTTTTAGCCATCATAGCTGGAGCATCATCAGTACACACCAATTTAGTAAGATTCAGCCCAATCTTATGATATTTCTCTTTGAAGTTATTAAAATATCTATTATTTGTGGCATCCCTTTAAAGCAAGTAATTCTACAAATAATTGAAAATCTGTTGATTCATCCAAAGCTAAGGAGAAATATACATTGTTTTTTTTATTTATTATATTTTGGAACTGGACAATGGATGTTGTCAATCTGTATGAATCCTTCTTAAAAGAGGCACATTTTTATATTTGTTAACCTTATCTGAATCTAAACATTTTATAACTTTTACAATGCATTCCTTTATGAGATCTGCATCACTGAAAGGTTTACTTTTATTTCCAAGCAAATATGCAACTTTATAGTCTGCTTCTGTTACAGTATTTCCTAAATTTAATACAGAATGGAATAATTATCTCTGCTTTCCATCCTTTCCATCCTGCAGTGGAATCCTTCAAGTTTCACCCTCCAATTTAGCAGATTTATTGTCTTTATCAATAGCATAATGTTGATGCGCATTAAATATTGCAATTCCAATTCATCATGGACGATCCTATTTTATTCTTTGGACATAATGGTTTAAAATTAACAGAGAAATGATTTTATTCTGAAAAGATAAATATTAGCAAAAAGATAAATAAATATAAGTAAACACAAAGAACGAGGTTTATATAATATGGCCAGCCCGGCTTGATCCGGGGCTTCTCCCACACTGGTTGGTATTGGCCTCCGGTCAACTGATGGTTATCTGTTGACTGCTTCATTCTTTCATCTGCTCTGTTGTACATTGAGTTCTTTGATCACAGTGCGGTGAAGATTGAATTTCTGTCCACACTTAAGCACTGAATTGAGTTGGTGGAACCCTGCTATGAAAAAGAACAAGAATATTTTTACTGATGAAACCACAAATAGAAAGCTGCTGGGTTAATTGTCAATGGGTTTGCATAAGCATTGATGCAATGAAATTAAACCTTCCCATTTGACTCTCTATCATGACACACTATGTCTTGTTTCTAAAATTTGGAACAGGTTAAACAGACACACAAGATGTTAGATTGTCAGGACTTCAACGGCAGATCACATGGGTTCAACAGCTTCTTCAATGCTGCTGATTCATCTCATCCTTCTCCAATGGTGGCTCCTACTGCCAGCTTCAACTAATCATTTGGTTTATATGCATTTCATCTAACTCTTACTACTCCTCCAAGCTCATTGCGTATTCATCAATTAATTATTCTCTCCAACCTTGGTATCATGATATCAACCCTAAAACAAAGCAGTCTGGCATTCCAAAAATAAACTGTGTTTTTACATTCCTCTTATCCAACAATTATGGTTTATGTCAATGAATTTTTGTGTTTAAAAAATTTATTTCACTCAGCAATTTCTTTTGGTTGTTGATGTACCAAATCCTGCCCTTGAGAATTTTTTGTTCATTTTCAAAATACACACACATTCCCTCTTTTGTTTACCTTTTGTTGCTTTACTAACATTTGCTTCCCAATCTTGAATGATATTCATTTAGTCACTACAAGAATTCCTCTTGTTTGCTGAATTCTAATACAACCTAAATATCTCCTGCAACAATCAGCCATTCTTTATCAAAACAAAATTTATTTATTCCAAATCAGCAAAACAAAATTCCTTTTAATGTTTCCATTCCAGCCTTCATATTCATAACAATTTACATTTTATATATATATATATATATATATATATATATCATATTTCATTTTTTTCCTCACTTCATATTCCAGTTCTTGCTTCACAACAACTTTTTTAAAAATTTTTTCTTCCTTTCCAAAGATCCAATTCTATATAAGGTTTTCACATGAACTTTTTTAATCTTAATTCCAAACAACTAGTGTCAAGATAGTGTCACATTCCTTTCAACAATTAACAGTGACCGTTTATAGTGTCACACTTATATATACATAATCAAAGTTAGTAAAGATACTATGAGCAGTTAAAATGTGTGCATCATCATTATTAAAGTTATAAAAGTTGTAATATAGCCCCAAATAAGAAAGGAACATTTTATGTTGAAAAAGGAAATATTGATGGCTTACCTAGTGAAATATGGTTGTGAGAACACTGCTCAAAAGCAAGGCAGTGGAATTGAGATCTAAATTTCCAGCTCCAACATTTTGAAATTTACTGACTTCAACTCCAACATTTTGAAATTTCTGGCTCCCAGCTCTAGCAAGTCTCACAGTAATGATTGATATACCTTACTGAAATTGGACCTTGCTCATTGCTATTCATAGGCCATAATATATGGCTATTAATCTAAATTCTAATTGATATCTCTCTGCCTTTGTTAATCTCTTATTATTGATTATAATATGATCAGTTATTGATAACAATAAAAAATTAGCAAACCATTTTAGTACAACACAATTATCCTTTGTTAACTATAAGTTCAATGACTCAGGGAAAATTCCAAAGAACAAATAATGTTGAAAATATATAAAGTTCATTATTAACTGAAGTGGTGTGAGATTTGAAAGGTGATAGATGAAAAGAGTCAATGTTGAAAATATTTACTTACTCAGGTTGAGAAGTAGTAAGTAGGCTGGTAGCAAGATGGCTTATAATTTTAGCAAAAAGCATTTTTCGCTGGTTGAAGGGAATGGAATTTGATTTTTTATATTACAGCAGTCCTTCAGTTAGAGTTCTTCTTGTGTAGTAGAAGTTTTTCTTTGTAAGTTAAGTCAAAGAAATAAATTTGTCATCAATATTCTGAAAGGCTAAGTTGAGTTACATTTGCATCCAATGTCTAAGTTTCTCCTATTCCTAGCTCATAAATTTCTTTCTTTTATTTTTTCTAATTTCCCAAAAGTGATGCTTCTCAGTGGTTGAATATTTATTTCTAGGCTTGAGAATTTATTTCTTTGTTTCTTTAGTTTCTCCAAGGCAAAGCCTCTCGTTGGTTGAATATTCACACCTAGTCATGAATTGGCAGTTTTGCTGGCCAAGCTTGGGAAGTTTTATTTTTATTTGTTTATTTTTTGCTTTCTACCATACTTATGGTATGAAAAAATAAACACTGCTAAAAGATGGTTTGAATTTTGTAATATTCTTTCCCAGTAAAAGTAATTGAATTTTTTTTTCATACAGTATGTATGTTTTTTGTATTTTTTTTTTTTTTTTTTTTGCTTAAAATATTTTTCTTCTCATGGAGAAAGAAAAAGAAGACAGCCAGCTGAAATTGTTAGTAAGTGGAAGGTGAAAAGTGAGCCAAGGCATAATCAACAAACATGTCACTAAATTGCTAATGAAGATTATTGTTTACAAGCAGAATAATATTAGTGTGATGATATATATAATTTTGCTATAAAGATCTTAATGGTTCCAAGTTAAAAACAGAAGAACTGGTTTGAATTCAGTATTTTCCTTCTAGACTGGTTGCCAATCAAAGATATAAGGCCTAATCTGTCCTGCTATTTAGCCCATAGCTGGGGCGAGAAGAGATAGATTCACACCTTTCCCAAGGTTATTACATGTGAGTGTAACAAACTTGATTGGAATTCAAACTTGGTTTTCCAATTCCTCAATCTATTATCTATGACACCCCCACCATGCCTCCACTGAAGCTAATATATTTTTGTCTTTTTTTTATAAAACTTTTGAGATGGTGGTTATTTAATATCTGAAGGTCTTATTTTAGCCTTGTACTGTGTCTAGAGCAATTAGCTTTAACGAACGAGGCCTGATGTTCAGTCACTCATTTGGAATTGGTTGGGATTTCAAATGCTTCCCATTCCTCTTTGATTAGTTTCTGTTTTTCATGAATGATTCCAAGACAAACATGGAGATTTCAATGCAAAGGCAAAGAACAATGTTGAGCAAGAAAAATAATGATGGAATTGATGCACTTTTTTAAAGGTGAGAGAATCAATAATTATCAAGAGGGATAAAAAAAAGAAAAAAAAACAAAACAGGTACACATTCATGACCTGTCCCCCCCCACCCCGTACTTCCATTAAAACTAAAACTCTACAAAGAATTTAAAAAAAAAAGAAAAACTTTGGGAGAATTGACAATATGGTGATAATTTAGATTTTTATTCTGTTTTCTGTGATTTGTAATCTTCCAATTGGTTGCTCTGCAAGAAAGGAATGTCTGAAAGACATAAGGAAAAAAGCTTCCTCAGCAGCAGCAGCAGCAGAAAGTGGAAGAAGAAAGACGAGGAAGATGGAAAAGAGGGGAGAAGAAGAAATAGAAAGGAGGAGAAGAGGAGGAGAGAAAATAAATGGAAGGAAGGAACACGAGAAGAAGTAGAAATGAGGAAGAGGAGGAGAAATAAGAAGAGGAGGAGATTTCAATTTATAAAGACAAAGAATAAAAAATATATCATTTTGGAATGAGAAATTTCAAATCAATTTTGGAATTGGATTTTTTTTTTTTTTTTTTTTTAGCATTTAACATTTTCTTTTCTGAACTGGAAATTGATGTTCCGATGTTAATAGCATTTGTGTAATACAAATGTCACAAGGAGCGATCAAGAATGACTGACTGCTATAGGCTTCAGTTATAAAAACTGTCCACACTGCAAGATGATTGCTTGAACCAAAGTTTAAGAACCGATCAGAAGACCCACATTTTTTTAGAATTGATTTATTTTTCATTTTCAATGTTAGAGCACAAGACTACCTATCTGATATTTAAATTTCTTGCTGTCCTCCTTGATGTGTGCATCATATAACAGTGATCTGCAAGGATAAATGGGAATCAGAAATAAGATCAAACTCTGGTTGAGGCTATTGCATTACCTTTCTAAAAATGTCATTGGGTTAAATAGTAAGGCAGACTAAACTTTCTAGCTTTGGTTGGCAGCCAGTATAGATGACGAAAAACAAGGTGTTCAAAACCATTTAGAAGACAGAAATCACTCCACTAGCTTTTCCAAGAACACTCATTGTTCTTCATAATTTACAGATATTAAATTAAAGGAAGTTGTAGAGAGTCATGATCACTTACATCCTAAAAGAACACTGACCTAGGTATGACAATAAACTACATCCATGTTCTGGGTAAATGATAAACCTCATCCAATAGAAAGGCCTTTGATCAAGAGGTTTCGAGTAATGTGGAAGCACCTCTTAATTGCTTGTGTTTCCAGGTCCACCCTGACCTGGAGTGGTATCACCTGTCCCATCTATAGGTAAATAGTTAACCCCCAAACTGTAAAAATAGATTTTAATACCAGCAATGAATTTTTGAAGGAAAAATTTTAGGAGCAATACATTTTTGAAAAGAAATATTACCAGCAATAAAAATCTTGTTGGCATTAAATAACCCATTGAGGTTGATATGCCATAAAACAAACCAAACCAAACCTGAAAGAACATGGTTTTAAAAAAGTCCATTATAACGGATTGTTATATTCTTTGCACATCATGCTTCGGACTTACTTGTCCATGTAGTGCATCATTGATGAAACTAAATTGAATAGTGCCTTTCTCAGACTCTCTTGAAACAATTCGTATCTGCTCAGTTTTGTATCCTAAAGTTCCAAAGGGAAACATGCATTCCTTAAATAGTTAATTAAAACCTTGCTCCTTCCGGATGGCTTCCCTGATGTCAAATAAGTGATATATATATCAGCTTTGTAAATAATTTTTTTATTTATGTCAATAAAACACCACAATTATAATATTTTGATCAGCTATATCCCATAATTCACATAAATTGCACATACGCAATAACTTATTCCTTTCTTAATTATCATAATGTTTTGAAAAGATCCCTTTTTTTTTTTTTCAGCTTGAGAAGGGGACAGACTAATAAAATATGGGATGAAAAATTCCGTCTCATCCAAAGCTTCTTTTTATTCTGAATTATTGACAAAACTATTTGGGAGATAGCACAAAGTCACAAGTCATTGTGACTGAGGGTTTGAGCATACTGGCCTTTTTCAGACTATTGATCACACCAGATAAACTGCAACTAAAGTCTTCTCAGCAGTATAAACCGCAGGTGGGCTCTATGGATATTGAACAAACATAAATGTGCCTGAGCAGGCGTCTGCAAAAAGGATTGGCTAGCCTCTCTAGTAAGCAGGCATACTTAGATAAGATTGGTCAGCCATTACTTCAGTAAAACTGAAATAGAAAATGGATTGGATAAAATAAAAAACAATAAAAAGATGAAATGAAAAAATAAGTATAAACTATGATGCCCCATTTTTAAAATGGCTGCCACCTGTTCATCACTACCATTTCTCCATCTGTAGATATCAGTTTGGAAATTAATGCATTTTAATCTATTTTCATGTTTGTGATACAAACAGATAAAAAGAAAAAATGCTGTCCATATTCAACTTGGAGTTTTCACTGTTTAATCTCTTTCTCAATACTGCTAAATTTGCTTGTTTTTTGATAGAATTGAAGTCTAGAAGACAGTCTGAATCTTGCAGATTAATAATTCACTAAACTTAGTAGAAGACATCATGGAGTGATAGGCAATTAAATCAGGCCTCAGTTCAAAAATAGTTTAATGTGAAAATATTGTAGGGATAAAGAAGGTACTTATCTCGCTTTGGTGGAGTCAAGTCCCATTGCTCATGTGACAGCTGCTTCATACAGTGACAAATGCGGAAGTCAAATTTTCAGTTTACTTACAGCAGCCACCATGTGAGGTTGCTTTATTTCAGCCAGGGCCAAAGGGCTCAAGCTGAGGCTTAAATCCCCCCCCCATTCCACAACAGCTTACAAGCTCATGCTGCCGTTTTCCTTTGGGGATATATCTTTCCCAGATATATAAAGAAACTCCAGTTTGCAGTTCACAATATTGGAAAACCCAAGTCTCACTGTTTCCCATTTGTGGAATATGTACTTGCCTGAGACATAGATGAATCGTTCCTGTTTGAACCTGGAATCGTAAAAAATGGCTTCTCCAGACACGGGAGTATCTCCATATTATATGTAAGGACCTTTCTTTTTGCAGTCTGATTAGCTGTGTAGATATATATGATATATTATTCTCTGTGTGGGATGTGTGTGTGTATATATATATATATATATATATATATATATATATATATATATATATATAGTTTTGTGTATATCTTAGTGATATAAAAGTCTTTCTGTGTGGGACATATATATATATATATATATATATAAATATGAAGAAATATACTCTTAAGGTGTGCTATATTTATGGGATAAAGTGCTCAATATCAGAGATACAGCGTGTGTAAATATAAAAGTGAACATTGAAGTCAACACTCAGAGGCGACAGGCTGTTTTATGCTAGACGCAATCGTCAGTCTGACGTCTCTGAATGTTGACTTCAATGTTCACTTTCATATTTATAGTTGCATACGCTCTATCTTTGATATTGAGCACTTATCTCATAAGTATAGTACACCTTAAAACTATATTTCTTTATATATATATATATATATATATATATATATATATATATATATATAGTTTTGTTTATATCTTAGTGATATAAAAGTCTCTCTGAGAAGAAAGCATGGTTGTCATTCTTTTTTCCTTTCAACCAATCCCTTCCATCCATGAAGTATAGTGTTATTATATCACAGATATAATAATGCCCATAATGAGGAAAACAAATGGGTGAAGAAATCCTTTCTTCCATAACTCTTTCTCATTAAAATATAAATTAGATATGTATTTGAAATCCTCTCCTCAAAATTAATTAAATAAGAAATTGTCAATAAAAGAATTAATCTCAGTAATTCCATTATCATGGATTCTAGATTTCTCTTCTCCTTCTAGCTTAACCTCACATTCACAGTTTAAGATTAAGTTAAAAAAAAATCTAAAGTTTCAGATTTGAGTAATATCACTTATGTATAAGCAATAAATCTGCCCACGCAATTTTATCAAACGATACAAGGATTTTTTTTTTTTTTCTAACTAGGAATATTCCTCTGACTAAATGACAAAGCACAACAGAAATTTTATTCAGTTTATTTCTTTTTAATCTTTATATTTCATGAGATGTTAACATATGAAGACACTGTTTCCAAATAGCATTTCCCCACTTAGGAATTAATACATTTAATAACTCTAGCTTTTTCTTACTATATTTTAATATCAGTCTTCTTTAAGACATTTATAAAATTCCTTTTTCCCGAGTGACTTGGGAAATAAAATAATTATAGATTTTGGTTTTAATTTTTATCTTTCTATAAAAATATTAAACAATGAATACAAAAGGGTAAATAAATCAACAGAATTCAAATATAGTGTGTAAAGTGGATAGTTTTGTAGACATGTGGGGCTTTTAGGGGTTAAAATGAACAGTTGATTTATTGATGCCAAAATTAATGAAGAATGATAATGACAAGGAAACACACAAAATAAGGAATTTATTCATTAATTTACTTGCTTGAAGTAAAGTTAGTAGATTGTTTCAGGAAAATAAATCCGAAATTTTTAAAGCCTGTAGTTTTAACAAATTGTCATGAAGAGGAATGTTTATACAACAGTTTAAATGATCTGACACAAAATAATATTTAAAGATGTTTAAAAACAAAGGTAAGTGAGTTTGTCATTCACAGAAGAGATATATGTTTTTACATTAGTCGGACTATTGTCCTCATCTTTGTCACCATATTTGTCACAACGTTTCGTCCGTTGTAGGCTCAGGCCTTCTTCAGGTGGTTGGAATTTCGAACTGAACCCTTTATATTGTGACAAATATGGCCACAAAGATGAGAACAATAGTCCGACTAATGTAAATACTGTACATAATACCTCATCTCAGAAATAGACAGACTCTGAGATATATGTTTGTATACATTCAAAAGTAGACAGAGAGAGATAGTTTGAAATACTTCGCTTTCATAGACTGTTGAAGGAAAATTTTTTGAAATGTCACATGCTTTGTTAATTGGCAATTAATTTGACAATGGCAAAAACTTCAAAACTGGACGCAATGAACAGAAACAAAACATGATTTTGGACACTCTTCTTTTATTAATTTAATTTTTCTTATTTTATATCAAACGAAATTTCACATGAGCTCACTATTTTCTTTTCTTTCTTTTCCTTGGCTCAGTGACTAATTTCTGTGAAGATAAGATTTTCATTGGTCCAAAATAATTTCACTTAGGCTCACGTATTTATTTCTATCTTCTTCTTCTCAGTTCGTCAGTCGATCTCTGTTAAGGCAAAAGGTTTTCATTGGTCCAAAGAAAATTTCACATAGGCGGCCTGTGAATATATATTTTATATACTCTTTCTCATATTTTTTATAAATGTGTGTAATGAGTGTCCAGATATTTTAGTTTAAAATACAAGTGTCTTTACCTTGAATTTTTGTTGGGTGCTAAAAGATAAATGTTACTATTATGACATGAAAAGAAAAGGGAGAGAAACTTTTCCTTGATGCACATTTTAACAACCTGTCTGCATGGACTGCGCGTATCTGATAGCGAGAATGTTATGTGTTTGTGTGTGTAGAGGAAAAAGTGAAATCGATTCTCATTAGTTTAGAATGTATGAATGAATTAATTATAACTATGATTATTATAATTATTTTTGACACACTAATTAATTTTAATTTATTTACATTTTTATGGACACGACAATGTGACAGTATAATTAATTTTTTATTTATACATTTCTTTGTGGACACAACAACATTCAACAAAGCAAAATAAGGAAAATCATGAAATGTTTGCAGTACAATCAATGAAGATTGTCTTTTGAACCCTGAATGAAATGATCACTAAACGATTGATCTTCATTAGTTTGCGTTAGTGAACTTGATCAAAATATCTGAAAATTTAACACTTGTTTACATCAAGAAAACAATTTTTATGCCAAAGTTTGAAGAAATGAAATGACCCAAAGTTCCTAGGAGACATTAAATAACATCTGCTGTATCTGTGTACTTTAATTCACTTGTTTCTAAAATCACAAAAATGTCACTTGGTATGATTGCAGCTTTTTGATACTCAAAACAAAACTCTTTTCTCATTGATCTGATTTTGTTGGGAATGAATAAAAAATACCAACCATTATTAGATGATTATTACCAACCATTATAAATATCAACCATTATTAAATGATTACAGTTTAATTTCTGGCATGAGAATATATTGTAATCCCCATTGCCCCGTTCAAATGCATGAGAGAACTGAAAAACTGCAAATTATATTGAAGGATATTTTATTCCATCAGATACATATGCAGTTATGAGAACTGCAATGAAGACAAAGGGTTTGCATAAGCACAATGGGGAAAATGTACATAGGGGCAAAAAAGCAAACATTTATAAGGGAACAACACACTTTACATAGATACACAACAATATTTGCTAGACCTACTTTTATACTTTATCAACATATGTAACTTGTACCTTTAAAACAATCAGCAACTGGGACCATTGTCAGTGGAGAAAATTTCTTGTGTGTTGCTTTGAAGCAAGTCTGGTTCATTCTCTTTGGTGGTCAGCTTTTTTTGAACCTACATGTTTTTATTGACCAATGAGAGACCACCTAACATCATATGACCAATCTCTCTCTCTCTCTCTCTATATATATATATATATATATATATATATATATATATATGTAAGCAGACGAATTTTACAAACCCAGCAACAACAACATATTACACAGATTACATGGAAACAAAAAACTTCTGATTTACAAAACACATATGGTTAATATTTAAAATCAACAGGGAAATATTTATGCCTATAAAGTTACAAAGACTATCATTTAACTTAAATTTATTTTTGATTCATGAAAGTAATAAATTGTACATTAAAAATGATTTTCAGGGTCTTCGAACGTATTTACTTTAAATGCATAAATTATGTGTATGACTTATGAGAAATACTTGGTTTTAAACTCAAGTGTACAATTTGAGAAACATTTATAGCATTTACCTCATTGGCACCATGTGGCTTAGGCAATTTGAATTAAAGCATCAGTATTGAATGTTCTGAGCCATGATGAAAAACATGTCTGACTCCTCCAAAGGTCTCTGTTCGAAAAGAGTCAGAGAAAGTTTTCTGCACATCTCTTGTGTAGAGACCAAATTTCTGGGCACTAGAAAGAGGACATGCTAACTTTTTGGTCATTTTTATCACTAGTCTTTTAGTATACTTAAAGCACCATTTTTAGATCATCTATTGTTTTTATCCTGACTATTTAATATTTCACTTATTTTCTTTCTAGAAATTATAAAAATACAGGAACTATTTTGTTTGGTGAAATTGCCCTGAGAGTAACCAGGTCACTGGTGGTCTCAGTCATGGGGTCGGGTTGGGGAAAAGGATTTTACTAACAAAAGCAACAGCCACATTTATCCCTATTTACATCATTTACATGCAGTCTATTGGGTTAAAGTGTTATTTTCTAAATTTGGGGACATAGTAGGTCATGACATAGCATGACTTAGTGGAAACAGAGGCGGGAAATAAGTGAGCAGGACTAAAAATAAGAACTAGACGAAAGATAATCCCTAGACATGGTCAGCAGAACAAAAACAATATGTAGGAAATTCAGTTGTCCAATTTTTTTAATAAAAAAATCTGAAAAAAATCCAAATTCCAAACTAATAAAATAAAAATAAAGAAAATCTGGGTCTGCCTGTTAAATAAATCATTCATATTTACAAACATATGTCAGTCAGTTATATGCCATGCGTAATACATGCTTAGGCAATCATGTATCTTTTGATACATGACTGACGAGGTATATTTCTTTTTCCCACAGTAGGTTGCCATTTCTTTCTGCTGTAGACCAGTTGACATTCAAGGCTATAGAACCCAGTCTTTCCTGCTATTTACCGATAGCTGGGGAGAGAAGAGGATTCATACCTTTCCCAAGTGAATATAATGGATTTGACTGGAATTTAAAACCGGCTCTCCAATTTCTCCCTCTGAACTGCTATCCATTACTCCACTATGCTTCATGTACAAACATATATACATGAATTCAAAAGGTTTAAAAAGTATTAAAAATAGCATTTTTGTTAAAGTCTTTGGTTTAGAAGAATGGCAACTCTGAATTCAAAATTTGTGGAGGGTCATTTGGGGACCTTGTGGCATGTCATGCACCATGTCTGTATTTGGCTCTTCAAAAAGTGTGGTTGGTTCTGCACAAAACATTCACCATTATAATCAAATCATATGTACAGGTGTCTGGCTGTCACTTTTTAGGAACTGAGTTGGTTGACCCTCATACATTGAAAAAACGACAGGAGACTCCAGTTAAAGTGTTTGGGTAGAGTTGGTACACAGAAAAAAACTGATTGAAAAAAGACTTTTATTGTTAGAAAATATTCACTGTCTTTGTTGTTGGAAAGGATTTGTTTGAGGTTACAAACTGGCTGGCCATGCTGTTGTTGTAGCTGATTCATCTGAAGTCACATGTTTCTTTCCGCACAACCTGGATCGAGGCAGTCACATATCTGCTCCTGAAAGTCAAAATCTGTGGGGTTTTATAAGAAATTTTTTCAAAAGTGGACTAGAGAAAAATAGTCTTTCAGATTTCTCTGATTGGTCAAATATTTCATATGGTGATGTTAACCAATAGACATTTTGATTTAAATGGTTTGTGTTACATTGTGGAATCTTTTTGGCATGTTTGCAAATATTATCTGTTATTGGATAGAAAATAAAGTTTGTGCATGTTTTAATAATGTATGTATATATGTGAGAATATAATTGTGTTGGAAATAGGTTTTATTTCCTATAAATCTACTCCCATAGATTAAATAAAGAAGTCAGTTTGAAATCTCTTGAAGGCCAGAAGAAAAATGTGATAATAACAACAGAGATGAGAATAATAGTCTATATGTAAGTTCTCTTCTTTGATCTTTTAAGAAATTCCTTCAATTGACTATGTCCCACCTGTACAGAGAATGTCTGATGGATGCCATTACCTGTCACTGTGGACAGCTTAAAGCTTGACTATGGGTACTTAATGTGTATGACCAAAGGCATCTTGCTAGAATTGTCTGTAGTAACAGACAAGCAACACTGGCTTAAATCACACCCACATATAATGCAGGTTGCATCAGATGTGTATATCCAATAAGTTAATGCAATACTCAGTTCAATTTCCATGATATCCGGGAACAGATGATTCACCAAGGTGTCTCTGTTAAAGCATAATTCTTTGCTGAGTTAAGTTTTATTTGATTGTAGAATTTTTTCCTAAAAATAGAAAAAATAATTTACTTGTTTTGATACCCAATTAATCAGTGCAGTTAATAATAATGTCTTTTAGAATGTAAGACTATCTCTCCCTTTCACACATACATACATATATATATATATATATATATATTATAATTATTTTTTTAAAAATATGATTCCTTCGCTACATAAGAGTTCTCATGTTTCAAAAACAAGAGCCAAAGACCTCAATATAATTATTGAAATTAAATTGAATTAAAGTATCAAGCCCTATTTCATCCTCAAGTGAAATTTACACACACACACATATATATATATATATATATATATATATATATATATATATATATATAATATTTTCATCCCATGCAAGGGGTTGCTAGGACTGAAAGAATCTGATAAAAATCATTATTAAGGAGAGAGGACAATAAAAGAACAGGAATTAAGGAAACAGAAGATGACGATTGACAATGCATTTAAATTCTTGAAGATCAAAGTTGACTGGAAAGTAAGAAGCTGAAAGAGAGTTCTGCCAACGAGAAGTGCAACAGAAGAAACTGTTAGCATTGAACTCAGGGTTACATCTAGAAATTTCAACTGTAAAATGGTAAGACCTATCTGCTAATCTAATACTGAGCTTAAATTTGTAAAGTCAAGGTACCAAAGAGGAAAACTCACCAGAACAGTACTATGAAATTGTTTATAGAAAAGGCACAGGGAAGGTACATTATAGCAGTAGGAAAGTGACTGAAGCCAAGATGTCAGGACTAATAACATTGCACACACACACACACACACACACGTATATATATATATATATATATAGACAAAAGGAAAACTTATCTTAGCCAATGCATTTCATCATCTGAGAGACTTTATCAAGGCAAATGCAATGATTTTATTTTGTAACAAGTAATTATATATAAGAGCAAAAATGTTATTAGCTTTTCAAAATTTAATTTTAATTAAAATAATTTATAATGTTTAAAAATCTTTTAAAATTCTATGTGTGATGGCCCAAAACATATGGCTTGTGGCTGCCTCACTTGACACAAGAGACTGAAAGAATACTATCCTGGAAAAAAAAACAAACCCTGAAATAACCTCACATGTTTCCAGTATGGGGAACAATGTCATTTGTTGTGGAATTGTTTGTGATAAAGTCTAGAGAGTCTACAGTGCCAGTCTTGCTTCCTCGGCAAAATGTGAATTCAACAATGCTCACAATAGATGTGTACATGTGTGGGAAGAGAGGTGTTGCGCTGGTGGATTCTTGGTGTTTATTGTCAGCAAAAAGATATGCTAGATATGGAAAAAGATGGATGTTGAAGTGATGACACTTAGCGGATAAATGTGCATTAGTGGTGTCTGGCAGTTAAATCTTTGGGTGGACAGAAGAACTGTAGAAATAGAGGCATTGGTAGCACAAGAGGATCCTCTTGGATTTGATGTACTGATTGGTGTGGATGCAATCAAGGCCCTGGGCAGGCTTTCCATTTCAAAGTCAGGAGAGGTGCATTTCCTCCGCAAGCAAACCTGCATACATGATAGAAGTAGTCTCCATTGAAGAACCTGATTTTCATGCAGAATTCGATCAGTGATGAAATGAGTGAACTTCATCATGGAAATGGAGAGATGGCAACGCAACCTGCAAGCTGTGAAACTGCATTGCAGAGTACGTCATATTGACTAAAGTTAGGAAATCCTATAAAAATGAATTGTCGATAGGTTGAAAAAGACTGGCTTATTCCCTATGACGAACGAAAATTTGCACAACCAAAAGGTCTTCTTTTGTTGATGGTTGTCATGTAACAAAACAAATGGAAGGTGTGATCTGTAATGCATTACCGAGAACTTAACATTCACATTGATGCATATACATGTTTGCATCAGCAAGGGTTAAACATTGCAGTACTGGACCTCAAATCTGCCCTACGTATAAGTGCATGTTAATGAACAACTTTGGATGTACCAGACAGCTATTTTCCTAGGCAGAAGTTACTGCCTGACTAGATTGAGTTTGGGGGCTGAATGACACCTTCTGATAATGAAATCCATTGTCAAAGCAGTTATGTCTCAGGCAGAAAACATGAAAAAGTCAACTTCAGCATATATCGATGACCTCTTCATAAATGGAGATGTTGTGTCCATAAATCACATTGCAGGCTTGTCAGACACCTTCCAATATGTTAGATGGTTGTAGGTAGCATATTTAGCGGGCATCAAGCGAAGAGCAAACATGGTATTGAAAGATTGGGACATTCAAACAATGTCCAACTTAAAAGAATACTAATGGAGACCAGTACCCAAGTGAAGCATGGTAAAGAATTTACTGTGTGGGTTGACGCAAGTTCTTTAGCAACCAGAGTTACAATGGAATCTGGTTGGTCCATTGTTGAAGATAGGTGTTGGTTGATGCCAGAGTCAAACACACAACATATTAACCTTGCAGTATTCGATGAGTCAACCTAGCCATACAATGGGAAGCAAAGACCATACACCTAAAAATGCTATGAGTGTATAATTGGCTTAGGGATATGCATGCAATGTGAGCACCAAGACTGCGGGTGAAATGTTGATCACAAGAAGGCTGCAAACCTTCTTGGAACTAGTCAAGGACTTTGCTTTGTCAGTAGACATTATCTTTGTCAGGTTGAACCAAAATAAGGCAGACGTAATTAACAGAGTCCAACGGAGTTGTGCTGCAACTAGAAGTGAATGAAGTTGAGCCAGATTAAGAAAATACACCTTCACTGTGGACATTGTGGTATTAAACAACCTACTTTGTTAAGAAGATCTCGCCCCTATCCAAGAGAAAAGAGACTATGAGATCAGCAGTTATATCCTGTTTGGAATGTCAATCAATTGATCCAGCACTGATCTGATTGGGGACAGCAGGTGTAGGGCAAAGACTTGGGGTGAACATCACCTATTATAGAGGCACTCATTACTTGAACAACATAGACTGTGGGCATTCCTGGTTTGCCATGAGAAGATTCTACTGCTATAATCCAGCATCTCACAGCAATCTTGCTTTAAAGGTGCCACCCGAGAAGGTCCTGACAGACAATGGCACAGTATTCAACAGCAGAAATTTCAGGACAGTTGCTGAAGATTGAGACATTCACTTGCAATTCCAATGTGCATATGCAACATCTGGAAACAACATTGCTGAACACTCACACAGAATCATAAATCAGATTTCTGCCAGGGAGCAATGCTCTGTCCAGGAAGCAGTGTATTGGTACAACTGGTACACCAAAGAATGCTGTTCACATTGAGACTGCTCTAGCCAATGTGTTGTACTCCTACAAACTTTAAGTGAAACATGTTGAAAACTGGAGTTACAGCAGTTTCTCCATGAACCTGGTTAGGCTATGTGTTTTTTTTTGTTTTTTTTTTCCTGGAAGACCTACCACTGTGGGCTCGGGATGTTTTTTTTTTCTCTTGGCTCTACATTGCAACTGTTCTTCATCACTTTAGCCTCTGATGTCAGTCACCGGCCGTCATGTGACCATTGTGACTATCTCAATGAAAGTGAGAGAATTACTGTTTGTATTCCTACACAAGCATTTAGCAAATTTTTCATTTAAATTTCAGATATTTGAATAAATTTCAATAAATTTCCATTGATAGAAAGACAATTTCAGTATAGTTTACAGCAGTGCTTCTCAAACTATCTGATATGGCGGACTGGCATTTTTTTTTTCTCAATGTGTCACGTACCTGTAATATTTTGTGGTAATTATTAATTTTTGCAGAAAACAATATATATAATGAATATAATAAAAGTTGACTATTTTTTATCTTCCATTTATTTTGCAAAAAATAATTCAATATCAGAACATATAAAAATAATAAAACATAAGAAGTTTATTAAAAAAAAAAACCAATTCTATAATCTTTACAAATGATTCCTTAGTATGGCTTAGACACTGGCCACAAACTGGTTTGTGTACTGGCACTGGTCTGTAGACCACCATTTTGAGTAGCACTGGCTTACAGCACTGTGAAATTATAAGAAAATTCCAAAATTAAATTCATTATAAACAGTGCATATGACTAATACAAAATCTTTGTTATTCTTTGTTAGATAAAATTTGTTTAACAAAATTTGTAACTAAAGTTTATGCACTGAATATAAACAAATCAAGTTTCATATACTCAGTGAAATTTGGCTTCATTGGAACATCTCAAAATATGACTTGGTAAAAGGAAGAAAGAAGCAATGTTTTCCAGTTTGCTGGCATTTAAATTATCCACAATAGAGCAGAAAGTAATTTGATACAAGAGGAAAAATTTGTGCTCCTTTAAAAATTTAAATATGTTGGGTAATTTAATTATGCAACCTACGTACTTGAAATTTGATATAAATTTGTTACTTCTCATGAATGTAAGAATTTAAAAGTTCTTGGTTCCATGATTAAAAGTTCATTTACAAAAATGTTACAAGATTGTGACTAAAAATACAAGACTATATCATCTTAGAAATGGGATTTTATTTAAACTCTATTAATTCAAAAAAATGATTTTTTATTTTTCAGCATTAAATGTTAATATTAAATTAGAAAAAAATCTTGATACATTTGTTTTTATTTTGTTTGTCACTTTGGTTATTTTAAAAAGACACCATAAATATTTTTATTTACCAGAAGAAGGCTGAGTGTTGTAATAAAGAACAAGGAAATTAGCCAATGTTTGGACTGTACCATTTTGTGGAAATACCTTCTTTTTTTTTTTTTTTTAAACATTTGTATTGTCAGCATTATAGAAAGTATTTCAAAGGAAATATTTTATTAAAACTATGATCAAAAAATATTTCTTTATTTTGTTTAATTGTTATTAAGGATTTGAGTGTGTTCTTGAGTAGATCATTAATATGAAGTATTAAGAGGTTAGGGTAGACACCAGCACAGAGACTGGCTATTAACGACGATCTTCATAGACCTGCCTGAGAGGACTCTCCTAGTAATGCTGTAGTTGATCAGTTTGTGTAGAAACACCTTCATCAAAGACCTTTGAGATATCTAGGGGGACAACTCTTGAGAGATTTATTATCAAACAATTCTATCACTGATTCTATGCATAATAGTTAAGACATCGGCAATGGACCTTGAAGAGTGAAAGCCATACTGTTTGTTGCTCAGGAGTTTGTTTTTGTTGAGGAGTTTAAAAACATTTTTTCTTTATGATCGCTTCAAAAAGTTTACTAATGAAACTAAGGAGGTTGATGTGGAGGAGAGTTCACCTGCCTTTTTGAACACGGGGCACACACTAGACACCTTCCATAAGCTTTCATCAAAGTAGCAGTTAAACTATTTTCAAAGATTCGAGACAGTTCTGGGTGAAGGTATTTGAGAAAAACTACAGGAATCTTGATAAGTCTGAAAACCTCCTGTGCCAATATAGATTTATCACAAATCTTGTGCTTCATCAGGTGTGGGAAGTTCAGTAAAGGGATGGTCTTTGGTGTCTAACCTAAAGTCAGAAGCAAAGTTTATATCAAAGGGTTTAGACCCTATCTGACAAGGGTAAAACAAACTCAGGGTCATTTATAATTGAGAATACACACTTTGCTGCTACTAAGCATAGTATTTGCAATTTTCCAGAATCCACAAGATGAAAGTTTTTTATTATCTACTTTGCCTTGGACTGCTTGTGTATAGCTGCTCCTTGCATTTTCTAGCACTCTCTTGCAATGATTACATGCAGCTGTAAATCAGACAAGGTTTCTGCTATACCATTCTCTTTGATGAAGTTGGTAATAATGATTCTTGTGGACCAACACCACAACACATTCAGCTCTTTGGCTATTTTAGGATTTGTTGTGAAGAATACTGCTTTACAGAAATATAAAAGTCACATTTTGACAGTCAATGCAGATCTCTGTGATCATTTGGCATTTTTAGTGAAACATTCTACAGATAAACCACATTTTCCTTGAATATATAAAAACTGCTGTAGAATTGTTCCACCTTGTCTGTCAGTAGACTTCTGTTAATGTCTACTAGGTTGGCATTGTATAGAGCAGAATAAAAAGAAAGGCCCCAAACCCTATCTTCTTTCACTCCCCATCCACAGGTTACCCTAGTGACAAGACATGTCTCATTTCCCCTATGGGATGACTTCTCAATACCAACCAATCCACATGTTATATTGTATACAACAGACTACACTATCTCCTGTCTAAAATAACTCATGCAATCATGTTAATATCTCCATAACAACTTATTATATAAATATTTGTCTCTCTCCAGGGCTCTACCGACAAATTTACTTTTAGTTGACCTTTGACAACTAAATATTTTCATTTACTAGCCAAATCCATGTAATGTTATGAATAAAACAATTCCAGGTGAAGTTTTGTTTTATTTTCTAATTCTCTAAGACAATACAGACAAAATTTACGGGAGGAAATTTAGAAATTTCAAGAACAATTACATTCAGTGGTACTGTTACCTGGCAAATATCACTTAGAATAATTCAGTCAACTGACAAATACATGTTTGAAGATCTCATCAGTTTCAATATTAGTTACTAAACTTGAAGCAACAACCTCATAAAGACATTACATTCACTTCAATTGTTACCTGGCAAACTTTGAAAGGTGACATTTAGAAATATTCAGTAAACTTACTGACAAAATTTAAATGCAAATTTGAAGTCTTCAAGATTTCATCAGTTTCAATATTACTAAATAACCTCAAACAAAAAGATCATAAATACATTATATTGAATCTAGAAACTGTAGAACTGTCAAATCAATAGCTTGTGACTCTAAATCTTTTTGTTTTCAAACAGTACTGCTTTGTCCTTACACTTTCGATCAACAGACACAATGTTAGCTGGCCAGTCACACTGTCCTGGTCCCCCAGCAATGCTTCTCTTGCTGTTTGCCATTCACTTGTCAATGGATTTCTCTGGGTTGAATTCAGCCAGATCTGGACCTTCAGAAGAAAGCAAGATTAAGTCTGACAGTCTCTGTACAGACAAGCTGCTCTGTATGTTGCTTTTTATTTTCTTCCGTGCAGAAAAAGCTCTCTCACACTCTGCGAAACTGATTGGAAGAGTGAGCATTATTCTTACAAGATGATGTACATTGCAGAAGCCAGTCTTGTATGGGTCCTTGGTCAGTAGGATTTGCCACAGATCAGAATAAGACTTGTCCCTGAAAGTATTTGCAACAAAGAATTTCATGTCTCCCCATTCCATCTGAACAACTTCCATATTGCATCCTGCAGCCACAAGAGGTTTTCCAAACCAGTCACAAATAATGTCTATTTCATGATTTCCAAAATGGACAAGTTCCCTTTTGCATTCTGGCCATGTGTCATGATTGAACACCTTAATGAAACTTTTCACCACACCTTGAGCATCTACACTTGTATTTGTTCCCAACAGATTTTGAAACCTTGACTCTAGTTCTTTGATTGTAATGTCAACTGTAGACTCAACATGCTTCTTTAGTTTTTCTTTGGCCTCATAAACAGGACTCCCGGTCATTTCAACTCCTTGAAATTTTGGATTACCCTGCAAATTTTCAGACTGTTGTTCTTCAATACACAGGATAAACTTTTCATACATTCTCCCAGGAATGTATTTTTCCTTCATACTTGAAACATTTTCCATACAATCCTTAATTGATGCAACTGCTACAGTAAAATCAGATTGTTTGCCTGTAGTTTTAGACTGAGCAAAACTAGCTCGCCAAATAGATCGGATACGAAATGGCAAAATGCAGTGAATACAAGATCCTTTAATTACTTGTTTATTTTCTTAGCTCTACCAGCAATGTCTGCATTTGATGATGTTGCTGCAAGATTTTCCATATGAGTGTAGACTGCTGTGTATTGACCATGATCCTCAGCCAAATGACCATCTTTCTTTCCTTGGAGAAAGACTATCATTGCCCTGTCTACATGGGGAATCCATCTGGTACCCTTCACTGGCCCTGGTGAGTAGATTCTTGTTTCAAGTTCTTCTCCAATGATCTTGAGTTCTCTCTTGCTCTTTGGACTGAAGTGGTAAGTCTTCTATATCAAATGTAGACAGTCATTGACAGACTGCATAAATAGAAGTCTGTTTTTGTAGTTTCAATAGGGCTAATTCAAGCCTATGTGCCATACAATGAAAGTCTGTGAGATGGGGAACTTCCTGCCTTAACAGTGACACAACACCATTCCTCTGTCCTGTATTCACATTTGCCCCATCTGCACAAAACCCAACAATTCTCGATGACATTTCATGATCACTGATCCCCACTTTTGAAAGAACAGATTTAGTTGCAGAGATAATGCCTTTAGCATGGCCATGTTCAATGGCAATAACTTCAACAAGTTTATTTTCTGCTTTGCCATTCAACACTGTTCTCACATAAACTGCTTCATTTTCTGACACAGAGCTGTCAGTGGCACAATCAATCATAACTGACACATAATGAGAGTCACTGATAGATTCTAATGTCTCATCTCTGATCGTACTTGCAATAGTAGACATCATTTCACCACACCTAACATCGTTAGTGTATGCAGGTGTCACAGGTAGCCCATTTTTGTATTGAAGTAAGAGTAGGGGCTTGAGTTTTCTAAAGGCCATTTCTTCCTTCCCTATACAATAAACTGTGTTAAATTTAACTTTCAAATCTGTCAAATCCTTTTCGTTTGATTTGATTTCTACATCGAGAAATTTCTTGGCAATGTGAGACTTTTCAATTGTGTGTTTGCTTGTTTTATTAATGATAAAATCGCGGCACTTGCCATGTCTAAGACTTTTACTATGAGCAAGGACGTTTTCACGTTTAAATTTAGTATTACCATCTACAAAATCAGTTTTTCCAGCCAAAGTTAAACCAGCCCTACGACAAAAATCACAATACATCGTGTTATTTTTCTCTATCGTAATGAAGCCAGGCGAAAGTTGACAACCAAACTTGTCGGAATTCTCGTACAATGGACGGCTTACTTTCATTTTGTGTGTCATCATTACTTTGTTTATCATTCGGGTCATTCTTTTGAGTCTCAGTTTCATTCAACATTTCTACTTTGTTCGATTTTGTGAAGAAAGCCGATATCGGCTTTAGTATTGTTTTCTTCGTTGTCATGTTTCTTTAAATTTTTGTGCATGCTCAGAAAGATGAATGAAACATGAAACTGCAAATAAAATGTGTGCTGTCGTCGTCAAAATGCCAATTAATATCTTGTATATTGTTCTATTAAACCTTTTATTGTTTAAATAATTTGACTTTGCTCGTTTTATTAAAAAAAAAAAAAAAAAAAAGGTTGAACAGACATTTTTCACTCAATAATGAGCTTTGGAAGATTGTCGGTGAAAAAAAACACAGTCTCCAAAAGATAAGCGTTTTATTATTTCTAGTCACCACTTGGAAAAATCACTGGCAAATGCGACTGTTTCACTCGCAACGTAGAGCCCTGCTCTCCAACTCCAAGAAAATATCTCGGTTTAACAAACAAGTAAATGACTTGATGCAACACTTCATACTTCCAAAATATTTCACTTATTTCTTCTCAAGTGATTCAATAAAATGTAAAATTAAATTAATCTCTTTAATGATGCATTTATATCAAATTTTATTTAAACTTCAATTTTCCCATTTAATATGAAAGATATCAAATTAAAAAATAATACTGGGTTAAATGTTTACTGTAAAATATAATCTCAATTCTAATTGTGAATTGGATATTTTTATAAGCTTCATTTCCTATTTATAAGCAAATATATTGTGAAGAATAAGTCATCCAAAATTATATCTCACTAAGATCTCAAAAAAAAAAAACAAGAAGAATTTAATTAATGATGTCAGATTTTTTTGTATATTACTTTTCAAAAGATAAACTGAAAAATGTTCTTAAACAATTTCTTTTAAAATTTTTTCTAAAAGATAAAAAAAGGAAATGAAACTGAAAAATTAACAAATATTATTTATTGATTTTTATCTTGAAACAATGATTCAAATTAATAGATTATTTTTTTTCAGTTTTCATATTGTCATTTATTCAGTCCTGATATTTGTTGTTTAAAAAATTTCATGAAAATCAGTGCTAAAAACTCATTTTAGTTGTTGAGAAAATTCAACACAAAACAAATTGAAAATCATTATAAGTCTGTGTTTTAAGAGTCTGGTATACAATGAAAAGGTGCTTTTTTTTTTAAAGTTCTATTTTATTTATTTTAATCTAAAAAACTTTTTATTTCATTCAGAACTTGAGGCTTTATATTTCATGAATATTGTCTTTTATTTCAGTCTCTTGGTCATTAATAAAATATTGTAAATTACTTACCACTTTTCTTTTTAATATATTTTAATTGTGCCTAAAATAGATCTTATTTCTAAGAAAATGGCTTTCCATGATAAATTTTACAGATGATTTTGGGTCCCCACTTCAAAATTTAAGGAAAACTGAATTTCACTGTCAAAAGTATTGAAGATTTTTTCACATTAAAAAAAAATATTTAAAAATAGTATGTTACATTCTGATTTAATGTTCTTTTACAATTGACCAAACATCTTTTGCCTCTGATTAATCAAGGATTTTATTTACTCAGGCCATGAAATGATCCCCCATACCAAGAATGCTAATTGGAAGGCTGTTAATTCTTGATTTATCTTCACCATTTTCAAGACAAAGATTAGGAAAATCAACATTGACATGGTGCCTATAAAAATGATGAGGAGGCTATAAAATTGGATTTTTGTAATAGACTCCTGTTCTTCATGTAGAACTTGTATATATGACCCATTGTTAAAGATGCTAGAAAAATGTTTGGTTTCTTTTATTGCTCCAGAAGGTACCAGATACCTCCTGCCATACTTTATCTTTACAGAAGCTAAATCAGAACGACAATTTCGTATTGCTACCACATGTGGATTGGAGCATCCCAATCCTTACTTTTCAACCTTGACAGAGTTCAAAAGCATTTACACAGCCATATGGGTGATAAATTGTTTTACACCCTACAAGCCTTTTCCACAGATGAAACTTTGCTAGTCTCTTGTTACTCTATAGCTATTTACATGGCAAATATTCAGACAAAATATATTCCATAGTTTCACTGGTTCAGAGCTTTACATCTACAACTTACCATGTCATATACATTGCGACAATCCATCCCCCTTTGCCTTTATATTCCATTGGTAAGGAAGAAGTTCTATGCAGTTTCTTTACCAGAACTATTACTTTGTGGAATAGACTCCTGAAAGGATGCTTCCTCAATGACGGCAATCTCTTCAAGTGCAGGGTCAGATGTTGTCTATCCTTCATATGCTAATAATATGCACTTTCTATTTCCTCCATAGTGGATCCCCTGGTGGGGGCACTATATAACATGGCCTGAGTGCTCAAATAATTATATGTCACAAGAGGCCCACTAACATTTTAAAAATAAATGACGTGAAATCTGAAAGGCCAACAAGAGGAAAACAAATGACAAACTTAAAATTTAATACAAAATTTATTTAGAATATCGACGAAATTCCTTGTAGGTTAAATTTGCATGCAAGTCCATAGTTTGAAATTTTAAGTTCACAATGTCGGGTGAAAGTGTATGGAATAGGTTATTTGAAATCTAGATGATATAGCCAAAGAGAAGAAAGTTCCATTTAAAAGTCCGGTGCTGGTGTTGAGTAGTTACTGGTCAAGTTCATTGGTGAACATTCTGTAGTATTTTAACCGAAGTGTACAGAATAGGTTGTTTGAAGTCTGGATGATATAGCCAAGGAGATAAAAGTTCAATTTAAATGTTCTGTGCTGGCATTGCATAGTTACTGGTCAAGTCCAATGGTGAACTTTCCATAGTATTTTAACTGAAGTGTACATAGTAGGTTGTTTGAGTCTGGATAACATGCATACAGCAATTTCCTAAACCAGTTGAGTTAGGTTGACAGGAAAGCCAGAAGCAGGGACCTAGTGTAGCAGGAAGTTCAGGACTATTGTAAGTAGATCCATTAACACCAATCAACCAAGTGAGTTAGGTCGAGATAGTGTTGCTGGAAGTAGGGAGCTGTGGTAGCCAGAAGTAGTAAAGGCTCAGAATGCTGGAAGGTAAGTGTCTGTGGTAGCTGGAAGTAGCAAAGGTTATGAATGTCGGAAATAAGAGTTCATGGTAGCCAGAAGTAGTAAAAGGGCAAGAGTACCAGAAGTAAAAGTGGATAGGAAAGCCCAACTAGCATCCAGTTGGCAGATAAAAAGAAATGGGAATGTAACTCAATCCAAGTCCCCTGGCTTACATTTCTCCTCCTCCTCATCCCTCTTTCCCTGCTTTGAGTTCTGCGAGAAGTTGCCAGGTTATATGGAAAGACAGTGTAAATTTTAATTGGTCCTGCAAAGTACTAAAAATCTCAAGAAAAATAAACTGAGATGTGCTTGAAATATAAAAGTATAAAAATGTTCACAAAGTGCATTACAATTACATTCATAATACTGGAAGAACTATAAAGTCATGAGGCTTATTATAAATGCAAACGAACTTAAATTGAAGGGGGGGAGTGTGGCGATGCAATGAAGAAAAGGTTAATGTCATAGCATCTGCTCCTGGTCATGTGGACGGAATACCTCCTTTCACACCCTTCAACAACCTCATTCAGTAATTCTCTACATTAAGTGACTCTTGAGCCTTGTATTGAGTGAACAATAATATAAAAAAGAATATGTGGGCCAAAGAAAGAGAAAATGGTTTCAAGTTCTTAATGAGAAATTTTAATGTGAAAATAAATATTCATATCAATCGATATAATTGTGTGATGGGGGGGGGGGTAGATAAGAAGACAAGAAATAAGGGAGGAAAATCAGGAATTGCTTGTAGACACTTCTGTGGAGTAAAGGACTTGGTCATTTCCCCCGAGGTCTTTTGGTGATCCTCTGACTACCTTACAAATTTGGCAGACGTTCAAATGATCACTGCAGGACAAGAGTGACATGGATGCATTGTCAGCTTCTTTTTTTTTTTTTAAATAGATCTGTCCATCATTTATGGGTGTGGCTTTTTGTCGAGTCATGGTGAAGAGCAATAACAAGATATTGCCATCAATTCTTTATAATGTATCGTAACTCAGGGATTTTTGTTTTGTGGAATAAATGCTGTTAAAATTCAAATATTCATAAAAAAAATCATGTCATCTGTCAATCTTGTGCAAAACCAACAAATGATAAATGCTAGAAATGTGGAACAAGAATTTTTATGTCATCCATCAGCCTTTTGTTTGTTTGTTTTTTGAAATGCTAACTATTTTGTTATACATTAAAATATAAAGATGTGATGTTAAAATTGTATTTTTACAAATACTATTATCATTTCTTTTAAATGATTGTCTGAGACAATCTTGCTTTTTATTACAACTTTTCTATCAGTCTATAGTGCATATTAGAAAATAAAGACAGAACATTTTGGCTCATCATTTTATTAATGTCTTCTTGTAGTGTATGATTAGTCTCTTCTTTGCATGTAAGTCCACAGTTTGATCTGTAGTAGATTTTGTAATTTCATTTCCGTGTCTGCTATCAGTACTGCGTCATCTGCATATCTTATGTTGTTAAGATTTTGGCCACCAATTCTAAATCCTGGTAGGGTTTCCAATTCTCTCAGAATTGCCTTTCTGTATAGGTTGAACAGGTCAGGTGAGAAGACGCATCCTTGCCTTATGCCCCTTTCTATTTTTGTATTTTCACTGAACTCATTCCCTATGTGCATTCATGCTGTTTGCTGCCAGTATAGGTTCTTGATTATTCTGATATCTTTCCCAAATATATCAAGGTTGCTGAGCAGTTCCATCGGATCCTTGTGGCGTACTTTGTTGAAGGCCTTTGTGTAGTCTATGAAACGGTGGTACAAGTTTTTTTTCAAAAGTCTTGGTAAATTTTTTTTTTTTTTTTTTTCACATCTATTACCCACTACTTACTTAATTTTATGAAATTTCAAGAAATTAAAATTCCACCCTCTTATTTATATTAGTTAAAAGTAGGACTTCTTGGAGAATATAAATCATCAATTTCTTTTTGTCAAATAGAAACACCATTTACCAAAAATCTACTCTGAATCCTAAAATAAAAATTTCAATAAAACTGACATTTATAAAAGCAATTAAAAGCTTTTCTAATAAAATATATTAAGGACACTATTTTTTTTTTTCATGATGAATAATGAATTTCACAAATTTCTCATTTTTTTTTAAATTTTCTATATTAATTTCACTCTTTTAGATGATATTATTATTAAAATAAAAACTATATTTACTAATCATAAATGCAAAAGCTTAATACAAATCATCAAACACTAATATTTTTAAAAGAATTTTTAATTTTAATTGCAATATTTTAAACTTAAAGTAAATAATATTTGTTTAAAGTCAGATTAATTATGCTTTAAATCAGCTAATATTCCTCAGACAAAGTTTCAGAAAAGTATATTTTATTTTTGGAAGATTTTTAATAAAGAGAATTACATTGCAATGAAAGACAATTAAAAAAGGGTACTAATCAACTATTTTAGAAAAATAAAAAGAAACTCTTTAAATTTAAATTAGTTTTTGAAATATAGCAAAATAATTTGCTTATTGGGAATATTAAATTTAATCTATTTGCTAAAATAAAAGCGTCAAGTAAGATTTTTCCTTTTTAAAAATCTATTTTAAATTTAAGCTATCGCATTTTTTGTGAGGTCCTTAATTTAATACCCCTTTATTCTGCCAATAATTTATTTCCGCATAAGACTAAAATATAGTAGACATTTCAATAATGCATTTAGGCAAAATTTTAAGCAATGAAAAGTTTTCACATTTTTCTGTATTATGAAAGATATCAAAATGAGAACATTGTCCAAGGTCTTTAAAATGGTATTTTTATAATAAAAATAACTCAAGTTTCACTTAAATTTTAACGCCTGTTTTTGATTTGATTTGAAGAAAGTTACCTTCAGGAACTTGTATTGCATGTTTACATGTAAAATTTGTGACCTAACTTATAGATAGTATATACTTTCAGTAAAATTTAAAACATTGGTAGAATGCAGTGGAAAAGAAAAATAATAAGGTAGAAGATTTAATGATGATGACTAACTGATCTGAATTTAGCATTTGATGACTCGCTCAGTGAGAACATAACTTTCAAATTGACCTTTCCCATTTTTATAACATTTGAATTGTGACCTTATCTAAAAAATAAGTAGAAAAAAACAAGTGTAAAAGTTTTATTTGGTTTATTAATTTTTTGGTTCATTCATTCATTTGATTGTTTAAAATGAAGAGTAAATATTAAAAAAAAAACCCAAAAACTGACAACGAAAAAAAAAAGCCATCAGTAAAAGCTACGATAATAGCACCATCATGAACACTGTGCTTTCGTGTTTGTTCTCCACTCAAATATCTTGTTGTTACATACAGAAAGCAAAAGAAGAAAACATCACAAGCAACACATCATTTGTGAGGAAAGAAAAGATTCCTGTTGCATTCATTTTTTTTTTTTAATACTTTATTTGATTATTTTTAAATACTTAATCATTGTTTTCCATCTATACACATTTGTAGATGTATACACGCTCACACACACACACACACACACAGACATATACAATGCACAAAGTGGGACAGAAATGACCCTAGCATACATTAAAACAAGTCATAAAAGGTGAGAAAAGAGACTGGAATACAAGAAATTTTACAAAGTTTAAAAAAAAAAAAAAAAGATACAAATTTGTGTTTTTACATTAAGCCTGCACTGCATGACCTTTTTTTTGTTTAAAGAGAAGAAGAGAACATTGTGAGTCAAAGAAAGTCTATTAACAATAAAACCGTGGAGAAATTTCAAAAACACAAAAAGCCACTGAAATCATTGAACAAGTAAAATGGAAATGTGAGAAACATTTTTAAAAAAAAATTGAAGATAAACAAATTTAAAGTGACCTTCACAGACTTTATTTACAGAATATGAACCTGCCATTTTAATTTTCAGTCATTCCTGTGTTGAGAAAAGAAGAAAATGATTTTGCCTATGTTAATGACATCAAATGAAAAGTCAGCCTGATATAAATTTAAATAACTTCAGGTTTTAGTGTTGACTGGGATAAAAATTTCAATTAAAATAAGAATATTTCAAATGAACACATTTCTTAAAAAAATCTTTGAATGAGATTTCCGTTTATAAAGAATCTTTATAAGTGAAACACTTATATTTGCAAATCCCATTTTGAAATTTTTCAAAATCTATATATATCATTTTTTTTTTTTTTTTTTACTGTGCAAAGTTAAATAATTTTTTTTTTTTACAATCTTTTTTCCTTTTCCAATATTTATTAATTTTCAAAAGATTTCTTATTGACAAATATTTTCCAAATTTTAGAACAAAAGAAAAAAGTGTATTGTTTCCTGAATAATAAGGATCTTAGCAGCCATTTTGAAACGCTTGATTTAGAGATATTTAAAAAAAAAAAAATAACAAAACAAAATATACAGGTATCCTTCAACATTAAGATTGTACTTTTTTTTTCAGAGTTCAACACAAACTAGAATTATCCAAAATGTTTGAAATTTCTACCAATATATATATATATATATATATATATATAGATATATATACTTCACTTTTATTCTGATTAACTATAAATAAAAGTTTTAGAATTTTATTCAAACATTTTATTTATAGCTTATCAACAAATGATTTAAGATATATTTTTGCAAGACATAAGAGTTTCTTCACAAAAACATATACTGATCTAAATAAATTTTACAATAGATAACATTCATTTTTATCAGTGACCATGACTGCAAGTGAACCCCCCCCCTCCCGCCACTTTTTCTTTGAACCAGTGCTGAGATATCGCCGGAAACTTAATGAGCCAACTAAAGGTTGTTAATATTACATATATATGTAAATCGAATAAAAAAAATGATATATAAAGAAAATAGATTAATAAAAATGATTTATAATTGGTACACAATGAAGAACTTTGAAAAACTAAATCAATGAAAATTTTCAAATCTTTTTTATATAATTATAATTGAAATTACATGACATTTCGTTGTCTTAAAGTTTGGATTATTTTAAATGTTTTTTTCCCATTTTGGTTTTCTGTAAACTGCAAACAAGCATAAATTTGACACTTAAAAATACTGGCAAATAATCCATTTCAAAAAAAAAAAATTACTAAATATATCACAAAGTTTCAAATATTTAAAAAAAAAAAAAAAAAAAAAAATTATTAATTATTAATTTTATTTTTGTAACAGATGAAAACTGTCACAAAGAAAATAGTAAAAAACTGTCAACTGATTTTCAATAATCAGTTTAGATAATGAGATTAAAAATAGAATAAAAAAATATTAAAATAAAAAAAAAATTGGACCTTCAATGTTTTTGTGGCCCAAACCAGCAGCAGAAATCCTTTAATGTTTGCCTTCCTTGATTCTGATTTATAAAGAGATAAACAAATAAATAAATGCATTAAATAAAAAGCAGAAATTATTTTCTATCCCCACCCAACTTCTTGATTGCAATCAACTGAGCTAAATTTGTTTGGAGGATATCTTCCCCATCCAATATATGTGTGTGTGTGTGTGTGTGAGCATGAAAACTGACAGTCACCATGCAGTGTTGATTCTTATATCCATATACATTATGTAAAAGCATAAAAAAATTCTTGTATGGACATGAAAAAAAAAATACGAAAAATAATTTATTCTCATAAGATTAGGTGTGTGCAAAATGTTCCAGTCAAATCTGTCTTTCAAGTGTGTTGGGTCTCTAGTTTTGAAACAGAAGTTCTGGAACCTTATTGCATACACCTCATATATTTGTGTTGCTGCAAAAACCAATAGGTGTGTTGCCAACAAATCCTTTGTCCAATGCTAACCCTGTGGGAACTAAATTATGAGCATCACTAAACCAGTAGTACTTTACTATACCTCACCAGAGGGTGTGGTAATGAAAATGCAACCACCTCAGATATTTTTGTATTCACAACTTTTCGGTTAGTGTTTGTGAATTCAGAAAGAAAAAAAAAATGATTCATTGACATAAGCTCTGAATTACTTCATCAACTGACAAAAGCAACATAGTCACAAACTCACAAATTTATATGCCGTCAAGTTAATAACCTTAACAGTCGGTCCAAGTTCTGTTATGAAGGCCAAATTGAACTTAATTCAAAGAGTCATTTTACTAATTGAGTAATTGGGATCCTAGATTTGTAAAAAAAAAAAAAAAAAAAAAAAAAAAAAAAATCAAATACCTTTACTTTTCAAAAAAAAAACAAAAAAAACTAGGGCTCTATGAATTTTTGAAATGACTGTAGCCATTCAGAACCGTAACATTATTTCCATGGAAATAAAACAATAATTAGAATAACAATAATTTTCTTACACTATCATTGTCATTTCTATAAAAAAAAAAATTTATATTTTCTATAAAAAGCCGAAATATAAATAATTTCTTGGTCAACTAATACAAATTGTATAAAATGATTTTCTATGCATTTATTTGATTCTAATGAATAGCAAAAGTGTTTTTGTAAACAACACCACTATTATGTCACCGATTTCCCATAAAAATCAACAGAATTTTAAATAAGAAGTTCCTGAATATTTGTTGTTTACTTTTTAAATTTTCCAATCTGATTGTCTTCATGAAATACTGTGAAAAATTCTACTATTCTTTAGGCAATTCCAAGAAGACCAGTTCAACATGCGTTTTCGTGATGGCTTCAAGATTCTTGGTGAGAATAAAGTCATGTCATTCTTGGTCATTTATCAAATTCATCTTTTCCAAATTGAGTGTGACTCTAAAAGAGACAAGAGATTTGTTTCTTCACCAATAAGTAAGCCATCATTGTCCCTTGGGAAGAGGAAAATTTTTTTTTTTCATGTGAAGCTCATGTAGCATCTACAAATCTGAAAAGACTGAGTTATACACTCAGTCTCATTCAATTAGAATGCACCCACTAGGAAAAACAAGGCTGGGAAGATGACATTAGGAGACACCATTTATGGAACATTATATATAGAATTTTCCCATAAAACAACAGAATAAACTTTATGTGAAATTTACCACCTTTTTTTTTTTTTCTTACAAGGGAGATAACTTCTATTTAGAAAGTAATTAAATTGAGTTTCTCATCTTAAAGCACTATCTCCTTACTCAAAGCCAAATTACTATCATTCATAGATAATAAGATGTGGCTGATCCTTTTTTAATTTCATGGATCAGTTTAATATCCTGGATTCAATATGTCCTTCAGATTGCATGCTCTTCATATTTTTGTATATGAGCTTTGTTTTTTTTATCTCTTTTTGACTGCAATCTCGTTTTGCTACGTTTTATGTGTAGCCGATAGGGAAGAATAGATTCCACAATTAATTTTTAATTTAGACTTGTCTTAAACTGGTTGCCAACCAAGGCTATAAAGCCCAGTTTGCCCTACTCTTTAACCCATTACTGGGGAGAGAAAAGATGGATTCATGCCTTTTCCAAGTGAACATAAACTGTCTCAGCTGAAAATTGAATTCTGTTTGCTATATTCTGCATTGTTAACCATTAAAACACTTGTCCATTCCATCAGTTCAATATATTGATAACATTTGTAAGCCATATTTATTGCAATTTAAAGAAAACTCATTGGTCATAAGAAAACAAATATTTCTACAAAATATTTAGTTTAAAAATGCCAGACATTTTTTGAACCAAGTATAAAAATAACTCCAAGAAACATTTTTGCAAGTAATGAATATTTGATTAACAAAACGCTATTTCAATGTTTATTTACATTCTCCTCATTAAAAGATGACTGGAATTGACAAAGGGAAATCTATATAGGCAAGAGGAATACCTCTAGTCATAAAATTCGAATTTGTCGATGTGTTGCTAAAAGGGCATAAGTGCATTTTTTGTGAAATGAGAAATTTTTTTTAAAAGGGCCTAAATCAACATACATCCTATTTGTATAATACAAGGTTTTTAAAATTGGGGCTTAACTTCACAAAAGGACTTTGTCTCAAGATATTGTTTGTCATGTTTATAGAGATCAGTTTATTCATTTCAAAAATGGAAAACTATGCAAAAAGGGCAAATGTCAAGTTACACCCTTTTAGACTCACACCAATGAATTATGAAATGGGGAAAAAATACAGAAATCAAAGTATCAACTAAATAAACCATTTTTTGAATTTTCTAATCAAATTTTTCAGAATTCTATTTATTCTTTATTTCCAAGTCTAATTATTCTCAGAATTTACATTTCAATATTTCCAAGTCAATTGGCCATTCTTGACAGAACATGACTTTTTTTATTCCAGTTCTGAAAAAATCAGAATCTAAATGCTTTTAAAATTTAATTTAATTTATTTGATTCTGAAAATTTGTTTCTTTTTAAAATTCAAACATAGTAAAACCCTCCCCGAGTAATCTAAACAAAAAAAAAAAAAATTCAACTTTGTAAAATTACTCAGTGTTATTCAACCAAATTGAATCAATGAAACAATTTTGCTTTCTCAATCACTTGATGTAATTAATCCCATGCAACAGCCGGATACAGATTAATTTTGTATTTTGAAACAAAATGATCATATTCATAGAAAATACAAAATCTTAACTTTTCTCATTATTTCCAGATTTCAGCAGTAATCCACAAGCACCAATGAAAAAATAGATCAAGGGTTAATTAAAAGTCTGGGATTTGGCTTAACCAAAATGAAGAAAAAAGACTCAAGAAAAAAAAAAAAAATCAATTGGTTAATCATATATATATATATATATATAGCTAAATAGCTGGAAGAAAAGCATCCAAGAAATGGGCAAATATCAGTTTCAGGAGTGATTGTTCAAAGTGATCGGTATGGTCTACTCACCTGAAAAGTCTAATAGTAAAATTTTGGGTTTTCATTGTCTGTTTGTTGTGGTGACCTAAAATCATTGAGTTTAGTCTCATATTAGATAAGTTGTAAAATTTTGTTATATTTCATTTTGCTGGTTAGTCTTTGCCTTTAAAAGCGATTGATACAACCTACTCAAATCTTAGAAGTCCAATCCTTATTAAAAGGCCAGTGGATATCACAAAAAGACTGAATAAGAAAGGAAGCCAAAATACTCAGCCTGGCCCACTTTACACAATTACAATAGTGATGATTGTTTAGAAAATCCAGATTTGGTCAAATCAAGGATTTTTCAGCACCTCCTGACAAATAAACCATATGCAAGAAATTTAAACTTGTTTTAAAAAATGATTTTCGTATATTAAAAAATAATGTATTTTCTAACTGAATTAAGTCATTTTGAAAAGGACAAATTACACAAAAATCTGTTTATTTTTTGTGACTTGAGAACAAAGATTAGAATGATTTAATTAAAATAAATTTTTTTCAGCAAAACTTCTATTTTCTATCACTTTTGTTTGCTGTATTTTCAAACCTGCCTAAGCTATAAGAAATTGTTGGATTTTAATTTCCTTTCATCATTAAAGCTAATATAAAAAATATTTTCTAGAAAAATTAAAGTGTCTTTTGCTTTTGAAACAGATTTATTGGTCCATTCTTTCTCTTGATGTCTGACTGATAAAAGTTGTAGCAGAAATTAAATGCAGATGGAGCTGCTACTGATAATGAGACAAATTTTAGTGTGTTGTTTCTGTAGAAAGAGCGTACTTAACTGTCATGCCAGAACAGAGTCGGTGAGAACCGCAGGATGTCTGGTTATGTAGAAAGTGTCTACCAGCTTTGCCATGAAATTGTTCGGACAGAGAACTGCAAATGATTCCTTTTGCTAGCCAACTGCTAAAGTTTTAGGCTCCATAAAAGCAAGCACATTTTCTTGGAAGAGGCAGAGTGTGACAACGTGCCATGTTGATCATACAACATGATCACTGTGAATAACCAAGGATTGTTATCGATGTTATCCAACATTGTTTGAAATTGTTCCACCTTGTTTGTGTTAATGGTGTTCATTCCATACATGTGGTGTTCCTGTGTGGAAGTCTGGTTCATGCTCTCTTTATTGTGATCCTGTGTTTGAAGCCTTTATAGTTTGATTCTAGTGCTCCTGAGTTTTTGGTCTCTCCTCATCAGCAGATACCCAACTTAATAAGCAGAAAATACTTTATGCATACAAATGAAAATTGTTTCTAAAATCTAACACTAACCATTAAATGGTTATTTTCTGTTTATATGAAGTGTTTAGTAACATTAGATTAAACTTATAAAAAAACAAAACATAAAGCTTTAATGAAATTAAGGTCTATGAAAGCAAAATGATTTACAAACAGGAAATTTCCCAAGCCATTCATTACACAACTGACACAGGAAAAAAAATAAAGATTTTTCATCAATAAACAAATTTCAGTTAATTTTTGTTTGACTAAAACAATCTAAACTGAATATGGAATATAAAATATAAACATTAAGCTATCATATTCTATTGTAATTATACTCCAAAAAATCACAAAAAAATGAAACTTTTAAACCATGCTGTAACATAAAACACTGCATAACCCCCCCACCTCGAAAAATATACAATTTGATATTATAAACTAGTTGAGATACTTGGCATAAACCATATTTTTCATTTAAAATAAATATCAGTAGTTTTCAACTAAACTAAATTTATAACAATCACTGTTCTAATTTGCCAAAAATCTTAAAATGCAGAATTGTTGAAAAGAAATTTATATCCAACCTCATTCTTTAAATAACATTGTCTAAATCCTAAAAAATACCTTTTATTTCTTATCAAACATTTTGATCCCTCACTTTCTAATCCATCAGTTACATTTATTCACCATGAACATAAAGTGAGGGACCAGTTTAGGAGAATGCCAGTTATGACAGGTTTTCTAGAGCATATTTGAAGGTTATAACAGGTAGAATTTTACAAAAAAAAAAAAATGCTGTTAACCACAGGGATATTACTAAAGGTTGTGGCAGGTAAAATAGAAATGTGTTATATATATATATATATATATATATATATATATATATATATATATCCAGGTAAGATGAGAATGAACAGAGTACAATTCCAACATTCATAACATTTAATTTAAAAGAAAATAAATCATTTACTCACCAGTAATTTATAATCACTTGATGAGATGTATTTGATACATATTGAAACACAACTGCAATTGTGCAGCGATTTTGACATGTTTTTGATGTAATATCCTTTTATTTATATATATATATATATATATATATAAGAAATATACTCTTCTTAAGGTGTGCTATATTTATGGGATAAAGTGCTCAATATCAAAGATAGAGCGTGTGTAAATATAAAAGTTAACATTGAAGTCAACACTTAGAGGCGACAGGCTGTTTCATGCTAGACATAATTGTCAGGCCTGATGATTGCGTCTAGCATGAAACAGCCTGTCGCTTCATATATAATGAGTGTGTGTGCACATGAATGGATGGATGAGAGTGAGATTTATTAATCAAATATGTTCATAATATGAATACAATTTGTTGTGGTTTATTTATATATGAAGAAAGAGAATTAAAACTAATAAATATGTAAATATAAACAGTTGGCCTGGCCTAATTTTATTTTGCAAACTTTAAGATAATTAATGGCTTAATTTATTCAGAGAATGACTCCAAAGTTAAAATGACATTTTTAATTTAAATGATATTTAATGAAATAAAGTGAATTTCTGTTTGATAAGAAGATTTACAGTGAATAGAGTAATTGTAGTCAACCCCAGGTGAGGAAGAGACTGAGTATTTGAGAAAAAAACGTTTGATAGAATTCTAATCAATAAACCAGTAAATCTAAAATATATCCACAAATAAAGTTATTTACTGATTCAGATGATGGAGATTGGCTACTAAATATCCAGGGAGGGGCTAAGTTTTATATATCCGCCCACACACATTTACATAGTTTTATGTAAATCTTTTTTACATCATCAGAATAGTCCACTACATGGAGTTTGACTTATTTTGAAGATATTATTCAATGGTGAATGTTATTTGTTTGAAATTTGTGAAGAATTGAAAACAAAAAAGATTTTAGATTTAGATGGCTTATTTTACTGGCACACTAACCCCCCACCCAAAAAAGAGACTTTTGAGATTTTATAAGTACAATTACAAAATTACTTAAATATTCACATCATTTTGGCAGCAGGAACAAACTAGTTGATTTATAGGAATAAATCATTTTCATCATGTGTATATATATATATATATATATATATATATATATATATATACACACACACACATACACACTAATGAATAAAGTAGTGTATATATAAGAAACTAATCAATTTTTTATTTTTAATCCAACATTATTTGTTAATACTATTTATTTTTTAATACCATTATTTTTAGTCAATACATGTGTTTGAGTAAATCACCTATTTTTTTTTTTTTCTTGTTTTAAATCGGTGTGAATTAATAACAGTTGGTGAGCAGGTATTGAAGTGGTTTTCAGAGTACCAGATTATTTTCATCTTTCATCCCAGATTTCCTTAAATAATCCCAATTTTAAAATGACATCCCTCCTTCATTACACTTACAGATAACCAAAACTCCTCCCATAGGATCCACGTGTCTTATATTTGAGAATCACTACCTTAAGGTGTTTTGACAACCCATCTAGAAACTGGCCAGAGAGAGAGAGGGATACAAACATTTAAAAAAAAAGACAAACTTACAGCAATAAAGCTGCGACAACAAAAGAAATTGACAATACAAGGATTGAATTGTCCACAAGAGTGAGAAATTAAAAAAAAAAAAAAAATGACGATCAAAAAATCAAAGGCGACCATTTCTTTGTTTTAGGAAAAAAAAAGAAAAAAAGAAGTGGACATTGATCCTGATCAAAGATTGTTTTATGTCAAAAACAAACAAGAGGTTGGCTCAAGCAAATTGCAGTAGAGAGTATGAATGATACAGATCAAAAAGAGGGGTGCCAGAAAACACATCTATCCCCAGCATGAAGATATCCTCCCCTGCAATAATGGAAGCTGGAAGAGCTGGCTATATGCCAATGTAAGCAAAATGTTTATTGGCACTTGTCAAGATAATGGTGACTACAAAGAAATGAGAGCTGAGGCATTTTTAATACCATATCAAATGAAAGCCTATCACGGTTTGTCCAGAGTGAAGATACCATGTGGGGAATGCAGATTTTAGAAGCACAAGAAACTAGGATTTAACTGGAAACAATATACATTTAATCAGTTTCAATTAGTCTATCATAGAACAAAATGGAGGAAGGAAGAATTTGTTGTGTCAGGCTTTCAAAGGGGGAAGGTTTGTCTTACTTGAAACTATAAGCTTTTAAAATTCTGGCTTCTGCCTGGGCTTGAACACTGATGTTTGTGGCAAATATACAACTGCAATACAAAGCTGATCATTTTATACATGAAAGATGATGTGCAATGGAATACCTAAGGTTTGACAACGATGGTCTATGCTCTGGACACAATGGACAGACAGACAGACAGACACACTAGTCTGTCAGGACCCCCCACAGCATCTACACTTCATCCTGTTTTATATGCACATATATCAGGAGAAATCTGACTTAGAATAATTAGGTTTCATATATTGTCCAGTATGATGGATCTTTTTGCATGACGCCATTGCAGTTCAATGTCACAAATCTGGTCTGTTAGAATCTGCCATTGACCACAACCAACATCCTGCTGCTGGTGTCTTAACCATAACCCTGGCAAGGACAGCTTTTAAGCACTCTGTCTTGCCAAAGGGGCAACCTGTGATTTGGCCATTATTGTTTTGAATTTAGAGTTGTCTTTCACCTAGACTAGATGCTAATCATGGCTAAAGAACCCAGTCTTCCCTGTTATTTCAGCCATAACAGGGAGAGGAGTGGAGAGAAGAGATAGATTACTATCTTTTGTAAGGATATTTGTGTGTGAGTGAATTCAACTGGAAATTGAACATGGCTCTGCGATTTCTAATTCTGAGCCACTGTTCATTATGCTACCTGCACATCCCAAACCATAAAACAGTTTCAGTTAAAGTTTGACAAGCCATCCTTGGATAGTGAAAAGATGTATGATTAGACTTTGATTATCAGAGATGAGAAGTGCACTGGGATATGACCAGATTGTTAAGCTGTCTATAGAAATTATTAAGTCAAAATGCATGAGACCAAAGCAGGCCAAAGATCTTTGCCTGAAGAAATTTAGTTTGCATCTGTGGAGGAAGATGCAGTTTTATTAGGTTGGTGCAAAAAGAATGACGTTTTCTCACATGTGTTACTATGTGAGAAAACGACATTATTTTTGCACCAACCTAATACTTGTCGTATAATGCCAGAAATCAGGAAGTGGTACCGCAACACTGCCAATTGAGCACTGGGCCAACTTGGAATCAGAAAAAACAATTTTTTATAACCAAAATAATTTATTAAGGATTAAAACCTTAACTAGTGATTTTTTTTTTCAATTATTTAATTCCCAAATGCCTTATTTGAAGAAAAATATTTACTAATTAAGCTTTTAATCCTTAATTAATTACTTTTATTTGGTTATAAAAAAGTTATGTTTTTCTGGTGTTGAGTCATCTTAGTCTTGAGTTGGGGTGCCCAGTCAGCATGGTTGAGTTGTCCTGCACCCCCATAAATTGTTAATTTAAAGAATTAACAAAAGCTTGACTTGAATGGGGTGCTGAAAAGTTCATATTTCAATTTGCATCCCAAGCCAAGTAATTCAATACCAGAATACAGATTTTGAAAGTGAGTTAAGCCAAAAAATATTTTCTTATTCTTTTTGATTTAGCTAAGAGATAGATTCCACCATGTCAGATGTTTGGACAAGGATGGGATAAGTAATTTCAGTGCTTGCTATATAGTCCGTTTACCTCCTTGAGAACAGGAGATTTTATTCCTCAAAACTTAAATAACACAAATATGCATCATGACGCCTGGGTAAGAAATATCAATAAGCATGTCTACCTGCCTTTAAATGTAACTAGTAAATATCACAAAGTAAAAAAAAAAAAAAAAAAAAAGTGACATGTTATTTTAGGCATACCTTATACTTGAGATTGTTGTCTATTTCCCTGGCTAGTGACAGTGATTGGTAAAAGCTAGGGTTTCAAATGCTGATTTATAAGGAAAGATTGATACAAAACAATCAGGAAGATCGCAATTTAGCCTTGTGTCAGACTAACCTAAACTTAATAATTATCAATAGGTATATATATATATTTTCAGGAAAAAGTCACTCGAGAATCCTAGAACAATATGTATTTGAATGTAATTCACAAATTTCTTTTTTGGTTTTTCCCATCTGAGATAAAAAAAAAAAAAGTCTGACATTTGTTGGTAGAATTATATACCAGTTTTTAAGAAATAAAATTAGACAATATGACCATTTAGTAGAAATTACAGGCATTAGTGCATTTTAACAAATGGTTTGTGGTGAGCCTACACTAAGCAAATTGGTCAGTACCATTTTGACAACCACATTTTCATAGCCCTCTTTTACACCTTTAAACATAACTTAGGCTCACAGACTTATCACATTTAAACATCAGTTCTTGTATAATCACTGAAGTTAAGCAATGTTGAATCTGGTCAGAACCTAGATGGGTGACCACTTGGGAATACCAGATGCTGTAAGCTTGAATGTAATGTATAATGGCTTGGAATTGGAAATTGATGAGCCAAGGTCCAATTCCAATCGGGTTTTTGTTATATTCACTTTCTCACAAATACCATTGGAAAAGGTATGAATGAATCTATTCTCCCCCAGCTATGGGTTAATTAGTAGAACTTATATCAATAAATTATTATCTTCAAAAAATTCTTACAATCTAAAATATTTTCTGGCTTTAAATAACCTGCTAAAGGGTTGATAAGCTAAAAAAAACAAATCAAGTATATTAAAGCTAAATACTTTGTCTTTTATAAAATAATCCATGTAAATGCAATTTTCTTTTATAGAGTTTTTCTTTTTAAAATTAGCATTGTTTGGCCATTGCATTTGATTTGTAAATTTAGGAAAGAGAGAATCAAAATCCTTAATTTCTGGCTAAAAAATATGTGGATGACAACAAAGCGTAATTCTAATCATATCAGTACATCATTTATTCACATAGTTTGAGAATTGATTTGAAAAATGCATCAACAAAGATGGCGGCCTTATTGAAGTGGTAGAATTAAAATTTGCATTTAAATATTTTATAAACTTCAATATTCATTGAATTTTTATTAATTAGATCTTTTATTTGGATATCTTTTCATAATACAGTTGAAAACTGATGCGTTACTTTATGCCTGTCGTGTGTGTGTGTGTGTGTATACAGATCAACATTTTACGATAATTAACCATACTGTTTTCATTATAGAACATATGATAAATAACAACATGACAATGACTTTGTACATTTTAAACAAAGATCTAAATTATTAAATATGAAAATATATCTATGAACTCTGAAGAGAAATGCGTAAATCTGATATGCGTGTTTTTTATGTTCTTTTATTAATGGAGGGATTAACTGAATGATGTTGAAATTTTGTTCTGGTGAAGATGAGACCTTATTTGAAAATCAATAACAAAAATCATTTCCTACACCCCACCTCAAAAAAAAAAAAAAAAAAAAATGAGGGTTATTATAATTCCTTGTTAATTATCACAAAATTTCTGATCATATCAGAAAATATAATTATTTCATGATACCTTGATTGTTTTATGATTAAAAAAAAATTGAGTTTTGAAAAAGCGATTAAAAATTGGGAGAATTTTATAACATTTGCCAACGTAAATAGCTAATTTGTAAGAAATGAAAAGATAATATATTTTTAAAAAAAGTTTTTTGTGTCAAAGGAACTGTAAGATTTTAAATAAAATTCTTCATATTTTGGAGTTAATCCTTTTGAGGTAAATGTGAAAATATTCATGTATATATTGTAAAACAAATTCGAATTAATATATAGTGTTTCTTTGAAAATTTAAGACCTAATAGCATGAAATTGGATTTGAGTCGACCATTGTCTTTCTAGCTACTTTATAAGTCTCATTAATTAGCATCAACTTTTTTTATCAAAAAAAAAAAAAAACAAAAAAACTTTTGAGTTTTCGTTCCATGAAAATAAAGATATCAGCAGATCATTTTCTTTGATTTTCATTAGAGAATAAAATTTTTTGAGTTTGGTAAATGATAAGACATTTTAGAATGAATTACTTTCAACCTTAATCAGCTCATGTCTCATCTCACATGATCGGTTGTTGGCAAAGGACAATTGTGTGTTACCATTTTACAGGATTTATTCACATAAGGGTAAAAGTAAATATACAAAAAATAATCCTATACACAAGATTTAATATATTTTTTAAATTTCACAAATTATTATTTTTTTTTTTAAACTGATTTGAGCCTTTATGGAGTTGGGTACAATGATGTATGATGTTTTGTGTTTTCATTTTTTTAATATGATAAAGGAATGTTTTCAGAAAATAAAGACTTTTTTTTTTATCTTTAATAGATTTATCTCTTTAAATATTTTTAAAGATATTAGGTTGGTGCAAAAATAATGTCGTTTTCTCACATATGTTACTATGTGAGAAAACGACATTATTTTTGCACCAACCTAATAAAACAACAAAAAAAAAAATAAAAAATAAATAAATAAATTGATTAGCCAACATAAACAATTTGAAGAGCCAAAAATTAAAAAAATCTTTTTTATAGAATTCATTGTGACTGAAAATTAAAGATTAGCAGAAGAAAACATTTGATTTTTTTTGTTTTTTTTGTTATTAAATTTTGTTATCCAAGGAACATTTTTTGGAAGTTTTGAAATGAAAATGAATTTTCTCACTGACAAATTCTGATCATTTTTGAGATCGAAGTTGTTTTTTGTAATAAACTAGATTTTTGAATTATTTGAGAAATATAAATTTTACAAGGATGTTAACAAAATGACAATTAAGGGGCATTGAATAAAAAACGATTGCCAAGAGTGCAACTTGAAAAGTAACAAGGATTCTACAAGAATCCTGAGATTAAAATCAGCAGCTTCCACATATTTTCAAGTACGTCTAAATCCTCACATGACGCGGAGCAATATTGGAATTATAAATAAAAAAATTTGCAAATAATGATATGCTATATTGAAATGATTCATAATGGCAAAAAAAGAAAAGGAAAATTTTGTTTCAGGCCTTAGAAATTAGATGACATTTGTTGTTGGCAGGTAGATATTAAAATTGCTTTAGCTAATAATCATGTGAGCTAATCCATTTTAGAGAAAAACAGAAATAAAGACTTTGACTAAGTCTCGTTTCATTGCACACAGACTTGAACATCATAAAAAAATTTTACTGCTGAGTCGGGTCACATTTACCTTGTGTTTCGGCATCAGAGATATTTTAATAAATATAGATTTTATAAGAATACAAATAAACTAAATCTACAAGAAGCAAGTAGGAATAGTCCCTTTTACTGAAACTGATACAAATCACCCACACACACACACACACATATATATAACAACAAAATCCCAAATTCCTTCAGCTGTGGGAAGGTGTAGAGATCTATTTCAACCAATGAGAAGTACATTAGTCTTATTCAACCCCAGTGTATAGACTGTGTTTGTATCGGAATTAGAAATTTAAAATTTAACTTTGACAGAAAAAAATTGATACAGAAATGGATAAATTCTGTATCAATTATTTGAATGCTGTTAAGGTTAAATTTTAAATTTCTAATTTTTACATGAACACCTGGGTTGAATAAGACTAATGTACTTCTCATTGGTTGAAATAAAAATCTACCCCCCCCCCCCAGATGCGGTAATTCTGGATTTTGTTGTGTAATTTATATGCTCTGTTATTATAAATACATTGAGCTCTATTTGTGGATCATTTTTAATATTTGATATTACTAGGATCCACTTGGATTATATGTCAATGGATTTATTACCTGCACTATTACACACATATATATATATATATATGTGTATGTATGTATGTATGCGTGTGTGTGTGTGTCTTGGAAATATATTTACAAAGTTTAGAGAAGTACAACATAAATACAAATGGAAATAAAAAGATTGTGTTGTGCCAATCCCCCAATAAGGAAGGCTCTGCTTTGAAAAATCAATTTTGGGTTCAAATATTGGCCCAATGAGAAACACTATCCCAGTCACTAAACAATCCTTAAGAAGTTCAACCTTTGACTTCATTTCTATTTACTTTAAACTAATCAACTCATTAAAAATCTTTTAATTAGATCATCCTTTTTTAATTGTGCAGAAAATACATTAATCTCTTGAAGCAAACAGATTGTCTCAAATACTTTACAATGCGCAAGTCCAGAAAATAATGATTTTGAATAGTATTTGAGCATCCATATGTGGGCCATTTTCCATGAAGCTTGTCTCACAAGACATTAAGGATGTCACAAGTTTTCTTTTTACTGATTTCTTATTAAATTGAAGAAATAAAATAAGTCATTTCAATAAAGAGATAAGAAACAAAAAAAAAATCTTGTCATTGTTATTGATGTGATAAATATTACAAAAATAATTCCTTGGTAGTAAAATAATAAAACTTAAAAGAATTGTATTTATGGAAATATTCAAAATTTGGTATGAATTAAAAATTTAGTCACTTTACAAATAATATCACAAAACACAGATTTTTAGTCTTGCAACTTCATCCAAATGAGATTATGTAGGATTTTTTTTTTTTCTTATTGAGTGCACTGTGCATCTGTATGAGACTAATTATTGTTAACATACTGTATGTATAGTGATGTTTTTATTGTTTGTGTCAATACCCATGGGCTCTAGATGATGGGTATCTAGTGATTAACAAAGTCCAAGAAATTGATAAGTGTTGATTCTAAATAAATATTAAAAATAGTTTTCATATAAAGCAATACACTGTATATTCAATATCAGTGAAGTAAGGAACAACAGATTTGGAATAATACACAAGAATTAAATGCATTTAGATATTGTTCTTCTAATTGTAAAAGCTTTTTAATTTTTTAGGAAAATGTAGAGTTTTGGGGGTTATTTTGTTAAAAGGGAAAAAAAATTAAAGAATTTTTCATGAGAAGTGTCTGTGCGCACACAAGTCGGCTGGGGTCTGAAAAGTACTTGGCCTGACCCGCTGACTTGATACCTGAAGTTGTGAGAAGAATTGCTTCCTGGGTGGCCTGAGAACTTTTCAGTACCTCTTGCGTGTGTGTCTGTGTGCCCACCCAGCTACCCAGAAGTAGGCCACCAAATTTCCAGAAACTAGGGATTTATTATCTCTTTTGAACTAAATTTGACAAAATTACAAGTGCTTTTGTATCATCCTAAAGATGAACAAAAATACTATGCGGACAGTGAACTGATCACTAAACTGACATCACCACTTACCCAGCCAGCCAACCTGCTCTCCCACCAGTGTATGGAAGACTTTGTACTCTATGAAAGTTAAGACTACCCTACTTACTTCACAATATTTTGGACATACCTGTTGAGATTTATCAATTTAATATAAAAAAAATATTTGTTTAAGTTTCTAACATCCCTATTTTAAAAATATGGAATGTGGATAATTAGTTGGGCAGAGGTGGATTATTAAATTATTATAATTTGATCTCTGTTCAGCAAAATGGATAATCCAGTCATATATGATAAAATATACTTTTATGGTATACTATATTTATGGTTTAAAGTAGATATCAGAGTCAAAACCCAGCAGCAGCAGTCTGTTTCAAGCTTATATGCAATCACCATATATATTGTGTTTTTTTTTCTTGACTATTCAGTGATGCATTGTGGGTAGTCTATTGTATTTTTCTAATGGTTGTTTTGGTGGGCAGTAATGGTTATGTTTCAAATTATTTTAGGGGCTACTGAGTGGAAATAATTATGGATCTGGATGTGTTGTTTGTTAACTTTTTTATTTATTATTATTTTATTGTTGGCTGTTATTACTTGTGTTTATATATCCATTCATAGTTTGTTAATTTGTTTATTATTTACTTAATTTATTTAATTATTTATTAGTTTGGATTAATTTATTTTTGTTCATGTTCATTTTTAATTTTTAAGTAACATAGTAAAAATTTGGTTTTCATGTCTGCATTTTGAGATGAGTTCTGATTGTGTATTTAGTAATTTGTGTTACTCTGGGAAGGTAAATATACCTATTTTCTCCTCTAGCCAGAGTTCACCGTTTTGGGATTTATTGTTGTAGGCTGATGCTGTTTTCCTTATTTTCCATGGTATTTTTGGCGTGATTTGTCTTTAATTTTTCCATGTGTAAAGGATGTTTTGCATGTGTAACTTTGTCTCCAGGATCCTTCGGTTACTCATATGTGATATGTATATTTTCTTCGCTATCTGCTGATTTTACAGTGGCTTGGTATATTACACTATTCTGCAAGCAACTGCCATTTAAAGGACATTCATTCTTTATTCTGCAGTTACACATGGGTTGGATTTGTAAGGGTGGTTTGTTGGTTGTTTTCCTGTTGTGCTTTTTATTATTTGTGTTATGTTCTTGGTGCAATTGTAGCTAATATTTACTGTGTTACTTTTTTAATATCTTGTGGAGAGTGCTTGATGAGAGGTAAGTATTTCTATATAAGTTTAATGAATATTTTTCCTAAACTTGTTTTTACATTTTTGTTGTACAGTGGGTTGAACCTGTTCACTTTTTTTTTGTGCTGTGTGGTGTGTATTGCCAGGAATCCACTATCTTTTTGGGCTGTTTCATAGTCTTTCTTGCCTTCATTGGATATGGTTTCATTAGAAGAATTGTCAGAAAGTCTGCAGTTAATTGATTGTGGAATCTGTTTTATTGATGGTAGACAGTTGGAAGATGTGTGTATGTAAAGTGGTTTGTCATTAGAATCATTGCACTATTTAGCCTTGACTGTCACTATGGACCACAGGGGGAGAGAGAGTGGTGACCACAGAATGTGCTTACTTAATAAATAATGAAGATGATGCTAAATTTACAAGGCCTTTTTTTTTTTAAATTAAATACAGCTGAAAGAGGTTTGTTTTGTTTTTTGGCGGAAACTTTTGCAACTACCTAATTTTATCTGATAACACAAATCACAGTTTGAAATTACTTTTAACTTCAGTTTACAAAACGCCTAACCTTAAACCTGGCCGTAGAAGAGAGATAGGCAAAACTAATTTAACCCAGGAGAAAAATAGAGGAAAATATAAAACAAAATGTTGATTAAACAAAATGAAAAGAAAGGAAATAATTGGCCATTCACCTGTTTTTATGCTTTCTTCATTCTCATTGGAAAAACAACCAATCAGAACAAATTAACTGGTGGTGAGGATAATGCTATAAAAAGTGATTTGAAAATTTTATTTTTTTTTAAATTTTGGAAAGTATCTTTGGTTAAAGAAAAAAGAAACCAATTTTCTAAAATATAATGCTTATGACAAAGTATAGATTTCCAGATCTTATCAAAATGGAAGAGGATCTTGAAATAATTAAGTTAGTACCTTATTAAGTCTATCAACAAGTGTTAAGACATAAAACATGCCAAGTCAGGTGCCTCCAAAATCTACTTCAAGAGAATATTAATTAGCCCAAAAACCAAAATGAGAGTGCAATGCAATGTGCATTAACCTTTAGCACTCTACATTCTTAATATTATCTCCCACTCCACTGCATTTTTTTCAAAGCCTCACGATTGTAATATCCTTATTGTTAATTTCATTTACAGTTGTTTTATGTTGCCATAGCAGGATATGACAACACTATGAAATTCAAACACACTATTGTTCAGGAATCAGTCACCTTCAGTAGCAGGATAAATTTTTTGTACAGCAAATCAAATCACATACAGAGTGATAAAGGTTAATGGCCCTCCCTTGTTCTACGAACATTAAATATGACCAATCGAGTTCAAGTGCTTAGGCGATACGTTAATATGCAATTTGCCATAGGGGGAGATAGTGAAAGATGATGACAATATAAGAAAGTAAAGTAAAACATTTCTTCTTTTTTCATTTAATATTTTTTCCTAATGACTTTTGTCTTTTACTTCCAAGGAATTAATGTCAGATTGATTAAAGGCCAAAATCTTTATATCCCAAAATATAAAAGACAACAATTCCTTCCTTCTGGGAAAACTAGATTTTGTCAGCCATACTGGAACCTGCCTCAAATCTTAGGGAGTTTTCAATGGCTTCAGAGGTCAGTGTTCAAACCTAGATAAAAGCTGGAACTTTGCTTGCCTTCATTAAAAATCTCTAGAGAAGAATGGCACAACACAATGTTCCTTATTCTCACTTGGTCTTGTGCCAGATTAAAATTTAAAAAAAAAAAAAAAAAACTATTTACTTCCACCTTTTTTTATTCAATTTGAAGATATAAATTCTTTGAAGTTTTGGGCAACAAACAAAAATGAATAAATGAATAATAAATAATATTAAAATACGCAATTTAAAAATGTCTAATTAATGTATTATAATAACTACAAAGTGATTAAACTAAAGCCGTCTGAAAATACAACACGATCAGGAGTCCTTAAGATTAAATAAGACCCTATCATTTAACCTTTTTTTGTATTGATAATAGTTATAATGTTATATTGAAATATATATATAAAAAACTATAAAAGCTGAATTCCTTCTCATCTTTGGGGCATGTAGCTACTGATTAATGAGAGAAATAAAAACTATTTTTAGACAGCAACCCAAATATAACCATGGGAAGACCCAGAGTCTGAGAGACACAAACACTTTTTTTTACCTCATCAAGTATCAGAATTTACTAAAATTTATCACTTAACTTGAAAACAGTCACATGACTGATATTTAAATTTTTCTTTGTTACAAATAGCAGCTTAGTTGCAGTCCAGTAAAATGGTGTATGATATGAAACTGCATACAAATTAGAGCTCTGTTACAGAATTTGTTAATGTGAAAAAATAAAAAATAAATTGCACTCACTGACATTCATCAACACTTGCTGAACATTTAGAGACCATACAGTGTATTTAAGCACAGTTAGGTGGTAAATAATACATTTCAGCAGTTGTGACAGTGATGCGTACTACAAGCTCCATTTCTGGGCATGGAATGCAAGTTAAGAGCCTTTGATTGTAACAATATAGAAAACTTGTTCTAGCCAATTGTGTATTTAGTTCCTTGTATTTATTATAGATTTTATTTTCATAGCATCCCTCATACATACTTTTCTATACTGCAATGTCTATTTACATTAGTAGTATTAGATATAATAGTCTGGAAAAAAAAAAAAAAAGGCAAGGAATTATATAAAATACATTCTATATTATACAGCATGTTTGTCTATTTTCTATGAAAAAGTAAGACCATACAATTATGTATAAGACATATAAAATATAGTTCGGCAGTATGCTATATTTATAGGGTAAAAGTGCTCAATAGCTGGGATAGAGCATGTGTCAACACATTGACGATAATCTGTTTTATGCTTGGACACAATCTCCAGGCAATGTGGGCTGGAGAGTAGTTCAACTATTTATATATATGTTAATCATTGAGACATTATGTCAAGCAAGATTGGTTATTTCTGGTTTATTGTGTTATTCTAATAGCTATTGAATAGATTGACACGGTTATTTTAAATTATTCTGGTGGTTATTGAATTGAACCGATAAAAGCTGTTGTATTGTGATTGGATAGTGTGTGATTTGTTAACTTTAAAAATCACTTCTATTTGTTATTAATTACTTTACGACATTTTGTATTCCTTCATTAATTAGTCGCTACTAATTATTACTCAGCTGTAGTTATATATATATATAACAATAAAATTGTCAAAGACACAAACTTAATTGCACATAGTACTGAATGTAAAATAATAAAATACTGAGCAATATACAATATAAAAAAGATAGCGATTAACAGTTCTATATGCTCTTGTGATTTTAGACACTTGCACAATTTTCAGGAGCCTGAGGATTGCATGCATAAAAAAAAAAAAAAAAAAAAAATCGGGAGAATGTATGAAACTGCTAGTCACAGATACAGCAAAATCTAAGTCAAAAAAAAAAAGTATCTATTTTATTGTGTGCTTGTGTGTGTATATATATATATATATATATATATATATATATATATATATATATATATGGCTTGACAATTGCATTTAACATGAAAAAGACTATTGCCTCTGGATGTTGACATCAATCCAACCAAATATGTTAGCTCTATCTCTGATATTGAGCACTTTCTAATAAGTACCACGCATATCATATATATATATATAATATATACACACACATTTTTCACATATAAATATAAGCATATCTATTATTTTTTTTATCAATTGTGTGTGTGTGTGTATTATCGATCCATCCATCCATCCATCCATTTACTTTACGTAATTGTTTTTTTCCTTTTCTTTAAAGAACTGCTTAGTTTTTACAAACATAAAATTCTTGATTCTTTGTCTCTGAGTCAGCATGGGATCTGACCCCATGACATTTAGACCCTAATGGTTTTGAAATTCAAAAACTACGTTTTTGAACATCTTAAGAAAATATCTTGACTCCTGAAGAAAAAAATAAAACAAAAATTTCAAAACAACGTCCATACAATTTCCCCATCTTTGACTTCTTACTAATTTCTTGAAATAGTTCTACTAAAAAATACTTTCGGACATCATATGGATTTGTATTTTGTATTAACTTACAAAATGCCTCCACTCAAAACCCAGAATATTTTGAGAAGATTTGTGACCAACACAAAAACAAATACAAGTCTGAATATGTATGTAACTTTCTGTATAGTTAAATGGTACATTCATATCAAGGTAAACCTAAAAAAATGATAGCCTAAAAAGAAAAAAAAAATATTCAGGTGATTTGCAATTGAATATTATGTGGGTCTGTATTCATATTGAGGGTGGGGGTTCAAGGGAGATAATTATTAAATACTAATTAAAAAGTACTATCCTCCATTTTTTTACTAATTAGCAGATGAGTCAAAAAGTAAAAAAAAAAAAAATAACTCCAATTTTGTAAATAAGAATCTCATATAATCCATAAGGGATCAAATTCAAAGAGTATCTTTTTTTTTTTAATCTCTTAAAATGCATCGCAGGGTTGTGTTAAAATCAAATAAAAAAATAAATTTCAAAGCAAGATATTGACTGATTTTTAAACAAAACTTGAGATTTTTTTTTTCAGAAATTTGACCTTTTGCTTGATAAATTTTTTTTAATTATACTTTGGCTGTTTGATCTTGCAATCACTTCAATGTATGTACGAATGAAAAAATATCAAGGTCAGTAATAAAGGCATGATAAATTATAATAATTACACAAAATTGTTTAAGAATCTATTGAAAAGATATTTTTTGATAAAGCATCATTTACTTTATTTTACCACATTTTTTTCAACTTTCAAATAAAATTTGGAATTTCAAAATAACTTCCAAGGAGGCTAACTAACCATCAAAAACCGTCTGACCATAATGGCTGGAAATTAGTTGTTATTACAAAGCAACATATTTACATGTTACAAAAAGATATACAATTTCTTTTTTTTATGAATAGTTGACAAAAGGCCATCAAAAAAAAAAAACAAAAAAAAAACTCTGAAATTAGTTGTAAATTCTTTCAATGTAAATGCCAAAGAATAGGTAAGCCTAAAATGTTGCAATAAAAACAACTAAAGGAAGAAGATACAAATAAACAAAAATATATTGAAAAATAAATAAATTAAAAAAAAAAAAGTCTTCCTTAACGGTACTAAAAGTTAAAAAATCAAACTAACACATAGTTCATAATTTGATCAGTGAAATCGTATTTTGATTTTTTTTTTTTTAATAATTTCACTCCAAGCAAGGTGATAAAGCCACTAAGATGCAAGGGGGTTATTGAGTGTAAAAGAATCCAAGAAATCATAATTGAGCAAAGAGGATAATAAAAGAACAGAATTCAAAAAGACAGATGATGATTAACGTTGCATTTAAATTTTTGAAGATTATAGTTAGTTGACAGGAAAGCAAGAAGTCGAAACAGTTTCACGGGTGAGAAGTGCGAGAAAAGAAACTATTAGAATAGAATTTATGGTTACATGACAAGACCTAACTGCCAATCTAGTAGTATGCTTAAATTTATAAAGTCGAGGTACAAGAGAGGAAAGCTCATCAAAACAATCATATAGTTCATATATTACATGTTTGTCCAAGTAAATTAACTTTTAACAGGAGAAAAGTTTATGCTAAAATCCCCCCCTCTTCATACTTGCGTTATATTTTCAGAGTAATGCCTCCGTAAGTTGTTAGACAGTTCCACTATTTTAGCCTTAGTTAGATATGGCAATTCAAACTTATTTCTTACATTTCTATTACATATATTACTATTACACTTTGAGAGAAATGTCTAAATAAAGTTCATTTTACTAATACGAATGTGTAAATAAGCAGAACATTTAGAGAGGCTGAAATGTTCCTATTGACATCTGGATATTTTGTTATATCTTTCAGCCTTAGGCAAATATATACACACACGCGCACACACAGGGAAGACCATATATATCAAGAACAAATTTTTTTTTTCGGGGGGGGGGGGGAATGTATGACAAAATGGAAAAAGTTTTTGGGTAACATGTTTTACCCTTTTGGGCTTCATTGGACTAAAGAGGTGTTTATGTTGATGCAACTAGCCATGCACACGAAAGAAAGGTGATGCTGAGAATTTTTATATTTAAAATTCTCAACTTAAACATCACTTTAGTCTGATGAAGTCTTAAAAGACAAAACCAGCCCCCCCCCAATATATACTACGACAGAAATACCTTCCACATAATGGTAAGAAACAATGGTGTCTTCACCTAGCTAATGACTTACCATTATGTGGGAGGTATTTCTGCTGCTCTCTCTCATATATATATATATATATATATATATATACACACACACACACACACACACTACAAGCCAGGTTTGAAGAGGTATTCTGGATTTAATGCTTTAACTCATTGATTGTAAAAAATGCATTAGTGTTGAAACATCAGAGAAGACACTAGAGATTGGCCAAAAATTCTATCTTAGATAATTAGAAATCATGGCCACATTGGCATCCTTAATTCATACAAAAAATTGTTTTTTATTTTGATTCTGGAATTAAAGAAAGAAATAAGACATTTACTTACCTATTGAAATTGTAATGACTTATTGTTTCTAGGTTTTCATTTTCTGGTTTAAATCTTTCAAGAGATTCAGAAAGATCTCCTTTTTCTTACAATAATTGACCAAAATTTTATTATTTTTCTGCATCTTTGCTTCAGATTTTAAATTTCAATTTTAAACAAATATTTTGTAATTTCTGTCCTTTTATTCTCACTGACATGTCTGTGCAAGATTTGACATGATAAAAAAAAAAAAAAAAAAATCTTTAGTTGTCCACTGTAAATAATAATACTATGACAAAATATTTCATACATTTTAAAATTACAATTAAATGTTTAATATTTTGTCATCAAATATAGATTACAAAAAAAAAAAAAAAAAAAAATGGTGTAAAGCATATTTTCCAGGCTTCATTTATCAAAATCGCTTATAAAGGAATCTTTAAGAGAATTTTTATGCATTTAAAAAATGTTAGCTTCCTTGTTAAAGTTTAAAATTTCATATTTACAGATATAAAACCAGATTCACCACATGAAATTTCATCCAAATCACACCAGGCTTAAATAGTAAGATCAAATTTGGGCCTAAAAATTTACATACATAAAAATGTAGGTTACGGTCTGAATATTTTAAATTAAAATGTTAAAAATAAATAAGAAAATAAAAATGCAAAAAAAATAAATCAAACCCACTCCAAGATATTGGAATTCACTGAATCAATGGAAGTGGCTTTTAATTTAAAAAAAAAAAAAAAAAAAAAAAAAAAAATGTTTATATATGAAACTCAAAAAAAAATCTTGAAGAGATGAAGTTTTTCAAAGGTGCAAAGTTTTAAAGGAATAATGCTGATATGTCATTTTTAACGTGCTGTGGATTTTACAAGTAAATGTTGGGCATGAGTACATATGAAAGACTTGCTCAAAGCAAAACTTATTAGAGTCAACCATGAGAGACTTGCTTAAGAAACTGATAATTTTACCATATCAGGCACAATCTTTTATAATTGCTAATAATAATGCTCCATCTTCACAGTTTACAAAGAGACGTCAGCTGACTTTGTACAAGACGCACTCACAAGGTTAACAAAATGAACACAAACAAAAATTTGTTGGGTATCTAGTTTTCTTATGAGGAAAAATGTTTCGTTTAGAATCAAGAGGGAATTCATGGCTAGCATTCTTGCTTCCATAAAGTTATTTTTCCCTTTAATACATTTCTCTGAAACTAAGCATTAAAAGACAGTTACAAGACAGAAATTTCAATAAGTGCTCTTCAACAGTTTTTACAAAATTGTGCATCAGCTTCTATAAACGATTTACCAATATTCAAATTAGACACATCACTTTCATTCATTCATATCCACTGATACGAGTGAAAATTTTAGAGTTGTTGAAGACATGGAACGACTTTTGATACAACAAAAATTTGGAAATCTTTATCGTAAACTGTACCTCAAAAAACTCATTTGATTGATAGAAATTTTTTTTAATGAATATTGGCAATATTCAATGAATTGAATATCCTCACTTTTGTTGTTTCAATATCTTAACTTTCAGCTGGTGGGTTCTCCATACTTTCTCAACTGTATATATTTTCTTATACCATTATATAACACTTTTAGTGACCGAGACTCAATATAATTTTACTTTCTATCTATAGGATTTATATTAAAATTATTTGTAAATGGTAAATGATCACAAAGCTCCAAAGATTCTTCATTGCTTATCTGTGTAGTTTTCTTATTAAGAAAAAGAGATAACAACTTGGTAATTAACAGTTAATAAACATGGAGTTATTTCCCTTGGAGAATTGGCAGGGTGGGGGTAATCACTGAAACTGGTGGCTTGATTTGATTCTTAAAGTGAATGAATTTAATGGTATTGTGCTAACAAAAATTGCACTACAGCATGCTGTTTGCCAGGATATTGTAACAAACACACACACACACATACACACACACACACACAAAAAAAAATCAGATGACTTATAGAAATTTTTTTAATCTCCCTTTCCTCACAGGCTAATAATTTTTTTTTATCACAGGACCAATAAGTGGAGATCAGAAAGCAAGGAAAATTGACTGAATAAAACGAGGAAAGTTTGAAAACCCACCATCCGAATCATAATAATCAAAACAGCAAAGGTTGATGATATAAGTCAGAATGATTCATTAAATAACACATCAGAACTGCAGATTTACATATAAGCAAATGGCATCTTGTTAAAAATAAATAAAATGAATTTCTTTTGAAGTCAGGAGCATTTTTCATGTACATTCATTCATTCTTAGAAAAAGTAAGAATTTGCTGAGTACATTAAGTAATGACTGTCAATGTTAACTTCGTTTTGTTTTTTCCCTTTTTTAAAAAAGAAATTGATTCATTTTCAATAAACATTTGAATCCCTCGTTTTGTATGAGAAATGTTTGTTTTTCTTGCTTCTTTTTTTAGTTTGTTAATGCTGTGGTCTGTGAAGTCACAAAAACTGGCATGACAATTTTTACATGATGAAACGTCAAATCGATGTTATGTCAAAAAGAGAAGAAGAAAGGAAGAAAAATTGAACTTTATCATCAATTAAAAAAGAAAAAAAAAAAAAATACGTCCATACTCATTCATGGATGTACAAACACATACACACTCATTCACAAACAATAATCAGGTGAACAGCTACATACATACATACATACATTTCAAACTGTACACACACTCGCATGCTATCTTTGCTTTTCAGTGAATAGGTAATTTTGTTCAGACTGTGATTCATCAGGGCAGTGACTTTGCCGCTCTGGAGTTAGATGCTCAGGGTCTGGCTTTGAATGTAGCATGTGGGTTTTGTGACATGAACTATCGAAAGGGGTTAGAGTCAGAAATGTCTTCAGTCTAGGAAAAAACTCGTCGGCTACCAATAACATTTCATCAGCATTTGCTTGAGGTAGGGTGCGGTTAAGATTCAACAGAAAACTCCTTTGAGATGGGGAGCACCTTCGGACAACAATCTCACTCTCAAGGAGTTGATCCAGAATGCTAGAAAATGTCCAAGAACTGTCAAGATCAATCAGAAGAAAATGTCTCTGGCCACTTAATTCCACAAAGCGCACAACCTTGCCATCAAGCAAGGTCATCCCTCCCAGAACAAATTCATGTGTCTGGGCAGTGTCAGAAAGAGGAAAATGGGTTTCATGTTTGTTGTCTTCAGTTTGAGCTTCCAAAGACAAGCCAGAAGAAAAGTGAGAAGATATTAAGGGTTCAGAACCACAACTACTGTTGTTGTTATCATTGTCGTCATTTCGATGTGCTTCAGAAACAAAGTCTGTAGAAATGGGTTTGGAAACATAATCACAGTAATCGGAGGAAACTGACACCAAATCAGAATCACTTGGTGCCATGAGAGAGTTTGAATAGACATGAGAATCTTCTAAAGAAATTGTACTACTACTAGACTCTTGGGTGGGATCAGGGTTATCTCTTTTGATGACCTTTGTTGAAACATTGTCATGAGGTTCAGGGTGCAGAGGAGAAATCGTATCTAGGGGAGAAGTTTGTGTTGAAGATGAGGTCGTTCCAAAAACTGGAGATTCAAATGAAGGTTCAAATATACCTGACATGGGACGCTTTACTGGTTTGCGAGCAACAGTTCTGCATTGCCCTAAAGCCATAGCAAAGTTGTTACTAGTGTGACTGCATGCACACAAATAACTTGCTGGTAAACCCGTTTCTGTAGCAGTATCCAGAGGTTCCATTTTCATAGATACTGCTGGTGTCGTATCCAGCACTTTGAGCCAATCGTGGTCATAAACACCCGTATCATTTGGATCCCAATCCTGGACACAAGCCGTGAGACTGCATTCTCTGAAGCTGTAAAAAAAATGATAAATAATTTCAGCATCGCTAAGCAACATAATACCCAACGGTGTAGCTCTGTTCCCAGTGAGCAGAGTCCCAGACTCGAGGAGATATTTCAGAGCAAAAGACTTCATGTGAAATGGAAGCTCTAAATACGGAAAACTGTAGTCGCGATATTTAGTTCTATAAAAGATAATTTGGTTTTTTCCCTGAAAGCACTTTTGAACAAGCTCTCTAACAATAATATATTTTTTCACGTTAATGATAACGCATAACAGCTTGTGACCATGAAATTTGACAAACTTGTGTATAATGGGTGAGGAAATTCTCCTATCTGTTTGTTTATAGCAGCTACCTTTAAAAGCATGTGTCACACAGCCATAGAAAGGACTGTCTGTTTGACATTGCTTGTGTAGGGAGGCCACACAGTCAGTAGTATTATCTTTAACCTCACCACATTCCTGTTGGGGAGGACGAAATATACGTCCACGTCTGTCAGGACATGTGCTCGAGATTCTGGCTCGTATTATATTCAGATCATATTCGGCCAAAGGTGTTTTAGGACCAGCTTTAGAAACAAGTTCTGATGTAACTTTATCATCTTTGCTCATCTTGTTGGCTGGTTCTGAATCTTTCTCATGGCATGAAGCGATTGAATCTTGAAGTTCTCTAGCATCAACCTTTGTTCCAAGAGACATGTATTTTTTCTTGTATTGCTGGTACATTTTTTTAGTGTGGCACTTTTTCTGTGAAATTTTTGGCCTTTTGAATTTCTTTAAAGAGTTTTTAACCTTATCTTTGCTTTTCAGCTTCAAGGTTTTCTTTAGTTTTTTCTTTTTTTCTTCTTTTGCAGATTTTTCATGTTTCTCTAACAAATGATTCTTGATTGTTGTTGAATGATTTGATTTACTCACGCAATTAGCAACCACCGAAGAAACAAGAGGCACCACCTGTTTACTAGTGGAATAGTTAACTGCAGAAGGCGGCTGTTTCAGTTCAACAGACATAATATTCAGGCCTATTGTAGAATTGGGTGCTTCTAGGCGTACAACTTGATCCTCAATTCCACCACTATGAACAGAATGGGGCGAGAAGTGAGTGTGTGGTTTCACGTTTGGTGTAGAGTCATTCGAGACGACAATGTCACCGTTACTGTTCTTGGAGAAGACTTCCTTCTCCTTACGACAGTTCAAGAATGAAGAAAATAGTGACCCATTTTCCTTGGCACTTTTACATTTGTCAATCTCTGCCAACATTTTGGACTTGTGCAATTCCTTGAAAGGAGAGCTGTTGGTGTGTTCTGAATATTCTAAAAGGTTGTTTTTCTTTGAGGAATTGATTGGTGTGACAATGACATTTGAATTTTTACCCAACACACTCTCAGGCTCGGCAAGACCTAGCAAACTATCACAAGTGGACTCCTCATAGTCGGTTACAATAGCGATCACTTTCATGTCTCCATTCTCACTAATTTCCAGACATGGTGTTTGATTTATTTCTTTTAAATTGTTACACGACGAAACTTTCTTGGAAAGGTTTAAGATTTCCAATCCAGGCTGTTGCAGTGTGGGAGCAGGATCAGCTTCCTCAGAGTTTGTTAGAGAAGTCGTGGTTTTACTTTTCAATGGGGAGGTTGTGAGAGTGAAGATGTTGCTGCTCCTTGAGAGAAGTGATTTCTTTGTATGCTCTACCTGCAGTATGGAATTATTGAAAGAAGAATTCATTTCTTGCCGCTGTGGCGCCATTTTCTTTTCTTGCTGCTTTTGACTTTGCAGATTATCAACTGTTTGACTCGGCATCATCATCATCTCTTTGGAATTTGGTGCATTGCACTGACTCTGATGATGATGGTCATCATCATCAACTGTTTGATCACACAAGTTGTTGGCTTTGGTGGCAGTTGGACTTTTTCGCCCTGACTCATCGGCAAGAGAACTGACCTTGAGGGCAGGATCAAAAATTTGCTTGGTCTTTGCGATCTTGAAATTTTCAGCATCCTGGTCAATAAGACTAGCCTCAGCAGCTGCAGGAACAGTTTCCTTACCATCTGTTTCTGCCATTTTACAATAAGATCCAATTCCCTCAAGGAGCAGGCTCTTGGAGAGGGAATGGCCAATAGGCAGACTGTCATCGCTCTCATTACCGACAGAAGGAGCCCCTTCAGAATTTTCTAACCTGTCATCGATGATAGGTATCGGATTCTCTGATGAATTCCATACTTTGATGGGTTTCACATTTTCTGTATGCGTCTTCTCAGACTCAACAGAAGTGTGGGTCTCTGACATGACTATCATATCATTTTGGGGTCCATCTTTGTTTGGAGAATAGTCTTTATCTAGTTCCTCCTTTAGACAGCTGCTCGAAATGGCAACATTTTCCCCAGATACCTTTTGCCCCAAAGATTCTAATGTTTCGAGTTCTTCATCAGATATTCGATGTTCTATTGGTTGTTTTTTGATTGGAAGAATTGCTTTAGGGAGCTTGCAGACTGATGGTTTTGTAAGACTCAGTGTCATCCATGTTGGCTTTGTCAGTTCCTTGTTGGAACCGATTTCGGCTGGCAGCTGCTTGCCCTCATCTTTCTCTTTAGTCAAGGAAATGTTTACCTTCAGCACAGATGAAGTATTCTCTGGTCTCGTAGAATTGCAGTTGCCTTGATCCTTGGAGTCATTTTTGTCAGTATCAAGTGAAAGTGTTATTTCTTTGTCAGCTATTCTTTCTTCGAGAACATCGTTGTTGTCTAAAGAACTGGAACTAATTGTAGAATCATGAAGCGAGTCTACAGAATTGTCTGCAGTGCTAAGTGTATCCAAAGATTGCCTCGAGCGTATGACAGTACATGGCGTGAGTGTTTCTCCAGACTGCGTGCCATCAGAGTCATCTGTGTCATCCAGTGTAATACATTTGTCATTTCTAATGGAGTGCGTTGTTCGGATGACTTTTCTTTCTAAGTCCTTCTTTGAAAGCAGGCTTTCTTTATTGCTTGCATGAACTCCCTGAGAATTCGGACCCGATTCTGATAAGGAATGCAAAATATCAACAATATCACAATACTCAGGGGCATTATCACTATCAATCTTATTCAAATACTTGGTAGATTGGTCACTGGCAATGGTTTTCTCAATGATATTAGGAGCCAGGACATGTTTGTCATTTGAATGGTAATTAGAATCTATCAGTTTATTCATTGTGCCTGACACCCAGCATGAAGTGTCCTCTTCAAGCACAAAGCTGTCCCGTTTACGGGGCTCATACTTTTTGCGTTTTGACCGTCCATCAGTCAATTTCATCTGAAAATCATTTAAGGATTCAGAGACGATCAGATTTTCTTTTTGATTATCTTCAAGTGTTGAGGGTTTTGAATCAGAAAGTTTCCGCTTTGTTGGCGAAAGTCTAGCACCACTCAAGGACGACGGGGTGGCTGCCTTGTTTGGCACACCAGAAAATGACAATGAATAACTGTTTGTGATTACAAGGTCACATGACGCAGTCTCATTCTGACGGCAGTTAACGTTGTTGTTGTTGTTGTTTGGCTCACTTGCAGAAGATGGTGGAGAATCTCGAGACAGATCAATTACATCCTCGATGATTTGTCTACCAATTTTAGAAGTATGTGAATTTGACTTGTGATTTTTTGAAATGGGGACACGTGATGCATGTTTATCTGGTATCTCAGTAGGCGCCTGAATGTTTGAAGTTTGTGTGTCAGAGGTCATGGCGTCTGAGACAGATATCTTTTTCATGTTAGATTCTTTTTGATGCTTTTTCATGAGTCTTTTTAGAAAATATTCAGTAAAATTACTAGATGAGGTGTTGTGATTTGCCACGTCAGGTAGACAATTTGAAGACTTTGCAGAAGAATTTGTAGTTGACAGTTTTGAGTAATAATCAGATGACAAGATCACAGCGTCTTCCATCTTTTTAACCTTACTTGGCAATACTGCCGCTTCGACAACATTGTCTGTTTTCTCACTTGTCTTTATTGATTTTTCTTTGGTTGGCTGTGGTGGACTTTTTTCTGGCATTTTGTACCAAGAGCGCCGGGTGACTGTTGTGCCACAGACCGATGCCGTCGTCTCACATTTCTGCACCAAAGTTTTCTCAACAAAGTTGTGATCTGCCCTCAAATGGTTCCCGACATGTCGTAAGCATTCAATATTGTCTAACTGCGCTGATGGAACAACAACAGGCACCTCTTGGATAGGAATGTCATTTGGATACCTGGCATACCATCCCCGAAGATTACTTGAAGCTGGAGAGTGCAACGTCCCTAAGAGAGGGTCAATCACTGGTGTCGGCTGTGGAGGCATAGTAGGAGGATTGAATGGGGATGGCGGTACACGGTTAGGAACCCTGCAAGGAAATGACTGTGGGGGTGGTACCATACCTCCATTGCTTACTGATGTCATCCATGATCCAGGAGGAGGTGGTGTCCACCCAGTCCAAGGAGGAGCTCGTGATGACCAGTTGATGTTGTTATAACAATTACGGTCAGGTATGAAGGGTGGGCCCACACCTGAATAGTACCCCATTGTCTGATGGTAGTGTGAGATCTGGGTAGTGAATACATTTTCTTCTAGTTGAACTCTGTTCGTACTACGTCGTCGTTCTTTTTTGCTTGGTGTCTCTTCATTTCTCAAAGACATTCCCCTTGGTTAATAGAAACTGCAACTTTAAATTCCTTCAGGAGACAATCCAACAGAGTCTGAAAAAAAAAAAAAAATTAAAAAAAAAATTAAAAATGGTAGCAGATAAGAAATTGGTATTTAGTTAAGTTTTTATGACTATTCAGAGATTTTCACATGTGATTCTTTAAAGCTATTTTTTTCAATTATGTTAACATTTAATTCTAGTAAGGATCAATTTTAATGTTTTGTTTCTAGGGAAAAAGAGGCATTAACCTTGTTACTGTTCTATATATTTATCTTTCATAGCAACGTGGATGTGCAGATGGTGTAATTGATTTTGAGTTCAAATTCCAGTTGTTTTTGTTACATTCATTTATATGCAAATACCCTTGCAAAAAGTATGAATCTATATCTCCTCCCTGGTACGGATTAAATAGAATTTGTATGTAGAAAAATCAATGTTATTCTCAAAAAAAAAAAAAAAAAAATTGTTAAAATAATTAACAAAAAAATTGCAAAAATAATTACTCTTATAATTCAAAATATATTTTGGCTTTAAGTAACCCACAAAGGGTTGATAAACTGTAAAAAAACTAAAAACATAAAACTAATCAATTTTATAACAATACCATTGGTGATTTTTGATGTAAGGTTACAATTTCATTTATTATATATATCACTGCCATGAACAGACAAAAATTAGTTTTATTATTACCACTCTTGATAATAAAAAGTAAAAATGAAAAACGAGCTAGCTAACCGGTTTCGTACATCACTATACAGAGATAAATCGAGGTAAATAGAGTAAATTACATAATACAAAAAAAAAAAAAAAAAAAAAACAATGGACAAAATTTATTGGTGGGAAGAAGAAAAAAAAATTTAAATGGTAATTAGTTGGAGTCCTAATATAAAATCCTGTTTACAAGAGAAGGCTTAAAATGATAGAATATAGATGGCCTCCAACACTTTTAGGTGTTAATTTGAGTGGGACTTGCTAAAGATGGTAAAAGCGACCGTATTAAAACTAACAGCACAATTATGGCTATTTATAAGGTATGAAATGTATGAATGTAAAGAAAAAAACCTTCCCCCACAACAGAATTGGTCTTAAAAGAATAGATAATGCTTAGGAATCATGGAGAAAGGAGAGAAAATGAAGGTACTGAAAATGTGGCAAGACAGAAGAAGGGGAAAAAAACAAATGCTGTGTAGAATCTACAAGTCAAGGAACAGGTAAGATTGCCATAGGAAAGAAGAGAGAAGATTAATTTCTGGGACAAAATCAGGAAAGATAAAAACAGAAATCCAAGAAAAGTGGATAAGTTGAATTTTACTTTATGCAATGAATATTAATTTTTTAAGATATGCTCAAATATGGGGGACTATTTTGCTGAGACTCTAACAAAGAGGGAGCATATCATTTAAGTAATATACAAAGTAAGCAACTGTTACATACATATTTTTTATTGAACTTAGCCTAGTCTGGCCCAAGTCCACTTAGTGTGAATATCTACTATACTAGCTTACTATATCTTGCTCTAAACATTTAGGTTAAGCCTAAAATGTAGAAAAGTAATTGGATGCATCATTCATGAAAGCAAATAGTTTGTCAGATACGGTCAAGTTGAAAAATCAGTGATGCAAGGAAAATTTGTTTCAGGTCATTTTTGCTTGAACTTCTGATTAATTATTAGCTTGATGAATCATTTGGCAGTCACATGACAACTTCCTACTTCTCTTTCAGCATCTTCAACCATTGTCTCAGGAGTCGTGCTTTCTTATTCTGAGATTGAAGCAAAAGGGCAAAAAACAGGCATATTGTGTGTGTGTGTGTGTGTATGTATGTGTTTTTTTAAAGTTTTCTCTTCCCTTCCAGCTGTGAACAAGTTTGTCTCGGTTTGAAAGTCTCACAGAAGTTAAATATATTTCTCTTCCAAAAATTATTTTAAATTCTGACCTACACTAACACTAAGATTTTTTTTTGTTTAGAGCTAGGAAAGAGATACATTCAATATTGGTTGATTTGCAATGATTATGATAAAAACATATTTTATGTCTTTTATGGGGGAGGGTGTTTAGGTAAATGTAATGGTTATTGGCTTGGAAAGTGGAATCAGTGACTCAAATTAAAATTTTGGCCTTGTTTATTGCATTCACTTTCCCACTAATGCCCTTGGAAAAGGCATGAATACATTTCTTCTATCTCCCAGCTATGGGTTAAATAGCTGGGTATACGGGATACTCTAACTTTAGTTGACAACTGATCTAAAAGAAACAAAACTGAATTTCAAGCCATAGAGAAGGCAATGGAATACCACTATCTTTCCTAAGAAGTCAGGGCAATTCTCAGATAATAAAGGAATTTGTGGAGAGCTACGATTGTTTATGTCCTGAAAGGACATGGCATTAAAAAAAGTAGGTAGGTTACTTGTAGAAGTTATTTGGAAAGCACTCATCTACTTTCCAAGTAATACAAGATAAAATAACTTCAACCTTCAATATTGTGTTGAACATCATTCAGAAACTCTGTGCGAGTGTGTGTATACTTAAGAAATACACTTAAAAAATTGCTCCATTTATGTTGTGGGTATGAAAATAGAGCAAGCAGAGTTCAAAAAGGACCCAATGAGATGCGTTTGCATTTCTGAAATAGGATAATTGAACCTTGCTTTGCTATTCTCATGGCTTAATGGTTAAAAAGTATGCCTGTCGAGAAGGTAGTTTCCCAAGTTAGAAATTAAACCTATATTCCCTATATATAGATATAGATTAACTTTTAAAAATAAATAAAAATGTTTGAGTAGACATGTTGTCGTCTACTCAAACAAATATACCCACTGCATATAACATGTACTAATATATATATATATATATATATAAGAAATGGGGGATTTAACTGAAAAATCAATTTTTTGCAGTTTCATCTACACACTGGAAGCTGCACTGAAATTTTTTTTTATGAAACTCAAACCATCTGGTATAGTGCTGTTACTACTAAGCGACCATACTCACATGATTGAAGACTTTCAGATTTTAATAAAATTAAATTTATCAACATTTGTACTGTTACAAGGAAAGATTGAACAAAAATATGATAAAAACATTTTGACTTTTAGGAAATAAAAGTAGGAAATCTATTTGTTTACATTTTTAGCATTAAATGTTTTCAAATGAAACAAAAAAAAAAAAACAAAAAAAAACAAGGAAATATGATGTCAGAAATCTATTTGTTTCAATTCAAATTTGTAATTTTTTTTTTTTTTTTTTTTAAGAGGTTTCAGTTATAAAAAAAAATATTTGTGGTAAAAGTAAATAAATGAAATCACCAAAATGAAATAGTAGCAACTAAAAAGAAAAAAAAAAAGTAGGTGCCTGTGCCAGCTCCACCTTAATGTTAAATTATTATTTTATTTTTTTGACTTTTTAAAAACCACTTCATAAACTGACTGCCATTTATGGAGAGTTATCTCAGTTATACCATTTTCTCGCTCAAATGTGTTATCCAAAGACACACAAACAAAACAAAACATGAATATTTATGTGACGATTTCTTTCATATTTTACTAAATGGAGATGGAGGCTGGAAATCTAGTCATTATGAGAAACTGGTTTTTCTCAATCACAACCGAAGACCATAAGGAAAAACATTTCCTCTTTACAAAATTAAATTTTTCATCCGTTGAATAATTTTGACAATATTTCATTTTCATCTATGCTGAGTGTTTGCTTAATTTTGTTTGTTCAAATAAATTTTATGGTTGTTAATTTCTTGCACTTCTGAGGGGTTAAGGAATTAGACAAAATGGAGATTCAAAGTTTTATTCTTCTTCAGAAATCTGTTGTGAATCTCTGGTCTCTATTTTAAAGAGTTGTTTCAAACAAATCATAGATGTTTCATTTCAACTAATCATCATCATACAAGAGAATGAATGGCTTCCTTAGAAAGAAAAAGTAATAAATTAAAAACAGAAACCATACTGGAAACTAAGGTATCAAGAAAAAAAACTGAATTGATACTGGAACCAAAATTTCCAAACCACCCAACTCTAATATACATACATGTGATAATATCTTCATTTAAGTGCCAACAAGATTGATGAAAGTAAGAGTTAAGATATATTTTCAAAACAGATTCACATTTAGGATTAATCAGTGATTGAGGGTTACTCAGAGAACACAGTTTCCAAAGAAAGCCTTCGGCTTACAACACATGAAAAAAAACAAAAACAAAAAAAAAAACAACAAATTCTGCAGAAAAGAGAATCCCACTTCATTATTTTTTTTTTCTTGTTGATAAAGGATGCAAGTGTGTCCAAAAATTCTAATTTTAAAATCTCATTATGCTTCGGTAATCAAAAGGCCTACATTAAAATTGTTATAATGTGCTTTGCAGTGCCTATAATACAAGAAATGCTTCAGTATCTTGCTGTGACACCTGTATTAATTAGTCTGAAGTCTAACTCTACAGCTTTTATTTCTTACCTTTGATCTAGAACTCTTTATTTATAGTTTTATGGACTTGTTCATATAGTCACTAGGGTTGTACTATTTACTTCACAACAATTTGCCCTTTTGAGATTAATACTTTTTATAAATATTTTATTTTTTATTAGTTATCTCCCCATCCACTTTCTGGAGAGTTCACTAATGTACTTGATTCTTGTAACTCTCATACTACATTGCACAAAATGTTGTTTTTTTTTTTTATTTCCATTTTGCTTATTAATGCTGCATTGAGCAGGACCCTCAAATGGTCCCACATTTTTAGGTATTAATTTTGATAATCCATCTGAATGTCCTAAGTTTTTAAATGGTTGGTACTCCATCATAAAATCATACTTTAATAAGATGGTACTCCAACATTGTAGTCTATTAGCTGTATGTATAGGTATTCCCTTTTTTTTTTTTTTTTTTTTTTTTTAAAAAAAAAAAAAAGCATATATTGTTAATAGCATTCTGTGGTCTGTTTGCAGCCCAAAATTTCTTCCATGAAAAAATTTATAGAATTTTTTCACAGAAAATATAATTGCTAAAGCCTCTTTTTCTATCTGGCTGTAATTTTCTCTGCTGGTAGAAGAGAGTGCAAAGCATGAGTGAAGGCTTTCATTTTACCGTCATCGTATTTGTAAAATCACCGTTCCAATACTGTACTCACTAGCATCTGATGCCACTACAATTTCTGCTTTTGGATCGTAGTGTGCTACTGACATATGTCATTTTTTTAATTTTGTTAAATGCCTTTTGATATTTATCATTCCAATTCTACTTTACCTCTTTTTAAGTCGATCATTTTATGTATATTATGATGTAAATCTATTTGATAGTAATTAGCCAGTCCTAGAAAAGCTTGAAACAGTCATATTTGTTGGTGGAGGTAATATATTTATATTTTTTGAAAATATTCTTCTACCATTTAATTTTGAAAATATTTCCTGTTATGCGTTTCCAAACAGATGTTTAATCCTGTTAAGAAATCCGCGCAAACACAAATTTTATTATTTTTTTTCTTTACAGACACTGCTAGTGTAGCCCATTTTGAATGGTTAATTTTTTTCTATTACTACAATTCTTTTGAGTCTGTCCAACACTTAATAGACTTGATCCAATGCTGCAAAGGGTCACTCCGTTTCAGCTTAAATATTGGCATTGAAACTATTTTTACTTGAAAATCTGCCTTGAATTTTAAGCACTGATCCAGTTCATTTGACAGAACACCTGGAAAACATTTTTTTAATTCTTCCTTAAGATTTTCACTTTGACTTTTTTTAAATTGGTTTGCTTGTCCACTCACATTTTTACAATAAGCATTCCCAAAGTTCAAATAGTTCCATCCAGTCAGTACCGAAAAAATTTGTCACATTTTTTAATACATAAGCTTTAGTTTTTACCTGCTTATTATGGAATGAGACATTACAAGTCATTTCTCAAGAAAAAAAAAATTTATCACCTGAAACTGAAATCATGACTTTTGAAGTACTGTTTAATAAAGGGCTTCCAATTTCCTCCAATGTGGTTTCACTGATTACTGAAATATCACTACCAGTGTCCAGTAGCATTTTCACACCCACATTATTTTTGCATTCACAAATTTCCTTTTGATTTCTGTGACTATTTTTACCGTTGCAATGTTGTGTACAAATTTCTTACTGTGACACTTTTTTCTTGGTTTGGTTTTGTAGTGTGACTTTATATGTTCTCGTTTGCCACACTTGTAGCACTGTGCATTTTTACTTCATCTGAAACAAGGAATTATTCTCCTCTTTGTACATTGGTACAAGCAAAGGACAAATCTACATTCTTTTTTCTGAATTTCTTCACCATTGTGTTTCTTGCAGTGTAATATTACTACTCTGTTCAATTTTCGTTAAATTTTCACTCATATTTCAGCATTTTTTTTTTTTTTTTTTTTTTAGCTGTTAAACCTTGAATGAAAATTAACACTTTGAACATATCTGAAGTCATTTCCTTTATTCAAAACTTTTCACATTCTTTGTTGACGATATCAGCATACGTGATAAAATCTTCATTCTCTTTTTTGGTTAGATTCATGTATCTCCAATGAGCATTAAACAGCTCTTGTTAGTAAAGATTTTTGTCAGAATGTGTACCAGGTCTTCAAACCTGATTCCACCTGTTTTTTTTTTTTGGTACTATATAGTTGCAGTATTTTTCATACTCTGTTGGAGCTATTTTCCTCAAGAATAATTTCATTTTTCTCTCATCTTCCCAGCCGCTGCATTCCAGACTAAATATTTGTTTATATCTAAGAAAATACGCAGAAAGTCAGTCCCTCGTCAGGATTGTATACAAATTCTGATATAGTGATTTGGACAGCATCTGGAGTAAGAGATATTGAAGAATTCTTTGTTTTCTTCAAAATTATATCCAACAACACCTGTTGCCATTTTTGTAGTTCTAGCAACTGTTGATTTTCTTGTTGTTTCTGTTGAATTTCAGCCAAAATCTGCTCCATATTAACAAGAATATTTTTTTCCTACACCCAAGAGAATAAATTTTTTTCTTCTACACAAAAACATTTTTTTAAAAATCAATGTGGTTAAAATTCTCGTCACCTGTATCCTTGTTCCTGAAGGAAGAACTATATTTCCCTCCACCCCCTATTCTTGTTCACTCAGTATGAATTTCCAAAATCTTTATAACTCCAGTTTCCGAATCCTCGTTGTGATGCTTATAAATCGCCAAAGTTTCGAATCCCTTGTCACCACTTTTAATAATGCACTTCATAATGCTTATAATAAGTAATGCTTTGGTAACTTGCTGTGACGCCTGTATTAATCAGTCTGAAGAGTGACTCCAACGGCTTCTTTTTTTTCTTATCCCTGACCTAGAGCTCTTTATTTATAGTTATGGACTAGTTCTTATAGTCAACGGGGGTGTACTATTTACTCCACAACAATAATATAAAATATATATTTTTAGTTTTATTGACAATATTTTTATCATTTGTTGTATTTTTATTTCTTGAATTTCATTAACTGGCCTATTTTATATATATATATATATATATATATATATAATATGTGTGTGTGTTAAAGTTCTCAGAATAAATCACTTGCCTTGATAAAAATGAAATGACAAAATGTGTAAGAACTATGTGCTATTTTCTGATTAATGTAAAAATAACGTGCACAAAATCCCAAAGTATTGGTAAAACCAACACAAAGCCTGCCATGTGACCAAATAAATGACTAATAAAGATAAAAAGGAGAAAGGAAACGTACACTAAGAAGAAAAGACAGAAACCTATCTAAAAAGTAACAGAGAGTGCTCTATGTCTGAATTCCCAAGACAGAACAATTACACTTCCCAGGGTCAGGATTCAGAAAGAGACAAAATTTGAATTGCTACTCTCATGCTACTGCAATTGTGACCAGAGCATTTTGATTGCCTGACAATTGCAGCAGTGGTCTGAACTTTGCCTCTTTCTGAATATGTGTGTATATATATGTATATGAAAGAGAAAAAAAATATATTTGTATTAATCTTTAATCCTGAAACCTTTGCTAAAATGCCCTTTTTGTCAAATCCTATAAAACTTGTCAGGAAAGAAAAACTGACCTCAAAAGGACAACAAACAATTTGCTGGTTTTTAATGGATTTTCTAAAATTGATAAATTAATTTTTAATAATTTATAATAAATGAAGATTATTTGTTTGCATTGACTTTAATGGTTTGTGTTTAAAAATAATTTATAACATTAATTTTAAAACCAATTTGATTAAATCTTAAACAGTTCCAGTACTCAACATCATAGTGGCTTAAGATTAAGAGTCACCACCCCAAGCAAGGTGATTATGACACCAAGATGCAAGGATAAGGTTACCAGAAATGGAAGAGAAGGAAAAGACTTTAGAAGGAACTAGAAACCCAATCCTAAATAGGAAACCAGAGATAAACTGCTTCTCGTGTTCAAAAGATCAGGAAAGAGTTTGAACTGGATGATAGGCAAATGTACTGAAGAAAGAATAATGTATTTAAATGGTAAAAAAAAAAAACTTCAGAGATTTAGATGGAGACATTAGAAGCATAGAGTTGAAGTAGAAATCCAATCCTAAACAGGAAACAAGGGATAAACCCCAAACACAAAAATTTATCAACTCAAGTCCCAATTCTTGTGTAGAAATTAAGCAACCAGAATGTCATTCTAAATTCTTAGGTGCTTTAAAAGAAAACAAAAAAAAAAAAAAAAAAAACTTTTATCTTTTATCCATCAATTTTATATTTACATTGTTCAGATTGTTGTCCTCTTCTTTATTGTAACATTGTCGACGTTAATGGACAGAAGTGAGGAATAAGAAATAAAGATCAGAACAATGTAACTAATGTAAATAGCTTGTCTCAGAAATATAGCTACATTTCATATTTATTTTAACCAAGTTGTTTCAATTGCAATTTATCAAGAGACTTTATGGCACACATCTCAGATAAGATGTTGGGATTTCTGTGGAATTTCTTTAATTGGTTGTAAAGTTTCTTCGTATTCAATCATCAAAAATGGAAATCAATTTCTCACGTTAAGGAAATGAGTCTACTCTTTTTCTCTTGGAATTTTCTGATTGCTTTTTGCATTAACACATATCCAAAGAATGATTCCATCAGAATATAAAATTCAAATCTTGATTTGGTAAATGTTTTACAGAATCTGTTATCATAGCCATATTTTTTTTTTCCAGAATACAGATTAGGTCAAGATTTTCTACCCAGTCAAATCTTAATGACATCTGCACGTTTACATAAGATTTAATGCTATATTTTTTATTGTTAGGCATTAGAATAGTTTAATTATAAAATGTTGACTGTACTACAGTTGAAATATCTATTTATTACAATCTGAATTTTATTATTAATTATTTAATAATGTCTTCATCTTTGTTGTCGTTATTACAATATTTCAACCATTGTGTACTTTTCAGCTTTCTTCAAGTGTTTGTTGATGCAGGAAATTTCAAAATGAATCCTTTATTTCAGGTACACATCAAAAGGATATCTTGTCTTGGTCTTTATTTAGTACTACTCAGACTTGGTGGAAGCATGGTGTCCAATAAACTAAGTCTATACTACCTAGTGTAGGGATTGAACTCACAATTACTATGTCTCCAAATTTATGAACCGACACTTTAGGATATTATCCCATGGATTGTACTAGTAGATTAAAGTTGTTTTTTTTTTTATCATTTCACCTCAAGCAAAGAAATAAAGCCACTAAGACATAAGTGAATATGAAAACCCTTATTAAGGAGAGAGAACAGGAATTAAAACAATGGATTTAAATTTTTGAAGATCAAAATTGACTGGAAACGAAGAAGCAGGAAGAGAGTTCCCCAAATGAGAGAAGAAACTGTTAGCATAGAACTTATAGTTACATCTAGCCATTACAACTGTAAAATGATGAGACATTACTGCTAATCTTGTACTGCACTTAAATTCATAAAGTCTTGGTACTAAAGAGGAAAGCTCATCAGAAAAATTACTATGAAAATATTTGAAGAAAAGGCACAGGGATGCTACATTATGGTGATGAGAAAGTGACTTAAGCTAAGATGCCAGGTCAGGACTGATAACATTGCAGAACTGTGTTTGGATTTTATCAAGGATTTCTAAATACATAGCAGAAGCACCAGACCAGAAGTGGCGGTAATATTCAATGCATGGACAAATGGTAGACTTATAAAATGGGTAAGGATAGATTCTGGCAAGAAAAATTGTCTGACACAGTGAACCCAACCCTTTCTTAGCAGTAAGAGTGTTGCTAGATCAGCAATTGATTCAATATAATCTTTCCACTGCATGTCAGTGGAAAATGTTAGCCAAAGAAGGCACAATGGTTCATTCTCCTGGAGATTACCTTCAGCAATGGAAAGCAGAAAAACAAAAGAGAGCTGTTTCATTTTGGCACATTAAAAATAACAAGCTATTTCTTGCCCCAGTTAACAACAGATTGTAGGTCATTTTTGAGATCAGCTACCAATTATGAACATTAATAACGCATTTAATATCATAGTATCTACTGGTCTTGCAACAAAGAAAAAAAGCTTCACAGTTTAAAATATGAAAGACTTATGCATCATAAAGCCTCTGTCTTTCATTTCCATCCATTTCCTCACGCCTGCTTTTCTTTTCATTTTTTTTTCTAGCATTCTTACTCGTTACTTTTCCTCCTTCACAACTTCCCCTCCCCATCTCCCCTCATTTCCCCCCCAATTCTACTATGTGGAGACTAACATGTAGGCAGTTGGTGCTTATGTGTAACACTGCACTGATCCTGTTTGAAACTGATGAAAGACAAATATTTCTTTTTATTGAAAAATGATTTCATCTTCTGTGGTGTTTTGCAAAATAAATCACTCAAGCAGCAAAATTTCAAGAACATTTGAGAAATAAAAGAAATAAACAGAATATAGATACTGCCCAACAGACATTTCTGAAATTCTGCCATTTTGGTTTGGCACAAGAGCATCCATCACTTTTAATTATAGGCCCTGTCATTGGTGGGGACAGCATGCCTTATTCTGCACTTAACCTCATTTTGACAATGACTTTTCTTGACCCTAACACAAAACAGACTATGTTCCTTGCAGCCATTCTCTTCATTATCCAATGTGCAATCCAAAACTGAAGAACTCAGCAGATTTTCTTCACGAGTATTTGGAAAATTACCTTTTTTTTTTTTTCTCATTTTTTTTATTGTATTCTTGAACATTTTTTTTTTTTTTTAACATCAATATTCTTAGCTAATTTGGAAACATTAGCAGACTTGTGGCAATGGTAAGTGACTGTGACAAAATCTAACAATGGCACAATGTTGATAATCAAGAGGACTGAACGGGATAGAATGGTAAATGCAGCTCAGCAAAAGTGGTTATATATATATATATATATATATATATATATATATATATATATTGGTGGAAAAGCGAAAGAAGAGGAAAAGGAAAGGGAAAAGATAAAGTTAAAAGGAAATTATCAGGAATAGGACAAACAAAATGAAATAACTGAAGTAGGGGGAGGAGAAAAAGGAAGTAAGAAAAAAGGAAAGGTACAGTTAAAGAAAGAGTGTCAAAGAGTACAAAAGGAGTGGGAAGGAGAAAGAAAGAAGATAAGACACTGTGAAAACAGCAGATGGTACTACCACAGAAAGAATCCAAGCTACTATGCAGAAGGAAAGGCTGGCTTTTATTGTAGCCAATTGAAGCCCTTGAGTTACTTGCAATATGCAAGCATTATCAGAATGATTGCTAAAGAAAAATTGTTTCATTAATTTGAAAGTGACTGGAGAAGCAAAAAAATACATTCTTGGTAATGTTGAAAAAAAAAAAAAAAAGAAAGAAAGAATTCTATGAAATATGTACTGTCTGCATTCAAAGTAATTATTTTGACAAAGAAAAATATTAAGCAAACCAAAAGTGTTGGAGTAAAACTAATCTAAACGGATTCATTTTTCATGGAGAACAAAAAGGAAGTCAATAGTAACAATAAGGTCTATTTTAGCAAAAGTACAAAAAATTATCTGAATAAATTTTGATTAATTTTATGTAAATATATATCTTTAATTTTGTTTTAAAAAAAATATTTTTCAGAGTGCTCTTAGATAATAAACAAGATAATTACTGGTGTTTAAGTAAGTGTTTATATGAACAAAGAGCAGATAGGAAGATTGTATAACACCAATCTTAGAGGTGTCAGATTTGTCAAATAGAAACACAAAACACCCTGTTCAAATAGATATGTAAATCGAGATTAAAAACATGTTACAATATGAAACAAAACTATATACAAAAAATATTAGTAAAGAATTTTCTCTTTGGCAAATCTGGTAAGCCTACTTAATTATTCCAAAATGGGAATGGCTGCTAAATCCTTTCTTTCAACTGGCGTTGAACACTAATCAAAAGTACAAGTTTGAAAAGACGACCAAATATTTCATAAGTATTCATTTAGTATATTTAGGTCATCATTAACCAGTTCTAACCAGAGATCACATGGTATTCTTCTGTCACTCAACAATTAACAAACTGTTAGCTATTTAGTAGGAAATGAATGCTATATTAAAAAAAATCCGAATGCCGATTTTCAAGGCTTGCAGACTTCCCAACTCAAAATGACAATAAAATCTTCCAACCCTCGTATTTGATGATATTATACTAAGCTAAGCATCAAGACAGGAAGGCATTCCATTCAGGAAGATTTGGTGCTACACAATCTTAACTCTTATTTGAACTTGTAGATAAGTAAATGTCAATAATAGGAAAACAATCTCTAGTTGTGGACAATTTACATTTATTTTCAAGATTAAAAATTGACATAAGAGAATTTTATCCAAGTTAGTGAAGTTCATTATCACAGTCACCTTAAGGGAAAAAAAATGTATTTCAAATATCTCTTTATCTTAATAATCATTCTACAATTTGCACAAATATACAATGTGTGTGTGTGTGTGTGTTGTGCACCTGCTGAATGAAAGGTGCCTAAAGATAAACAAGTTTCAAATTTCTATTTACAGCAAATGAATATTCTCTATCTTGGTACATAAGTACTTAATGAATGAAATGCCCAACTCAAGTGATCAATAATTTTCAAACATCAAATTATTTCCTTACTAACCAATATTAAGAATCAATCAATAAAAGATTTTCAAGTTAATTTGATTAATTCACACATAAATCACAAAGAAAATCCCAATCTTTTTTTTTAATCAATTACTTCAATCAAGGCAATAATGCCACTAAGATGTAAAGGGCTATTTAAAGTGAAAGAAAATGAAAAGACTTTAGAAGGAACTGGGAAGCCAATCCTAAACAAGTGATAACCCTCTACACCTGTTCAAAAAGACCGGGGAGGAGCATGAACTGGATGACAGGTGAACCTATCTATCCCTATTCCCAATCAAAACAAAGAAACATACAAATCAATTGATTTTATTTAAGATTTTAAAGTCTGGCATAAGGAGGCTAGTTACAGTTCCAGGAGTTCCTGAAAAGTCACTCAGTTTAATATTGAGTCAGTTCAATATATACTTAACTTTGATAATTAGATGAGAATTGATGCTCTCATGATTGTAAAACTAGAGATATTTTCTAAATATAGTCTTTAAGATTAATTTCCTAACCATTATGCTGAAGATTAAAACAAATACAGACAAGTTGCAAGCAATTGTTATTTTGTGAAAGGTTTAAATTTTCCTTCAAAGTCAGACCCAACCTTCAATAAAACCTAAAAATAAATTTTATTTTTTATTCTAACAGTGTTATTTCCATTAAGCAATTAAAAATAATTTACAATATTTTTCATGAAACTAAAATTAAGCAAGATTCAAAGTTGTAATAAAACACTGAAGTAATTTTCTTTAGAATTTCATAGAAAACAATTTCTTTCTTTTTTTGGCAAATAGCTGCCATTTGTTTGTTATTTGAACAAATGCATCTAATGAAGTCATTTTTCTCCTTTTATAAATTCACTAGCTAGAATTGGATCATGTAAAACCAAGAACCGTGTATTTGTAGCTCTTTTAGAAATTATATTAATACAAGACACAGTAGTAAGGAACCCCAATCTGTTCTTTATTTGGTTAAAGAAATAAGATAAAAAAAACCCCTTCAAATCAAATGTGTGTCTGTAGCAGGGAGAGAAACATAAACACAAAATTCTTTCCCTTTTTTTCAGCCATATTGCAGAGTAAGAAAAAACAATTTCACTAGAAAACAACTTGGGGAAAAAAAAAAAAAAAAAAAAAAAAGGAAAAAGACAATTGCAAAAATGCATTAAACATTCAGTCATCAATGCCAAAATGGTTCCAGTCTATTTTTAATTCCCGATGCCTACAGTTACCAAAGGAGAACAAACGGAATACTGATTTGTGTAGATGCATACAAGAACATGTTTACATCTATAGGCAAACTACCAGATTTAAAAGAACATTCAAAAAGCTAAGCAAAGTAATAAGAAACAGGAAAATTTTGTTAGAAACAAAGAAGAGTGCTGGATTGTTATATGATATCAAACCTTTTGTATGACAGTGAATGCTGGACAATCTTTGCACAGATGAACAAAAAAACTGGAAGTAGAAGTGTGATTCTACAGAAGGATGCTAAATATTCTTCAATCAGAACAGTGTAAGTCTAAAAGAAAATGATAAGAAAAAGAATGCTTATACGCAGTATCAGAGAGAGACAGCCAAAATTTCTTTGCCTCATAATGAGGAACGAGGACTACTTCCCTAACAGGCTTGTGTGAATGGGTGGTAGAACAGGGTGTGATGTGAGAAGCTGGTAACCGTACAAATATTGTATAAGGGACTGGAGGTTGTGGAGAGTCATGATCGCCTATGTCCTCTAGGGACACGGCACAGTAATGAAGAAGAAGACAGGCAGACCTCCAATGATGGTACATCACATCTTTTAAACTAGACAAAATTATAAGCATATGGCACATCTGAAGCCGAATCAGAAGACAACAAAATTCTTATTCTGGACAACTATTCAACAATCCAAAGCTGAAATGCCATAAAAGAATAAATGTGTTGATAGAAAATTCATCACTAAACTGTAAAAATCCTTATTCAATACTAAAGGCCGAGAAATATTACATTGTATGAAGGCTAAGTATCATACACATTAAATTCAGTAAATTCTACTAAGGCTGGATATATTTATCAAAGAATTTGATATTTAAATTCTTAATGATCCTAATACTTTAAAGATGACACATGAATAATTTGTGGGTCAGAATTTTTTAGGTGATCTCCTCCTCCCCCACCCCCCTGTAGTTCAACAAAAAGTGAAAAACTTCAAAGATGAAGACTGTCGAAAATCCTGTGCAGTACCTCTCTCTCTCTCTCTCTCTCTATATATATATATATATATATATATATATATATATATAAGGCAGGATGTGTGTGTGTGTGTGTGTGTGTAACGAATGCACTGCCGCATTTTCGATGGATTTGCACCAAAATTTACATGCACATGCTCCAAGTTAGCGGGAAGGCCGAGACTGAGTTTGCATTTCCCTACTCCCATCGATAGTGGAAATAATCGATTTTTTTTCATGCTTCTATGGCAGTTTTCATGTAGTTTGCGGCCATTTTGTACTGGCCAGAGCGAGAGCCTATAGCTGGCTGCCACAAATAGGCAGGAAGATTCTATTGGCCAGCGTGAGAGCCAATAGATGACTGACACGAATGTTAACTAGCATGCAAAAAAAATCGATAGCTGCATTCGTCACAAGTGGGGAAAAATCTAAATCTGCATGGCACTTTACTCCAATTGGCACATTTGCTTGCTTAAACTCAACGTCGATTCTGATTCTGCAGAACTGGGTTGGGTGTGAAAAAGTATTTGTTGTTAACATTCTTTTTTCATTCGTATTTTCCAGTTACAAGTCCTTTTTTTTTTTTTAAAGCTGATCGTTTTGTGCTCATTTTGTTTAATTCTTTTTTCGTAACAGATTTAATGTTTAGTATAGAGCTTAGAAAAAATTTGCAGGCAAGAAGTAAGGCATGTAGCAACATCAGCACGGCAAAGGGCACTCCTTTAAAAGCAAGGAAGAGCAAAAATATTGTATGAGTCATACGATTTTTGAATCAAGCACAGGCAATGCTGCTAATATATATATATATGTGTGTCACCTGAGTGGTTATGTCTGCTTTCTGACCATGAGACGTGGGGGTTTAGATCTCACCAGAGTTGATTTGTCAGGAAGTAGACTTCCTGATGTTATTGGTCTGGAGGGAGCGATCCCAGCATGTGACACCTTTGGAAAGTGCCTGAAAATGACAGCATGGGTTGAGCCAAGCCTTGTAAGTGAAATCGGGTAGACGGAACACTTGGGGGGGCCATTGATAGCTGTGCTAGCACCCAAGTCACAAGTCATCATATCCAAGGGTTTGAGCATGATGGCTTTGTTCAAATTGTTGATCACGCTCTCTCCTAGAAACTGTAACTAAGGTCTGCTCAGGTGTTGATCAAACACAAATGTGCCTGAGCGAGCATTTGCAATAGGGATTGGCTAGCAGCCCTAATAGATGGGTATACTCGAATACAAGTGGTCAGCTATTATATTTTATATCTATTTTATTTTATATGTGCAGTATTTAGTGGAAAGCGCTCAATATCAGTGACAGAGCGGACATATTCAGTTGTATGGATATGAGTTTTTGACCCTGTGTTTCACGGTTTTGCAATCATCAGACAAATTCTGATTTCAGACAAAAATGTGAAACCCAGGGTCACAAACTCATATCCATACAAATGAATATGATCCTGGAAAAAATTATTTCGGGGGAAAAAAGTGAATATTATATATTAAGACGAATTGAGTTCTCCAGTCACTGGCATGTCTGTCTAAAAATAAATACGTCTAAATTCACCTTCATCCCTGTTGTGTACCAATGGCTTAGGGGTAGAATCCCTGACTGATACGAAATCAGTCAGATTTTATATTCCTTTATTATAATTTTATCATATAGACAAAACCATTTTACTCACTACAAAGATGCAACTTGGTTTCAGTGCATTTCAACTGCACTGCGATGGATGTAGGCAAGCCATGTGTGAAACATCACTTCCTTTTTTCCATTTGTTTGAGAAGAAAAAAAAAATAGGTGACCGAGTGAAACAATAGTACTTGTTGATAGCAGTTTGGTGATGAATGGAGATATATATATATATAAAATGTGTGCATATATATATATATATATAAAATGTGTGCATATATATATATATATATATATAAAATGTGTGCATATATATATATATATATATAAAATGTGTGCATATATATATATATATATATAAAATGTGTGCATATATATATATATATATATATATATAAAATGTGTGCATATATATATATATATATATAAAATGTGTGCATATATATATATATATATATAAAATGTGTGCATATATATATATATATATATATAAAATGTGTGCATATATATATATATATATATAAAATGTGTGCATATATATATAAAATGTGTGCATATATATATATATATATATAAAATGTGTGCATATATATATATATATATATATATATATAAAATGTGTGCATATATATATATAAAATGTGTGCATATATATATATATAAAATGTGTGCATATATATATATATATATAAAATGTGTGCATATATATATATATATATATATATATATATATAAAATGTGTGCATATATATATATATATATATATATAAAATGTGTGCATATATATATATATATATAAAATGTGTGCATATATATATATATATATATAAAATGTGTGCATATATATATATATATATAAAATGTGTGCATATATATATATATATATATAAAATGTGTGCATATATATATATATATATATATAAAATGTGTGCATATATATATATATATATATATATATATATATAAAATGTGTGCATATATATATATATATATATATATAATAAAATGTGTGCATATATATATATATATATATATATAGTGTGTGTGTGTTAAAGTTCTCAGAATATATCTGTAGAGAAGGCAAATTGAATAAAATAGACAATTGGAAAATAGTCCTTGCTGACATGTTTTGTCATTTGACCGTATCAAGCCAAGTGGTTATAAACAAAAGTGAAATATTGTGTCGTTACATGAAAAGTTTTGAATTTCATGTAAGTACACAACATTTTGGCAAGGACTAAGTACTATTTTCTGATTATCTATTTTATATATATATATATATATATATGCACACACATACACACACATATATATATATATATATATATATACACGCACACGTGTGTGTTCAATCAATAGAAAACAATAAAAAATGCCTTTCCCACTTCAATGTTTAGTCAATGCTTTTCAGTTGTAGGATTCATTAAAAGCAACAAATCAATTTATTTTGATAGTGTTATGGTTAATGGAAAGCTACAACGATATTAAATGTAGTGAAGATGGAGAGCGAGAGTCATTGATGAGAAATAGCAATTTTATCTCTGCAAACAAACTTCTCTCTTTTTCCTCAACTGCCTGCATCCCAGAAGTTTTACCACAATCATTCCACAATTAACTGCAATCTCAAACAAACCCTCATCTATAAATGCAATGGCTTTCAAAATTTCTAACAACACAGGATAATGTATATTTTCCTCTACAAGTTCTGATTGGAAGATATTCACTACCAGTGAATATTTCAAAAACCAGTAGAATAAGCTTGTTGAAATTTAGCAACCAATCAAAGAAGACCTTACTATACATAAGGAACAGGCATTCTCTTGTGATTTGACTCAGTCAGCACTAAGATGCCTTTGAGTAAATGTGTTTACAATGTGAACTGCATTCACTACACAAAAGCAAGCAAATCATTAATGCCTCAATGTAGGGTTTGTTTTTTTTTGTTTTTTTCTTTTGTGGCAAAATACTGCATCACCAGGTATGTCAGCCCAACATCTCTTGAATTTGGCTCCCTGCTACTTCTGGCTTTTCCGTAAAACTAAAATCACTTTTGAAAGATATTTCAGACTATAGACAATATTAAAGAGAATGCAACAAGACAACTGATGTGAATCATGAAAGAGAACTTTGCAAACTGTTCCGAAAAGTTGAAGGCATGTGAGGTTACAGGGGAAGTACTTTGAAGAGGAATAAAACACTATTTTTCCTAGGTAGGCTATTATTTTTTTTTCATTTTTATTTGTTAATATTAAATGACTGGATATTTTCTATAGGATGTGCATGTAGTGTAGTGGTTATCAATACAGAAAGTGGAATCAGAGTGCCAAGTTCAAATTCCAACAGAGTCCATTGTTTTCATTTTCAAACAAATTCTCTTGGAAAAGATATGTGACTTATTTGGTAACCAATCTAGGAAAAGGATAATTCTGATTTCAAAACATGTTGGGTGTGCGATGGACAACTCCTAGTTGCTATGGAAATCACAGTAACAACAATACCTAAGCCTGGTGAGGCTGTGGCCTGAGACTCTACAAGGGAATATGGATACTTTCTGATCAGAATTCATATACTTAGCATTTTATTTTAGTGGGTCGATTAAAGAAAAAAAAAAGGGTTTATATATATATATATATATATATATATATATATATATATATATATATATATTTACTATCTACATTGCTAGAAATTCTCCACTGAAATTGACAAATATGACAGTTCCCCATCTTCCTAACACTCACTCACAAATCATGACAATAGAAAAGCAGACTGTCAATAGCTTAGGTTTTCTTCATTCCTTCTATGACTGAATGGTATCAGACAAAAGAGAAAGAGAGTGTGTGTCAACCCTTACTCTCTTTTGCTCCAATAAAAGTAAATTTCTTCTAATATTTCAAGATAACTGCAAAGTGTATGTGTGCATGCGCACATGTGCACCTGCATTTGTTTATTGTTGATGGAATATTCAAAAATTTTATTCAGCATTCATCATTTACATATGAAAGAAAACCCCAAATGGAATATAAAAAGATGTGTCAATAAATATGAATGTCTTCCAGGTAATGAACTCCGGATGGTGAAGGAAATTGTGGAATAGTACAGGATGTGATAAAGACTAAAAGACAGTTTGAAATGCAACATGAGGTGAGCTTCAAGAAAAGAAAAGGAAAATAGAAGAATACTATAGATGAGAAAGAGAACATTGTTAGTCATACATTCCAAAAACTACAAAGAAAGGACAGTATTTTGAACTACAGTTATTTTAAAAAATGTCCTAATATCAAAAATGGTTTTCACAATAACTTAAATTACCCATACATTGGAGAAACACTTCAAGAGAGTTTATAGTCTAAGCCAGGATTTTAAACTACAATTATTTTTATAAACAATTTCATTTATTTTTATGTCATAGTAACAAAATTAACTTCAAGAAAGAATAAATTTCACATTTATAATCTGTGAAAGACTAATGATTATTTAGTCAGCTGATCAATATTATAAGTAAATACTAGAATACGAAATTAAAAATTGTAAATAAAAACTGTCATGAAAACAAAATATTTTACAAAGAAATTAATTCTCTGATAATATTGGTATGGGGGAGAAAATCTTTGAACAAAATTGACATAAAAAATACAAATAATTATTTAAAAAAAATATTTTACTTATACACATGTAATTCTCCAACAAATAGAAGATGACTATAACAAAGACAGAATTTCTGTAGCTTGTAATCTAATTTGGCTTGCAGCAGTGTTCATAACACATTGACTATACATCATAACATGTCAACATTCAAAAGGCATGGGAGGTTTATATTTGTCTAAGAGAAAATATTAATTTAAGGAGTGTATCAAGGGGGTACATTTTAATCTCCTTCACTCTGCCCATCCATTATGGGCATGATACAGAAGGTGTAAACATGTATCTGGAAATAATTGTGAAATGTTAAAAACTATAAAATTTTACATTAATGCACAAGGAATTAAGAAGAACTGATGATGATGATGATTTTGATTAAGATTTTTTTGTGGAAGATGCATAAAAATCATTCAACTTGTTTGAATAACGCATTAGAAAAACTTGGGATTGTGCTGTACAACAATGGCCATCTTTATGCTGCAAATGTGACAAAGTAATTCAGTTTGGACAATCATTTGTTTTACGCCATACAACCACACATTGTCTGGTCATTAGTTCAAACAAGTTGAAGATGGCATTAAATTCTCCAAATAATTCCTTGAATCAAAACCAGAATTGTTCCTTTATGATCAAATATACAATTTAGCTCATAGGTAGCCTAAGAGAAAACTAGAGAAAAATAATTTGATGACCAAATAAAGATCTTAATTTACAATTTTGGAAAAAAAATATAATTGGAAACATTTGAATGAATCTAAGAAATAACAATAGAAGAAGAAGAAGAAAAAAGTTCAAAATAATTCTCTTGTAATTTTTCTAAATAATTTTTTTCCATTTTAACATCAGTTTTCATTTTCTTATGATTCAATTCTCATTCTTTGAATCTCATGAATTCTAATAAAAAGTCAGATTGGTTGCAACAGCAAGATTTTGCCCTTCTCCTTTTTTGGAGTGGGGTGATGGGTGGTGGGCAGTGTTTTCTAAATTAAAGAGCATTACCTGTTTCATGTATAAATTAAAACCCATCTATAGTTGAATTACAAGATTTATCCTTGAATAATATTTCCATATTTCAGTAAATATATCCTAACAAACATTTTATAATTGGAAATATGGATAATTGACTAAAGAGAAAGTAGATAATAATTGTATGGAGATTCTTGCAAAACAATTATTGATTAGGGATAAAACAATTATTGATTAAAAGATAAAAATAAAAACAATGTCTGAAACGTTCTGCCTGAATTTCTGGAATGAGGAGTTATCACAGTGTTTCGACCATTGTGCTCTTCAGCCTTCATCAAGTGTATATCCATTCACATAATCTACAGGGGATTCTGAACTAAACCATTTATTTAATTTACAGGGGTAGACCATTCTTGTTTCATTGTCCATGTCTGAACACTGAATTGCTTGTTTCCAAATATGATGATGATAGAACAACCATCGTATGTATTTGTTTGCTAGTTCTCTCTCATTTCAAAAGTTGAGGTGATAATCAAGTAGGCTTATCATTCATATCAGTTACCATACTGTCATCTTCCTTTTTTCTATGATGCCTACATCAATTCTCTCCCAGATTCTGCAGAACTAGCTTCAAGTTTTTTGAATTCTCATATACTTGTATTTTGATTGGTCATTCCAGCTTATGTAACAGCATTTCCCCTAGTGAGGGGTGTTTGATTGATTTGAACCTTTTAAAATCCTTTATTCTACATTCAACACCATCTCTTCATAAGACACCAGAAGTGTTGAAACAAAATGGTTATTTTTGTAGTGATTTTATAACATACTTATAATTTTTGAATATATATATATATATATATATATATATATATATATATATATATATATATAAAAATCAGTCTGTCACCATAGATGTATTGATATAGTTTGACCATTAATTTATGATAAAAGTCACTTTTGTTTTGGAGAATGCATGAGCTGCACAACGCATGACGAAGCTCCCTATGAAACCAGCAGTAAATATATCTTCATGTAAACAAACCACTCGGGTATGGTGTTTTTAGAGAAGTTGTCAAAGTGGAATTTATTTCTTACTAATGGAATATGAAGAGAATATCCTTGTGAATGTGGCCAAGTTTCTTCAATTCCAACATTAATGTAACAAACAAATTATTTAAAATCAGTTTTAACTATTTTCATTTTCTTCCGGCATTTCTTTTAACATTTTTCTCTTCTTTATTTCTTTCAGGATTTTTAAAATTGTTTATTTTCTTAAAATTGTTCCTATTCTTCATATTTTTTTTCTTTAGGTATTTAGTGTGGAGCACCCAGTGAGGAACAAATTAACAACAATAATGACGTTCTCTAAGACAGGTTTGCTGACCATTGTTCCTTAGTAAAAAACTGTAATCGTTTATAGAAGGACACACGTTTGGGTCTCTGTGTTAGACTGGAACTCATGGCAATAATAAAACATTTCTCTTTCCTATAGTTAATTTCATTTGACCCAAGCTTATAAATATAGGAGTTTGTATGTTTGCTAACAACTGCTCTATGGCGAGACAACTTCTTCCTCCTTTGGTAAGGATAAAGACAATAGTTGTGATTTATTTTTTCTAAGAGATTCAGATTCAGAAACTTACTTTACTCAACGTTCCATGCATTTTACAAGTTTATGAATCAAACCAATACCAAGTACCACAGTCCTGAAGTTGAAAATTAAACAGAATAAATCATTACATGAGTTATGCTTATTAATAATTTGATTACAAAACTAAATTACTTCACATTGACTCAAAAGAGATCTAAAATTACAATGCTTTGTTTTAATATTTATTACTTGTGAAAAAGAATTATGTGTATATATATATATATATATATATATATATATATATATAGTTATAAGATAGATGAATCAAACGGCTAGGTATAAGCAAGGGTTTGTGCCTGACGAGCTGGTAATCCAGCAAAACCTTAGTAGCACACCAAAATGTAGGTACACATATACGCACTAATTAACATATATATGGTAAAATCCCAAATCACCTGATATGGGAAATAAGCTTATTTCGACCGCTGAAAAAATAAAATTTGTCAGTTCAGAATACCAACACAAATTTGGTCTATACTATACTCAGTTGAATAAGACTTACAAATTTTTTTTTTTTTTTTTTTTTGTCAGCTAAAATAAGCTTTTTTCCCCCCTATGAGGTGATTTGGGATTTTATTGTTTATTAATTATTTGCTTTGTAATAATAAATACATTGAGCTCTTTTTGTGGATAAAAAAAAAAATGTCTTAAAAAATATATAGACATTTTTTTATGTTTATATGTTCTTTTTATAGATACAAATATTTAAGTAAATACTCTGTTTATAATAAACAGTATTAACAACATTTACCGGCCTGAATGTCCAAGAAATAAACATAAAAAAAAAACATTCATGCCAGTAAATGTTGTTTAATACTGTTCATTATAAACAGAGCATTTACTTAAATATTTGTATCTATAAAAAGAACGTATAAAGGACTTTGTCCATTTTGTAGTGTGTGAGTTTGTGTATATATACATTTGTAGACATTAAAACGTGTATTTACATTCAAACTATTGTCCTCATCTTTGTTGTTGCTGTTATTGCAATGTTTCAGCCATAGGGTAATGGCCTAGTGGATTAAAGGGTTGCTTAGTGAATTCGGTGCCGTAATGATTGCAAGTTCAATCCTTGGACGAGGCAGTGGAAATGGGCAAGCAATAACTGAGCAGTACTAAATAAAAACTAGAACTAGACATTATCCTTGTTATGAGCAGTGAAGCAAGAAGAGTCTGGCTCCGTTAAGTAAATAAAGGGTTCAGTTTAGAATTCCCTTTAGGTTACCCAGACCAAGAATGGCTGCCACATTGTGATAACAACAACCAAGATGAGGACAATAGTCCAAATATAAATAGTGTAAATAATGATAACTTCAAACAGAAATAAAACTCATAACCAGAAGAAAGTGAAATCCAACAAGAACATACGTATTTGATTTGAAGATTGCAAAATTGGGGTTCTGCTGAATTGTTACAGAAAAGGACATTAATGAATAAAATAGTTTTCACCATCATAACAATGTCAGAGTTATGTGCACTTCTTATTGACTTATCATGATTATTTCAGAATTCACATTGAAGACATATCAACTATCATGTGCTGTCTGCAGAGTATAATAACAGATGATGAAATAAGGTAACAGAAATCCAAAGGTTTATAGGAAGTGCTAAAGATGTTATCTAGAAACTAAGCAAGATAGGAAAATATTGTTAGGGAAAAAAGTGTAATATCTAATCACCTATATAGTACTCAGTGCCGAACAATATCCTTATAGTTGTAGAAGAAGCTTTAAACAGTACGTAACATTTGAAAACTACCAAAGAAAACACAATGCATGCACCAAGACAACCTGATCAACACAGAACTCTTTGATAATGCATTATGAGATGAAAGCACTCAAAATGTATGTACAAATTTCACCTGGAACCCAGAAAAATGGGCTGAACTGTAGAAAAAAAAATTAAATTAAATTAAATTAAAAAACAAAACAAAAAAGAAAACAAAACCCCTTGTTGGTCTTTAAGCAAACCTTGCATAAATGAAAAATTACTGTCCAAATACAACCAATTATTTACAAGACCTGGATATATTATGAAACACATTGTATATTTACAAGGCTTTTAATAGAATTAGGAACATGTGTGTATTAGTGAGAACATTTTGTTCTACCAGTGTCAAGTAGGGAGGGTGAAGTATGACTTAGGAGAGGGACACAGTGGATAGCAGGTGGAGGAGGTTGGCACAGATACAAAAAGGGAGAGAGAAATAACATTTTTGCCCAACAAAATGTAAGAGTTTATTACTAATCTAACAATTTATTTAAGTCAGATATTAGGAGGAACACTTAGCAGTGGATAGCAGGTGGAGGAGGAAACATATCTATTTGCAGCTTTAGAGGATGAAATTATAATTTATTTTGTTTTTTGCAATTCTGTTTTGTTTCTTTCAAACAAGACAGAGAAAGCAAAATAAAATAGTGTTTGCATTTGTTTGGAAAATGCAATGAAACAAAGACAAACAAACAAACAAAAAAAAACAAAAACCATTTTTTCTTCACTCTGTCCCCCTATCCACCATCTTCCATCCCTCAGAATATCATTCATATTTGACAAAAATAAATCAATATTCTAGGAAATTGAATTTTCTTCTCCTCCTCCACTATCATTTGTCAAGTCATTGTGCATTATTTGCAGCATCGTCTACTATGTTTTATGGGTGGGGGTACGCAAAAAGTATCAATTTTAAGAAAAGGCTTCTCAAATCAAAATTCAATAACAAAATGAAAAATAACTTAAACATATTATAAATAAAGTGTTTCTTTGCACAGCAACAACTACATGGGTAATTCTATTTAATGATTTGTCTTTTGCTCTGAGACGTAATGTTGTACAACAAAGATCCTCATCTTCATTGTTTTGATCATTTCATTTCAGTGTTTTCTCTGGCCTTCCTCAGTTTTAGAAAAATTAAATTTCTGTAAAATGAATAATTAGAAAACATTTCTTGTTGATTATTATTATCAGATATGAGAAAAAGTTTCCAGCAAAATCTAGTTTTCAACTGTGTAGTCAGTTTCTAGTTTGAGAAAAAAAAAAAAAAAAAGAGTGTTGGGAATTTTTGCAGACAGCGATTTACAGATTCATCTCCCATCATCACTTTTCACATCTCACTTACATTTCATTTTTTTTTTTTTTATCATTTCACTCCAGGCATAACAATAAAAACACTTGAGAATGAAAGAAAAATAGAAGACAACAGAAGAACAGGATTCAAAGCATCAGAAGATAATAACTGAGGTTGCATTTAAATTTTTGAAGATCATAATTGATGGGAAATCAGGAATTCAGAAGAGAGTTCTACAATCGAGTAGTGTAGAAGAAGAAACTATTAACTAATAGTGAAATGACGAGACCTAGCTGCCAATCTAGTACAGCACTTAAATTTGTGATGCCGAGTTATCAATGAGAAAAGCTCATCAGAACAATTACCATGAAAACATTTAGAGAAGAGCTAAAGGGAATTTATTTTACAGCAGTAGGAAAGTGACTGAAGCAGAGATGCCAGATGAGGAACAATAACGTTGCAAATTATTGTTAAAAATCTCTAGATGTATAACAGAATCAGCAGACCAAATGTGGTAGCAATATTTGATGTTGACTTATAAATGTCTAAGATAGATTCTGGTGAGAAAAATTGTCTAGCACAACATAGTCTACCTACTTTCCAAGAAGCAGACAATTGATTTGATAGGATCATTCCACTTACTTCATGACAGTGGAAAACATGAGACCAAGAAGGCACAGTGAGTTGCTCTTCTAGAGGTTGAGTTTATGACATTTGGACATCTCAGAGGTCAAACCTGACAAAAAAAAAAAAAAAAAAAAAAACACCGGTCCAATATAATAATCAAAACAACTACAACAAAGATTCTTGTCATTGATTAATGATTCCCCCCCACCCAATAATACCATCAATAAACAAACAATAAAATTTATGAAGTATACAGGACTAAAATAAAAACTATAATTTAATAATGATGCATATTACAAGTATACAATTGGATATAACAGAATAAATTTGATGTGAAATTATCAGTACCCAAGAATCAAACAGAGGTCAATTATTAAAAGAACAAAATTCTTAAATGATTCCATGACTTTTACCATTGGAAGTAGTTCCAACTGGATATTAAATTTTGCATTTGTGAAATACTTCTGAAAGTCGATACCCTCTCAGAATAAAGCTAAAAAGAAAACTGCAAGATTATTATTCTCGAATCTAGCTTTACAAAAATCCATAGAACATGGTTATCACAAATTTTATAAGAATAATACAAATGAAAATGGAAGTGTAAAATACTGGAATTATTTTTAGCAAAATATTTAATATTTAAATTATTTCAGTTACAGGAGCTTAAATTTTTTTTTAATATTAAAAAATAAATCAATCTACAAAATGTAAGTAAACATTATTAAGCTTATTTGTTTCCTAAAAATCATCTTAACAGATGAGCCATGAACCCTGCCCTTCACAAATTCAAGAATTTATTCAAGCATCATCACCATTATTGTTTTGATTCTACAATTCAGACAGTGTACTCTCCAGCCTTCTTCAGGCATACAGGAAAATCCAGTGACTTAATATTATCTATTTGTAAAAGACAAACCCTTAACAGTGAAAAGGAAGAGATTGTAAAAAGAAACATAAAAATATTTAACTATTAATATACACTTAAGTCAGGTTAAAGAGCTCACCAGCAAATATGTGATGAACAAAACAAAAATGAGGATGCTGGATTGAATAATGCCAACAATTCATCTTAGAATTTTGGAGAGTATAAAAAGTTATAAATTTGTATTTGTAGTAAAAGACAAATTAGTAAACACATTACAATAGATTGATAGTCATAAGGACATAAAAACTGAATTAATATATTTATGTGATGTTACGATAATTAAATTCACATCAGCCCTCAATTTCTGTGAATGAAATAATTTAGCAAATAAGGGTCAAGGGAAATAAATTAACCAGAAAATGTGTATTTATTATAAATCTTCATTATTCTGTAATTTACAAGGAAACTGATATCTATGTGAAAAGGCAGATAACTGAAAACACCATATTCAATAAGACTGACCACAATGAGAATGGGGCAAGAAAGATTGGTTTCAACAGAATATGCCAAATTTAAAATTAACATTGTTCACAAAAAGAAACAAAAATATAACATTTATCTGAAAGACAGAAACATACATTTATAAAATGAAACACACACACACACACACACATATATGTGTGTGTGTGTGTGAAAACTCACACGGGATCTTTTACAAAATAATAGACTCAATACATTCAGTGTTTCATCATAATGAATCTGACCATAAGTTTGGCTTAAAGAATACTACTTTATATATATATATATATATAATGAGAGAGAGAGAGAGAGATGATGCTGGTGAGAGATTTAGATCACTAACACACATGTATACACAATGTGTGCATGTAAGAGAGACAGGGAGATGCTTAAATAGCAATAGACCAAGCAATAAATACACTTTTTTCTACAAAAACATAAAAATACATAGCTGTCAGATTTACAGAGTAGTATTCTACATTTGAATCAAAGGCATGAATCCTAAATTCCCTGTTTAAAAAAAATCTCATGTCTTCCTTTTATTTCATAATATTTTAAAAGATTACCCAATTCAGACTGATGGCATATTGTTTTAATTATTACAAATTTTAGAAACTTGACTATAGTAAAGCATACACTGAAGAAATCTTGTTAAAATAATATTTAAATGCATACCCTTTAGCTTGAACCATGAAGCTTTCCATAATATGATCAAGGATTTATCAGATGAGCCAATACCCTACCCTTAGTCTATCTATGAAGTCGCTAAACAACAAAGAGGCCTTATATTTCAATACTCATTGTCTGGTTAACGTGTGTTATGTAGAATGGCAGAGGTCATTATGCAAATCTCTTATATCGAAAGAAAGGGATGTAGAAAGAGAGAGAGAAATTAAAGGAAAAGTAGGAGGAGAGAGAAACAATACAGGGAGAGAGCGGGCCAAATTCTTTAAAATTTCTCAAAGACTACATGGTACAAAATATTGAATAAAAGAATTCTTTTTAGCCAATAATAGAAACAAGAAATGCAAATTGAATGAATAAGAATGGGAAGAACAGATAAATGAAAAGTTGGACAAAAAATAAAATAGAAACTTCAAATCATGTGACACCATCTGCCCCACCACCAACCACCCTCTCATTTTTGTTCAGTATATCTCAATAAACTAAGCATCTCCTACCACTACCACCACTAATAACTTAACACTACCAAGCTGCTATACAAAATAAAACCATTCGTATTACTTCTATTACTAAAAAAAAAAAAAAAAAAAATTATAATAAACTGTAGTATCAGTATTACTAATGTCACTGCATATTGCCATGTAATAGTTAGCAAGCTACTCTTGTAAACTATTTACTCATGTAGTGAGTTTAAATCTAACTAAAACTCTTCTACCATAGCTTTGTGCGAGATTAAACCTAATAATTAAATAATACTGGCCAAAATCTTTAACTCTGTGTTTAATAATAATAAATAAATAAAATAATTAAACCTAATAATTAATATGGTTATATTACTACTACTATTAAGTATAAGTTAACCATTACTACTGTTTAAAATCAAATCAATATTATTAATATTAAAACCATTAGTACTTTAAGTATTTTAATTCACACTATTAATCCTACAACAAAGATTCCCCCCGACCCTGAAACTACAAATATTGCTATTATTAAACTATTACTAGTATTAAAGAAGTACCATTACTGTTAGTAGAACTCACAATCTTATAGAGATTAATACTGAAAAGATAGCATTTTCCATGAAAGTGGCAGTGGCAATGGTAGTAGAAGGAAAATATGTAGTAATGGTTGATAGGGAATGAAAGAGAATGGCATAGGGTGGGTGGGGGGTGGTGCAGTTGTGGCAGCTGGTGTAAGTATGTGTCTCTTTTGCGGAACCAAGTGAACAGTTTAGAATTTATTGATTGTTTGAACTCAACTCACATTACCAGTGTGGGCACCTTGTGGTGGTGTAATGGTCAGTAAATCCAGTTTATAGATTGTTACTACTGAGTTTGATCCTCAGTGAGTGCCTCATATTTGTAGCCTTGTGCCAAACTTAGTAAGTCACATACCACTGCCTCTCAACTTCCTCACTGGATAACATTCTCTCATTAGAAAAATTAAACTAAAGTTTTACAGTCCATTTTTAGTAATCCTTTCATGTCTTTTCCTAATCAGGATTCTCTCAAGAGTTTGTAGCTGACCTCACTCCTTGGGCAAAATTCAAAGACATTTTTACTGTACACAAATGTACAATGAGAACTAACAGAAATTGTAGTTTCTGACATATAATATTAATATTATATTAATATTCCTGACATATAATAAACATAATTTTTTCTTTAAACTTGAGATCAGCCCAAACAAGGCAGTAAAACCACTAAGACATAAGGGGTTACTGAGTGTGAAAGAATTAGAAAAAAAAAAAAAATTACTAATGAGCAAGAACAAAAAGAGTAATGAGGAAGACAGTAGATAGCAATTGACATTGCATTTAAATTTTTGAAGAGTAAAGTTGGCTGGAAAGCATGGAGACAGAAAGGGGTTCAATAAATGAGAAGTACAAGAAAAGAAATTGTTTGTATAGAATTCATGGTTACATCTGGCCATTTCAACTGTAAATTGATGACATCTTTTCACCAGTCTAGTACTGCGTGCTTAGATTCAAAGTATCAAGTACCATAGCAAAAAGCTCATTCAAACAATTGTCTTGAAAGTGTCTACAGAAAAGGCAGAGGGAGAGACAATCCCCCAGCAGTTAGAAAGTAACCAAAACCATAATATGCCAGATCAAGACCAACTGATAATACTTGTGCAAAAATAATTTTTTTTATGTAAACATTATTTTGACTTGCAATCATAATTTAATTACTTATAAGATATTTTAATTCAGGGGTCAATGAGGTGGGGACATGTATATCAAACAGGATAGTTTTATATTTTAGTGTTAAATTATGTTTACAGATGAAAATTATTTATAGGCATATCAATTTCCTTCTAGGGCCATCAACTGACCAGCATCCCAAATGGGTATTTAGCAGTTAGGCTAGCAACTCAACCATTTGGTTAGAAGATGTAAAGTGACTCTTGGAAAGAAAGAAAATAAAAAGACTTATACAATGGAAAATGCAATACTCATCAATATATATTAGGTTGGTGCAAAAATAATGTTGTTTTCTTTTGAAGTTGAACTTCAAAAAACGACATTATTTTTGCACCAACCTAATACATGGGAAGGGGGTTCACTGTAAAATGATGTAAGTGTTTTCAATTTACTTCAGCAGATCCCCTCTCTCTGGAGCTCTTATAATTGTGGTCTTGTGCCAGATTAAACTAAGTAAATATCTTAGCTTAAACAGGTAGCCACACACAAACACGCTTCACTGAAACGTTTTCAACTCAATCCACTTCCTAAAATTTTACTAAATGACTAAACATCATTTTTTTTTTAAATTGAGTTCAGCCAAAAACTTTTCAGTGTGGGTGTTATATACATATATATAAAATTTCCTCTTGCATAAAAAATTAACTATAGGATAAAGTCTACTCGGAAATGAACCAATTTCAACAATGCTTAATACCTACTCCATAGAACTCTTTCTCTCTATATATATAGTTTTAAGGTATACTATATTTATAGGAAAAGTACTCAATGTCAGAGAGTGTATGTAAATATAAAAGTGGACACTGTGGTCAACACTAAGTGGTGACAGTGTTTCTTGCTTGAATGCAATCTTCATGTAAGTTGGGTTTTTTCTTGACTATTTATATATGCTGACCAATAGTGCATTATGGGTAGCAAGGTTTATTGTATTTATTCTAGAGACTATTGTGTAAGAGTAAGTGTGGATTTAAATGCAGTTATTTGTAGCTATTTTATAGTATTGTTTGATAACTTTTTACTCATTATTTAATCATTTACCAGCATATATAAATAGTAGAGCCAAAACACAACAGATATGGCCTGAAGATTGCGTTCACACATGAAACTGACTATTGACATTCAGTGTTGACCTCTGTGTTCAGCTTATATATATATATATAGGTACCACTGAAGATTTGCTAAAAAATGAGCATACATAATGAAAAAAGTTTTATCATCAAAATCTTTGTTAAGAGGAAAGACAAAAGAAAATTTTGATTATTAAATTATATTTTTTAATACTTTTTAGAACCTTTAAAATTTTGGTTAAAAATTTTCTTTTTCTTGTATCAGCTGGTGACCATTTTTGGAAATTCTTGCAAAATTCAAATAATTTTCAGATTTTAATAGAACTTTCAAGATTTATTCAGAAATGAATTAAATTATTTTAGAAATTTATTTGTTTTAGAAAATCTGTAAAAATATTTTTTTTATATCTCTTACCTCTCCCCCCGAAAAAATACTTATTTAATTTTATGAAATTTCAAGAAATTAATTTTTGTATCAATTAATGTTATTAATAATAATTAGTTATAAGCAGAACTTCTTAGGGAGAATTTAAATCTTCCATTTTTTTTCTCTTGTAAAACAGAACCCGAGTTACCAGAAATCTGCTCTGAATCATACAAAATGCAATTAAACTAAGATATTATTTAATTAAAAAAGTTTTTAATTGCTTTTATGAATGAGATACTTTATGGATTCTATTGTCTTAAGAAAAATTTTTTTTTTCAATGAATAATTAATTTTTACAAAAAAAATTTTTTTTTTTTTAATTTTAATTAGAATAATTTATAAAAAAGTTTTAAATATTTAAAAATTCTGTATTGTACTGTAACCAGATGTTATAAAGTAAAAACTATATTTAAGTAATCATAAATTGAAAAGCTTACTACAATTCAGTTACCTCAAGTATTTTATAAAGAATTTTGAATTTGAGAACTCTGGAGAACCTTCTGAACCCTCTATTGCTCTATTAGTGTCCTACCGACTTTTCGGTAAAGTATTTGAGGCTCTAATCAATGCTGAAGTGGTTAAACATCTTATCTCTTATGACCAACACTGACAAAGTATTATCAGGCCTACTGCTGATGTGCTAAAGACAATCACTGAATATGTGTATCAGGGTCTTGATAATAACAGTGAAGCTCAAACTGTGGCTTTAGATATCCCGATGGTATTTGACAGGGTTTGGCATGCTCGTCTTCTATGTAGCTCCAGGGCTACAGTATTACAAAACAATTTTTTGATTTAATTCAATCATTCCAGTCAAATCATGAAATAAAGGTCACCTTGAATGGGCTCACTGCCAGATCCTTTTACATGAATGTCAATGTCTCCCAACGCCATATCCTGGTTCCTATGTTTTTTGATCTTCATTAATGGCTTGTAAATTTTAATGCTTTCAAAATGAAAACTGCTCTCTTTTAACCACCATAGAGAAACTTTCCTGCTTGCCATCAGCATGGCTGATGCTAGACTCCTTGAGAGCAACACATTGTGCCTTCTCGGCCTCACGTTTTAAAACTGACTTGAAGTGAAACAACTACATCGAATTAATAGCTGCATCTACTGCATGGCAAATTGTGTCAGTGTGTTGTGCCAGGAGGATTTTCCTCATCAAAGTCCATCTTGCACATTTACAAATCTACCATTCGTCCATGTATTGAATACTGTTGCCATATCTGATCAGGTGCTCCGGCTACTCATCTCATGGTTCTTGACAAAAATCCAAAGAAAGATCTGCAATGTAATCGATCCTGACCTGGCATCTCGGCTTCAGTCACTTTCTCACGGACATTATTGTCTTTTCTACAAATGTTTTCATGGCAACTGCTCTGAAAAGCTTTTATCCCTAGTGCCCTAAATATATGAATTTAAGCAAATGTTACTAGATTGGCATCTAGGTCCCACTCTTTTACTGTTGAAATAGTTAAATGGAAACAACATTTCTACTCATTTCATTTCTCATACTTTCCACTATTTTACTTGCTTCCCTGAAAACAACAATCTTCAAAAATTTAAATGCAATGTCAATTGCCATCTTCTGTCCTCTTGAATACTGTTCCTTTTTCCTCCTGTCCTCAATCCTCCCTATACACAGTCTTTTCCTCTCACTTTCACCCTATGCTTACCCCTGCATACTAGTGATATTCCCACCTCTGTTGGGGGCGAAATGATAAAAAAAAATATTTCAAAACATCTGTTGCTTTCAAATACATCAGGTCAGAATGAATTTGTTGAAGAAGCTGAAGTCAATGGACATCTAACGAAACATTTCATTTATAGCTTTTTTACTTTGATCTCCATCTCTCTCTCTCTCTCTATATATATATATATATATATATATATATATATACACACACACACACACACACACAGAGGTAACTTGTTTTGCCATTTTTAATTTCATGCATGCATGCATGTTGTTTATTGTTGATTTTGCGACTGCACAGTATAGTAGGGTTAGTTGGGCACCGTCTGTGAGAAAAAGAGCACCCTGATGCAATTCACTCTGCCAGAAATTTGGAAACAGCATGCTGTACTGCTTGACCTTCATACCATAAGCTCCAATAGAAACATTTCAGATTGTTTGGGTGTCAATCTGAAGACAATATAGGGAATTCAGAAAGAAGTTGGATGATATATCCAGTCAACATCATGGTGTTTGAAGGGATCACTAGGGATGGTGATATTATGCCTCCATTCATCTTCCCTCAGGGACCCAGAGGCCTACATAAAGTGCCTTGAGGAGGTAGTGTTGCCTTGGGCCAAGAGGACGGCTGCTGGAAGACCCTATGTCAGGCAACAGGACACACTAGCAGGAGAACCCAGTCGTGACAGTCAGACAATTTCTGCGACCACATCATCCTCTTATATCTAACCTAACTCTTCAGACTGCAACCCCCTTGATTATGTGTGGGAGTGCAGTTGACCAACAAAACTCTTAAAGATTTATTCAACAACTAAAAGGGGGAGGGGATATTAAAATACGAACATTAAGGTGGAATGACAAAATAAACGGGGAAATTCGTCTTAATTTAGTAACCAAGATTTTTTATGCCTAGATATGTTAAGAATTTCGGTTTGGGAGTTTAATAGCTGGTTAGGTTGATTATATAAAGCTATGGCTAATTTCTCCTCTGTACATAGTTTACAAAATTTTTGGCCTGCTTTATATTTGCTTTTAATATCCCCTCCCCTTTTTAGTTGTTGAATAAATCTTTAACAACCCCCCCTCCCGGGTGTTCTTGCGTTTTTCTTTATCTTGGGTCACATGGTATATTTTGACTATCGCCTATAAATATGCGTTTCTCTTTCCCTAACGATCCGTTTAGGTGAAACTTGGGTAGGTTTGTCTGGCTCACTAGGTTTATCTAGGTCTGCTCTACGGTTGTATTGAGCTCTTTTGTTTGTTAGTTGTTTACTCGTGTCGGGGTTTTTTCTTTGGGCTTCAAAACTGTATCTGTGCGATTTTTTTCGACAGACTTTCATGTTTCTAGCTCTTTCTTTTTTAAAAACCTTTTTTTTCCCCTCGAGATTGATTTGATTATTGGCAAATCAAAAATTTTTCGAAACTAGTATAGTTACCTATATATATATATATATATATATATATACACACACACACACACACAAGAGAAGAGTGACAAGAATTATATATAGCCACATAAATGTGTTTACATATATAAATACACAGATACATACACAAATATACACTAGATATAGGTGTTTGCATATATACAAATATATATGAAAGGAATAAATATTTCTAAAACTCAACATACCATAGACAAGTATGTATTAATATAGAAAGAGGTGTTCTTCACTTATTGTAGCAACTCCCTCATGCAAAAACCTACTCCTACATTAAGTTTTAACACACATGCACAAATAAGTGTGTGTATGTACATATTTAGAATTTTTTGTTTCTTACAAATGAAAATTAATCCCCAATTTATACTTGACTATTTTCTGGTGTAACAATAAACATCAATCTAGGCTTGTCTAAGGGTCAGTTTTGTGAACTGCAATGTTTGGGTACCTGTAACCTTATCCTGCTGGCCAACTCAAAACAATGACCTTCATTGTATAATGTAGAGGTTAATCTTTTAAAACAAAGGTAAAAGTGCACATTACATGGTGAGAATTTGCCTTTTTCTCTCTCTCTCTCTCTCACACACACACATACATATAAGAGAGAGAGAGAGAGGCTGGTTACTCTCATTTTCTGAGCACACCAGTCTGCTAAAGCAGCTAGCTAATCCCTGTTGCGGACATCTGCTCAGGTACGTTTATGTCTGTTCAACATCAACTATGCTGAGCGAACGTTAGTTATAGTTTCTGTGAGAAAGCGCATAATCTGTCACAATCAAGAGCTTGAACAATGCCAGTACACTCAAGCCCTCGATCATGATAACATGCAAGTTTGTTCTAGCACAACCATCAATATCTAAGGTACAGATCTATCTATCCAGTTTCACTCACAAGGCTGGGTTCAACGAGTGGTACTGCATCCTGGGATACCCTCTCCCAGACCAACTTGGAGAAGCAACGAATCAACCATGGTAAAAATCGAACTTTGGCCTCGTTGTCAGAAAGTGAAAGTTCTAACCACTCAGGGGGGACATACCCATATGTAAATATATGTTTTATCACTTCAAATGTTATTATAATGGATACTCATATTTGAAATAGATGCTCCATTTTTATTTATACTTTAAACAGTTTGCATGTGTATCTGTCAGCCTGTATATTTGAGAAATCTTAAGAAAATGTGCTCTTTGGCAGAGATTGAACCAGTTTCTCCCTTTCTAGAAGAAAACACAGTTTGATATATTTTTTTTTATTGCCTGGCCACAAAAAGTCATGATGACTTGTGACTTTGAACTAGCTCAGCCACTGATGGCTTCCAAATAGTTCAGTCTACCCAATTTCACTCAAACCACACCTATTTAATCAATTTTTAATACTTCATAGAGAATTATTTTATTTTTAATCAAAATAATTTTGTTTGGTATTTTTTTATTCTACTTTGACAACAAATTACCAACAAATTACCAATTTCTTTCCTTAAGAATTTTTCCTTCAAAGAATGCTTCAATGTCCTTCAAGCTGATCCTGATCATGGAAAAGTTTTTGCTTGTAAAGAAATGGTCTGAATGTTTTCAAATAAAGGAAATTATAGAAGAGAGGTTGGGTGAATAGGAAGGGTGCATAAAATCTAACTTCTAACTGACAGTAAACATCATTTTTACATGCAATGCAAAATACAATTGTTATCATCTAGTAGAACAAAAGTTTCTTTTCAGCAAATCTGTCTTGATTTCTAATCTAAACTCATTTTACTAACCAAAAGCACAATTTTATATTTTTTTATAGCTTCATTTTCATTATGTCACAGGTTGATCGCATGAAAGCATAAAATGATTGACACCCTTTATGAAAATGATGTTGATAAAGATATTTGTAAAAAATAAATAAAAAGATAGATCAGCTTCAAATATGAGTGAAGTAGGATAGAAAAAAAATTGAAAATTTCAATAATTAAATTCTTGTTTCAGTCTTTAAATTTACATACAAGAAATATCAACAAAATATTCAAAAGGTGTAAAAATCTATTTTGGGTGGAGCCACTCTGTCTATCAGAGGAAAATAATGAGTAACATATCAACCAGAAAGCAGGTGCCTCACCATAGAACAATGATTAGCAGTCTAATATCACAGACCATTACACTAGGGTAACAAGTTCAATATGTATTGCTTACACTAAATAACAATTACTCTTTCAGCCTTTAAAGCCTCACGTTTGATTTGTAGTATATAGCTAAATACATAATGCTAGAACAGATTTTGGTCACACCAAACTATCAGGGAAGCCAGGTACATTAGCGAGTTTCCATCTGAAAAATAACCTCAAGGTGCAGATCTATGCCTCACAAGGTGTGTCAGTAGCTGCCCCAATATGTAAACGGGTGATTGACCCAGCTGCATTTAGGATAGGCACAGATGGGACAATTAATAACAAGAAGACATATGTAGCAGACATAGTGAACCAGAACTGGAATTGAATGCCAGAAATGGAAAACAAGACTTACCATATTCTTGACGAAAGATAGTTCATCTTTGTCTGGCATGCAGGACTTTGATTAGAGAGAAAGTGAGTACATGGTAGAACTAGGGTATTTAGACATATACATCACATGTGTCCAGCATGCTTTGCGATCTATAAAAGACAAGATCAGTAGAAGTCAAGGAGTGATTGTTTGACTGCCATTAGTGTTACGGTGTTGGCCGAGAGAATACACCATGTGAGAGAGTTCTAGTGGCAAGTATGTCACCCGTCAAAAATAAATAAATAAACAACCCCAGAATGATGTCAAAATCTGCAAAAAATTTTCATCCTTTAAAAGTCAGTTGTACTTAGTTTAATTTGTAATGTATATAAATGTAGATAGAAAAAAAAAAAAAAGCAAATGTTGATAAAACAGCACTGCCCAGGAACCCCTAATCAGGTTTGGGCCCACCCTGGTTGGGAGGTAGTACACACTGGCCCTGTAAGTTCAAATTATTTAGACATCTAATATTTATTTACCATTGAATGTTAATGACAGTCTGACATTTTGTTAGGAATTAACTGTGTAACGTTCATATTATATAACCTTCCATAAATTGTTGCTGCGCCATTGTCATTCAAATTGCTTTTGGTTAGTTTGTTAGCTTCATGGATTAAGGGATCATCAAGTTCATGCCTGATGGTGCTCACCCATCTCCATTTCAAGTAGATGAAAGAGGAAATACTGATAAGAGTAAAAATAATCAGTTACATGGGGGGGGGAATGTCATGCTGGGTTGTTTGGAGCATTTTAAAAACAAAGAATGTAACTTGGCAGTGCCCATTTCCTCTCTTAATCCTAAGTCATGTGATATGAAGAAAACTACTTTGTTATGTGCTGAATCATTCATGGAATCTTAAAGATGGGATAGGATTTTACTTAGGATGAATGGTGATAGCATCTCAGATTGAGGAATTGGAAAGCCGAGTTTGAATTTCACTTGGATCCATTATACTGAATTATGTGCTAATACTCTTGGGAAAGGTATGAATCCACTTCTTCTCCTCCCAGCTATGGGTAAATAGCAAGACGGAATGGGTTCTATAGCCTTTGGTGGCAACCAGTCTAGAAGAAGGAAAAACTCTGAATTCAAAACCAGCCTAGAGAGGGTTGGGCCCTGTCAGTGTACATGCTGCCCCTACGGGTCACGGAATAAAAAAAAAAAAAATAACTCGCTCCTCTTGAGGCAACATGACAGAATTTGGTTATACCAGAAACATGAAAGAATTAATAATTAATTAATTAATTAATAATATTAAAACCTTTTTTTGGGGGGGAGGGGGGAAGTATTTTTCATGTAAAATCTGTAAGAACTGGAAGTAAAGTATTTCATTTTTTGTCCTGTATTTTGTTTATGTAGGGTTTTTTTTAAAGAAATTCTTATAATGGTAAAATAAAACTATTTTCTTAATTGCTTGGAAGCAATAATTCCAACAATTTTCAACTAAACATTATCAGCATCTTTTTAAAGCAATTGGTAGAAAGCCTAATAAACTCATCGTAGACATTTAGAAATTCACATTCTTTGCTAAGAGAATAAAAAGAATTGATTTAAGAGTGACAAGTTATTCAGTTCCATATATTTGTAAAACGAACTGAGTATAAAGAAAATGTCAAATGTATAAAAGAACTATTTTGTATGGTTTATATTTTACATTTAGCACTGTCTTTATTATATATCTCTTTTCTTTTTTTTTTAAAAGCATTCAACCCAAAGCAAGGCAGAAAGCCACTAGCACGCAAGGGGGTTACAGAGAGTTGGAGCTAGTGCAAATAAGAGTGATAGAGGAAAGGATGAAGAAAAGGATAGGGGATAGATCAGGGCATCTGGAGACGTCGATTGATGTTACCTTTGAATAGTTGGAGATTATAACTATCAGGAAAACAAGAAATGGGGAGGGAGTTCTACAGGCGAGAAGTGGGAAGCTATTGGAGTACAAGAGACAGCTACATTTAACAGTTTCGACAGTGAAAGTGTGTGAGCGAGATGCCAGCCTAGTTGAATGCTTAAATTCATGAAGTCTGGGAACCAGTGAAAGCAGCTCATCGAAGCAGTTACTATGAAAGTATTTGTAAAAAAGACAGAGGGAAGCAACAGCACGTATGTGAGAGAGTGGCTGCAGACGAGATGCCAGGTCAGGGCTAATTACATTGCATAACCATCTTTGGATTTTATCTAGGACCTTGAGACAAATAGAAGAGGCTCCACACCATATATGGCAGCAATACTCCAAGCGAATGGTTGATATATATATATATATATATATATATATATATATATATATATATATATATATATAGTTCAGCTACTCATTTTCTGAGTATGCCTGTCCATTAGGGCATCTAGCCAATTCCTGTTGCAGATGCATGTTCAGGCACATTTCTGTTTTTCAACATTGCAACTCTGCTGTGCATCATTAGTTACAGTTACTGGAAGAGTGCAAAATCTGTTATTATCATTAGTGTGAACAACACCTATACACGCAAACCCTCAGTCCCATTGACTTGTGACTTTGTGCTAGGACAAACAACTTCCAAAAAGTTCCCTACCCAATTTCACATACAATGCTTTCAAAAAGGTGCTGTGTGCTGAAATCGCCTCCCCACACTGATAACTTCAAAAGTCAACTTATTGACCATGATGAGATTTGGATATGGGTCTCCTGATTGGAAAGAAAACATTCTAACCACTCAGTGACACACCTACTGCCCCACACCCACAACACACAAAAGGAACTGAACTCTTTAAGTTGCAGCAGATTTTAAATAATTATTTTTCCAAAACACATACAAAATAAATAAGTTTTGTATGATCAAGAAAAAGTGAACATATTCAGTATTTTGTCAATGAAAATCTTTTTATTAAAGAATAAGCAAATTTCCCTTTTGTTCAAAACTTAAAATAAAAATTACAAAAATCCAAAGTATTCACCCTGATGCATTTTTAGTTTGTCTGAAATCCAAACTTGACAAACTAACCAAATTTTAAATTAAAAGTCATTCTCTCTCCATTTTTGTAAGAATATTATGCATCAGTGTAAAATCCAAATGAAAATAATTGCGTCTAAGTTTAATTAACGTTGATGTGATTAATTTGCAGACAATGCTGCAATTAAATAAAAGGTCTGAGAGAGATAAAGAAACCTGGAGAAATTAATATTTTCTTTTCTTTTTTTCATTCTTTTGCAGAAACAATGGAAATTTTTGATAACAGAATAAAATATGCAGTTCTTTTATTGGTGATCACACGCACAAGAAAAAAAAAAAAAAACGTTTCAAAACATTTTTTTCATTAATATAATTATTTCAACTTGAATTCAATTGCAGATCGCTACTTTGAAAATAGTCGAGTTTGAGGACATATCTGAAGGGAATATTTGGAAATTTGTTTAAATGAAAACACATGTACAAAAAAAAGAACCCCCCCCAAAAAAAACATATAAACATAAAAAAAACAAAAAAACAACAATATTAAGGATGTCTTCTTTTTAAATAGATTTCTTCAATAGCTGTATATAGAAATCTTATAAACATTAATTTTAATGGGTACAGGTTTCTTTTCTTATGTTGTTTCTTTTCAAATGAGGTGATAATGACATTAAGATGCCAAAGGGTTCGTCAGAGAATGAGAAGACTTTAGTAAGGAACAATCAAAACAAGAATACAGAAGTGATTGACATTGTATTTTAATTTTTCAAGATTGTTTGAGTAGAATTTGTGTTTAAAGAAAAAAAAAAGGAAAACAAAAAGGAAAATCACAAACAAATGTCTACTTGTCTATATTTCTGAGATGAGGTATTATGATTACTTACATTATTTACATTATTTGAACTGTTATCTTCATCTTCATTGCCATATTCACAATGTTTTGGCCACTGTACACTTTGGCATTCTTCAGGTGATTAGAAATTTGAACCAAACACTTTATTTCATCCAATCCAGTAGATTGTTCTAGCTCCACGTGCCATGCCTCTTCTGTGTGCTTCAGTTATTTCCCTTTAACTCAACTGTCCAAGTTTTGGTTCACCACTGCCGTGGTCTGTTACTGAACTCACAACTCTTTCGGTCTAGTCACTGGATCTAACCAACGTCTTTATTCATTGGATACATTATCTAATGTAAATAATGTAAGTGATGTCTACTTGCCTAGAAATCAAAAGTCTTATTAATGAAAATGGTGGCTCCCAACAAAACTGTCAACCTCTAGGCTGGTAGATATTAGTTTTAATATTAACAAAAAAAAAAAAGGAAAAGAAAAGAAAACTGGGGCCCTGTATTGAAACACATGTATCCTGTAAATATAACGTTTTCAGTTCAGAACATTTTTAAAGACAACTGAAAATGATCAGCCAAAGTTTTTGATAAAACAATGAACAACACAGCAGGAAAGACTTTCCCATTCAAAATATCAGCTTAACAAGTGCGTTGTTTTTAAGAAAACAAAGGCATGAACCCGATTCATGTAAATAAAATATAATCTTTTTTAAATTTTAGGTGTGTGTGTGTGTGTGTTGAGACTCGCATCTCATTTTTGTTTATGTTTAATAATGTCAAGACAGGAGAAGTAGTTTTCTTTTTTGCTGATTTAAATCCATTAATCTGGATTTGTTTCAAATAACAAACAGAAAATAATTAAGAAGTGTTAACCATTGAAAGACTAAAAACAAAGTTGATGTAAAGATTTAAGTAAATAAATCAGAATTGATGAATAAAAAAAAAGTGCAGAACTCTTCTGCAATATCAGTCCCCACCAGAGACTTGAAAAAAATGTGTTTCTACACAAAGATTCTGAGAATACCATAGATGGAGCATGTGAGTAATGAGAAAGTTTTAGGCAAAATGGAAACAAAAAAGAAATGCTTACACTTAAAATCAGAAAGAGACAATTACATACAGAAGATAATGAAGAAAAATGGCTTGGAGAATTTGACACACACAGGACATATTGAAGGCAAGACGGACAGAGGAAAGCAGTGAGTAACCCATACCTAATGATAAGAATTAAGAAGACAGAAGATAACAATTGACATTAAATTTAAATTTTTGAGGATCCAAATTGACTGAAAAGCAAACAAGAATTGCAAGAGAATAAACTGTTAGCATAGAATTTATGGTAACATCTCATCATTTCAACTGTAAAATGAAACCTTGCCACTAATCTAGTACTATGGCTAAATTTATAAAGTTTAGGTGGCAAAAGGAAAGTTCAGAGGAATTAATATGAAAAGATTTATAGAAAAGCCACAGGGAATATATTACTGCATTGAGAAAAGAGCTGATGTCAAAATGTCAGGTAAGGACCAAGAATATTGCAGATTTTTTTTTTGGATTTTATCATCATCATCATCATCATCATCTCGGACTTTTGTAATTGTAGGGCGAATCCCACACTAACTCTTTTCCACAATGGTCTATCAATGACAGATGACAGCCATCAGCAATTCTGATTTTATTTAACATCTCTAAATATATAGCAAGAGTACCAGACCATATTATAAGGAAGGACAAATGGTAGACTTGTAAATATAAGATACATTCTGGTGAGAAAAATTGTCTAGTACTATAGAGTGAACCAATTTTCCTAGCGGCAGATCTAGCAATTGATTCAATATAATTTTGTTAGATGAAAATTGAATTTCCTTAATGATTTTAGGGCTTTAGCAATTATTTGACACCTGAACGATGACATTACCCACAATGCAATGCTATCCACCCAAATAACTAAACAATAAGGTTTACCAAGTATACAATGTCACATAAGAATAGTTTCTACTTGAAAAATCTTTTCCCCTATTTGAAATTTTATTTAGTACTTTTTTTTTTTTTTTTAAACCTGATTGAATTGTTAAAATATGCCATTGGTGGTGTAACAATTTTATTGAAATAAAAACATTTTGTCTTTGATTGAAGTATGAAAATATACGTGATTAGATTTAATGAAGGCTGTAAATTCCACAGAGATCTTCTCCCCACCTGGATACATAAAATCTTTTTCTGATGAAGAATTTTGTCTTGAAATTTTGTCATTCATAAGAGACTTTCTGTCCACTTTAATTAAACCTTTATTTTCCCTTGAAGATGAAAATTACAGATGCATAAAAAAAGATAAATTAAAAAAAAAAAAATCATGAAAAAAATACCAACCAATAAAAAGATGAGGGGGGGGGGAACCTTGTAACAGTTAATTAGCTGACTCATTCTCATCTCTCAACAACGGCAAACTGCTACATCCAACGATATCCCTCTTGTGGAGATAAGAAAGTTGAGCAGCACTTGCTTTTTAGGTTTATACAGCAAACTGCTGAGAAAGAAATAAGATTAATGTTTCAAGTCAAGTCAACTAAACAAACAGAGTAACATTATGCATAACATTCCTGAATTTGGGAGCCCTGGGGGGGGGGGGTGAAATGATAATGCCTCCTTCTCATAATTCTTATATAAAATATCTGGGGAGGAGGAAGAAGTAAAAGAACAAATTGTTTATGATAAAAATATCATGAGTTTTTAAGCTTCCTTGCTGCAAAATTAGGTCAATTATGAATTTTAGGGGTCTTACCAAAAATGTAGATATGCTTTTTAAAAACATGATTGTATTAACAGACATTGTATTGGAGGTTTGGGGTTAAAGGGGTAAAAACATAAATGTGGATTGGGAGGGGATTTGAGAATCTGATTAGGTTACTAATAAATAGATTTATGCAATATTACACTCCCCCGCAAATAGCTAATAAGTTATCAATTGTTAACTAAAATGTTGCTAAATTCAATGGTGCCTGTCATAGCATGATAGTCAGCAAGCTCATCTCATGGCTGATTGTTGCCCAAGGATAATGAATTCAATCCTTACAAGCGGTTCTACTACTTTGGCCTTGAACCAAACTACACTAAACCTTGCAAATATCTGTATTTAAAAATCAAGTTGTGATAGCAGATATATTTGCCTATTTCTGAATTGCAACAGGGTCTGGACTTCAAGCCTAGATAAAAGAAAGCATTTTGAATGGTGATTTTCAAGGCAGCTATATAGCTCTTCCTGCAAAACAATTTACCTGTTTTCCTTCTTAAATTTAATTTGTGTGTATACATATGGTGAACTCTTGTTACAGAGGACAAATGAGGGCTCAGCAAAATGAAGTATGCTCAATTTTTTACAGACATGAGGCTTGCAGGTATTTTGCAAACTTTTAGACAAATGGAACATGTGGTTGAGTCATTTTGCCCAGCTGGTTGGGGATCAAATGCCACACATAAAAATATAGTCATAAAGCATATGCTATATCTATGAGTAAAAGTGCTCAATATCAGAGATAGAGCATATGTAAATTTAAAAGTGAGGTTAACACTCAGCAGTGACAGTCTGTTTCATCTTGAATATATATAATATATATATAATATAAGAATATATTATATTATATATAATATAAGAATATATTATATTATATATAATATAAGAATATATTATATATATATATATAATATAAGAATATATTATATATATATATAATATAAGAATATATTATATTATATATATATATAATATAAGAATATATTATATATATATTATATATATATTATATATATAATATAAGAATATATTATATAAGATTATATATATATATAATATAAGATTATATATATATATAATATAAGATTATATTATATATAATATAAGATTATATTATATATATATATAATATTATATTATATAAGATTATATATATATATAATATAAGATTATATTATATATAATATAAGATTATATTATATATATATATAATATTATATTATATATATATATAATATTATATTATATATATATATAATATTATATTATATATATATATAATATTATATTATATATATATATAATATAAGATTATATTATATATATATATATAATATAAGATTATATTATATATATATAATATAAGATTATATTATATATATATAATATAAGATTATATTATATATATATATAATATAAGAATATATTATATATATATAATATAAGAATATATTATATTATATATATAAGAATATATTATATTATATATATAAGATTATATTATATATATAATATAAGAATATATTATATTATATATATAATATAAGATTATATATATATATATATATATATATATATATATAATATAAGAATATATTATATATATAAAATTTGCTGACACCTTTTAAAATTTGCATGATCATCAGTTTGAACAATGCCAGCAAGCTCAAACCCTCAGCCACGCTGACTTGCTAACACAACCCAATTTCACTCACAAGGCTTTGGTTAAGCTGTGGTAAAGTTTTCAGGCACATTTCAAAGGTGCCACATGCTGATAATTTCAAGAAGTGACCTTCCTGACAAATCAACACCATTTCTCATGGTCAAAGAGCGAAAATTCTAATCATTCAGCCATGTGTCACACACATTAAGCAAGTCACTTACATCTTTTGAAATTAATCAGGACAATTAAGAAAATGATGGAAACATATTTCTGAGGGAGTGAATTTTTTTAAACGAAACAGGTGCAATTATGCAAAGTCTAAGAGTCATAAGTAACTGACTGCTGATGTTTTTCAGTGTATGATATTTGTAGCCATGTGTGCCTCTTTCAAACTGGCATGACCCACTATCTGTGCAGCAGTCATACACTACGACCCTTAACTGATGACATGTGCAATTAACTTCTCCAGATTTACCATTTGACCCAAAGTAAGGCAATAAAGCCACAAAGATGCAAGAGATGACCGAGTGTGAAAAAATACGAGAAAAAGAAAAACATTATTAAGGAGAGAAAACAATTAAAGAAGAGGAATTAAGACAAAAATATAACCAATGACATTGCATTTAAATTTTTAAAGATCAAAGTTTACTGGAAAGCAAAAGGTTGGAAGACATGTGAAATTTTACAATATTGATTTTCATCAAATGTTCTTTTGTTTCCTAAACAAAATCACAAGAGTTGTGCAGTTCCTTTCATTGACAATTGGATACACCAAGAAATGCTATCAAGTGTAATATTTAGCATGTTACTTAAATTTCACGGTGGAATAATGGATGCTGACTCAGATTGAGGAATTGGAGAGCCAACTTCAAATTCTAGTCAAATCTATTACATTCACTTACGTGCTAATACCCTTGAGAAAGGTATGACTCCTCCTCTTCTCTCCCCAGCTATGAGTAAATAGCAGGACAGACTAGGTTCTATAACCTTGGATGGCAATGGTCTATTGCAGGAAAAAATCTGCCTTGTCAGACATGTATCAAAAGATACATGATTGCTTAAACATTTATCATGCATGGCACCTAACTGAACTTAAATTTCAGATAAAATATAGTTTAATTTCTTTCAGAGCAGTCAGATCTGGCTGGACAAACAATATGCATTTTGTTTACAACCAAACCTAATAATACCAAAGAAGAATCTGCAATGTTATCGATCCTGATATGGCATCTCAGCCTCAGTCATTTTCCCATTGCTGTAATGTAGCCTTTGTTATAAATATTTTCATGTTAATTGTTCTGATGAGCTTTCCTTTTTGATACTTTGACGTCATGAATTTAAATGAATTATTAAAAGTAGAAAGAGGTTCTACAGAAGAATGCTGAGAATACCTTGAAATGAACTTTTAGAGAAAATGGAAAGAAAAAGAACATCTGTAATTAACATCAGAAAGAGGCAATTGAAATTTCTAGGGTGCCTAATGACACACACAGGACACATTGATGGCAAAGCAGTGCATAGCCTGCCTAATTTGTTTGTGTAAATAGTTGGCAGAACAAGGATTAGAAGAGATGACAAAAAGACAAAATTTACTAAGAGCAACAAAATTGTGAAAAGCCATGATTGCCCACGTCCTACTAGATTGGCAGTTGGGTTTCATCATTTCACTGTTGAAATTGCTAATTGTAACTGTAGGTTCTATCCTAATAGTTTCTTGCTTTCCTGTCAACTAAAATCTTAAATTTAAATCCAATGACAATAAACATCATATTTTGTTTCTTTGCATATTGTTCTCTCATTGTTTTCTTTCTTTGTTTCATTCTCAGTAAACCTCTTTTGTACCTGAGTGGATTTCATCATTTTGCTTGAAATTATAAAAAAAAAACCATCCCAATTGACCTTGGAAGTTGTAAAGTTGGACCAGCCCAAACAAAATGGTGTAGCTTAGTTGGTTGGTTTTGTTTAGTGGCATATCAACACCGCTATGGGTTATTTATTGCTGAAATCTAAATAATCTGAACATATATTTTGAACGCAATTGTATGCCTTCAACTACAGATAAAATGTATTGCTGTTTATTTTGCTTTAAAAATGAATTGTTGGTCATTTTATTATCAATATGTATTGTTGGTCAAAATGTTATATATAAATATATTGCTGGTATTTTATATTTTCATGCTTTTTTGTTTGGAGCTTCACTATTTGGCCATGGCTGGGACACTAATCCATGCTACCACAACAGCAATTAAGAGGTGGTTCCACAATCCTCAAAGCCACCAATCTTTCAATCAGAGGCCTTGCTGCCAGATGTAGTTTCTTGTTATATCCAGGACACTATGTATGTGGCTGTGGCAAGATTCAAAATTATCCTTTTATTTTATGATTTTTTTCATCAATATTGAATTCCAATACCATGACAATGAGGCATAGATTTTTGAATGCTTACATGCCATTCTTGACACTGACGATAAATTTCCTGCAGTCAAGTTCATCTATTGATAACGTCAATACATTTTCTGCATATTAATTGCATTGATTTCCATGTAAATGACCCTAAAAGACCTCAACCAGAATATAGTAGAGGGGTTAACTTGTGCTGATAGCTGACAAATTGAATTTAAATTTGAGTTGCCTTAAAAATAGTAAAAATTTATATACATGATGTCCCAAAAAAATTTGAATGAATGAGTGCAACAGTGAAAGTGAGTGAGTTTGTGACAATAAGAAAATCCTTCCAAAATTGTTGAAACTTTCTTTGATTATAATGGAGTCATTTGTTAACATCTGATAAATATGACTAAATTAAAGTTTGTATTAATATCTCACTTGCACATGTGTGGTAAGGGTAGGGGCTGAAAAGTTGTCAGACTGATCCAATCAGACCCACAGAAAAATATGTGTCCTCCAGCAGGATTTGAACATGTATCCTCCTATAGGGAAACGTTATATTTTTCTGACAAGATTTCTTAAATATTCAGGCTGGTAGATGTAGTTGGATAAAAAATTCTGTTTAATTAAAAAAGACAACTGCTGCTCAAATATGAGTATCCATCACAAATAACATTCAAGCAAAATAAATTCAAAATAAAAATTTTATATTACATGCACATACACACACACACACACACATATATATATACATACACAGATGTAGACAAAGATAAAACTTTATGCAATTATATATAGATATATACATGTGGACATTTAAATAGAAACTTACAGTGAAATCTATTTAAGCATTAAAACAAGTTAAATCTCCAATAATAAACAATTATCAAATAAATTATCCACAAACTGACAATTAGTCATTGTCTTAAATATACAAAAGACAAAACTTATATTTAGAAAACTAATTAGAGTTCAGAGACAACTTAATTGCTTACATAGAGTTTGGAAAACAAAAGAATTTTGTGGTGTGTATGTGTATGTGTATCTTGAACAATAAAAAATGTTAAAAAATTAAAATTTTCAGACACCCTGGGTTGTATATTAATATTTTTTTTCTTTTATTATTTAAATTAAGTTCCTCGACTAGTTTCGGCCATCATGGCCATCATCAGGAGAAAAAAATTCCTGCTTGTTAGTAGCAGTGAACTACAGGAGTGAATGACTGGCTCTGAAGAAAGTGAACTTTATCTGTAGTTTTCATTTGTTTGTTTTTTTTTATCGATAATTTTGGTCAGTTCTCTTGTTGGTCAAATGGTCTCTTTCAAGTTTTTTTTTTTTTTTTTTTAAATAGAGGCTGGGATATTCCTGAGTTTCAGAATTCCTCAGTCATAGCTTCATTGGTTGCTGGGAAGGGGTTGTGTGTGTTAAATGCATGTTATCTTTTAGGTTTTTGGGAGTGCATGTGATGTGTGTATATTTGTATGACTGTAGGCAGGAGGCCTCAACACATCTGCAAGCATGTCTGTCTAGTGTAGTTGAGATATATATATGTTTGAAAGTTTTTTTTTTAGAGGATACCTGTATTTGAGTAGCTGTTCCATTTTTTTTTATTATTATTTCCTCTACCAGGCTGTACATTTAAAAAAAAAAAACTTATTCAAGAAAATTTACCCTCCAACTGGATTAAAAATTGTTGGATTAACAAACAAAAATTTATTGCTTGACTTCTTGTGTCATTTTTGATGATGTCATCATATAGCAGAGTATAAATGAGGGGCAGGTTACAGCAGGTTGAACATTAAGAACTGATATTTACATGGTGGGTTGAATGCTAAAGGGTTAAACCAGCTTTGGAATTATAACCTCAATAAGCAACATTGAGAACACGAATATAATATAATAACCTCCAACTGTCAAAAAATAAGTGATAGAAGCTCAAAAAAAGAAAAAAAAAAAGAAAAGAATTATGAATATAACCATAATACAATGGCCATATTTGGAAATTAAGAATAATTCTCCATTCAATAACTTTCATACTGCCTAAAATAGCACTTATATTACTATAACAAATGGCGTGTAAGTAAAAATCCTTGAAAATGGCAAATAAATTAGTTGAAATCACTCAGAATCAACCAACTCATCAATAATTTATACATTCATTAAGTCCATAAAAGAGAACACTTATACGCATATAAAAAAACAATAAAAATACTAAAGTACCTTGTCCGATATTTTCAATGAAACATGTATTAAAGAAGGATTAGTTATATATATATATATATATATATATATATATATATATATGGACATTCTTCAAGAGGGGTCATTGTCAAAGAAGATTAAATCCAGGCTTTTTTAACAATTGATGATTCATTTTCATTTTAAAATTCACTATTGTATTTATAAATATAAATGACAATAGGAAAACTGTCACTATTGTATAAAAGGAGAATGCTTAGCCTATTTTTTCATATTCAGCCGTATCAATACAAAGGTAATGAGAGCGTAAATAGGCCTCCACATACAAGCCTGTTTCACAGATATATATATATAATATATATATATATACACACACACACACACTATATATATATATATATATATATAAAAATAAATGGTGGTACTTGTTTGGAAAAACCTCGGATAGCTCAACTTGCATTAGAACAAGTCAATACCTGAGGAAAAAATGGGAAATAAAAAAAAGAAAGAACCAAGAACCTTAAAACAAGGCGAAAACAATCGTCAAGTGTTTAAGCTCCAAGTCCAAAGGGAAAAAAACCAACAAGTAAAAAGAATTAAAAGAAGACTACATAAAGTGCTCAATACACTAAGTAGAGCAATATATATATATATCTCCAAACGTAAAAGAACGAAAGGAATATAAATTCAAAATGTTCATAACATTAAAAAAAAAAGTACAGCAATAGATATTTATCGCATCAAGTGATTAACAATGGTGGTAATAAACAATTTTATTTAAAAATAGAACTTATGAAACATCACTTCATTTTATATTTTTGAAAATTTTCAATAGAAGGCAAAGAAACAAATATATAACATAATTTTTCCATAAAAAAGAAAAGAAAGAAAATGCAAATTAAAGTTAAAAAAAAAGGAAGAGAATAAGAAATCAAAAAAAAAAAAAAAAAAGAGGAAGGCATAAGAAAACAACCCTACTATAGAGAGGATACCAGTTTTAGCCAATAAAGACATGTTAATATGGAGAATTCAAAATTAAACGGAAATATAACGCGATAAGATAAAACATGTTTTTGGTACATTGTAGCATTTCAAACTTTATGGCATTTTCAATGGAATCACATATTTAAACAAAATTAAACATAGTACGTAAATAAGAGACATTAAGAAGAAAAACCGTATATAAACTACTACTTAACTACACCAACCTTCCATTATAAATTAGAATACAAAATAAATTTTAAATATTTATATGACTTTTATACATTTATTTTAAATACTACCAGTAATTTACGAATACTAACCTATTTAATAGCTTAATCTAGAATAAACTACTAAGGATAACATTAAAATGTTTATATAAAGGTAATATAACATAAGAGAAGCAATTAATGAGTTATAAAGTTTAGCAAGATTGTAAGCTTAATTCCTTAATATGCCTGCAATTTACTGTACTTTCATATCTCTGATTTAATAATTGATTGCTATTCAAGAGTATAATTATCTGCATTTTCTCCTGTAGACAAAGGAAACATGGTTCCATCACAGATCTACAGATTCTGGCTTGTTTTAGAATTTTCCATTTAACTTTAGGTGCTTTGTTTTCCTCTTCCAGTTTCCAAAAATATTTATAAAGTGAAGTCATATTTGATTTGTCAGCATTAGTAGAGGATGAGAGATGATTATACAAATGTATTTTAAGAGTATTCTTTGTGCTACCAATATATATTTTAACAATCCTGGGATTTTCAATTGATAAAATAGAACATACACAAGAGATTTTGTTGTTGACATTGGTTACGATTCCTACAATTACATCGGTTAGTTATACGAGACAAATTAGAATCAGTACTAGCATTACAGTTATTATTGTTATATAATTTCAATGTTTTATTGTTGTATGATTTATTTTCTCTAGATTATTAGTACAATTAAATCATTCCAATGTTTATAATAAAAATTTTATATATATAAATAATATATATATATAATATATATATATATATAAAAAGCCAGCTTACCCTGAAGATCCATTTAGGTGAAACCTAAATAGGTAGTTACTGGCAGGATTAGGATTTATTTTATTTACTTTTGCTGTGCTTTAGCATATTGAGCACACTCTACATTTTATTTAATTACTTGCTTGGTTTTTTTTCTTTGGATTGGAAATTTAAGGCACTGGATGACCTTTTTTTTCACCCTTTTCAGATGTTTCTAGTGCTTTCTTTTTTTTTTTTTCCTTGGATACCAATTTGTTTTGATTTCTGTAGTATGGAGGTTTCAAAATCACGGCAGTGAAATTTGCAGATAACAGTAAAAGTTTCACCAGGAAACTGGCAATCTATTTTAAAATTTTAATTGTAATTTTCAAACCTTTTTTTTTTTTCCTGTTTTTACGAGAAAGGACATTTTTGTTTGAAAGAAATAACTTTCTTAATAATTATATAATGAGGTTGTTTATATAAGGTCAATCTTTATTTTAATTGGCAATATTTTATCATACATGAGAAAGCCATTTGATGAAGGAAAGAATAAAACTGCTGTGACGGTGAAATCTAAAATTAACTGTAAAAATGAAATGAATTAGAGAAAAAAATCATTTCAGTAGAAAATGAATGAAACTTTTTTTTTCTTTCAATTATTCATTGGAACATTTCAAGTTTTGAAAACTTAGTCCTTACTTAGTACATGTGTTAATACCTAAGTGCAATACCTCATAAATAATGGACTATTCCGTTTTGATTGTGAAGAAAGACATATCAGAGATGCTGTTTGGTTTCAGTTAGAAAGAAGTAAAAGATAGCCTATTTCAGCAAAATGGAAAACATGTCAATTTCAAATCTTTTCATTTGTACCCTCTTACTTCTTTAAATAATGCATTTATACTTAAGATTGTTATTAGAATATTTTGTTAAAGTTGTTAAACAAAAGGGGAATTTCCAGGAGTATTTGGTAGTCATGGAGCTTATTTATTCATTAAATATTACAATACATCAAAAAATTCAAATAGGTATTTCTAATTATTAAGAGTTATCTATTTGTCTGTTGTTGCTTTTATTTTACTCATTTGTAAAATAATTCTTAGTTTCTTGAGTTTTCAACATGACAACAGTTTTGCTGATTAGGCCAAATGTAATATAAGTGAATTTGTAGTTAGCTATTCATTGGATGATGAGGTCCTATTCTTTATGTGTGTGTAGAAATACCTGGGTTGTTGTACAGGTATGCAATAGGTGCCATAGGAGTGTTAAAACCCTTAGCTTACTAGGAGAAGGAAAACTAACGTAACACTTGTTACTTGACAGCATCCAATGATATTGATTAGTTATTCTTTTAGGGTACATAATATTCTTGTTCACAGAGTAGAATTGACCAAATGCAATGACTTTTGAAGCTTTAAAAATTTAATGAGCAAGCATTGTTTAATATGGTAAGATTTTCTTTTGTATGCTGAACAGGTGGCCATTATGCAAAAAAAGAAATCTTGTGCCAGAGATTTGAAAAGTTTGTCTGGTTTAAGGCACTATATTTAATTAAAGCACAACAATGTCATACAGTGATAACCTTTGTTGGTCAGAACCAACAATAAGACGCAACTATTGTATATAATCTTAATAAAATAATGCTATTGATAGGAATAAAATTCAGTTGACATTCAATAAGTATTGTGAACTTTATTTCTGATTTAATAAGGCATACATACATGTGAGTGTGTGTGTACACTGAGGTGAGTGTTTCATGCTCGATTGCAATCTTCAGGTCATGTTCAGACATGACCTGAAGATTGCAAGATTGTGTGAAACAGACTGTCACAATCTAGTGTTGACATCAATGTCCACACTCCTTATATTTACACATGCCATATATTGAGCACTTTTACCCTATACATATAGCATAATTTAAAACTATATTTTATCACACACACGGATTTTATATATATATATATATATATATATATAGAGAGAGAGAGAGAGAGACACACACAGACAGACATCAAAAATATTTTGTAATTTGTTTTAAGATTAAAAATAATATTCAGCTTACAGCATTTGAAACAACTTTAAACAAACCCACCTTTGGAAAAGATCATCATGATCAATAATAATATTTAAATTTATTCAATGTGAAAATTCAAGTTTCAATTGTACAACTTTTAGAAGGAATATTATGAAAATAATTACTGCAGATTTTGCTTTTGGTTGGTGGGTGTGTCTTTTCTTCTCCCACCAATGACAACTTTTATTAATAGTATCAAGTGATAAAAAAAAATTGTCATTAAACTTAGCTTGGCACAAAGTCAATAATATCTATTCCAAAATTAATTTAATTTATTCTTTTTTCTATACAAGACAGGCTTAAAATTTGCAAATTACATTAACCACTATAAAATTATCTTATAGATATTTGCTTCTTCTTATTATAACAAGAAAAAGAAACTTAAATTTCAATCAAATTCTACAATGAACTATTGTGTATATTTAAAATAGTCTTTCATGAAATAATAACTTATTTCTGCAGAATGACATTGCCCAATATATTGCTTGATAAATTATCCTGCGTGTAAGAACTCAAATTTTCAACTGATATTTTAACATTAATAAATAAAAAATATTTACTAATTCAAAACATGAAAAATAGAACTAAGGGAGGGAATCCATGATATTTTTGACTCCTGCTTTTCTTGACTATAAACAAACAAAAACAACTCAATTGATTAAAAAGAATTTTTTTTTTCTCAATCAGAATAACTTCATTTTGAGGGGCCTATTTTTATTGTTAGATTATGAAATTGAAGCTGGGTTATTCCTAATATTTTTCAAACTTCTATCATCATCTTTGTTGTTTTTAACAATGTTTTTTTTTTTTAATTTCTGTTCTTTACTCTTCCTCAGGTGTATGTTGCCCGTTTAGTGGAGATGAGAAAGGATAAAAAATCTTTATCAATTGAAGCATTTTGTTCATAAGAATAAAAAAAATTAGGTTGAATATTGTAGGCAATAATGGAAAATAAAAAAATTGCATCAAACACAAAGAAGACAAAAGCGTGAATGATGAAAGAAAACAAAAAAGTTTGGTATTTAGGATGTTTGCAGAAACTCATACTGCTGGGATGTTGTGATTATTAAGAAAGATATTTCAACCCTGAACTTAACCCCAGGTTCATCACCTGATCAAGGGTTTTGTTAGAGGCACACTGCTATTTTTGCACTAGAAGGTACATCAATTTATTTTTATATCACACATCAGACTTGAGCACCTGTGTGTGTAATTGAGCAGCAAACCTTCTTTAATACAGGTTTCATTGAACAAAACATTACAAAAATAATGTCATTCTTGTTCAATGAAAAACATACACATGTGTGTGTGGTGTGTGTATGTATATATATATATATATATATATATACACAGGATGCAATGGGTAAATTCACTCTGCCATAAATTTGGAAATGGCATGCTGTACTGCTTGGCATTTGTGTCAGAAGCTTCAATATGAGTATTTCAGAGTGTTTGGGTATCAAGTGCAGAGGATTCGGAAAGAGTTGGATGAGCCTAATGGTGATTATGAAGGTGTTTGGAGTGATCACTAGTGATGGTGAGGTTATGCCTCCATTCATCTTCCCAGAGGGCCTCACTCAACACAGTGGCCTACATCAAGTGCTTTGAGGAAGTAGTGCTGCCCTCGGTCAAGACAGTGGCTCCTGGAAGTTGGAATTTTCAGACATTTCTGTATCTTTAAAATTCCAACTTTAAAATCGTTCTCTTCATGTTTGAATTTATTTAAAAGGCTAATATATAATAAATATCATCAACCTTCTTGCCAATATTGTTATTGTTTTGTTGTCTTTTTAGTCCTAAAATTTTATTAAATGGTCTATTAAATCTATATATTAAAAGGAACACAGATGGACCAGCTTTTGATTTAATTATATATCTTCAAGCCCTCACACTCTAACATATCAAAAATCATGTTCTTGTTTACGTAAAGTTAATGGCAGTTAGGCAGCACATCCGGGTTATTCCATCAACTGTTTTGTCTTATAAATAAAGTAATGAGTCTGCACTGGTCTATCTTTTCATCATGGATCTAATGATTATCGGCAGGTTCATGCACTCAGCTTTTTTGAGTCTAAGTGGATTTCTTCTGCACACCGTGACCACTTTGTGACCATTTGCATCCATTCATCAACTCTATGTAACCCAACAATGATGATTTATTCCCACTGAGTAATTGTCATTTGAGTGGCGACTCATGGACAGCCTCAAATAATTCACAGCCAAGACTTCTTCTCATGTCTAATGAACCAATTGGAGAAGAACAGTCCAGAAAAAAAAACCCAAAACAACAACATTTTAAGACATTTTTATGTTTATACATTCTTTTTATAGATACAAATATTTAAGTAAATGCTCTGTTTATAATAAACAGTATTAATAACATTTACAGGCCTGAATGTCCGAGAAATTTTCAGGCCGGTAAATGTTGTTTAATAGTGTTTATTATAAACAGAGCATTTACTTAAATATTTGTATCTATAAAAAGAATGTATAAACATAAAAAAGCCTTAAAATAATTGTCGGACTTGGTCGATTTCATAATGTGAAACAACATCATTCTTTGAAAAACACCAGAAGAGAAATAGAAGAGATGAAGAGAGTCCAAAGAAAAAGCAGAGATTTCCATTCCCCTTAACACCATCTACCCTACCATGCGGTGGCTGTGAACATCTCTTCAGATCCAACATAGGAATCATTTCACACAGTAGGAAATATTGATGAACCCCCCAATACTCAGCAACAAGTTCTGACAACGATGACAAATTGCCATTATGTTCAACTTGCCTAAAATTGGTTTAAAGAGTATTTTGAGGACTTTCAAGAAATGATGTTGCCAACATGTTTGACTAAAACATAAACCCAAAAGAGCATTTATGGCACCTGATGACAATGTCAATTTGTACACAGGTTCCTGTTCCTACAATTATCAGGGAACCACTTCTCAACATTTCTCCAGAGTTCTTTTGACCTCTTCTGAAATCAATGTGACATTGAATTGCTACATTTCACTAGGACCCTACATGATGCTAAGCACACTAACCCACAACTTTTGGCATGTGCATGTTCATACCACAAACACAGAAATTAAATATTCAGATTTTTCTTACAAACAAGTCTTATTAATCTTGCATTGGTCACCCCCCACCACCACCAGATTTCTGAAAATGGGTAGAGTACCCTGATGTCTACTTTCTATGACAATTGTGCCACATTGTGTGCTACACAACTTCATTGAGTCAGGAGACAAGTGGGAGGGAGCAAAACAAAAAATATTGCTGACTAGGAATTACACATACTTAAAAAATTTGGGGGTAACAAAATACCCCAGGTGACTAATGCAGGGTTAACAAGAATAGAGACTTTATGTCTATTATATTTGTTGATTATTTGTTGTAATATGCAAATAACTTGTTACAAATGTAGCTATTGTAAATGTAAAAAATAGCCAAAATTTGTATTAGGTCCAACCTTTTGACTCACATGAACCATTGTCAGGTGTGAGAATAAAGAAAAGAAAATCAAATGTAGTTAAGAAGTGCATTGTTTTAAGTTTTATTTCATTGTTTGAAATACGCAGTAGAACACAGTAAGCCATGTCAACAAAATGTTTAATCAAGGTCCTTAGATTACAAATGTAAATATCTGCATATATTAAGATTAAAATTTTGAATATGCCAAAAATGGTATTTATTCATGAAACATTTCAAAACTTCTCCTTAGGAGAAAAATTAAATATTTTTGGCCAATCTGACCAGCATTCATCTTTCTAAATAAAAAGTATGCATATATGCATCTATTCGTGAGTTAAATTTATTTTTTCTACTTCTGTTTCTTTGTTATGAAGATATTTATGAAAAAACAAATTCAATTTTGTCAGTATATTTATGGAGAGCAAGTGAAAAAAAATTCACTGCGTCGGTTGTGGGCAAAAAATGAAGGAATCCTGAAAAGATTTAAAACTGAAACAAAGCAAAACTGAATTGATCAGCAAGAAACTAAATAGAAATAGGAATTACATTTTTGTGAATAATGAAAAAAATCAATCAATTGGTTGTAAACAGGCTGGTCAACCATATTGCAGAAAATATACAGGTTTTCTCAAGACAATATATATACACAGGTATTCAGATATGTGTATACACACATACACATGTAGTTATATGTATAGCATTTTTATGGATCTATTGTGGATGTTTTAACATATCTGTATATATCTGTCTGTGTCTATTTGTGATAAAAAAAAATTTTTAAGAATTTTTAAGTTTGCAGGAATTGAATCTTGTATGGCGAGTTACTGCTACTGATTGCAAGCAGTAGCTTGTGTGATCAAGCACACTGGCTCAGAAGGAAATTACTTTGATGGAGATGATGGAAACTGTGAAAGTAATTTTCTTTTTCTTAGTCAAATTACCATTAACTTCTTATATATAAGAAGGTGCTAATCAAGTAACCATTACAAAATAAAATTTCATTTTTGTCATTTTGATTTTAGAAAGTGGGGTCTGTCCAAGAACTTTTCAATGAACTCTATATATATATATATATATATATATATATATATAGAGAGAGAGAGAGACAGACAGACAGAGAAAAATATAGTTTTAAGGTGTGCTATATTTATGGGATAAAGTGCTCAATATCAGAGATAGAGTATATGTAAATATAAAAGTGATCATTGAAGTCAACACTCAGAGGCGACAGACTGTTTCATGCTAAACACAATCATCATGGTGATTACGTTTAGCATGAAACAGTGTCACCTCTGAGTGTTGACTTCAAATGTTCACTTATATATATATATATATATATTACATACATGCACACAGAATATGTATGGTATGTAGATACATACTATAAAATGATGATTAGCATTCTGGTCTCACAGGCCTATTCATTAATAAATTGAATTAGTTTCTCACTGATGCTCTACTTTATAGCCTTGTGTCAGACTTATGCTGAGTAAATGACATGACAATAACATGTTTAAAACACATTTATTTATCCACATTATGCAATGTGTGTGTGTGTATATATAAAATCTGTGAGCCAGTGAGAGAGACCATTGGCAAAACATCATTGCCAATGATGTAAAGACATTTGAGAGAAGACGAATCTGTTGTTTGGAAATAAAACATGCTGCAAGGAAAAGAGTGAATAATGGAATTGAGGGAATATTTAATTTTGAGATCTGTGAATAGAGTTCACTTATCTAAGGCTGGTTTTATCAACTGTACCTAAGAGCATTGTGTATCATTGCAATGTTCAAAAGGGTTTGACCTGCAATATCTTTGCAAAGGTGTCAAGTGGACTCGCTCACCATTTCTTAAGACACATCCAAATCTCAGCATGCTTTTAGCACTGAACTAACATGCACCACATGTGTGCTGAAATGCAAATCATTTGCAGGGTTCAAAGGTCACTTCAGGAAACAACAAAGAATGGTTGAAGATAAACTGTGTCAAAAGTGGTCATACCTGGTCACAAATAACATCTTTCACAGAATACAGATACTACAGTTTGATCCCAGCAAAGTAAATGCAGATAGAGTGCCAATTGATATATAATCTAAATTTTAGTAGATTTTGTTGATATATATGTTTTTGTAAAATTAGGCTTGTACAAGGTGAAGGAGAGTGAATACTGGAGAAAGCAAGATTATTTTTTGATAATCTTACAAGTTTGTGGGACAAGAATTTTATCTGTTCTGAAAATCAGCATTCAATATCTTGGCTTTTATTAAAACACCAATGACAAGCACCAACAGAAAATATATGATTATCACTGCAGATTCAGTGTGTGTGTTTGTGTGTGTGTATGCATTTATACATAAAATCCTATATTTTTTATGACTCGCAACTTTTGAGCATTAAACTCAAAATCATCATTTGATTTTAATAAAATATTTCTTTGCTCATTTCCTTCTTTCCAATTGCATCAATGCTTACCACTGTCTCCACTCCCTTGTCATACCCGTGTACACCCTGTCCAATCACTTATGTCATCAGTCCAGCATTGCCTTTCTCTTCTTCTTGATCTCCTGCTATCAATTCATCTTTCCAGGATGTGAGTGTAGAGGGTCTTGGGCTCTGATGACATTAGCCAAAGTATTGCAGTTTTCGCTCCCTTATTGTCATGACCAACTGCCTCTGTTTCCATCTACTCATTAGTTTCGTGGTCTGTCCAGAGCTGATGTGCAGTGCCTGCCTATAGAATGTCATCTCAAAAGACATCAGTTTAGCATCAGCAGGCTTTGAGTATCTACGCTTTACAGATATACAGTGCCATCAGGCCACACTTTTGTGAAAAGTGCACTTTTTCACGGGACGTTAAGGGACCTAATATTCTTAAGCAAAACAAGCAAAATGAATTTGAGAGATTTTGAAAATTCTTTTGAATCTAAAGACTTGAGAGAGGATTGAACACATCAGCTTAAGAAAATAAAATCAATTAACGTTTCTTTATGTATATACTATTTACCCATCAAGTTGACATTAATTTTATGAGTGACTTAGAAAAAAAAAATAACATTTGGACAAAAATTTCTGTCAGTTGAAATCAAACATCAACTTATAGAATAAAAACAGACCAACATTTAAAAATTAAATGATTTTAATAATTTTTAAAATATTTAATTATAATTCTGCTTTCTCCCCTTTTGTTCCTTATCATGCACATACATCTCGTACCCTGCTAAATAATAGTGGTTTTGATCATGTGGCAAGGAGGAAAAGACATATCAAAGATAAAATGAAAGAAACAAAGAAGAGAAGATAGAAGCGTTTAATATTTGTATGTGTATATATATATATATATATATATGTTATAGCATACCTATGAACGATAATGGGTATGTCCCCATTCACATAAATACACTAGTAAATCGTGTATGTTGGTCTGCAGTTAGAGATTCATTTGGAATTCATTTGACTCACTTCTAGCAGTTGACTACTACTTTTACGCACCACTGATGAATCTTATGTGTGTTGCTCATATCCTAAGTATTACCATTCATTACTAACCTTTGATTATTCTATTCAGTAATCTTCCCTAGGTTACCACAATATATATATATATATATATATATATATATATAGGTAATAGATCCATTGGTTTATAATCCGAGTGGATCCTAGTAATATTAATTATTAAAACTGATTCACAGAGAGCTCAATGTATTTATTTTAAAAGAGCATATGTATTTTTTACAGCAAAAAAAAAAAAAAATTATCTCAACATAGAGGATAGTCTATTACAAGCCGTTCTGTACATGGCTATCATCAGCCCCTAACATTATATTACATATATATATATATATATATATATAAATAAAGTGGACACACTGGGGTCAACATGGAGCAGTGGCAGTCTGTTTCATTCTTGAATTCAATCATCAAGGCCTGAAGATTGTATTCAAGCGTAAAACAAACTGTCATTGCTCATTGTTGACCTCAGTGTTCACGTTTTTAACAGAGATAGAGTATATGTAAATATACTCTATCTCTGTTATATTGAGCACTTAAAATAAATATAGCATGCCTTAAAACTAATATATATATATATATATATATATATAGACTCATGGCTGAAGTAGTTGTGTATAAGTGGTGTGTTTTTTAAAGCCAAGGTGAAAAAATAGTATTTGAATGCTGCTTTTTTTTTTTTTGACCAAGAGACAGGCTTTTTCCAATTGTAGAAAAAAAAGCTTCCTTCTGACCATTGTCCCCCACCCCATTTCATGATTTTCCAGATGGAATCAAATTTACCGAAAATTAAGCTTCTATAGAATTTTGCAAATATAAAGAATTCAAATCAAATATTATGCAAGTAATTTCTGAAAGCATTTTGGAAACTATCAGTAAATAAAATTCCTTCCACAGAAATATTCTGATAAAATGGCCTTGTGCCAGACTAACCTTAGTAAATACTGAAAAATAATTCTGATTTGTCTATATTTCAGCCATCTCTTAGCATGAGCCATTAAAAAAAGATTCAGCTATGCAAAAATAAGGTGGCTGACACTGGAGCTGAAAGAGTAGAAACTCAATTTCATTAATGAGATAAAAAAAAATAGCATTGAATTGATTTTAAAAGGTTTTCTATGGGGACAGGCTAAAGAAAAAAGTTGTATGGTTCTTTGAAATTTGATTTAATGATTGTGCATGCATTTATTTAAAAGGCAAAAAAACAAAGACTAAATAAAATAGGAAAGAGAAAAGGGAAGAAACTCAGGATTTATAGAAAAAGAGGAAAGTGAAAAAAAAAAAATGAAAGAAATGATTTAACAAACATAGATATTTATATGGGTCACGCAGCACCAAGCAAAATTGTTTTCTGTATCAGGATTTTTTTTTTCTTTAATCCATTGATAAAAAAAGATAAGAAACTGTAGTCATAATGATTTTATTTTAAACATGGCTACCTGGTGTCATCTTTTAAAAAAAAGCATCTAGAAAAGACAATACATTTTTAAATAAAATAGACAAAAAAAAAAGAAGGTATTCTTTATTTGAGATTTAAAAGAAAAATTTTTTACAAATGATATTTTTTTAATTAGGAAAAAGATACCATGTTTCCTGTCATATAAAACAGAAATACCCTCACCTACAAAATCAACCTCTGTCTTATACCTTAGTAGTTATAGTTATTAGATGAGCAACTCATTCATTTATATACATATGTGTGTGTGTACGTGTTTAAAATTTACTATTATCTCTGGCAAAGATATTGGAATGAGCACACTTAGTGGCTGTTCATCTTGAAATAAGCTAATTATATAATGCAAAATATTTTTATTTCATAATATTCTGGTTTCATAAAATATACTTTAAACAAACTACATGGAATTATTTACATTTTCTGCCAAGGATACAGAGAAAAATATGGAATAATCCAAATATAGAGGAAATAATTATGTAATTCAACAACAACATAGGATAAAGACTTAGTTATACCACTGCAAACTTTTATGACAGCCTTTTTTCAGGCATGGATTTCGCTAATTTTCACTTAATATTTTTTATTAAAGTGGTGCTAACTTTCTTGAATGATGCTTAATAGGGTTCTTTTGTAAATGAGAGCCTTCTTATGAACCTCTTTTTTTTTTTTTAAATTTTCACCATGAATTTTCAATGGGATTTAGATCTGGACTGTTCACTGGCCATGTCATTGATTTTATATGCCTTTCCTGAAGAAAAACTTTAATCTCGTTTGCTCTGTAACAAGATGCATTATCGTCCTTAAAAAGTAACATCATCTCCAAACCAATTCTTTATCGAGGGAATCAGAAAAATATCCAGGATGTCAATGTATACATGTGTATTGATTGTTGAGGTAATGATTGCCATCTCCCCATGTCCTTTAACATGTTGGCTCCCAAACCTCATTGCCCTTGTTGTCCCAGGGTCCCAACACTATATCTTAAATCCTGTTATAGTAAAATGAAAAAAACAATAAGTGCAAAGGAAACTGATAAAAACTCCCAAAAAGTAAATCCATTTTGTACTGAATGTGAAGGTAATTCTTCCTTTTGCTTTGAGTGTTTCAATAAGAGACATATAAAATAAAAATCAATTCAACTTTTCCTAGTCACATAATAATATGTGACTTAATATTTTTTCTTTTAGATCTTTTCATGATATCAGACATTAGGAAATATGATTTTTTTTTTTATTTTATTTATTAGGAATGTAATTTCTATTAGATTAGAATTCTTGTCTTTATTTTACTGGTTGTAGGCATTATTTTAGTAAATAAAGTATACTCATTTTTTTTTAATTTCATAATGTTTTGACAATTAAGTTTTCTGTTTTGAGTTTATCTGAATGAATGGTACAGCTTTTGTTTATGTAAAAAAAAAAAAAAAAAAAAAAAATGATCCCAAAAAACAATAGTAGAAATTCCAAAAGGAAAATGAAATATATTAAATTTTTTAGAAAAAGAAATGTGGTTCTGGTGTACCATGATCTCATAAGCAATCAATCATAGCATCCCATTCCTAATAATCCTCATAGAAAAGAAACTGGAAAAACGTCCTACTGGAGGGTATTGTGGGCCTTGCAGACATACCATCACAAAACACTGGTGGCTTGTGAGAAAGCCAATGTGTTAGATGACATGCAACCCCAATATCATGAATGGCTTGAGAAATTTGCTAATTTTCTTAAGGCAGTAATCTTTAAATGTTTGATTTGAATGGCACCAGACAAAAATTTTAGCATCATCACTTTGGCCAATGCAAATTCTTGACTCCTTCAGTGAACATCACTTTCATCCAATCATCCACATATCATGTTTCTTTTTAGCCCATTTTAACCTCAGCTTCTTTCCATTTTCTTTAATGCTGATTTTCATTTGGCTTTTCTCCATACAAATTCTATTTCATTCATCTGATCTCTTACAATTCTGTCACAAACATTGATTCCCATTTCGACTCATTTGTTTTTCATTTCTTTTCTTGTACATTTTTCTGTTTTCAAAGCATATTGATTCGAGTTTTCTATCTTGATGCTTTGATGTCTGTCGTGGTCTACCAATGTTTTCCTCTTGTAATCATCGCATTCTGCTTTTATGTTTGCACCAAATTTTAGAAACAGTTGACTGGGCACAAGCAACGTCTTTCGCCAAGCTTCACTGTGGATTGCCTTTTTGAATGAGTTTTACAATCTTTTCCATTGTTGCAGCTGACAGTTTTTTTGTTGCAGTCAGGTTTCCTTTCAATCAGCTTTGCCCAAACAATTGCTGAGGTCTGCAAGAACTCTCTTTTAAGTATAGACAGATTTGCATATCTAGCCTTCTACTGTAGACAGATTTGTATATCACAGCTTCTACTGGTATTTGTCTTAGGAATGCAAATTACAAGATTGTTGTGGAGTAAAGAGTATACCCCCAGTGACTCATCCATTACTATAAAGAGTTCTATGATATAAAGTCGAGAGTAGTCATGTTAGAGTCTTCTTACTAACTATACAGCTGTCATGACAAGTAGTCTAAGCATTACGTATAGACAATATACTTTAATGAATTATGCTATACCAAAGTACAAGTATAACAATAACCCTTCAATACGAAGTTATAAGAAAGATCATACCAGAATTTTTTCTCAACATTCAGGTATTTCATATTTTCTTCTGCATGGCTCAGAAAAATTATACAATTAATTTAAATAATTTAATCTCATTTATTTAAGGCATTTTTTATGAAGCCAGGTGACTCAGTTATTAAATAAAAATGTTTTGTATCTTGTCTGTAAGTATTACTATTAAATAAAAAACCTAAGTGAACATCATCTATGTGTACTAATTGTATATTTTTGCCAGAGATTCATGTGTAAAACTTTTCAATATTGGTGGCTAAGTGTTTATGTAGATATGTATTAGAGAGACTGCTGCCCAAGTACACTATATATATATATATATATATATATATATATATATATATATATATATATATAAATGATAAAAATATAGTTTTAATGGATACTATATTATGGGTAAAAGTGCTAATTATCAGGTATAGAATGTATATAAATATAAAAGAGGACTGTGTGGTCAACACCAAGTGGTGACTGTCTGTTTCATACTTGAATGCAATTTTTCAGGCCAGGTGTTTTGTTTGGTGACTTGACTGTTTATATATATATATATATATATATATATATATATATATATATATATATATATATATGAAAGTAGATATAATCTGAACAATTTAGGTTTACTGACTGCATGAATAACTTCAGATGGTTGATGTCCTAAAATGAACAACTGAACTTTACTTAGAAGCGCTTGTCTCTTCAAATATCATTTCATAGATTATGCTAGGTTACATGGTACCAGTGAGGAAGATTCCATAACATAACACATCAATAATTTGGTTCTTATAAAATACAGAAATTTCAAACTTAAAAGGGTTTTTTTTTTAATCATTTCATCCCAAGCAAGGCAATAAAGCTACCAATACACAAGGAGTTGCTGAGTGTGAGAGAATATGAGAAAAAAAGTACTTAAATCCAGTAATCATAATTTTTTAAGTTTCTTTTCTAATGAAAAAGCATATAAAAATACTTTAGGACATGCATATAATTTGTTTATATTATTTTGCACATTAAATATTTCATTCAAAATTTTTTTAGTTTTTACGTTCTTTTTTGTTGTATTATATTGCAATATTTTATGGACAATGCCTTCTTTAAGTTTTTGTAAATTACATACCAAAATTCAGAACAAAGAACAAAAAATAATTTAGTTATTGATGAGAAGTTGAATGCTAAAATTTTTTTAAAATTTAAAAAAAATTTTTTTTAGAATACACCTTAGCAATTTACTGAAACACTATGTCCTGTATATACTTTCATTATACACAATGGTACCACAGGCCAAAAATATCAAGAAACAGCCAGTCTGTTAGAAGAAATATTGGTAGGAAGGAAAGAAAGAAAGAAAATGCTTTTAATTGAAACACATCATTCCACGTTAATTAATATTGCATAAATTTACAACATAAGAAGATTAAAATAAAAATATAGATTTAAAAAAAATAAATAAAAAGACAACATCTGTAAAATATGGTAGAGACAATTAAAAGGAGTAAGAACAATAAAAAAGGTAGAAATAAAAGTGGAGGGGAGGAGGCAGAAGAAAGGAGAAGATGGTAGTTTCCATTAAGGGAAGCATTTCTTGATCCACTCATGGAAAAAGCAAATGGAGAAGAAAAGAAAGGAAAAGGGAAAAAAATAAAAAAGAAAAGAGTTTTGGGAAAGTAATGCCATTTGGCTTCTATCTGAAAGGAGTTGCTGGTAAGAAACAAAGAAAGGAAGGAAGGAAGAATTGTAACCACAAGACCCCATTCCTTCTGTCTGTGAACAGCCAACAACAACAGCAGCAGCAGCAGTGGAAGCAAGAACTAAATTCCCAGAAGCTAGGAGTGGAATAGGTCAACAACTCTTGTGAATATTCTTGACAAAGAAACATACACATCTTTAAACATGTGGATAGGGACGCGTGTGTGCGTGTGTTTGTGTATATATATATATATATATATATATATATATATATATATATGGAATATTTTAAGATAGGGGTTCGTGGAAGTACACACACACACATGCGTGTGTGTGTGTGTGTGTGTGTGTGTGTGTGTGTGTGTGTGTGTGGTTGCACAATGACAGACCTATTTAGACACAGATATACAAACATAGAAATATGTATATAAATACATACACAATTTAGGTATTTACTAGGCTTAGCCTGACACATGGCTAAAAAACGGGAGGACCCAATCAAGATTGAACTCCCTATATTAGTCATTTTCTGGTAAACTAGTTTACCAACCACAGAACAGCACAGTAAGCTACTGCATGTACTGACTTGTATGCTTGAGAAACCTTAATGGAAATGTCCTCTTCAGTAGGGTTCGAACGTCTCTCCTCAGTTTGTAGGAGAAACTGCCATTTTTTATTTGGTGTACTTTAGATAGATCAGCCACAGAGAACACCACAGTCCACCAATGTTCTATCCCCCGCTCCCCTGTACATTTCTTAAAAGTGTAAATAGAATCTTACCTGCTGCTGCAAGGCTCACACTGGGTGAGCAGTCTAAAGCATGGCAGATAAAAATTGGCAGTCTCTCCTACAAAGAGGGATGCAGGTTCAAGCCCTACTGAAGAGTACATTTTCTTGAGTGTGCAAGATGGTAAACATAATGCACACTGTTTAAAATAAAAAAAAAAAGGGTGTCTATTTTAAACATGAATATCCACAAAAAATACTTGAAATACATAATTTTGGTTAAATACCAGTAAAATTTGGTATTTTTTTTTTTTTTTTTTTTTTTTGATGTTCTGATTATTTTCCTGATTTCAGCTTTGTATTTGCAAATATACTTTCCTTTTGATTAGTATTAGTCATTATCTAATGCTAGTCCAAAGTACTCAGACATATTATATGAAATAATATGAGCATTGAAAAATAAATTACAAAAGTAATTAATTAACTTTCATTTGTATCTAACCAAACTTGTATAACTTAAATATTGCTGCAAAAATATAGCTTATATATATATATATATATATATATATTTATTCAGTCAGGAGAGGGATGATCCCAGAATGCGACACCTTTGGAAAGTGCTTGAAAAGCCATACCAGAGGTTGACCCAAGCCTTGTGAGTGAAATAGGGCAGATGTAAATTGGGGTGGGGATGCTGCTGTTGATAGCTGTGCTAGCACAAAGTCGCAAGTCATCGTGACCGAGGGTTTGAGTGTGCTGGTGTTGTTCAGATTGTTGATCATTCTAGATAACACCCTCTCTACCAGAAATTGTATAAACCACAGGTTGGCTCTGTGGGTGTTGAATAAATATGAATGTGCCTGAGCGAGAGTCTGCAATAAGGATTGGCTAACCACCCTAGTAGACGACTATCCTCGAATACGAGTGGCCAGCTATTATTATAATAATAATAATAATAATATATATATATATATATATATGATAAAAATATAGTTTTAAGGTTTTAGCAATATTCATTGGTGAAAGTTCAATATCATATGCAAGTATAAAAGTGGACATTTAGGTCAACACTGAGCATTGAAAATTTTGTTCAAGGATGAGACAGACTGTAGCCACCTGGTGTTTATATACTTTATATATATGATAAAATATAGTTTTAAGGTATGCTATATTTATGAGTTAAAGTGTTCAATATCAGAAACAGAGCATATGTAAATATAAAAGTGGACATTGACTGTTTCATGCTAAATGCAATTGTGCTTAACATGAAACAGACTGTCACGTCTCGGTGTTGACTTCAATGTCCACTTTTATATAATATGTATTAGCGATACTACTACTAATAATAATTATGATTATCTTGCAAATGATCATATTTATAAAATCCTTATAATGAAAATCTACAGATGGGGAAAGTGTATTTGATAGATGGATCTAAAATGCTAGAGACAAATTTTCAAAATGAATTTATTTCCAATCGCATCCACCTATATACATACCCAAACACATACTGTTACTGAATTGCACAAACTTCCCAATACATATCCGATCCTAAACTCGAGGATAACACATGCAGTTAGGGAAAAATATCTTGACACATAGAAAAACAGAATAACAGCAAATAATATGTGCTGAAGACAAAAAATGAATTACGGGAAAGGCAAGAAAAAAAAAAAAATTCTTAGAACAAACGAGTAAAAAAGAATAAAAAAATTTAAAATTTAAAAAGAGCAAAAAAAAACAAAGCAAAAAAACAGTTGCATTAGTCTCTCCCTTTAATGGTGGCCAGAAAATGGAGGCCTGAATGTAATTAAGAATTAGCAGTTGCAGATTTGATGGAGCTAAGAGAAGCAGTGAATTAATTTAAACAAAAAAAGAATTTAATGAGAGAGACCAAGAATAGAGGGTGGGGATGTTAAAAATCAGTATTCTAAAATCACTGAAACCAATTTCCATACATGCAAATAGAAGACGCCGTCTCAAATCAGGTCAGCACCTGCAATACTGAATTCTTTGCTTCTATGATGGAAATATGAAATATGCTATCTTAATTATTACTCATCTTAAAAAGCTAATATCCTACTTGAGAATAGATGTGAACCTCGAGTCTAAATGCAGCAGAATTTCATTTTCTGTTCCAAAACGAAGCATTGCCATTATTCCAAGAATCAAGTAACAGAAACCTTTCTTGCAGTTCCATCACCTTCTTTAACACACCACCACAGACATTTGGGCAATCTCAACCAAAATCTTCAATTTCTCAAGTCTCTTTGGAATCATGCTCTCTACATGATTTATGAATTTCATTCTCGGTTTTCACAGCTGCTTGAACTTTCAAGCAAGCTGCTAGATCTCAAGATTCCAGAATATTTTAATCTTTTATAATACAGCCTATTCTTTGCATTCATATTTCTTTAGAGGGTCAAATACAAGTTGTTTGCACTGTTCTCATTGTGTAACTAATCCTACTCTGTCATGTCCGACTTTCTGTATTCACCTTCAAGATAGGATTTGTGGAATATGTTCAGGTTACATAATGATTAGTGACTTGGGAAGAGAAAATGCTGAGTTCATATTCTGGTAAAATTTGTTACATTCATTTTCACACAAATACCTGAGGAAAGGTATGAATCCATCTCTCCCTCTCCAGGCTATGGGTTAAATAGTAGGACAGACTGGGCTCTTTAGACATGGTTGGCAATCAATCTAAGAGAAGAAAAAACTCTGAATTCAAAACTGTATGTGTTCCTGGCAAAGCACACACTATGCAGATGAGATGGTTACAGCATTCACAAAGACACCGTGCTTACAACTGCAGTCAATCTGAGAAATGCAGAATTTAATCTTGTCAGTTTCTCCACAAAGACAATATTTGTTGTTTTTCTGTGGGTATTTTTATTCAGATTTGTTTCGACATGATTAGTTCCAAGACATCAATTGAAGACTTCAATGATAGATTTTGTTTCCCTTTTTAAATGTCTTCTGCCTAACCATTCACAGAGATTTTTATCCACAATAGTCTAATTGTCCTTTAAATATTTTCTGAATTTATTTTATTACATACCCAAAACTATTTCATCCCATTTCAAGCAATCTTTAATCAGGAGAAATTTACGAGTTTAGCTGTCCTTAAAATGAGTTTAAGAAGAAAGACTCAGTCATTTTGTTCAATGGAAAATGTGTATGCACACAAGTTAGAATGGGAAGAAGAGCTCTGTGCTTGATGACATTTTTTTAAAAATCATTTCACCCCAAGCAAGGCAATAAAGCCACTCAGACACAATCAGTTACAGAGCATAAAAGAATATGAGAAAAAGATATTTATTATTACAGAGAGACAATAAATCTATGATTTCTATATCTTCATAAATATTAGAATTTCTTAAATTTGAAATAAATACAGGAAAAAAAAAGAAAAATTTCTTTTTGAACTGGATGGAATTCCAGTTACAATTAATGCAGTATGCAACATATTTTTAATATTCCCAGCTCAAATGGGGATTGCGAAGTGTTATCAATTTCAGTAAGTTGATAGGTAAATTTTCAACGATAATGTTTACAGTACAAACACACTGCCAAGCAAAATATATTGAGCCTCAAGAGGGTTTATGCCGTCAGAACTAACTGGACTTTAAGATTCTTGCAATATCCTATATTCGCAATTATTTTGGACTGCAGTGATAAAAGATTTTGTTTCTATTTTCAGATATTGCCAATAATCAAGGCTAATTTTGTTTCATTTCTCTAAATGATGAGGAACTGATGTTAATAAAATGATACAGACATAAGTTGCCAGGGGGGGGGGTGAGAAAGACTGGGAGGTGGGCAGCCAGGTCCTTGTTATTGAATCTGAACTCCTACATGTTGGCCATGGTAAAAAGAAAGTAGATTTTTGGAAGTGGATTGATCCTAATGGCTATTCTTGGGCAGAAAGCCAAAGAGTAATCTGACATCTTAGAAGCAGGTGCCTCAAGGCTGGAGAATGGCAGGAGTTAGGGTGTGTGGGAGGACAGGCTCAGGCTAAAAGCTCAGCCAAGTAGAAGCCATTACTATAATGAAGACAGAAGGACAAAGGAAACACACACAGACTGGAAAGTAGAAAAATCCAAGACTGGAAAGATGAAAATATTTGAGGAATGAAAAAGAAAAAAAAAAAAAAAAAATGAATGGAATCAATTTTTATCTTTAGTTAAGACTCCCATGAAGCAATCTCACATAATTCAATGTTTATATAACAAACTACTGATTTTCAATTTATCGTTAACTGGTTAACCTTGTAATAATACACAGGGCCACTGGTACATGACTACAGTGCAATGCATGCTGAGTCTTACTTTGGTTGTACAATTGGGGATAGCTTACCATATGCAAGATTTATGGTAAAAATCTAATCACTGTTGTTTGGGTAATTTTTCTTATTGTGAAAAGAAGTCTGTTTTTAAGATAAAATTTTATGGCAGCCAACATCAGAAAGAAAAATAAAAAAAAAATAGTTTTTCTCTTGTTATACCAATTTGGTTAATTTAATTTCCAGAAAGTTTGCTACCATTCCAAATGTTTTTTTTTAGTATCTCAAAAGGTACTAAAAATCTGAAGAATAACAAATGCAACTGATCTCTATTACTACTACTACTACTAAGTATTTATCTAGTGAAAGTGTGGAACAAGTAAATGATAACAGTTTCAGTTTTTTCTTTTATGCACCACCTCCCTTTAGGATCATGAATGATCATGGCTCTCCACAACTTCATATCCCTTATGAACCATAGCAGTTTTTTTTTGTTTTTTTTACTTTGCTAACTTCTCTCCATCACCTGTTCCACCATTCATTCACACATTCTTGTCAACTTTTCTTTCTTTTTTTTTTTAATAATAATTTCACTTCAAGCAAAGCAGGATTGCCACTAGTACACAGGGGGTTACAGAGAATGAAAGTGAGAGAAAAGACTGGGTATAAAGGGGAGGATTGAGGAAAGGACAAAAGATGAACAAAGTTCAAGACAATAGAAGATGTTGCATTTAAATTTTTGAAGATTGTAGTTTTCAGAGAAGCAAGGAAACAGCACTTCCACTGTTAGGAAGTGTGAGAAAAGAAACTGTTGGAGTAGAAGTGTCGGTTACATTTAACTATTTCAACAGTAAAAGGGTGGGACCTAGTTGCCAATCTAGTGGCACACTTGAATTCATGTAGTCAGAGTACCAGGGAAAAAAGTTTGTCAGAGCAGTTGCCATGAAAATATTTGTAGAAAAGACAGAGGGAAGCCATATCACATTGGCGAGAAAGTGACTGAAGACAAAATGCCAAGTCAGGATCGATTACATTGCAGTTCCTTCTTTGGATTTTTTCAAGAACCTCAAGAGGAGCAGCAGGAGCACCAGACCAGATATGGCAATAGCATTCAATGCATGGACGAATGGTAGATTTGTAAATGTGCGAGATGGACTCTGATGAGAAAAACCTTCTGTTACAAAACAATGAACTAACTTGTGTGAATGACTGGTGGAAGGTGTGACAGGACAGATAGGGAAAGGCAGTGAGACTCACTACCTTTGATGTAGCACACAAATGAAAAATGGTCACTTACGCAATTGGCAGTTGGATAGATTTTGTAGCATTTCTGAACCTTTTGTTTATAGTTACATAATCAAATTGGTTCTTTGGGTCTCCTCTTGGGTTTCCCTATGTCTACAGGCATTTTTGGTGTTCTTGGAATCAAGTTTTGTTAATTATTTGATTGTTTTGATATGCATCACTGCATCCATTTTTGCCACACTTGTTTCAGGATCCAAGCTCAAACTTGGCAGCTATTTACAACTTCTTGTTCGTTTCTTACCTTGGCATTCATGTCTCCCATGAAAGTGATTTCTTGTGATTTACATATTGAAATCCTCCTTCATGCTCTGCTTTGTCAATATGTATACAACACTAATTGCTATGTTAAAGGCTTTCCCTTTTCATCCAACTAAAAAGATTCTGTCTTACATTTGGAAGTATCCCAGAACACATTTCCCCATGTCATTATCTAATCTTAACCCTATACCCTTTCATTTTTCTCACTATGTATATGGGAGTGCTGTGTTCATTTCTTACAAAATCCCTCTTAATTGCACCCCCCACCAATTTTGCATACACTTAGAATGTTGACATTTAATTTATTCATCCCTTGCTTGCCACATTGGTATAGTGTCCCTACATTCCAGATTCCGTTTACTAATTTTTGTTTGTTACGAACAGTTACTGGATAACAGTCTGGTGATATATGTCACTCATGTCTATCCTTATTGGGTGAGGACCCCTTTACACTGTTAGTTGGAATAGAGAATAAAAAATTTTGAGTTTCCAGATGATATATAGTAAATTTTTCTTTTGTGGTGAGATATCAGATCCATTTGAATGCATTTCTTTGTCCTGAATTCTTACATTTTGACAGCTGAAGAATGTCCAGGTAAAAATGGTCATAAAAATATTAAAAAAACAAAAACAAGATATAAATCAAAGAATAATGACAATATTTAATTTCAAAATACTGCTAAAAAGTTTTATTTCTTTCCAGAATCAGGCATTATAAAAATGATCTTTATCATGCAAATTACGATAAAAAATTCATCAAATATTATAACTTACAGTTGAGCTAAAGAAGACCAAGATAAAGAAACATTTTTCACATCATTACAATGAGAGAACATTTGTCTGGACAAATCAGGTGATTGGTAACAATATCAAGGTGCATCAAAATGGTTTTCTTTGTTTGGTTTGGTTTTTCATACCATTGCTGTTGTAGAACCTGAATTTATTTCTTAGGTTTTATTCAACAAAGATAACAGTAATCTATCTAGTCTTTCAGTAAGAAACAAAGACTTGTGACTTCAAACATGAAAGCAGAAAAGTCTGTGAATAGCCATGATACTAGTAATCCTGCCATAAATAAATGGAAGTGTCACTACAACATGAAAGAGTGCACAACAAATAATGAACAAAATTATCACACAACTCTAAAGATGTTCCAGGTACACATCTGAAGATTACCTTTGACTTAATGACATATATATTTATACCTCATAATACAGCTCAGCTGTATCTTCTTTTTAAGATATTACAACAGTGATTCTTCATTATAATTCTTTAAAATGAATGGCAGAAGAGGACCTGACTAGAAACACTGAAAAACTTTCAAATGAACTTACAATGTAATATAAACTTAGAACAAATATACAGAATGTGTCAAGAGGTTAAGAATTAAAAATACACTTGATACTTGCCAATAGTTAATGAAAGCTGAATATCTTAAATTATTTCAAAGAAAAAAAATATTTACACATTAATTTAAGATTTAGCTGGCCAAACCAGAAAAGGTCCCTATACAAATCTGCAATACTGAGAGAAAAAAAGTGTGTGTGTGTTTACACACACACATATATATATATATGTATGTAAGAAGGAGGTAGAATTGTGTCATGTCCTTAAAAAGACAAACACTAATCATTGTCTAAAGATGCCAGAAGTGGTTTACCAGAAATAGATATTAAGCAGTAGATGCAGTCGGGAACATTCCAAAATGTTCTCAATTGATCTGATGATGCGATGAAGTGACATCAAGCAAACAATCTAGATACTGACTATCCCCCCACCCCACTGCTCTGACTTTCCCTCAGGAAAATTTAAGCAAATAATGTTTACTGTCATCAATTTCCAATGACAGACAAAATACACACAATTCTTGTTTCTATTTGTACTGATATTTCTCTATTTAATTGCGTAGATTGTTACTTTTATGTGAGGAATGAATTATGTAATGCTGCAAATTCCCTTGCAGGACTTGTATATATATATATATATATATATATATATATAAATTACAATAATAATAAAAAAGTAGTATTTGTTATTTTACATCTAAAAAAAAAAAAAAAAAAAAAAAAAAAAAAAAAAAAAAAAAATGTATTGCCCTAGAAAATAGAAAAAAAGGAATATCTTTTTATTTGCATATTATGCAAATAAAAAAGATATTCCTTTTTTTGTTAGTAAGTTCCTCAAAGAAATCTTAGAGCAAAATAAACTTAAAATTAGTATTGGTTCCATCTTGAGTAAATCGATGGCAGAATAGGTTTCAGGAGAGATAAAGACAAAATTTATTAAGAGCTACAAAGAACAGGAAATTGCGAAGCGCCATGATTGCCAACATCCTAAGGGAACATGGCACATAGAAAAATTTAAAACATTTTTCCAGAGTGACACTTACTTTGTGGCTGAGGTTATTATTTAAAATACATATCAGAATCTTCTGCAGTAAATTGATCTCCGAAATCATAAAAACCTTTACTCCTTTCCTGGCAAAATTCCTGCTATTACAATGAAGGAGGAGACTTCAAAATAATTATAATAAAAAGTAGCAACGGAAAGCAAGATTATGCATCTAGATACCTAGATACATCAGGCATGAAAGATTTAAATTTAAAGATAAGCATCCATTGTGTTTCTTGATGTAGAATTTCAATTGGCATTATTGTATTTCTCCTCCACAAAGACTCCATCAATAAAACCATTAATCTGAAGAAGTCTGTTTAAGGAGGGACAAAACACACAATCGAGAAGGTTTGTTTTTAACCATTTTCTCATTCAATTACCCATTATAAGTCTGATATATAAATTTGTAATTGTTACAAATTGTTCAATTTTAAATAAAAACTTAATTTCTGCATATTTCTGAGAAGAGGTATTGCAACTATTTACATTGTTTGGACTGTTGCCCTCATCTTTGTTGTCATATTCATGGCACTTCAGCTCTTGTACACTCGGGCCTTATTCAAGAAAATAACTGAAATTGAGATATCCAGAAGAGGCATGGCATGTGGAACGAGAACAATCTACTCCAGTGGACTAAATAAAGGGTTTGGTTCAAAATCCCAAAGTATATCATCTGAAGAAGGCTGGAGTATACTAATGCCCATAACATGCGTGAATATGACAATGAAGATGAGGACAACAGTTTGAACAAGGTAAAAACTTTATATAAAAATATAAAGTTAAAAACCTTTATAATTTACATGCACAATACAATGGGGAGTCGTTACCCTCACAAATTGGCCTTTAAACAAGAAAAGTATTATGTCTGGCTATCTGTTTAGAAATTTCATAACTGTGTCAAGCTGAGAACTTTTCAGCACCCCTTTTATATTTAAATAATATAACTATAAATTAATGTTATTTATAATTTTGACTAGAATCTTTTTGTTGCTTTTTATTGTCCCATTTATAAGGTAATCCATAAAAAGTAACAGATTGACATACAAGATCAGAGTATCCATACATGAGAATCAAAGTGTTACCTTTTGCTTCAGATTAAAGTGTAGTATCTGCATATTCTCCAGAGTTTTAGGTTGATCTATTCTTTGGTCATAAACTTAAGACATAATCTTATTAAGTTTATTCATTTTGATTATATTCAAGTATTTTCCTAATTACATGCAACTTATTAATTTAAACAATTTTCTTCAATTTTTTTTTTTTTTTTTTTTTTCTTCAGATTTTGGGTTTTTTTTCCCCAAAGAATTTTAGCCGTTTTATTCTTTGGTTGTTAATCTCTAGGAACTCAAAGATCTAAAAATGTAGAAAAGTAAAGAGCAAATATCAAAAGAAGACTAACTCATATTTCTTACCTAAAAATCTTATCTTCTGACAACATTTTAATATTTAGATGAGCAAAACTGTCTTTTTCTTTGGATTTTTTTAATATAAAGTAGTCAACAATACATCATGGAATAAAATTTAAAGAGATAGTGTCTAAATAGTAAAGGTTTTGTCCATGAAAGGTAAGCTCCCAAACCTTGTCTTCTACAGAACAATTCTTTGTGCTAATCTGGGGAAAAAACTAGGCTTTATCATTTGCTATATAGTCATGGGACAGAATTGTACATTTACAAAAGTGAACATTTCAAGGGACATAACTTGCTCTTGCCAATTTACAACTGTGTCAACTTTGACCCAAGCTGTGAACAGTCACATTTTACATACACAATCCTCTATCTTTATCATGATCATCAGATATTAAAAGAAAGAAAATTTGCCAATTTACTTTCATTTTTATAAAACCTGCTACTTTTTATATGGCTATCGGTGTGCTGTTAGTGAATTTAAGCAGGTGGTAATCATATCATTATACAGCTAAAGTTTGTGAAGTTACCCCACTTACCTTAAAAAAAAAAAAAAAGTCACTAGAGGATGCTCCTAGGCAGTAATATTCTCTGTCATCTTTCTTTTTCCTATTTCACACAAGGATAGGAAGATGTAGGTAGCTATGTAGAGAATTGCAGCCCACATCTGGATACACACACATGAACACCCACATCTTCCTCTTCACTTTCGATTACTATTCTCTAGGACTTGTTGTCACATGAAACAATCTTCTATTATCTATGTATTATCTTTGTTTTTTTTATACATACTTATCATTTGTTTATAAATATATAGTTTTGTTGTTACTCCTTCATTTTATTACGCAGACTCACATTTCTGAGTCTGCTATTATTGTTGTAGGATAAATATACCAGGAGATACGTATTTTCTGAACTTAAAAACTCATCCGGCACTCCTGCAACAAGTTGCACCATTTTTTTAGCATCCCTTATGCAGCTATATTCTTCAAAATGTTACAGCAAATCCTGTTTTCTTTACAAGTGACAAAGGCCACTCTCATTTGTGTCAATAAGCAGATTTTTTGTTACTGGGTGGCAAACAAACTCAAACAGCTTTTTTTTTTTCTATGCAATAAATGATTTACCGTGTGGTGCGCCATTTCAAATGTTGGCATATTTAGGGCCCTTAATATTTCTGATGAGCCTGAAGGCTAAGTGGTTTCCATAAATTCTGATCAATATGTTAGAGAAATTACAAACTTTACTGGAACCAAAACACACAAAACTCGGTTAATTTGGGTGTATGCTTTCAACAGGATGTAGTCACCATGCATACATTGAGAAGATCAATGAGGAAGCTGTTTCCAGGATAGTTGATCACCCACACACGATGACAGCATGGCCTGCACATTAACCCTGATCTCTCATATGATTATTTTCTCTGGGGCTACCTGAAAGCTAAGGTCTACAAATATCGACTAACAATTACAGGAATACTGTTAGAAATGACTTATCGGGTAAAATGGGAAAGCTCAGGAACTGACCTCAACAGTGTCTCAAGAATAGAGGCCAACATTTGGAAAAAAATCATTTTCAAAAAGTAAATGAAAATGAAGAGAATATTTTTATCATTTTTAAAACATTTTTCTAAATAAATTTGTGTCTTGGCCTTTCATTTAACTGATAAAATGTGGGGTGGTTTTATTGATGCTGCCTCAGTTAATCTTTGCTGTCTTAGTGAAAATCTTTTCTCACACACTTTTCTTTCCATAACTATTTAAATAAAATTCACAATCACTCTTTGTTAAGAAAACCGAAACAATAATAACAATAATAAGACTGTTCATGAAATTTTGCGCTGTATTGGAGTTCAGAGACTCAATTCAAAATATGGAATTAAAATTTATCGCACAATCAGTTAGTATAAGTAGTTTTTGTCTGCGGATATGAAACCACATATTACATCATTTCTCTTATAAGTAAATCACCGAGAATTATACAAAATATTTTTCTTCCTCAAATGTATGCAGTATCCAGAAGTCATTTAACAATATTTGTCTTTTCTTAAAAAAAAAGAAAAGTGGAACCTGTGAAAAGGGCACCGAGAATTCTTTAATGCCTCAACAAAAAGCCGAATTCCTGATAATTGTAAGCAATACAATGACAAGCCTTTTTTTTGTCCTCGTTAAATTTTAGTAACCAGTTCTGATTTCCAGTTTTGGTTTCTGGTTGCAAAGTTGAAGAAATAAGTGATTCATCCTTTAGCATTCAAATTATCAGTTCTTAATGTTCAACCCACTATAACCCACCCTATGTATACTCGGCCATAATATATGATGACATCATCACAAGTAACACAGGAAGTCATGTAAACAATGAGACTTTGAAAACTGATATTTACAGAGCAGGTTTGAATCTGTTGAATGCTGAAGGGTTAAATGAATTCTAAAGCTCAACAGATTCAGCAATTAACTGAGGAAGGCAGAAGAATCTATCAACCAAAATATTTTATATTACTAGCAATAATGATAGACAACTGTCTGAATAGAATGAAATAAGTCTTTATCAGAGAAGAGGAAAAAGATTTAAATAAATGTTGCATTAATAACAACAGAGATAAGGTCAATAGCTCTGGGAAGACAAAAAAATTGAAAATTTTTAATAAAATTAAATTTAAATCAACACAGTAATAAACCAATCAAATTAACTTTTGCTAGTTTTAACTTAGCATTGAAATGAAAAAATAAATGAAAATAGATATTTTTAGTCTCCAACAACACTGCCATATTAATGTTGATTGTAAAATGCATTGATAAAGTTTTACTACAATCACTTATCATCATAGCTCTCATGAATAAAGCAAGTCTCCATCTTTTCTCCAAGAAATAATTTTAAATATATTCATGATTAAATATATACATCTTGAAATCAGAGAATATACCCACTTTTAATATGTTTCATACTTTTTTTCAAAATATTTTGGTCAACCATCTTCAGAGAAATATTCATCCTGTTTTAAAGCTGAAGCCAAAAAACAAGTATTAAATAGTTTATACAAATAAAACAATGTTGCTGTACTCTTTGGCTCAACTGATAACAAAAGCCTGTGTTGAAGAGCAAATAAGCAGATTTTAAAAGCAGACAGCATTTGTTACAATAACACAATACCTTGTTATGAAGTAGAGTTCTCTCTGGAATAGACGTTGTCAGATCAACAGATGATAGCTTGACTGGCATTTGCTGTGGCATACTGCTCTCATAGTAGTACCTCATTTACATGCAATACTACACCTCCCTGAACCGAAATGGCCTTATGCCTTTTGTCGATCTTTCATTTCTAATTATTCTTGGGAATTTAAACTGTCTTTCTTGGTGTATAGATTGATTTCTTCTTATAGGGTACCTAAGTCTTAAGTTCATTTTCCTTGTCCAACTCCTTGTTAGATATCTGGTCATCATCATTATATGATTGTTCAGTTTCACTATTGGATTCATTAATCCCCTCCTCCTTTTTATGTTCTTCACCTTCAGATTCTTCATCCATTTCTACATCCTTGGATTCCATTCTGCTTCTGAATCGACCCGCATTGGCCAGTACATTTTGTCCATGTTTTTGTTAGTATTACTGTGTTGTGTCCTTTCTGTATTACAAATTTTTTCTTTTTTCAGGATGAGATTATTTGTCTTTTTTATACCATACACTATCACTTGTTGAAAATGGCATTGTTATGGGAGCCTCTAATCTGTCTAACCATTAATGTGGGGGGGGGGACTTTGTAGTTTGTCACCATGTGGAATTGTCCTATACCTTAACAATAATCTTTGGTATGTAACTTTATATTATCATTAGATGGGGAAAATGCTTTTAGTCCCATTTTTACAGTCTGCACCATTGTTTCTGCAATTCAATTAGATTGTGGATGGTAAGGTGGTGCTTTATACGAGATGCCTCCAATATGCTTTAGCCCCAAGAACAAACTTTCTTTGTGAAATTCTGGTGCATTATCTGAAACCAAAATTTTCGGCACCCCATTCCTTGAAAATATTGTTCTTAAGATTTGTTTTACAGTGGTGGCTTCTCATTACTTAATTACTTCGGGCCATCCTGAAAAAAGGAGTCCATTAAAATTAAGAATAGCCCCATGCCTTTAATATGGTCATGATCCATGTCTACCTGAGCCCATGGTTCTTTTTCTTTAGGCCATGAGTGAATTTTGTTCTGACGAAAGTTTTTTGTTTTTTTTTCAGCACATATCGGGCACCTTTTTACATAGTCTTGTAGATCTTGAGAATATCCTGGCCACCACACTTGTAATTTTAATCTCATTTATGTTATTGATACACCACAATGTACATCATCATCATGTACACCTTTTAGTACTTCTTTTCTTAAACTTTGTTGGGGGTATTATAATATGTCCATTCCATATTATGCCTTTCTTTACAGTTAACTTACACCTTGATTCTTTGTCAGATCTTTCTGCCATTGAACAATTGCTCTATGTGTTTCTTTTTATTTTCTCTGAAATTCTACTTAACACTGGATCTTGTATGGTTTCCATTCTAACACATCCATTTCACCCAGTTGGTGAAGCCCAACTGCTACCACCTTGTAGAACTTTTTCCAGTATGCCTTGTTTTACCATTTTCTTTAGTTTTGCAACTACCATGGGTAGAGAATGTGAATAGGTAGTTTTAGAGATTCAAAATATATCAGGTGATTATTTCCTTTTAGACGAATATTCGCTTTATATCTTTTCAATAGGCCTATGTCAGATTCTTTTGATTTTATAAAGTTTATTAATTTTGCTGTATCCACTTTTAATACATTTATTCCTAGGTGTCCATTATTTTTTGTGTTTATCTACAACAGTGATAGAAATAATCTCAAAACATTTTTTGTCTCAAAAAATTCCTTCAAAGGAGCCTAGAGTTTTGATGACAGATTCATCAGATTGTTTTAAATCAAGATTATTTTTTCTTAATTTGGGTTTACCCATTTTTTTCCCCAGAAATTCCTTGGGATCAAGGTAACATTACTCTCTGTGTCAACCTGCACAGGAAAAATTATACCATTCAATTTTACTGTCTCTACTTTTTGCAGGTGTTCTTAATGAATATACTTATGTATTTTCAAGGATGAGGTTTTATATTTTCTACCCTTTCTATTCTCTTTTTGTATCTGCACAAAAATTGGAAATCGTCTTTTCTTTTACAGTTTAAACATAACTTTTCTAGGGCTGGACATTTATTTTTGCTTCTTCCATGTTCTTTGTTGCAGTATTTATACTTAATTAGGATTTTAGTTGTGTTGTATGCTTCCACATTATTTTAAGAATTATTAAATGATTCTAATTGCTGCAAGAATTCTGCACTTGCTTCTAAATTCATATCATTCACTTGTAGCTATTCTAGGATCTTATGTTTGTATGTAACATCATACATGCCTTCAATTTGTCTTCTATAGACATTTCTCTCGAACCCAGTTTTTCAAATTTGCAATATGTTGATGGTTCTTTCAGTCTGTGTAAATATTGCATTACAGTTTCATTTGAGTTCTGTCTATTTTCCAGAATGTTTTTCTTTCTGCAATAACCAGCTTTCTTTTTATAATGCTTGAAATTTCTTCATATGTTAAGTCTTCCAGTATTTTGGGGTACACCATAATGGATATTTTGTTTATGACTTGCCATCCTGGCAAGGCCAAAATAAATCAGTAATTTCATTCTCCCCTCTGGAGGTTTTCTTGTTACTCAGTTTCTTTACCCTTTATGCTGCAAAAAGCATCTAATCCCATTTTCTACATGCTCAGATTTATCCAACACAGTTTGGAATCCTATTGGCAACACCATGAAGTAGATTAAGCTCTTGTCAGGTCAACAGATGGTAGCTTGACTGGCATTTGCTGTTGAGTACTGTTTTTACATTTAATACTACAGTCCTTAAACCCCATGAGCTTCTACGCAGAAGAAAAATAAAAAAAAAGATTTCTCAAATATGAGGTCCGTCAGGAATGATTCCAAACATTTTAAATATCTTGAAAACTGGTTACAAATAAGTTGTCAACTAATCAAATATAACCTAACTGTATATGTATTAACATACACTCTCCATGGGGTTACTCAAGTCATAATGTGATACCATGAATTGAACTTGTGCATTATGTGACCAATGAATTCAGAACGACTAAGCGAGTTGATTCTTGTCTTATAAAATTTTTTTTCTTTTAATTAAACAATGCCTCATCTTAGTTTGCCAACACCCATAAAGTCCATCTTTTGCAAAAGATAAAATTGTCATTAGAATACATTTTAATGGGGTTAACAAGAAGTGACCATGTGGATGATGACAGTCCTGAAAAAGGAATTTGCACAACTTTGGAAAAGCAGAAGAGACATTGGAATAAATGTGTTAAATCCCAAGGAGAGTATTCTGAAGGGAGCTAAAGCTCTATTCCCCTAAGGTAGTTTATTTATTTGTTCATATGAAGTAGTTGAATAAGTTCCAGGTTGACCTTGTATACATGAAGAAATATTTCTATGCAGTGATACAAGTGTAGCAGAAAAAAATACATCCAAATCTCCAAAAGTTGCAAAGCCAAGAATTACATGAGAATCAGCTAACATGATACACATGTGCACCAAAACCACTTTCTTATTGGCAGTCTCTTGAATTCAAGAGTTTATAGATACCCAAGACACCACATTTGGAAAAAGAAAATTTGCATAAACTGCCAAGTTATTTATGAAAGAAAGCTAAAAAAAAAAAAAAAAAAAATTTTTTTTTTTAATTTTTTTTCTCTTTCAACCATTTACAGCAAAGAATACACACAGCTTATTTTACTTGATGATGAGGTAAACGCCGAATTTCTTTAGCAGCCATATACAAAAACTATGTGTATTCTTATATATGCATGTAGGCAGATACAAATATAAATTCTTGATCAAAAAAGACTCCAGGTGTTTGGTAAGTGGAGAAATTGATCCTTGCTGTTGGGTAAGTGAATGTTTCCTGGAATAGAAGTTTTGGTAAATTTCTTTATGATGTTATACTCATATATTTCATCTTTGTTTTGTATAAATATATTAATTTCTTTTATGATTGCCCAAATACTGATCACCAGTATTTAAGGATTTTAGTTCTTTATAATTTTGCAGATTTTTATGAAAAGATGTTGAATCACATTATTAGATAAAAAGAATTTCTTTTTCAAAAATAGGAATTCAAAATCGAAATCTCATGTTCTAAACAGCTGAAGGTTAACAGTTCCATAAGAAATCAGTTTCTGAACTTAAACAGTTTCATTTAAATGTACAATTAAAAGGAAAAAATATTGAATTCAGAAAATATTTTTTTTACAAAGCAGTCTTATGAGCAAAATCTCTTGTTGATATTTCAGTATTCATTTGCATGCCCCCAAGATGATCATTAATGTGAGTGACATTCTAAGTTATAAGAGCATATATGTACAAAATATAGAGAGCTGAGTTCAAATTCCAGTCGAATCTATTACATTCACGTATGTGCTAATACTCTTGGGAAAGGTATGAATCCTCTTCTCCCCCTCAGCTATGGGTAAATAGCAGGACAGACCGGGTTCTATAGCCTAAGCGTGTATCACACATTGCACATAAATGACTGATGTACAAAATGGAAAAATAAATGCTTTGCACATTGTTTATAATTTCATGGTGCAAAATATGCCTCATGATACTATAACAATATATTTTTTTTTTTATTATCTCTAGGTACATTTTTGAGCTGATCCAGTCATTCCTGTGTTGTGGTGAGCATTAAAGACACTGAAGACAGATGTTTGCAGATGCATGGAGAGAAAGTGACTTTTCTATACTGTCAGCTATTGCATCTAATATACTGCAGTCCTGGGAAGAGGGGGAGTGATAAAATAAAAAGAGATAGCTGACAGAGTTTAGTAGTGAAAGAAAGAAGCACATGAAAGACTAGTCAGCAGCCTCAAGAGACAATTCAATGGCCATTGGAAGATTATCCCAGATGTGAACACCAAAGCTATGCATGTGAATGTGAGAATCTTTCCGGCAAAGGAGAAGAAACCCTGGAACCAAGATTTTATTGCTTGCAATGGAAGAGTTCAAATTGATTTCACAAAGGGCAAAGATATCTGGCAACCATTTCAGGAGAAAGGATTCTACACTGCAGAAGTTTCTAAACAAGCATCAAGTGTTGCCATTCACTTCTCTGACTTTGTTCAACTGTGTTGTTGGATAAATGAAAAATGTTACTAAGTGAATTTTAAAGACAATCAGATGCAACATACACGTAGTGAAGACTAAAAAGTTATCTCTGGATACATTTTTGAGCTGATCCAGTCGTTCTTATCAAACCGTGAAATAAAAGTTGTCCTAGCTCCTTTGGTCCTACCCTGTTTTTAATCTTCATTAACGATCTTTCCGATGACATCAGTTCTCAACACTACCATTTATTCCTGCCTTGATGGTAAGGCTGATCAGTCAGACAAGGTCAAAATGGCAGACAAAATACAAAACAACCTCAAGACTGTCATTAACTGGGGAAAAAAGATGGCTTGTCAATTTTAACGCTTTCGAAATTAGACTGCTCTCCATGAATCATCTGATGCTATCCTCCAAGAAAATGACGCATTGCACCTTCACAGGTTAACATTCTCAGCTGACATGAAGTGGAAGGACTACATTGAATCCATCATCAGATCAGCTGCTAATAAAGTTGGTTCATTGCGTCAAGTGAGACAATTTTTCTCTCCAGAATCTATCTATAAATCTACTATTCGTCCATGCTTAGAATATTGCTGCCATATATGATTCGGTGCCCTTGCTATTTACCTGGAGCTCCTTGATAAGATCCAAAGAAGAATCAACAATATTATTTGTTCTAACATCTCGGCTTCAGTCACTTGTCCACCACTGTAAGATTGCCTTTCTGTGCCTTTTTTTTTTTTTATAAATACTTTCCTGGTAATTGTTCAGATGAGCATTTTGCTATGGGTCCTAGACTATATGAATTTAAGTGCAATACTAGACTGGTGGTGAGATAGCTAGATGTAGATGTAATTTCTATGTTAACAGTTTCTTATTTTGCACTTCTCACTTCTCACTTGTGGAACTCCTTCCCAGTTCCATGCTTTCCAATCAATTTTAATCTTCAAAAATTTAAATGCAATGTCAATTGCTATCTACTGTCCTCCTGATTGCTCTTTTCTCTTTCTACTCATTACTAATGTTTCTCTTCCTAATTCCTTCACACCCTCTAGCCCCTTGTGTGTTAGTGGCTGTACTGTCTTGCTTAGGGTGATACGGATTGAAAAAAAGAAAAAACCCTTTGGAAGGTAACTAGATTGAAAACATTAAAATCAAACAACCGTAAGACAAATATCATAATCTGAAAAATGAAAAATAATGAAAATATCTGTTGGAATTTTTCAGATTAAGAAATTATGTTTTGCTATTTGAATGAACATTTCTCATCTTTACTTGTCATACTTGAAAAAAAGAATTTTTATTACTGTACCCTCAGGTCTTATGACATGATTGAGTAGATTAAAGTGTTGCTTAAAACATATTTGGTTTCCTGGCAGTTGTGGGTTCAATCCCCGAGTCTGGTCATAATGAAAAGACTTACACTGTTTCTTCCATTGAAACAGTGTAAGAAAGATAAAGTTGAATAAAAGATCAGTGAGCATTAATTGATATGAAATCTTCCAAATGCATGGAAAACAGAATGCAAAGAATCTACTTGCATGAATTGAATAAAGGGCTTGGTTCAAACTTCCAAGGAGGTTACTATGATAGATGCCTGAAGAAGGTCAATATATACAACCCCCCGCCTCCCAAAAAAACATTGGGAATATAACAACCAAAATGAGCAAAAGTTGTTTCAAGTGGCAACACACAATGAAAATAGTCAATCTCAGAATTTTGGAAACCGTTGCCGATTGTTTCATATTCTTACTCAAAATACTTATTGAACTGGAGCAGCAGTTCTATAAAATTTCTATAAACAATTTCTACAAT
>OZ010573.1:3968341-3970841 GCA_963932145.1 Acanthosepion lycidas
ATTAAAGTAAATTATTGCTCCCAGTTCAACTGAAATAGAATAAGCTACTCAAGTTTAATCTAATACACACACAAGCACATTGTAATATTGTATCCCATACTACAGCTTAGGTTTTATAGCAAGAATTCTAATTTTCTTAAAAAAACAAAAATTCTTAAATATAATTAGAGAAGTGTAACAAACACACAAAAAAAAAAAAAAAAAAAAAAAAAAACCCCAAAAAAACAGAAAAACTGCAATATTTATCTAATCCATTAGAAACCAGATATCCTGGCACAATTCTTGTTCTTGTTTTTGATGAAGTAGTTTGTTCAGAAAAATAATAGAGATCTTACTTAAGGTATCTATCACAGCTTCAGGGTCACATACCATTTTGAATTCTCCTAAACTGGTTGCCAAGCAAAGCTAAAAGACCAGTCTCCCCTGCTAGTTAACCTATAAATGAGACTGATTTATACCTTTCCCAGAAGGATTTGTATATAAGTGAATGTAATGAACCTGACTGGAATTCAAACTCTGCTTTCTGATTTCTCATTCCAAGCCGCCATCCATTACACCAGTCACACATCCCGAGTGATAAAGAAAAATGTATTTCTCCGATAAAGTGAAAAAGTCCATCATATAATTGTATGTATAACAGCTACTAAAATCTTCTCTGTAAATCTGGAGCCCTACAAAAAAATATTAGGTTGGTGCAAAAATAATGATGTAATAATGTCGTTTTTTGACGTGAAAAAATACAACAAAAAATGACATTATTACGTCATTATTTTTGCATCAACCTAATAGTTTCCAATTGGACCCTGCAGTTCATAGAACTGAATCAATCTTTTTCCAGTTTTAACATTAACGTTTTTATTTTTGAGACATAATAAATATTTTATTTAAGGCGATTCTCTAAAGCGACTTTTTTACAAACATAGAAACAAAGTATCCAGATCTAATTTTGTTTCTTTCATTTTCAAATTAATTTTAAAACTTAATTTTCAACTCTAAATCCAAGGCTGAAGAATGTACCTCATTCCCCAAGAGAATACAAAATACAGCTTGTAATTTAGCCAAGTTATTACTTTTCTCTCATAAAGATGCTTTATTTACTTGTCTTTTAAATGAGCAGATCTTAGAAGAAAAAAGGATTGAGTGTTTCCAGTGAGAGAGGAAAGAGAAGCAGACACAGTGAATGGTTGAGGCCATAAATAATACTCAACAATGTATTCAAGTCAAGTGAATTCATTTAGAAGAAGAAGAAAAAGTACTTTAAATGTAAATGGGGCTTTTATGATAGAAAAACCTAAGGAGTGTGAATATAAGAGCTGGGAGTTGCTAGGTTTCAGGTTTAAAAGTGTTGTTTGAGAAACCAGATAAAATATTCTGAAGGAATTGTTTGATTATTTGTCTGGTCAGTATTGTGGATTTTCCAAAGATTTTCTGATATTTGATTAAATATTTAAATAAACAAGACAAATCAGAAAACAAATATTCACATAAACATTGTCTTATCTTCAGAATTCTCTTCGTGACAATACATGAAATATTACTTTTTAAAATTGTAAATTAAACCTGTGAGTGTGTTCAAAACTTCTTGAAGGTTACCAGATGTAATATATACCTGAGGAAGGTTTGAGAACACATTGGCAGGAGTCCTGGTTTTTACACGAGCTTGGGCACTAGCTTCTGGCACCTGTAGGAAAAACACAACTACCTTGGTTATAAAGAAAAGGGGGTTCTCATCTTAATACTAACAACTTCAGAAAGTCTAATATACTTCATCACTTCCTGTGATCCTTTATATGAGGAGATTTCATTTTACTCATCATGTGTCTATGCAATCCCCTATTACATGAAAACACTTGCTTTCACACTCCTTAAACTCCAGAGTACATTAAATCACAGAAATAGCATCTTAAAGAGTAACATTTATTAAAGCCACCAATTACTACTTGATGTATTCTCTAAAACTCTTCTCAATTACTATCTTGATACATTTTTCCACAAAAAGTTCCACAGCTAATTGAACCTTGCTTCCCAAGGTACATTGACAACAGACTTCTTTTTTTTTTTTTTTTGCCACCAGGCCAGTTGAATTCAATGTTCTCAGGCCTCCATGTCATGTTTCCTGTCTTGTCATGACACAAGGAGGGAATTTGTGAGAAATGTGTGACTGTGAAACAGATACAACAAAGTCCGTTTCATTGAAATACAGACATGAATATTTATTTCTATTTTCCTCTTCCTAATAGATATAGTGCACCCAGGAATTCTGTGGAAGTGACATTACAGTTTTCAGAGGTGCAGGTAGCTGAGCACAGAAAATGAAATTAGTGAGCAGAGTTCAGATCTCAGTAGAGACAGTTTGTGTTTATGTGACATTAATATATTTAAGGAAAAACAAAAATGAAATTTTCTCTTTTAATACTATGGGTTAAATGACAGGGAAAACCGGGCTCTTTAGCCATGTTTGGCAATCAGTTTAAGAGAAAGACAACACTATTAAAACAAA
>OZ010573.1:3975841-4093341 GCA_963932145.1 Acanthosepion lycidas
CATCTGGCTATCTTGCTCATGACACACCATTGTTCTAATGGATTCCAGGACTTGTGATCATGATGCACCTAGGAATTTCTCAGGTTATATAAAAAAAAAAAAAAATCTTTCTATTTTTTTCTCTTTTTATATGACTAAACATCATATGTCCTGAGACCCATAACCCATCAGATTAGTTGGGGAACCATGTACTCCAACCATAGAAGCAGTAGTATGTCATGGGCAAGATAGCTGGACAGAGACCATCTTCAAGATGGTTTTGAATTCAGTTTTTCTTCTCTTAGACTGATTGCCACCTGGAGAGGGGTTAGATGAATTCTTACCTTTTCCAAGGTTAGTTGTGCAAGAGTGAACATAATGAATTCAGGTTATCAATTTCTCTTTCCAAGTCAATATCACACAATCTATTTTAAAAGCCATTTTATAAAATCCATCTATTTTTGTCTACAAGTAAAAATCAATTCAAGATGACATTTCTTGGAGCTTGAATAGAATTTTATAAAAGTAGAAAAACAAAAAAGCTTTCTATTAATGATAAATTGTATGCGAACATTTTTTTAATGGCATGCAAAAAAGAAAAAAAATTAATTGTATGCAAAAAAGAAAGAAAAAATTTAATGGCATGCAAAAGTTTCCTGTAAAAGGAAAAAAAAAGGTTTTATTATTCAACATCTGGCAAAAAGTGATAGCATGCTTATCATGATATCTATTGCTAGCATCTTCAATCTTTGATTGCTGTAAATTATTTACAGCAATCAAAGACTGAAGAACTCATTCCAAAAAATATCAACGATATTTTTTCAAAATGTTGCAAAATTCTCAGTACTCAATTTTGACAGTGCCCAGTAGCATTTTTTTTTTCTTTTTAATAAAAACAAAAAATTCTAGAAATTTTTACGCACACCTAATATTACCTCTACTACTTTTTTTTCTGTATATACTGATCCCTTCCCTTCGTATGTCCCTTCTTTCTTGCTGTTTTATGATGAAGTGTGGTGCGCCCTTTCTTGCTGCAGGTGTCTACTTGTTAGTGCTGATATTAATTGGACTCTGATGTTATCAGATGGAAGAGGGATGGTGTTTAATTGCACAATTATCATACAATAAGTCAAACACACAAGCTGACTACTTGCATTGACTTGAAAGGCTCTGATGAGTAAATTTCAATGAGCAATTTCGATTGATGCATCTTGGCAGTCTGAAGAAATCTGTCAAAGTTGAACGCTCTCTCATTTAAAAAGAACACTACCCTTTCTTCTGCTGTAGCTGGTGATATGAGGTCTCTTCAGAATGGTATCCAAACATTTTAAATATCTTCAGAACCACTTGCATGTACTTTATATAACTTGATACCAATCAGAGGAGAACTTACTGCGCATACATTAACACTCTCCCACAGGGTTACTCAAGAATGTAATGTGGCCATAACTTTCACAATAAGATTTCGGCAAAACACAGCATCAGCCAGATCTGTCAGCACACTATAGTCCAGATTCATCTCTGTGATTTCTGGCTCTTTCTAAAGCTAAAACTGCAGTTTACACACTGTAGATGAGATTAAAGAGAATGTGATGGGACATGTTTGTGGTTTGTGTAACTGATTTGAACCACAGCCCTTTTTTATTTTAAAAAGGGACATAAATTATCTTGACTATAAACCACAAGACATTTGCCCACAACTACGTCAGTGTTTGGTTTAAGTTGCACTTAAAAATCCCCTTTTTGCTTTTGACTAAAAGAGAAAGGCTATATTTCAAGATCTCCGTATCACTCTTCACAGGTAAGTTATTTGTTTGGTCATCTGAGATGAATAAATTCTAAAATTTGAATGAATTAAATTTATTTTGTGTTGGTCAAAATCAGTTATAAATATATTCGGACTTGTGTCACTTTAGATTTTCTGTTTCTTAATAAGATGAATGTTGGTGTCATGTTCCTATTCATATATTTTTAACTTAAAAGTTGACACACAACATTAATTACCAATAATATATAATGTTTAAGATTAACCTGAGATATAGCTTCCAGAAAGTTCTTTTTTTTCTAAGACATATTTTATTTATATATTTTATTTATATATTTTATATTGGCTTCAGATATGACAGGCTGAGTTATTTTGGTAAGATCTATTTAAATTTATTTGTTATCCATGTGAAAAAATGAAAATATGCCATTTAAAATTTTCATAAGATCTTTCATTTACATTTAATTGGTTCAAAGAATACCAAGCAGAATGGTTGGCCCTCATGCATATTCACGTTTTTCAAAGTTTGGACACCCCCTGATCTAGACAAAGCAAAAAAAAAATGCTTCATAACACTGACAAAGGACAGTCAAGTTGCTAACCAACTTTCACATTCTTGCTATCTTCAAAGCAACTAGAACATAGTGCGCGCGCGCGCGTATATATATATATATATATATATTATGGCTGGATTCTTGTTTCTGAGTATGCTCACCTACCAGGGTAGCTTTTTAATCCCTGTTTCAGACACCTTCTCAAGCATATTTGTGTTTATTCAACACCCCTCTCCCCGACAGAACCAATCTATGGTTTATACTGCAACTATGCTGAGCAAATCTTAGTGAAATTTTTATAGAATTAAAATTTGCTAGACTTATAGTAAGCAAGAATGCTCACTAATGGAGAGCATATAGAAAGCGTAGACATAGGAATCCAACTGACGTATTACACACACGCACACATTTTATATATATATATATATTATAGGATGCGATACGTAAAATTGTCGCCATTTAATATTTTTTTAAATTTTGTGCATGCATGTTGTTTGTTTTTGTCGACTGCACAATATAGTAGGGTCAGCTGGGCACAATCTGTGAGAAAGAGATCATCATGATGCAATTCACTCTGCCAGAAATTTGGTAATGGCATGCTGTACTACTTGACATGCGTGCTGGAAGCTCCAATATGAATATTTCAGGGTGTTTTGGTGTGAATTCGAGAACAGTGCTGAGCATTCGGAAAGAGTTGGATTAGTCGACTGGTGATTACAAACGTACAGCAGCTCGGAAATTGTTCTGATAAGAACTCCCTAATTTGTTGGTGAGGGCCTCAGACTTAACACCGAGGCCTACATCAAGTGCCTTGAGGAGGTGGTGCTGCCTTGGGTCAAAGAGGTGGCCTGCTGAAAGACCCTATTGTCTGGCAACAGGACTCTGCATCGTACCACCCAGTCATTTTGCAACCACATCACAGCTTGGATTACCAGACTGCAACCCCCCTTTGATTATTATGTGTTAGGTGCAGTTGAAGCAAGAGACCAACAAAACTCCTTGTAACACCAAAGATGAACTGAAGGCAAGGATTATGGCAGCATTCATCAACTTAAACAAGGAGACTGTCCAGAAGAGTTGCAGGAGATTCTGAAGTCTTCTGAAGGTTGAAGCCAATGGCAATTTTATTGAATACATTTACTCTTGTATTTAAGATATTTTTGTGTAATTTTGGTAATTATAATTGTTAAAATGAGATGTCAGTGTTATTTTCATTTTTGCATAATTTAGACAATTCATTCATTGCATCCTGTATATTCTAGCAATTCATACCTTACTCCAATATTTTAATGTTTAGCTTTAGTGAAATTGTTTATTTCTTATGCTAATAAAATAAATATTTCTGAAAAGATAAAGTTTCATGAGGAAGAAGTGATTGTCAGTGGCCAAGAATTAACGCTGGTGGTTCTGCATTCCACAAGTTTGTGATATTGTGAAGGTGTTGGTAGGTCTCTTGATGACAACATCCTAGACATAGTAGTCCAGTTACGAGCAATGGGAGGGTTACAGTTTGAGAGACAGAAAAGTCAATCATTACAATTTTGGACCAGCCATTCCTACAAGACATGGTAGAGGGAGCAGATTCTTGCTGGAACAAAGATTCATGGTTTGACCACCATGTTAAGCACCTCTTTGATTTCCTGGAAGTGTGTGTGGGGGGGACATCTCTCAGTTGTGAGGGACATGTTAATGTTATGGCACTGGGATGAGCCTAAAATCATCAAAGACCATGCAAACTTGGTATACATGACCGTTGGTTACCTCTTTTGTGTCTGTTTAGAGTCACTTGTCATTCCTCCTGTCCAATTTCAAGAAGCTTGATATCTTCAAGTCACTGTGTCAGATTGAAAACTGCCATGTTAATGCTCTTGATACATCTGAAAGAGAAATGTGAATGTTAAAACTTGGTATGTGCCACATAACAATGGGTTGTCTTATGCTAAAGATATGTTCTCAAATGGCAGTGCATGTGTACACACACATGAGAAAGAGATTGCTTAAAAAAACAAAACAAGGAAGTGGGTGAGTCCAAGAACTTTCCAGTCTCCCTCCCTCCCACCACCACCAACTGTGGGGCACACACTGAAAATGTAACATATAAATAATTTTGACAATCTGTACAATTTATGCATGTCATTTTTGTCCATTCAAGTAAAAAACTGACAGTAAAATATTTGGAAAACCTAACCCTGTGAAATGGAGCAAAGAAATTTACTTATAATCACTGATGCTACAGTAAATAACAAAAAACTAATGTGAATTCTTTCCAAGCTTTTTACTTGCAACCAACACTTGGCTACTTTAATACCAAAACCTGCAAACCCAACAGAAGTTTCATTTCACAGAATGTGGTTCATATATCAAAAGCTTTCCTTTGTTAATTACAGTCTCCGAACAATTCCCAGTATGTTTACACAAGATAATATTTCATCACTTTCTGTAATTCCTTCTATAAAGGAACTCATTTTAGTTTTATTAAACAGGATTTCTTTGTCCATACCTACAGGATTAATATGATACTGGTTCCTTTAACTGCTTCAACAATCTACAAAATCAATTTATCATTTTAGTCTAATCAGTCATTACTCACCAGGTAATGCATCCATGACATCTACATATATGTGGTAAATATATACGATACATTTGAAAATTTATATTTTGATATATTTCAACGATGGATTGTTTTCATTAGAAAAAAAAAAGATTTCATTTCAACAAAATCTACATTAACAAGATAAATGCTTGAATTTTACTTTCTGTATTGATTTTAGAAATTAAACTTGTCCTAATTTCAACTGTTTTATCTTTACTTATTCATTTATATATTATTTTAAGGCTTTTATATCCTACATTAGTTAAAAATCTAATTTCTAAAAGAGTACATTTGTAGTAAAAATCAAGTATTCATATACTTAACATGACTCGTGATTTTTTCACAGTAATCTAGATATTATTTAAATAAAAACATTTTTCTGAGGAAGCCAACCCATTTGTGAAACATGTCAAAATAGAAGCTTTCCAAATTGTCTTCTATATTTACCATTCTATCAGATTCACTTCTAAGGTTTGTTCATATATAAATATGTATATCTAGATATAAACAACATATGTATATCTTCATATACACTCACAACATTATACATATATTAATACACAACACATTATAACATTTAATGAAGTCACTTGTTTTTGTCAGTCTCCACTATTTATTCATTAGGCATCTATTTTTTTCCCCCCGCTCATAACAAAACATCTTCAATGACTTTCCCAAAATCTTTTCTATTTATCATCAACGGCTTTTCAAAGAAGCATTGTTAAGTATTTATTATCACTGAGGAGGAGACTGAGCAATGATGGGTGAAGCTTGATTGGAACTGTAGTTTGGGATGGGGGGGGGGATCTATAGAAGAAATATACCAATGCACACAAATAAGAAAGAAACACACACACACACACACACACATAAAAAAGCGAGACACACACATGTGCACACCAGAAACACACATACATACACACACATGTGCAGACAAGAACCAAAGTCACATCGCATTTAATATTTGCCATTATTTTGCTACTGCTTCTCCTTGCCACCACTTCATCCACATATCCTAGTCCCCATCATTCCAGCAGAGTTCTTTCATTCGCTCAATGAAATGTCACAAGGGCAAAGTAAATAACCACATTTAGTTCCACTATTCTTTGCCAAAGTTCTTCATCTCAAAGAACAAAATCTATGAATGGTAGTCTTTTTCAATCAGGCATCATTTCTGAATGATAGAACCAGTGACGGAAGCACAATACTCTCTTAATGAAGGTTACATGAAGACAGCTAGAAATTGGAAAGTTAGAGATTTCTGAAACGAGTTTTTACAATTTCTCTTTCAGATGAGAAAACTGCCAGCTGTAATTAAGGAAGTTTATATTCATAGCATTGGATCACTAGCAGTAGAAATTTTGTTACAGCTTCTACTTCTTGGATTTTTACCATTTTGGGATATGATACAATTCAGCAATTTGTTTTCATGGATACAATATTAAATTCTGATACTAATCAAAATGCTGTCATCATCATTAACAACCACCACTTAACATGCAAACTATTATTTCATAGAAAACGGGAGATTTTAACTTTTATTTCTTCATTGTATGGATTAGGGATTTTAGAAGCACAAAAATATTTTGACAGTAAAAAAAAAAAAAAAAAAAAAAAAAGCCACTGACCACTGTCCATTTGATTTATATGCCAATGTTATTTTTTGGATACATATTTACTAAATATACCAAGACAAAGTAAAATTGGGAGGAATACAAATAGGAAGATTGTGTAGCATGGATGAAAAAAAAAATGTCATGGTGCCTAAATAGCAAATTACCAAAAAGTATTTACTTTCTCAAATCACTAATAACATGTCACACCCCTTGTACCAATTTGACAGTATAATGCACTGGTGTCGAATCACCACAGTGCCGGTAAATTGGTAAAAGCAGTAGTGTCAATTTTAGAGTTTGTAAAATAGTTTGTGTATAATACTTATTGGTACCCTTAGGAACAGAGTAAATCTAATAGTTACACCTTATATATATATATATATATATATATATATATATATATATATATATATATATTTATTTCTGCAATTAATTTATAAAATTTGTGTTTGTACAAAGATGGATCCCACTGACCAAATTCTATCAGATGTTGATTTTGTCACTATTGTCTGCATAAAATGAGGAGCTACATGCTGACAGAACTGGCATACCACAAGAATTACACAGCTTAATATCTTCTAATTGAACTAATGAGCAACTTTCTACTGGCTGTTTACTGCTCTTCATTCTTAATTTGTCCTGTTAAGCAGAAAGTTTTGAAATAGTGAAATTTACCCAAAATGTCAAGCAAAATGGTATCGGCAGTTTATCAGGTATGAGAGTTTAATGGATTAATACTATGACTACTACTTCTAACATTCCATATTCCACTACAACTACTACAGCCATTACAGTTTGTAAGAGTTAAAGAAAGATATAAATTACAATTATGTGGAAATTTTTTATTGTTAAATTATTCTGAAAGCAAAGAATGATAAGAGATTTTTATTTAGACTTTTTTGTATAATCATTTTTCCCCATGCAAGGCAATGATGCCACTAAGACACAAGATCTTACTGGTTTTAATCATTGGAAACATGATAATTTTAAAAGTGAAAATGGCCAAGAATCTGCTGATCATCTTAAGGCAATACAAACCAAACAGAAGATAGCAGAGAACTCAGGATTGCTCATCGGAAGTGCCCACCAGAAACACTTATCCATGTATGACAAGGCACTGCAAGAACCCCTGATATTATGCCCCCATTGTTCGTCGGAGCAGCCTCTTTAAGCATTACCAAAGAGTTTGGGCTCCTTGCTACCAGTCAGTATGCAATAACCAGAAAACTGTCAACCTGGCACCATCAATATGAAGGGCCATAGTCTCCAGCCAGTCATATCACCAAAAAGTCAGGAAAACCATCCCTATTAAGGCCTTAGAGGAAGGAAATTGAAACCCATCCTAAGCAAGAAACAAAAGATAAACTTCTACCTCTGTTCAAAAGATAGGGATGTGAACCAGACAATAAAATAAATGAATTAATAAAGAACACTATTTACATTATTCAGACTATTGTCCTCATCATTGTCCCCATATTTATTACGTTTCGGCCATTGTACACTCCGGCCTTCTTCAGGTGGTTGGAATGTCAAACTGAACCCTTTATTTCGCTCACTGGGGTAGACTGGAACTAGAACAGTCTACCCCAGTGAGTGAAATAAAGGGTTCAGTTCAACATTCCAACTACCCAATGAAGGCTTGAGCGTATAACAGCCAAAACGTTGTTATAAATATGGCGATAAAGATGAGGACAATAGTCCGAATAATGTAAATAGTGTACATGATACCTCATCTCAGAAATATAGACAGATACTAATAAAGAACACTTTACACTTAAAACATAACTAGAATATTGTATTTGTTAACTTGTCAGAAGCCAAATGTCTTGAAGATTGCATGTAATATACACAAAGATTGCCAATCTTGAAGATATTTAATTGAATCAATTTTTAAACACAGTAGCAGAATCAAAACACAGCTATTCTTAATGAACCCAGTGGCTTAATGAACCCAGTGGATAAAAAACTTAAATTCAGTCTCACTATCCTTATCCCTCCAAAATAACCTTTCCTCTAAGGGGTTGTGCTGTTTCACCAGATCTTGACTTTTTTTATTGTAAAAATAAATAAATAAATAAAAATTAAGACAACCACCAACCATTTTTTAAAAACATCTTTAGGCATTGATATAATAAGTTGCAACCATCTGCCTGAAATATTTTAGATGTTATTCATAAAAACTGTTTACAAAGATTTTCTTACAAAATATTTTTAAAACATTCAAAATAAACATCCCTACAAAACCATTTTATATATTTTTTAAATTTATAGCTTTATCAGAAGTTTGTTTGATGAGTGGTTACATAAAAAGAAAATGTTAGATTTGAGGTCAGAAAAATTGGCTGAAATAAAAAAAGGGATGAAAATATTCATCAAATCTTTGTATTTCGAACCTTTACTAAGTTGGCATAAGAACTGATTGGTTAAAACAGATGAATAATGACAATAAGAATACTTGTCAAAACATTGTGCAAGATAATGACAATGATTAATATCACACATGCTAGAATACTGCTAAGGCAAGAGAATACAATGGTCAAAACAGCAAAAAGTGGAAGAGTAATTTGAAAAGTCAAGAAATAAAGACAATGACAGAATTTTAGACAATATTTAGAAAATATTATTATTATGATAATGCCATTTGACATTATGGGGGGGGGAAGAGGAGTCTGTATCTGGCAGACAAAACCTATGATACAGTTTTAAAGAAAGAATTTAACATTGAAATAACTTTTTTTCTACTATTTTTAAGCCTCAAAAATAATGATGTAACTGGTTATTGTTTCCATCTTGTTTGGTAAGAAAAGAAAAAAAAAAAAGTTCCATTCATTAGATGAATAAAGCTAATTAAAATGCAATCTTTTTTGCTTTTAAGTTCATTTCTTCTTCATCTTTAACAATAGGAATATATAACTTTGTATTTAGAATTTGTGTATTTGTCAAGACTGTTTCCTTAATTGTGGAATTTTAATATTTTCTCATCAGAATCCTTTTTAAATTTAAAACTCAACTTAGAAAGGAAAAGCTTACCTCATTTCTCATATGTTTATTTTAGTTTTAAAACTGCTTATTGCTTTCCCTTTCAAAAATTGTGTAAGTTTTGAAAGCAGAATTTTTTTTAACAATCAAAGTTATAAAGTAGCTTCTCTGATAAGGAATTGTGCTTGAAACAAAACGAATTAATGTATCTCTTTCGAAGCTTGTTACCATCTCTGAAAATATCTGATTTCAAATCAATGGAAGTTGGTTTTAAATTTCATTAGCATTGGGGAAAAAGAATACATTACATTAGGCAATAGCAAAACACTGCCAGACTTAAAAAGTATGATCATCTACATCCTGAAGAGACATGGTACTTGAGAGAAAAAAGTTTGGCTAATCAATTTTTTGGCCATTAAATTTAACAGTTATTTTTTATTTTTTACCTGACAAGCCTCTGTGCAAGAAGTTGCATTGCATCCAAAGTGACATCTTAGTTCTAAACTCCCATAGTTGAGATTAAAAGACAAAAAGATAAAATGATTAAAATAACCAGAAAATCAAGTATCAATTTTATAAATGAAAATAAGTGTTATAATGAAAACACTCCCCAGTTTGAAACTTAATTTAAAATAACAAAGAATAAATTTTAAAAACAAAACTAGAAATTTCCATTTCAGCATTGATGTTGAATCAAAATCTCAGAGATGTGACTAAAAGAAATGAATATTATGTTTTTAACTATTTTTTTTTTCAGAAAGACACAAGTTAATGTACCAAAAACCACATTCACTTTTGGATGCCAACATAAAATCTTTTTATAGAGCTTCAAAAACCGTCCCTTTGTAGATGATACCATCAGGAATCTTCTTTTTTTACACAATACTGTCAGGAGTTTCCATATATGTTCAGAAATGCCAAATTTTAATGAATATACTAAAATGCTAGTGATTAAATTTCCAATATAACCTTGTTTGATTCCTTGTCAAACAACAGAGCAACTTCAAGGAAATGGAGAAAACTACTTTTTGGTACTTAATAGAAGCAGAGGGGGGTGGTTGAATGTTGTTTTTTTTTTGAGCAAATTTTTCAACACTCACCACTACTAAACTTACTAAATTTACCCTTTAATCCCAAACAGGGTAATCATTATAAACTGCTTCAAGTTTTTACTGGCATACTTTTAGGATTGCATAGTTTAAAAATAGTCTTTCATTTTTTTTTTTATTCTTTCTAGAACATGGTCTTTCATAAGTTTAATGCTTTTTTCCCTTTTTTTAAATAATTTTTTCATTAATTCTAAATTTATGGCCATTTTAATGATTTTCTAACTGCCATTTTAAGATATTCCAGTTTATTGCACATTGAGAAAAATTGTGACCCACCCACAATTATTAAGAATGGCCCACTTGTATTAGGGACCGATATATACTAAAGGACAGAAAGTATCACAAGAAAAGCCGATTTTTTAAAACTTATTCTTCAATAATAAACTCATCCTGTTACTGCTGAGTCACAACATTGCTTAACTACAATCAAATCTGACATTGTTGAAAGAAACATTATGAGTTTAACATTTGGATTAGGCTTCTGTGCAGAACAAGTTGTGGCAATTGTAACTTTTGACCTTTGTTAATTTCAATAATGGTTTGGGAGTGTTTACCCCCTCCCCCAATCTTTTGTGTGAATAATGTTATGGTGCAGGGAAAATAGCCCAAGTTTCAGTCTTATTATGCAAATTTTATGACTTACTGTTAAAGGTTAAGCAGATGCAGCTAAAAATAGCAATGTGCATTGATCATGTGACCCAATATCAGGAAAACTATGTCCAATTATTTGTTGTACCTTCTTCTGGAAGTGGCAAAAATACAAATAGCAATAAGTATTTGAGAAGGTTCAATTCAACACAATACACAAACTGTCAATAATGTCTTGAACAAGTTTTTCACGATTGCTGCAATTTTGGTGGAAATTTGCTGATTCTTTGAGTGCAGAAAAGTGCTCAGTCTGGCCTATTTCTCAAATCTCATCAAAAACCAGAACTTTTGTAGGGATGATCTTAGTTAGGTCACAAATTTTGAGTGTGTGTGTGTGTGTGTGTATATATCAATTACTGATACCCCCGCCCCCCACTGATGAGTGGATGGAGTGATTGCTGAAGGCTTCATTTATGAAACTCTGTAGTCAGAATGGTGAAGGTGATGCCAATCAGCTAAGTGACAAACTATATATATATATATATATATATTATATATACACACACAAGTTTAAAAGCCACTCTATTGGGCAGCATTTGATAGCTCCTGTGGAGGGCTCTTGATTGAGCCTTTATCACTATAGGTAGGGAGGAGTAGATGTGATTATCAACAATAAACTACAGAAAAACTCAAAACTGATCACTGCATTTAAGTATTGTATTAATATTTAAGTCTGCCTTTTAAAAAGTTCAACAATAATTCTTCTGCTGCCACTTAATTTGATGTATGTAGGTCCTTACTTTCCATAGAAACAATTATTTTTACTTCATGGCAAACTTTCACTGGATTTCATAATTAATTTTGATTATTTCCAAATTATAAAAATTATTATCATACAAAAAAATTTGTCAAAAAGAAAAAAAAAATTAAATATTGCCAAAAACAATTGCAGTAATGAAAACTTGAGAATTCAAAATTTCAGGATTGCTGGTCCAGATCCATCTTGGAATGTTTTTAATTTGTTCACAGAGTCAGCCTGATTCAAAAATGGTATGATATGTTGGGCTACAGCCTCTAGGGGATAAAGTTGAAAAAGTTTGACACACTGACGTTCACATTTATTATATAAGCATTTCACCTGAAGCAAAGGCAATAATACCACTAGCATGCAGGGTGGGGGTATAAAGAGAGAAAGAGAAGATTGAGAAAGGGGAAAATTGAGGAAAGGACAAAAAAAAAAAAAAATGAACAGGTGTTCAAGGAGACAGAAGATGGCAAATGACATTGCATTTAAATTCATGAAGATTGTATTTATCAGGGAAGCAAGGAAATGGAAGTGAGTTCCACAGGTAGGGAGTGTGAGAAAAGAAACAGAGTATGATTGCTTTCCACATATTTCAATATAATTACTCTTCTTATTAATTTCACTAGTTAAGAAAAAAAGAGCAACTGAAACACATAGAGCCAGTAAAAATAATTCTATTATAATAAGATTATTCTAGAAACCAGAAGATTATTCTATAAATAAGATTATTCTAGAAACCAGAGGAACAAGAAATTAGTTATGTACAAATCTAATGTTTTGAGGGGGGGGGGGGAGAAGCAACCAAAAGATATTTTTATGTAATTAAATAAATAAATATACAACGTATCCATAAAGTCTCTTTACAATTTAAATGATACAGTATTTACATTATGCGGACTATTGTCCTCATCTTTGTCGCCATATTTATCACAACGTTTCGGCCGTTGTAGACTCCGGCCTTCTTCAGGTGGTTGGAATTTCGAACTGCGTCCTTTATTTCGATCACTGGGGTAGACTGTTCTAGTTCCATGTGCCATGTTTGATGGATGTCAGTTATCTCCTGCTAATTTTCCCTCTGAAAGTTCTCCACTGCCTTAATCGGGTATTGAACTCACACTCTTTGGGTCTGTCACTGGATCTAACCAACGCCTTTATCCACTGTGACATGTGTCTTTGAGGAATTTAAATGATGTATTACAAAGAACTATTGATGGGACACCACAAGTAGATGGCCTTCAACCAGTCATGATTTTCCAGCATCCTATTGGGAATTGCATGATCATGGGTTCCTAAATCAAACATTTCCCAAATGATGGACTGGAAGGGATGGCTGAATTCCCTGGCCATCTCGTTCACCAGATACCACTCCCCTGAACTTCTTTCTATGGGATTATGTTAAAGATATTGTGTATCAAACAAAGATCAGGGACATCACTAATCAAAAGTAAAAGATCGCTGATGCCATTGCCACCATTGATGAGGTTATGCTACAGCAAACCTTTGCAAAAAAATTGAGTAGTGTCTTCATGTAACTAATGATGAAGCCCATATAGAGGTGGATTAATTTAGTTAAAAAAAAAAATATGTATTCCTCATTTTGTAACAATTTCCACATATTTGTCTATTCATTTTTGCTTTTGTGATAATTTTTTTACACCTAGCAAATCATCTTTTTCACTTCTCTTAAAAAAAAAAAAAAAAAAAAAAAAAGAAACATCTTTTTTTTAAATGAATTTTTCTTCTTATAGACCATAGCTCTGAAATGGAAGTAAAAAAAAAATGATACAAGAGCAAATATTTATTTTAAATAACTTTAAATTCTTTAGTAAAATTTTTCTGAGGATATGAAAATGTATAAAACTCAATGAGGTTGGGATAATAGAAGTAAAATAAACCAACAAATTGTAATCATGTGAAAATATTTTTTTTCTCAGAAATTTAGAATAGAAATTTTTTGCCCTTGTCAAATAAATACTGAAAATTTTTTTAAACTCCAATGATTTGTTTATTTTTGGTAGATTTTAAAAATCAATATTTCAACAAAAAACATTTCTAATGCAAACAATTATTTTTTTTGTTTACAAGGAAACTTTTCAAAAATTATTTCTAATTCTTTAGTGTTCACAAAATTTCTATATCAAAATTTTTTCCAATCTTTCTTCCAAATAGCACAAAGATTTTAATGATAAAATTAATTTTTATATAAGTCAGATTTGATTATTTCTTTTTCCTTCAAGTGTTAAATTCCTGCAGAAATTGTGAGTTCATAACTAAATGATCACCAATTTCAAATTGCTGTCTCAAACGATTGAAAATAGAAGTGAATTCCAAATAAGTGAGCTTCAATCCTTATTGCAATGATAAAATATTACTTTTTATCTCCTTCACCCATTAATTGTTTTCTATGTTTTATCGAACTGTAATACTTTTATGATAAATATGCCTATAGTATATTGCTAGAAACATATTTTTAAATTGATGACCTAAATTACTATAATTCAGTCTCCACAAATGAAATAATATTTCATCTTCTCTTTGAAAACTCAAGCTGTTGATAGTATAGGGTATAGCTGGCCACTCATATTCAAGGATACCTGTCTATTAGGGCGGTTAGCAGATGCTCGCTCAGGTGCATTTGTGTTTATTCAACAACCACAGAGCACACCTGTGGTTTATACAGTAAATATGCTGAGCAGACCTTAGTTACAGTTTCTGAAAAACAGCATGTTATCTAGCATGATCAACAATTTAAACAAGGCCAGCATGCTCAAGCCCTCAGCCACGATGTCTTGTGACTTTGTGCTAGCACAGCTATTGATAGGCTCCAAAGATTCTGTCTACCCAATTTCACTCACAAGGCTTGGTATCAACACATGGTATGGATGGTTTTCAGGCACTTTTCAAACGTTTTGAATGCTGGGATCGACCCCTCCAGTCCAATAACATCAAGAAACAGTTATAAAATCTTTCTCTGAAAGCATTTAAAAACTAGCATAGTGTACAATACAAACTGCTTTGTGATGTATTTTTATTATACTGTGTATTGGGGTTATTGTTTGGCTTACCTGTATTATGGCACATCCAATTCTAATCAAAATGGTGGTGCCTATCAGAAATCACTGCCAATGTCTTTTATAGTCATTTATTTCTAGTAAATGACAATTTCCTATTTTCTATAAAATGAGCCAGCACAGTGAATGTGTTTATCAAAGGCTGTGTATAAATTTTAAGTTTTTGTTTTGGCTAATAAAAAATGAATCAATGTCATAATGAAAATAAGTTCAGTTGAACTAAATTATTTTTTAAAGGCTAATAAAACAAGAATTTATGTTAATATTTTAGGATGAGTAAAATTCCATTTCAGGAAACTCACTAACCTATTACATCAACTTCCTTTTTAAGTTCTAAAGTAAGAAAACTAAAAAAAAAATTTTCTCTGAAACTTTATACTTAAACACAAGAAGGTTTTAACCTAATACTTTTTTTTTCTGTAAGTAGTGAATGTCTGAAACTGAAAGTCATAACCACCAAAATTTTATTCAAAAATTATACATTGGAATTAGATTGATATGTAAGTAGGTGGGCACATTTACCAGAAATATAATGGACCATTTAGAAGAAGAAAAAAAACAATCAAAGATTTGAAATTAGAAAGAAAGATCAGCCAAAGATACAAAGGAAGGCAAAGGAAGAAAAACAGATTTGAAAGGAGTTGAGACCAAGGGAAAGAGAGAGAAAAAAAACCCGTAAATTCAAGAAAAGGTAAGACAAAGAAAGGAAAACCTACACTCAAGAAGAGGTGAGACCAAGAAGAGAGGTGAAGAAAGAAATACATAAATTCAAGAGAGACTGAAGGGAAGAGAAAGAGAAAAAAAAAAATGTAAATTCAAGGGAAGGTGAGACAAAGAAGAAAAGAGATGAAGAAGAAAGAAAAACAATTACATGATGCAGGTTGTTGAAGAAGGCCTACATATTTTCAGCAATTACAGAGAATTAACATTATTGACAGGAGAAAGAGTTCTTGTTAGGGTTTCTTATAATGAAACTGAAGTAGTTAAGGGATGAAGCAGACATCAATGGAGTGGGTGGGGGAAAAACTGCACCGTCAGATGATTTAAAGATTTGTGAACTTAAACAGCTTCACACAAATCTAAAAGCTCATGTCAAGATTCTGGGTTGGACTCGAGGCTTAAAAGAAATTAAACACATTAAAAAATAAATAAACATTATCTTGCTCCATTTAATAAATGGAATTGCCAGAAAAAAAGAAAGCTTTTAATTCAATCCGATAATGGTTCAGAAAGAAACACTTTGGTGTTTTTGTTCCTCTTGATTAGAAACCAATAAAATGGTTCTTATCAAAGACAATAAATTTAGCAGAGATAAGACATTCAATTTCTCCACATTAAGATATGCTTTAATGAGAAAGGTTTTTGCGACTCCATTTTCAACATGGAGTTTGAAAGCTAAATTTCTCAGATGTTTATGATATGGAAGCAGAAGAGGAAAAAGGGCAAAATTGTTGAAAAATTGGAGGTAGAGAGAAACACCAGATAATGAAGGCATGAACCCAAACAGGTCAACTCCCTTATATCAACTTACAGTCATGTGCCAATAGCCTGAAGGCAACCGTTCTTAAATCTCCAAAATAATTAAAAAAAGAAAAATGATTCTTCAGTAATGAGAAATTTATTTAGAACTGATTACCAAACTATTCTAGAAAAAAAAAAAGAAAATTCAACTTCAATCCAAGAAACAAGATTCTTGTTTGTTAACCTAGTTTTGGAGATTGTGTGTGTGTGTGTGTGTGTGTGTGTGTATATATATATATCCCACAGTATGAAGAAAAATATATGGAAAAACAAAAATCCGAATATGCAAATATGCTGTTTTAATGTTATTTCAATGTCGACATCAGACGTTTCAGCCTAGTAGACCTTCTTCAGGACAGTTATTAAAACATAATTAACATTAGACGATATTCAAGTCAACATGAAAAGACGATAGACATAAGAGTAAGAGTTGACTTGAATATCGTTTAATGTTAATTATGTTTTAATAACTGTCCTGAAGAAGGTCTACTAGACTGAAACGTCTGACATCGACATTGAAATAACATTAAAACAGCATATCTGCATATTTGGATTTTTGTTTTTCTATATATTTTTCTTCATACATACATATATATATATATATATACTTTACAATATAGATGCCTACACATGAATAGTTGATGCTTTCAAAGAATAGCAGAAGAGATTTCATCTGAAATGTTGTAATATTCCATAGATAAAAGAAAAAAGATTATTTTATTTGCAAATGGAAAAGGGTAAATTACATCAGCAAAATTAAAACCATAAACCTATACAACTAAAAATAAGAACGAACTTGTAAACTCCGTATACAAGAAACTATTTGATCATTTATGTATTTGTCATTTGATGTCAGAGGCCAACTAAAAAGCCAGATGCTACCCTCCCCGCTGGAAAGGTTAAGACAATACAATCCTTTTTTGTCACTATGATGTGTGTGTGTGTGTACACACACACAACCATCTTATGTATAATTCTCACTAATGCCATAGATTGATATTTGAGTCCATATAAAAGTGCTGATTGTCAATGTATGTAGAACCTCTGCACTTGGTGAGAGAAAAAACTATTTTTCTAAATCCTTAAAACTTAGGAAATCAATATTTGATTTTGTCTGATGTCAACAAACATAAAACAGTGGTATAAAAAGAATAATGAATCTCATCTAAAAGAGGCAAGATTCATTATGCAAACTGGACAGAACACAGTGATGACGATAATAAAAAAAAATAAAAAAAAAATAAAAAATTAATGCATGCAGACCAAATTAGATTGCAACATGATAGTGATGATGATGATGATAAAAATGTCTACTGAGCCCTGAAAGTAATGAAGGTAAAAGTGTCATGTCAAGGCAAGGCAAACAGGACGACAGTGAAATCAAGAGTAAATATAGATTCTCAAGATGAACAAGAACAATCGTTGGAGGAAGACTATTATGAAAAAAGAAAATGATTGCAATCTCCTATATCTAGACAATCTGTTAGGAAGAGGGAGAAGATAGTGAGGAGATAAAAGCTTACAGAAGAAGTACCAGGGAAAATAAGGGGATAAAACCTTCTATACAGGGAGATGAGGTGATTTATTTTTATGTGCAATCACAAAGACTATAAATAGCTATGGCTATTACCCATGAGGCAGTTGAGTGCATACTACTTCCAGTAAGTAACATCAAACAAATTTATTTGGTGCAATAATTTTCAGTGGCTCACTAGTCAATAATTTTTGCTTGACAGATTTTTATTCTATGAAAAAAAAAAAAAAATATTTTGACTTAATTTTAAAGAACATCTTAGTATGTATAAAGAATTATTATTAATAATAATAATAATACACTTATTTATTTGGATGAGTATCCTCCTCTTGGTTGTTATTGTTATGTCTTGGCCAGCCTTCCTTAGGTATGTTGTATTAATAAGAATGAACCGAGTCTGAATTTTTCAGATGAGGGGGTTATCATTATTTACTTGCAGACTATTGTCATCATCTTTGTTGTTATTATCACAACCTTTTGACCACTGTGATAATAACAACAAAGATGAAGACACTTGTTCACATATTAATAATATATATATAATATAAATATATATTATTATATAATATAAATAAATATCAATATAATATAAATAAGAACAAATGATATATTCAAATTCCTGGCAGGTTATCCACAAAAGACACCAGAAGAAGGCTGATGGGTACAATGACCAAAACATTAGATTTAAGAATCAAGATGAGGACACTAACCCAAATAAATTAGTGTATAATGAGTAAATAAATAAAATGAAAAAAGGTAATAATTTTAAGAGAAATGTTTTCTTAACTTTGAGGGTTTTAACAAATACTTAAAATTATAATTTTTTTTATCTTTATACAATTATTTTTAATTCTTATTCTTCTTTGTATTGAAAGCTACAGAATAGCAGTCAGTGCCATAATGAAGACAGATCCCTGTAACATTATCAGATAGAGTTCTCTTTCTATAAATGACTGGCATTAATATCTTCTTTCTCAAATTGAAACTTGATTTATTGTCTATAGAAACAAGAATAAATTGATGTTTCAAATGGCTAACAAAAACCATTTACTCAAATATTCATATGATCAATAAAATATCCATCTTGCATAATTTAGATGCCATAAAATAATCCGAAAAAATAAAAATGGAATTATTTTTTAAACTTCTACATTTAGAGAATCTGTCTATTAATCTCAATTAGCAAAGTGGGTTTTATTTATGATGTTTAGAAATTAAAATGAAAAATACTCAAGAATTTTATTGAAACATTACTCAGATATCTAAATTCAATCTTAGTGTTTTTGTTTAAGAAAACTAGATGCTTGAGGAAAAAATATTTTAGATTTTGTAGCTCAGTTTTATTAAAATATCTTTATTTGAAAAATAATTTCATTTTAACCAATTTTTATAAGTTAAAAAAAGTTATCCACTGTTAATGCATTTATTTATATTTTGAAGGGGTCAAAAGTTTCTTTATAGCATATCATAACGACACTTTTCTGCTTTTCTTAAAACAAAACAGAGAAATTAAAATGAACAAATAAAAAAGAAGAAAAAAACATGTAGAAATGCATCCCACACATTATCTCGTCTCACATAATGGTAAGACATTAAAAGGCAATGGTGTCTTCATCTAGCAAATCTTTACCATTATGTGGCCAGTATTTCTGCCGTTCCATGTATAATCCTTAAGTTATTTAAAGAAATATCTTCATTGTTGCTTTTTCTTTCAGCTAATGCATTCCTCACCATTTCTCGGTTGTATAGCTCATCTAGCAAATTTTGTTTTTGTTGTGTTGAAAATTAAAATGAAGGCTATTGAGAAAGAGCTGCATAATCAGACTTTGCTGTGTTGTATGGAAACAAGTGTTAATCATGCTTGGAATCTATGATAAAAATATAGTTTAACATGCTGGTATATTTATGAGTTAATGTGCTTGATAACAGGGAGAGAGCATATGTAAATATAAAAGTGGACATTATCGCTGGTGAGTGTTCAACTCAATCTGTTTCATATTTAAATGCAGTCTTCATGGCCTGAAGATTTCATTTAAGCATGAAACAGAGGGTTGCCACTGGGTGTTAACGTCATTCTCTCTTTCTATATATATAAATAAAAGGATCTTTTCATGTCCAAGTAGTAACTGTTTCTCACAGACAAACCAAAGCAAGATAATTTAGTTAACAAGCGTTCTTTTACTAGGTACCACCAAAATGGATCCATTTTTTTCTGAAATCAAAGCAAAAAAAAAAAAAAAAAAAAAAAATCACTACTCATTTTTAAAAATTTACCAGAAATCAGAGAAATATCTGATTTAAATGAAATTTTCAGCATTTATTCATTAAATGAATAAATTGTATACTGAATTATATTTTATTATAAAACTTTGTAGAAATATTTTATGATGGGGCCAGTTTTTGCATCAGAAATATTAGGTTGGTGCAAAAATAATGACGTAATAATGTTGTTTTTTGACGTATTTTTTAATGTCAAAAAACGACATTATTACGTCATTATTTTTGCACCAACCTAATATTAAATAATTTTTAATCTTCATAACTGATTATTTTTTTGTACAGAAGTTAAAAAAAAGAAATAATTCTGAAGATGGACAACTCTTCCCTATCAGAAGAGTAATATGATATTAATCTGATATAAATTATATACCTATTGTTCTTAGTTTCATGTTTTTCAATCTATCAATACAGGCATATTTTTTCACATTAACTAATTTCAATTAACACTATTAATTCAACAATAATTCTTTTAATTTTCCTCTCTTATTTGTTAGCAATTTCATTATTTAAATTTTCTTAAATTCAGAATAATTAAGACAGACCTCATTAGGTACACTTAAATATTTAAAACAAGTAAGAATATAATCAAAATATAAAGGCAATGAATTAAACTATAAAATATATTAAAATATAAAAGCAATGAATTAAACTTGAAAGTTTATTTCATTAGTTTTAATTAATTTCGTTTTTATGCTTCCAATTGAGTATGAAAAACAGAAAAAAAAAAAAAAAAAAAAAATCAAATTATTCATTCTAAAATTTTCATAAAAGCCAATAATTTAAGAATATAATTTTTTTATATTATTGGTTATCTAAGGTTTATTTTTAAGCATAAATACTAATTTCTTGATTATTGCAATGTCAGTGTTCTGTATTTCTTAGATGTTTTTAAAAATGTTTTTTTAAGAGTCAGGAGTGACATTAGAAAACTGCTGTTGTTGCCCTATGACCTAGAGGACATCACACAGGGAAAAGAACTTTCTACACAATTAAGTGACAGAAGAAAATATGCATTACAGACGAATCACTTTGACAATAGACAATGGTAACCTTTTACTGGAATAATGGCTAAGAAAATTGCATTTTAAATTGTCTGGCGGCAAATCATGTTTGATGATAGAAGAGGTTCCACAAAATAATTAGATGATTTTTAAAAAGTTGCTACTACTAGAGACAATAAAGAAATTGTTTTTTTGGAGAGAAACAGACATTGATAGGAATAGCAAAAGCGCAAAGAGTCACCTGAACATAAAAATTATTCATGCATAACCAATAATAAAACATTAAAGAAATACCTAGCTAACCAATTCAAACTCATAAAGATTGACATCTTTGACTGTGTGAAAATTGACTGTGTGGAAAAAAAAAAAAAAAAAAAAAAAAATGAATAAGGGTAGTATTGTCCCTGACTCCAAGGCACACCTCATAAAAATAAAATGGATCATGAATATTAAGAAAATGCTAGATATTTTGTTCTTTAAATTTACAATTAAAAAGGTACTGAACAATACATATTATTAGGGTGGTGCAAAAATGACGTAATAATGTCGTTTTTTGACGTTAAAAAATACGTCAAAAAACGACATTATTACGTCATTATTTTTGCACCACCCTAATACATGTTTTATGGTTATTTACTCAGCATAGTCTGGCACAAGGTCACAATATTTATGAAGATGAAACCCAAAACTATTATCAATATAAATGTGGCATAAATATTAATTCAGACTTTCTTACAAACAATTCTGTCGGCTCTTCAAACAATCCCACCAGAAATTAAATTTTTTTTTTTTTTTTTTAACAAAGTGTAAATAAATTTTACTTTTAGTAAACTACAGAAAATTTTTGTTTTAAATTCTGAGAAAAAGCCTTCATTCTGTGGACTGTCTATAACAGTACAAGGGAGATATGGATTCATGCTTTTCCTAAGAATATTAGTATAAATTATACACAATGTTGTACTATTTCTGCCTGTGAATATATGTGACTTCCTTTATTTTATTTTTATTATTTTTTCAGTTGTTCACTTTTCAGGCCAACACATCCCATGAGTGTCCCGGTTGCTGGGGGATGGGCATTTTCATCTCTATGAGGTTAAAGTGATTTTATCTGTTTTAGAGGGTGTGATCATGTACGAGTAAAACCATTGACAGCTTCTATACAGTTTTGTCTACCCAATTTCACTCACAAGGCCTTTATTTTGAGTAGTATTTTGTTTTTCATCTTAATTTTTACTTTCTTTTTATTGTATATAAAGTGTTTGTTTAATATATTTTTAGTAGAAATATATTATGGCAACAAAACAGATTGGCTTTCTGGATCTTCAATTTTTAACTTCAAAAGAAAAGTTAAGAATAATTTGAAAATAAGTTAACAGAAAATAATTACAATTGATATGAAATATCTAAACAATGTAAAACAGAATTCCTGAAAACCAAGTGAATGTTTTATTTCCTTGTTAACATTTTGCTTTGTAGAAACATTTTCAAAAATTATGCCATTTATGAGTTTGATGTCATCAAAAGCATTCAATAAGATAGACATGGATAAATTAAGTTGAAGAAAATTCACTTTCTGCTTTGTCACTACAAAAAGATGTTCATTTCAACTATCTCCATATAGGGACTCCTTTGGTGATGCAGACAAGTGTTACACACACACACAAAGAGATTTTGTTAAATCTTTATTAGATTTGTTTACATGTGAGTCTTTAAATATACTCCCCCACCCACAAATTATTGTTGTACTGAGCTTTTCACCCCATTATCATAAATACAATGTCATCTAGAGTCAATGGTGTGTGGGTTGGTTGTTTTACAGCATATCAACCTCAGTGGGTCATTTAATGCCAAAAAGTTTTTTTTAAATACATTCATAGCGATAGTTTGGGGGGGGGAAGAAAGAAATGGTGTGTATGTATACATATATATTTGAACCATTTTTCAATTACTCATATTATTGAGTACAATCTAACTTCTTAAGAATGCATAGCTGTTTGTATTACTGATATTAAACCTATTTTTACACAAGTTTGGGTGATAACTATTTGCCCATAGCTGGGACCCTAACAGGTGCTACCACCCCGGGTCAGGGTGGACCTGGGAACACCAGCAATTAAGAGGTGGTTCCATGCTCCTCAAAACCTCCTGATCAGAGGCTTTGCTGTTGGACATAGTTTATCGTCATACCCAGAACACAATAGTGTGTGGGAGATCTACTACAACAAAATGTCAAAAATGTACAAACATGTATGATATATATATATATATATATATATATATATATATATATATGAGGGGGGGGGATAATTGGAGGATAACAGTGGGAAAAACCCTATATTAAAAGTGCTTTTGTCCTTCAAAAAGGAATGGAAAAAAAAAAAAAAACATTTGTTATGTATTTCTTGTGAAATCCTTTCAAAAGGCAGAAACAGTTTTTTTTCTATTTTGCCATTGACTTAGTCACTATTAGTTATTAAGGTAAAAAATCCATTGGTATATAATCCAAAGGTTATTTCCTATATGAAGTAAAAGGATCTGTTTGATTATTAATATGTGTGTGTGTGTGTGTGTGTGTGTGTGTGTGTGTGTGTGTGTGTGTGTAGAAAAATAGGAAAGAACATGTTAAGTAAATAATCCTGGGTTCTTTAGTATTTTTATTTTATTTTTTTATCCTGGGTTCTTTAGTATTTTTATTTTTATTTTTTTTAAAAAAGTGCTCCATACAGAAGTAGAGCTTAGATTATAATTATTTTTTTTTAAAAATACGATTCCTTCGCTACATAAGAGTTCTCATGTTTCAAAAACGAGAGCCGAAACCCTCAATATAATTATTAAAATTAAATTGAATTAAAGTAACAAGCCCTGTTTCATCCTCAAGCGAAAAATTAGGAATAACCAATTTTATTCAAATTTAACCTAATCTTAGTGGCTTTATTTTGCTTGAGGTGAAATGATTAAAAACAAAAGAATTTTTATATGGTCATGTCCAAGCCTTCGACTCTGAGTCATCAGAGATGAGTAATTAATGTATGTTATAAAAAATGGTAATAGTCATAAGTAGTGCATTTAGTAGAATGATATATTTAAATTTAACCAAACAAATATACAGGAAATCCCATCTACCACATGTCATGTCGAACATGTGGGATGACATGTTTCTTTTTGTTTTTTTTTAAATATACAATAAAGAATGCTAGGTTGTAATTACTTTCCTTACTGTATGGTTGCTTTTATCTGTTGTAGACAGCTTTGAATAATTTTTAATCTGTTTCTGCTATTAAATCTATGTATTATTTTGGCATTGTTTGTAAGGAACTGTCTAATGTTACTATGGTCCTTAAGAAAGGACAATCAAAACTAGAAAGAACATTAACAGCTATTTAATACCTATTTTCCTGAAAAATTGTTTTAAAAAAAATTTTTTTTATAAATTTCCACTGACTGCTTGGTCAATAAATGCCAAATGTTTCCTTATAAGGAAAGGGCTAATATTACCATTACAGCATTTAATAAATGCCGTAATGGTAAAAAAGTTTTTGATGAAACAAGTCTGGGGAAAGATACACACTTATTTAAGACATATGTTTTATGTAAATAATAAATAATATATTAAATGAATTTTGATTTACATCTGTGCAAAAATCAAATTATCAATGTCTCTATTCTCAGGGATTAGTAAAAAAAAAAAAAATAAATAAATTTTAGGCAAAGAACATTTTTGAGTTGACAGGTTCATAAATTGTTTAACTACCAATAAATAGGCTTAATATTTCAAATGTAAATAAAATAAAAATATATTTTGTTCTACTCTAAATCTATAATAGATAAAAAAAAACCCAAAAAAAACCCACCTTTTTTTCTGTTTCATTATAAAAAGAAAAGAAACAGATTTTTTTTTTTTTTTATTTGTAAATTGACAAAGAAACTAAAAATAGCTCCTGTTATTCAAGAACAAGTTCTGCTGTGATGAAGGTGAAGAAGAGAAAAAAATGACACTCACCCACCCTCTCGGAAATAACTGGAGTTACTGGAAGTTCATGAAGCCCCACCCCTGCACAAAATGCCAAGGAAATAAAATAAAAATGCGAGATGCAGTAAATTAAAGTTCTAAACCCAGATAAGAAACAAATGTCGGACAAGGAAATGGCAAGCATCACACGATTGGGGAAATTGACTGACATAAAACAGAATACAATGAAGGACCAAGAAGGAATTGAAAACAATTTCACTCAAGAGCATTTTTGGTGGGAGAGAATAGAATGTCATCTAAACAAGAATAAAGATTTTTTTTTATTATTTATATTATGGAATAAGTGAGGAAAGAAAACATAAAACGGAACAAAAAGGCAGCAGAAATCTCAGTAAGCCAAAGAATTTATTTTGGAATCAGAAAATGAAATAAAATCTTTCTCAGCTAAAAAAAAAAAAATAATTTATTAAATACCTAGATATCCTCAAAATATTTATCTTTTTTTTTCCATTTTTTTTTTTTTTTGCCTAATTTTCTTCTTTTCTTTTGTTATTAATCTGTCAGGGTTGATTTATAGGTAACAGTCTTTTCCTGATTGTACTTGAAAGGTGAAATTGGGATGTTGTTTCCTCAAATATATTCTCTATTCAATGTCAATCATCATAGAATGCTGACGAAACATTTTATTAAAATGTCTCGCAACACAGGGAAAAATGGATTGATGCCTTTGCCAAGGTTATCAGTATAAAAAAAACTCAGCTGAAAATTGACTTACCTTCACAGATTTACTTATTTATTTTGGAGCTTATAAATATGGTAACTTCAAATTCTATTGATTTGTTTACTGATTGATTTGTTTTTTGACAGCTTATCAACCCTTTGTGAGGTTATTTAAAACTGAAACATTTCAGTCTGTATTCATCCTAAAGTTACAATTCCATATACTTTCAGTTGTTTGTATTTTGTTAAAACTGGCATCATTCCAAAATAAATGGAACAATCTAGAGAATTGTAAGTATTTTAAGTCAGTGGAGAAATGGAAAAAAGTTATCTGATGTCATCAATCTGTTCTCCCCTTCATCTCATTTCCGCCATTGTAGGCTCTTGCCTTATTCAAGTGCCTATTATATTCAGTAGCCTTCTGAGAATTATTGAACTGAACCCTTTTTTCAATCCACAGAGGAAGACTGTTTTCATTCTGCTGCTGTCCATGCTAAGGGACATCTTGTAGGAGTTGATTATTTTGTGATTTAATCTTCTTTGTTAATTGGTCCTTGTGATGCCAACTCTGTTCATTCTATTGGATTCCACTACCTGACACAGGAATTGAACTTGTGACCTCCAGGTAAACTACAATATTTTACTAATGTTATATCCCCTAGGTTCCTAGGAAATTACCAAATACAATTGGTAACTGTTGATGAGTAGAATGGCTGGAAATATTGTTGTGACTATAACAACCAAGATGGAGGACAAAGTAATAATAATAATAATAATAATAATAATAATAATAATGAGGATGCTGGTGTGGTCTTGATGACGATGATTATAGCGTAAATATTTATTTATTTTGTATTTAATGAATATTCGTAAGACAAATTTGAAAATAATCATAAAATTAAAATACAAGTAAATCTGATTTCATTAAATCCATCTATAAAGAATTTTATTTTTTTCAGGTGCTTTATTTTCTTTTAAGAATGAGATTTCAACTTTTAAGAATGAGATTTCAATATATAAACTGTCTTTTTAAAGTGACTACATCTTATTGGGAAAAAGAAAACATTTAAATAATTGCATTTTTTTTATTTTTTATTTTGTTAGAATTTAAAATGGACAACAGAAAAATGGTGAAACATTTTTTGCTGGACTTCCTTAAGGGGGAAAAAAAATGATACACACATAAAAATATCCAAAAGATCTTTTATTAAATGAATAAAAGAAAAAAAAAATTATATTGATTTCTCTACAAATGCTACATTTATATCTCCTCCCTTCTGAAGACATTGTTTTCAGTCTTCTAATTTGTTTTGATCAAATTCGGTAATAGTCAAATGAAAACTTAATTCCAGTAACCATATATGCTGGTTTTCTTTAATCTAATAATCTTTGAAACTGTTCATTGCCAGAGCTTATAAAATGTCAAGAAACAAAAATTGACATCCAAGATTGTGAAATATATGCCTACCCTCCTAGTCCATCTCCTCACAGGCACACACACACAATCTATATATTACAATTTATTATTATTTACACTATTTATATTCAGACTATTGTCCTCATCTTTGTTATTTTTATCACATTTCAGCCATTGTGATCCCCCCCCTCCCAAGTCTTCCTGAGGTGTATATCAATCTGAGTAACTTACAAGGAATTCTGAACTGAATCCATTATTTATTCTATGGGTGTAGACCGTTCTTGTTCCACAGCTCATGTTTAGGGCTATCTCGTTTAGTTCTTATGTTATTTAGCACTGTTCAGTTTTTGCTTGCCTGCCTCCACTGAGTACAAGTACACATTGCTCAACCCAGTGATTGATCTCACAACTGTCACCAAATTCACAATTTTACAATTTATTAGTTTTAGATAAAATAATTGCATGCCTAATTATATTCCAAAATAAACAAAACAAAAAAATTATTTCATTTTTGAATGTTCGTTAAGCTTTCATATATTTAATTTAATGAATTGTGTCATAAACGAATAAATTCTGGTTGGAAACCAGAGCGAAGAATTTTCATGGCAGTTGCATTGGCAAGAGATTCAAAACATAGATGACAGATTATTGGATTAGAGTGGATTAACTATATTTGATATGTCAATTTTATTCTTTTGTCATAAGAACATTTTCATTGGATCAATTTTGTCTTTAAATTAAGGAAAATTCAGAAAGTAATTGTATTTATGGATTAGATTCATATTTTACATCATGGAACTTATAAAGTAGGGCAGCATTTAAGCTAATTTATGCAGAGGGCTCTTGATTAGGGCTTTATCATAATGCGTAGGGAGCAGTAGATGTGATAGATAACAAACTACAGAAGAACTCAAAATTGATCGCTGCATTTAAAAGTTCAACGATAATTCTTCTGCCGCCACTTAATTTAAAGACATTTTGATGTATGTAGGTCCTTACTTTTCGTATAAACAATTATTTTTATTTCATGGAAGACTTTTGCTGGATTTTGCAATTAATTTTGATCATTACTAAATTTATTTCCAAGTTATAAAAATTGTTATTGTACAAAAAAATTTATTGTAAAAAAACAAAAAACAAAAAAACAAACACGGAAATCTAAAATTTCAGGATTGCAAGTCAGGTCTGGATTTAGCCGAGAATGTCTTTAGTTCGCTTACAGAGTCGGCCTGATTCGAAAATGGTATTATATGTTCTGCTACAGCCTCTAGGAATAAAGTTGGAAAAATGTGAAACAGTGACATTCACATTTATTATATAGATAAAGAGTAGTGAATCTGTTAAATGTCTGAAATTACAAGGGTTGCGAAAAAGTTCAAATCCAGTTTCACAAATCCAAATGGCTGGAAAGATGGTAGGTATAGAAATAAAAAAAATATCATTAAGTCTAATAGGTAAAAAAAAAAAAAAAAAAAAATTCAACTTACAGATTCTAACTTTCGCTCACTCAAAAATGTCCTACCCTTTGTCAAGAAAAGCAGTGGCTTTTATTGAAGAAGTACATTTTTCAATTGATTGTAATAGTCAGGGAGGATAAAAAAAATTACCATATGTGAGGCAGTAATTATCTAAGATTTTTTTTTTTTTTCCCATCAAGTTGTAAACAAACTCATTTTGGGGGTAGGTGATTTTCCTGTTCACCACAGGTAGAACAGAATTGGGGGTGGATTAGAAAAACCTTTAAGGAAAAAAGAACAAAAAAACAATTGTTTTCCTTCAAACTATTTGCATCTATACATGTCTGTATGTAGGGATGTCAAATGCCTTTTAAGTCTCTTTTGATTTTAATTAATTTAAATGAGAAAGAAAATTTTTGATATCTCATTATTTATATATATATATATATATATATATATATATATATATATATATGTGTGTGTGTGTATGTACACAGAAAAAATTCCTCATTCACATGCTACTAGATATCTGTCCCATAGAAGCCACAAAAATACATTCATGTATTCAGAAATAGATATTAATAAAAAAAAAAAAAAAGTAGAATTTCCATTTGCACTTGTTCTTATCTATCATAAAAATAAGTTTATGGATTTTAGCAATTATTTGTTCAAAAATAACTATGATGTTATCCAGCCATTTTCTTTCGAAATGTGCAATTTTGATTTTTTATCGAATTACACGTTTTATCTACCATTTTTTTCTATTCAACATACATAGCCAAATTATCATAAAACCAGGAGAAAAATTCCTGTGTCTTTTTGGAATTTACTAAGCTTAGTTTATCTGGCACAAGATCACAAATATAGAATCCCCAATGAGAAATTAACTCACTACAATAGCAAATAAAAAGTGCTAACTATTGTGCTATGGCAGGCATTGCTTTTATAGTCATGTTCATAAATGCTAGACTTTTCATATCTTATAATGTATATAGAAAGTTTGCTCAGAATCTACCAAATCATTTTGAATATTAATTATATGATGTTGATGTAATTTGGTGACCAATCAGAGATTTGTATGAACACTCTTCCATGTGGTTACTTAGTTGTCAGTAAGATCCAGTGTGTAGTGTGTGTGTGTGTGTGTGTGTGTGTGTGTGTGTGTGTGTGTGTGTGTGTGTGTGTGTGTGTGTGTATGCATTTTATTCACAATGACCAAATATTTTATTTCCAGCAGAGAATGCACTCTTATAGTTTTTGCTCTTACCAATTCAGCCATGATCATCACTAGACAAACTCAATTATCTACTAAACGGAATGTGTGCATCTCATTGGAACTTTTTTTTTTTAATCTGTGGCAAAATATTTTCGTATGTAAACACTGTAATTTTGTATTTGGACTTTTTTAAAAATTCAAGATTATTTCTCTAGAGTCTTCACACCTCACACAAGTTTTTTTCCTTACTTGACTTTTTCAAAAAAAATGTCCAAAATTCTATGGTGGATATTAAGAATAAAACAAGACAGCTGATGGTGATTCCAAAAGAAGACTTTACGAATTACTTTGAAAAGTGGAAGAGACACTGGGATAAGAAGTGTATGTGGTGCTGAGGGGGAGGTGCTTGCTAAGATGCCATATGGCAAGTTACTCCACTTGACCTGGCCTTGTGTGTGTGTGTGTGTGTGTGTGTGTGTGTGTGTGAGAGTCTCTCTCTTTGTCTGTCTCTTCTAGCAAGCCTCTTTTCACTCACATTGTGTATTTTTAGATGTGAGGAAGTCTCTTAGCAGAATTGATCATGATTACAAATATTGAATTAACTCTTTCCCAATTGAGATGCAGTGTCACCTTAGGCTACGGTCAGTCCATTTTCTAAGAAGCCATCAAAGAATTTGTTGCAACAAAACAAAAGTGGTGTTGCCAATTTCTTATAAATTTCTAACCAAATTTGAAGTTGGAAATTCTTGGTTCTTTACAATTCTTTAACTGACCAATTTGTTTTGATTAGGTGCCAAACTTTGCAGTTAAACAGTCTGCTGATATCACCTGCCTGAAGACCAAAATTTTACATTGAAAACGCTTAGTAGTGTAGCTAGAGTTTGGAGGCCTCAGGATTTGTAAATAATTTTTTCTTTTCAATTGACAACTTATGCTCTTCCAAATTTGCTTGTTTACCCCCCCCCCCAGCTCTTACCTTCAGATTGGTACTTTTTTCTTTTTTCTTTTTCATTGGCTAAAATCTCTCTTATCACCCAACAAAGTCAAAGCATGCCTTCTATATAATCTGAATATGTTACTTCAAAGAATCAGAAAATCCAACTAAAAGAAATTCCTGTTATTTAACATTTTCCAAAATACCTTTTTCTGGATAGGCAAAACTTAATTCTAAATTTTATTAAATGATCATGTGGGACAAACAATCCTCTATCATAAAACTTAAAAACTAGATACATCTTGATGTTTCAAAAATCTTGGTAAAAATAGGAAAAATAAATAGAATAGAAGTACTTTTAATTTTCCAGTGAAGTGTTTTTCTTAAAAATTCCAGGCCATATGTTTTTTTTTTTGTTTTTAAACGGAAATGAGGAACTCATAATCAATCATTTGTCAAACATTATTTTCTTTCCTCTGCCATTCTTGGTCAACCAGATCCAAAGAAACCATTAGCAAAAATAATCTTTTAGTACTTCCAAGGCCACATTTTTCTCAGAGGTAAAGGAATAAGAGACAGCATGATCAATCATGTATCATATCTATTTCCAATATTTGGTTTCTGTGAGTCAAGTTCTTGGGCTGTATGAAAACAGTCCATGTTTCAAGTTTCAATTCTGGATTTCAGTTCAAGGATTTAGATTATCCTTGCTGGTTCATTTTCATAAAAAAAGAACTTGATCCACTTCTGTTAAAATACCTTAATCAGTAAACAAAAGAAATTTTAAGGAAACTGTCCACATTATTTATTATTATTTTTTTTTTTTTTTTTTACAGTGAGGTTCACCCTGTACAAGGCCTGAGAGCCACTCAAGGTAAATGGTTACAGAATAAGAGGCAGAATTTATGCAGATAATGGGGAAGATAATGACTAACCCTAGATTTGAAACTTCCTCTTGGGAGTTGGTTCCACAGGGCAGTGGTATGCAGGAAGAACTGCTTGAGTAGAACTTCTCACCAATGAAATACTTATTTTTAATTCTAAAAGTTAAGCAGATTGGCACATTCAGAGAAACAGGAAATGCCATTCACATATTAGATATAAATGTTTTTAAACTCCTGTTACCAATATTTGGTACAATAAGAGAGAAAACAAGTGATTACAGAAGATTAAACATATTCATATGATAACATTAATACTTATTAAGCTTAGACTGACACAAGGCCATCAGTATAAAGATCAAACTATTGGAATAATGTTCTATGTGATGAGTTTACTAACCACTATGTCAAATTAATCATACATAATTACTAAGTTTAGCTTAGTGTGGTACAACGTCATCAGTAACAGAGCATGATTTGAGGATCAAACTCATTATATTAAGTAATGGTGTTTGAGATCAGCTTGTTTACCATTGTTCCACACCAAGATCCCCTTGATAGATAGTAAGCTGAGTCTGGTCTCATACAAGGCCACAATACCCAATGAGGATTGACTGTATTACAGAAGTAATGGTTTATGAGACTAGCTTGTTAAGCTTTGTTCCACAGTGAGATACAAGTCTAGCACAAGATCACAAACACTTTAATAGTCTTGAAGGCGAGCTTGTTAACCATTACAGCAATTTATCATTCAAGTAGTTATTTGAAACAGAAGGGGGAAGAAATGCTTATTTTAAATAGTAAACAATAATAGAAAAAAAAAAAAAAAAAAAAAAAAAGAGCCTCATTATGACACATATCAATATTTTGAGAGACACGGGAGACCCTTCAGCTATTATTCAGGCATTTGACCAAAACTGACCAACATTGACCAGTTAAGAACTGTAACATTTGTTTTTTGTTTGGATTTATAACTGCAAAGTGTCTCCCTGCCTTGGCCCCATGGAGTAAGGAGAACATGTCCCCATCTGTTACTAATACTGTTCACCTTAGGAAAGTAGTTGTCATGGTGATAAATATGATTAGTCATCAGTTTTTCCAATGACAGTCGTCTTTATAACAAATTCATTATTTCAGTTTCAATGTTAGGGTAAAAAGCATTACATCTTGAATAAAGGATAAATGTTGTTAGTAGAATTCAGAGAACAAAGAGAATTTGCTTAAGACTCTCTGGTTTCTCTCCCTAAATTTATCTTAAACTAATAAAGTTTAAGTTTGTTTTGTTTTTAAATTACAACTGCCCCCCCCCCATCTATTTATTTGCAATTGTTTATATTTATTGTTATAATAATAATTACAATACAATAAAAGAATAGCCATAAAAAAAAATATTCAAGACTTGTTCCTAATTGTTTCTTAACAAATTTAAAGATAACTTTTGAATGTTTTAAAGTATTTAGTAAATTTTAATTTGTTTATCATTATTAAAACGTATCAGCAAGTTATTTTATTCTGTTTTTTTAATTAAATTAATCTTTGATATTATCTAGTTTTTAAAAATAGTATTAAGATAAAATTCCATTTTCATATTGACATATCTGAATGTATTTAAAATATTTTGTGTTTTAAAAAGAAAAATGAAATTTAAAAAAAAATCAACATAAAATTGAATATACAAAGAAAAGTAATTACTTTAAAAAATGCTTAACTTAGTATTGACAAAAGTTAGTTTAGTAATAGTAATGATAAGGAAAGATAATTCTGCAGCAGTCATCAAAATGGAGAGGGTTGGCAGGCAACAATCATCAACACAATAACTATTTTAACCATTAAGCAGATTATTTAGCATAGTCTGACACAAGACCACAATAGTGGAGTACTCAGTACTATTTCACTACAGTAGGTGCCCATGCAGGTCATTCATTCAAAATAGAAAAATATCCTTAAGAAAAAAAGAATTAAGATTAATGTTTTAAAAATACTAAACTTTGTAAATTGAGAAAAAAAAATATATTAAAAAGTTAAATTCTTTGAAAAATTTTAAATGTAAAAATATTCCAAAATAGCATCAATATTTCAAAAATTTAAATTAAAAATTTCTACCTTCTATGAATTAAATATAGATTTAAAAATTTTTTAGTTCTAACTTTAAAACCCAATAAAACGAGTTCGTAAAGATTAAATATTTTTTGGGAAAATCAGATCCAATAAAAATGAAAGTAAAAAAAAAAAAAATTAAATTAAAGGATAAAATCTTTTTTTAAATTTAAAATGTAACATCACAAATCTTCAAAATAAATAAAATAAAAAAATCTGTCAGAAGATTAAAAAAAAAAAAAAATTTCTTCTTTTCAGGCTGAAAAAGCAAGAGTAGAGAATGTCTCCACATTTTTGAAAAAGCAAGGATGATGGTTACCATGGCAACAAAAAGGGTCGGGTGGGAAGGTACACAACACTACCCTGGCCTTTTTTGATAACAGGCTGACCTACAACTACTCAGTCATCTTTATTTTGCTAGGCAGAGTGAAACTATAACAAAAACAATTCAGGATCAGCTAGAGGCATCGGACATTTCCTCCCAGCTACCCCACATCCAACTACTCCCACTGAGGAGCCCCCCACCTTTTTTTTTACTGGGGATCTTGTAAAGAGTCAGAACAATCAAGATATGAATAATTAATATTTAATCATTAATAAGTACTTTTTTTCATTTGTTAAGGGATTTTGTAGAAATGTTGGATAAGATTTGGAAATTAGAAACGGGGGTGGGGAGGGAAAGGTAAAGTGAGTGTAAAAAAACAAGAGGGAAAATACTGATTAGTAAAAGTACAGATTCTAAAAGAATAGAAATTTTAAATTACAAATTTTTGTGTACCTATAAATATCAAATTTCTATTCATCTAATGAATGTCTTTTTTTCTTCTTTTTTTTTTAAAACCCAAAAAGCCATCTCTACTTAATAGTTCTTGATCAAAACAAATAATATTTTTCAATGATATTTAAATTATCACAATATATCCATGGAAACTGACCTTACTGAGTTTAAAAAAGATCAATAGATAACAATGTTTGTGTTGGAATATTAGAAACTTTAACATTTATACAGCAAAGATGATTTCCTCACTGTAACTAGAACGCAATATCAATATTTTAATGAGTGACAATGCTGAATTTTCATCATTACATACAAAACCTATTTTAGATGAATACAAACTATTTTACTAACAAAGCATAAATGTCAAAATGTATTAAAGTATTAATATTCATTATATATATATATATATATATATATATATATATATATATATATATATATATATATATTATTTTCCCCTGTAACCTCCTAATCAATCAAAGTCTATACAGGAATTTTAACTATTTTTCTTTTTCATAAGTTTTCAGAATTCGTAGGAAGAACATTTTCTGAAAGCTTACAGATTCATCCTTGCTGAAACCACTCCCAAATTATGCAAATTAGATCACCTTCGTTGATTAAATATTCAAAATGCCCACCATATGACAATCTGAAAACCAATTTTTCCAAATTTGGAACCATTTCAAAATTCTCTGGATTTCATAGATATTTTCAGCTACAAAATAAAGCGAGATAATTTTACTTTCCACTGAAAAAATTTTATTCAAATTTAAAAGAAAAAAAAGATGCACTGAAATATATATTTGTGTCTTCTAAATTAAAACATTCATATTTTTTTTTTTTTCTACCATGGGAAATATTTTTGAACAACTTAATCTTGCACAATACAGAAAACCAAAATAAATTGATAAATATTTCCAGGATAAGAAAAAGCAATTAAAATTCAATTAAAAACTTCACTTAAAATAAAGAGTGTAAACAAAACTGTATCAATTATTTGTTGTTAACTTTTGTAGTAAATCTGTTTAGGATAGTTAAATTAAACAAAAATGCTTAAAAATTCAATAAAACTTGTAAAATGTAATTTCTTGCAGAAGACTTCTATTTATATCTGGACATTAACTAACTCATTGTTATTGAAATGTTTAAATAGGGATTACCCCAAAAAAAGACATGGCAATCTTTGATATAACATAATGAGTTACTCCCCTTTGATCCAAAATATCATTTTGAATATATGAAGTTGCCAAACGATTGAATTCAGATTAGTGAAATCAAAATCAAATTCATATTTCTATTAGTGAAGTCAAAGTCGAATTTGCTTTTACACTTCCAAATGCCATTTGAATAAACGAAGATGATATTTCTTTCAAATCATCATATACGTAAGTATAATGTGATTTGTTGTGCCAAAAATGGAAATTAGAAGGTCATTTTGAGGATAGTTTTGCATGAAGATTTTTTTATATTTTGCTCTTTGTTAAACTGGAACACTTTGCCAAAAGTAATCATCATCTTCTGAACCATAACTCCTACAATAAGGTTTATCTGCACTGGGTGCTCTATACGTTTGGCCTTGTGCCAAACTAAGAAAATAGCAATAGCAAACCAATAGGTTTAAAATCCCTATCATATTTATCTTAGAATATTCCAAAAATAGACTGAGACAAGGTATTATGATTACATGCATTATTTAGACTGTTGTCCTCAATGTCATTGCCATATTTACAATGGAAGAGGCATGACAAGTGGAACTAGAATAATCTACTCCAGTGGATGAAATAAAGGGTTCAATTCAAAATTCCAGTCACCTAAAGAAGGCTGAAGCATACTATGACTGAAATGTTGTGAATATGGCAACAAAGATGAGGATAACAGTCTGAATAATGTAAATAATGGAAGTAATCCAAAAATAGAGTTTGAAAAAAAAAAAAATAAAAATAATGGAACACCATGATGATCAATAAACAAAGAAAAAGCAAATTGACTTCCTCTGGAAACGAAGTCTCATGAAAATATTCATGTTGAATATCACAAATTTCTTCCAAGAGAAAGTAGAAAGTCCTGATTTTTTATTTTGATAAGAGCAGAAAATATATACCTTTTAATTATAAGACGAAGTGATGCATTACAATTAACAGTCAGTCGGTTTGTGAAAAGAAAACTTCACTTTTGAACATGGAGCCAGTGTTTAGCCAATTGCAGCCACTATATATGAAGAGGCCCCTGCAAAGTTCTCTACACAATCAAAAAAGGATTAAAAAATGTTAAGTCATTGGGTTATATTTTTTCAGCACCCCTCCTTACAAAAAAAAAAAAAAAAAAAAAAAAAAAAAAAGTCGTGTTTTCTATTTTGTGCCTCACAAAAATTAAGAGAAAGTAAGTCTTTCTTCATCTATTGACCAATTATTGTCTTTTTGATTTTCCTTTTCCCTTACCTAACACCAGAAAACTGATCACATGTAAAAAAATATTTGTAAATTATTCATTACATATAATTATTATTAATCCTTCCATTAAACAGTATTTTATGATCACCATTATTAATACAAATGAACAACTATTTTGATTAACTTTGTTTCTTGTCATTTATGACAAAGACATTATGTCATTTGTGTAAAGAAAAACCTATCAAAATTAGTCAGAAACAATTGCTGGTACTGATAGACAATAATGCATTACAAGTTGATTCTATATTCCTTACTACAGTGTATGGTATGTTATTTTGAAATTAAAGGTGGGACACTAGAATACTTATCTATGACAAGGTGGTTAGAATTATTCTTCTCAGAGTATAGTGAAAGAAGAAGCTATAACAGTTCCATTTATCAATAGAAACAGTGTCCAATGGTTTAAATATTAGGTTGGTGCAAAAATAATGACGTAATAATGTCGTTTTTAACGTATTTTTTAACGTCAAAAAACGACATTATTACGTCATTATTTTTGCACCAACCTAATAATTGCTTTGAACTATATTATAGCAGTAAATGAAAGCAGTTCCATCTTTCAGTAGAAATTGGTATGGTTTCAATTCACACTCCAATGAATTTTCTTTTTTGTGGAAGTTAATAACAAAATTCTTATTAAAATTTCTTTTTCTGTCTATATTTCCGAGATGAGGTATTGTAATTATTTACATTGTTCGGACTGTTGTCCTCATTTTCATTGCCATATTCACGATGTTGTATACTCTAGCAATCTTCAAGTGATTGAAATTTCAAACTGAACCCTTTATTCCCTCCACTGGGGTAGATTGTTCTAGTTCCGTGTGCCATGCCTCTTCCAGATGCCTCAGTTATCTCCCTTCAACTCAACTCTCCAGGTTTTTTGTTCACCACTGCAGTAGCCTGGTATGAACTCACAACTCTTTAGGTCAAGTCACTGGATCCAACCAACGCTTTTATCCACTGGGCCATGTGTCTTTGAGGAAATGTTGTGAATATGGCAACAAAGATAAGGTCAACAGTCTGAACAATGTAAATAGTGTAAATAACTGTAGCCAAAAAAAAAAAAAAAAAGCTTTAAACTTTTTCTTGCAGCCAATGCCTGCAATCAGTTTCTTTCACGGCACATGTAGCCAGTTCAACATAGCAGTCAGTATTTTTATTCTTGATATTATTCTAGCATTGCAAAAAATACATGCAGCCCATTGCCTCTTGGCCCTCTGCGGTTGTTCACTACACTCTCCCCTGATCTCATGATCACAGCAAATGCAACCGGGTCGGGTATATCTCCAAGGGGGAGCATCATAAGTTTCATCTTCAGATGAATCACCACTGGACGAGTCATTGGGTTTTTCTGCGCCAAACTCCATGCTGCTGGTATCAGGAGAATCATCTGGTGAAGACGATCTCAAGTTGACTAACAGCTCACTTTCTATCGAATCACCTCCATATTCAGATAGAGAATACAACCCCCGAAAAGGATGCAAGTCCTTCACATGCCGGGGAATTCCATCAAGCTGTACTGACTGAACAGTTAACTTTGGTTATGTTGCCCATCTTAAACTTAGTTGTAAACCTCCCCCCCCCATGTGACATCTTAACCTAGACAACAGCTCCCTTCCCATGTTCTTCAATCATTCCATGGCTCACGTGGTGGTGTCGCATTGATTCCCCATACAAGGACATGATACATAATGTAGCATGTTTGTCGGCGCTGTAGATGGCGAGCAGTTGTCTTTAGGTGTGATGTTATGCCAGTAGACTGCCTCTGGTTTGGAGCACTGCTTTCTACCGGAAATGGTTTTAATGCTTCTGTGACTCCTTTTGATTATACCATTCCCAGTAGGTGTATAAATGCAAGGGAATCAAAAGTGCACACCCCAGTCACTGAGGAATTTTCTGAAGTGTCCAGATGTGAAATCAGTGTCCATGTCAGTTAAAATTTTGGTCAGTTTTATTTGAGTAGGATCTGCTCAAATAAAACTGATGTTAATTGGTTAATGACACTGGTGGAGTCATGTCGATGAAGCGATCAACATATTGCAAATTGAGATGGACTACAATCAATAAGGCTTAGGAAGTGTTCCATGCTGTAGTCTGTGATATCAATCACTAACCCTGCTCCAGTAGTTCTTCACTCCCAGCTTTCCTTTCTGCCAATGTACTGGTGCCAGGTCAATAGATTGGCAAGATTTACAATTCTTGATGACTCACTTTATGACTGAAGGGTCGACAGACGTGGCAAAACATACCCGGGTACCCATTCTGTTGGTAGATTTTAGCAACCTGACTCACTCAACTTTCTTACAGTGGCACACCCTAGTTGTACAGTTTCATCTCCTCCTTTGTGCAGCTCCAACCACCTCTGGGGTACTCTGGTGAGGCAGTATTTTCAATTTAGCACAGATTTGACCAGCTTTTCTATATGCACAAAGATAATCTAGGATTTAGCTATTTTAAATATGTAACCTGCAAAGCCACCATTTCTATCTTCTTTGGACAATTTTATATGCAGGGCGCATCTGAATCTTTGCTCGTGCTGAAGCCTTCCGCAGTAGTTCACTACAATAACATTTCTTTTTGTTTTGTAAAATACATACAATTTGTTAACTTTCTTAATCATGTCAGTTACGATGTTTTATTGTGAAATCATAAAAGAGAAAAATGTATTGAGTGATATGAAATGACTTTGGAAATTTATTTGACACTAAATTTTACCAGTCAATAACTATCAGCATTTTAAAATTTTTTTTTATAAATTATAGTTATTTTAAATCTTTTTTGAATTAAATAAGCAAATTTAATAAACAGATGAATAAACTGTGATTAAATGAATGCCTGACAGAGTGCTTTAATTCCAAAATTATTCAAGAATAAAATGTGAAATTTTTAACAAACACACGAGACAAAAGAAAAAGATTTCAACAAACAAATCTTCACAGCTTTAGACTTAACAAAAATATACAAATAATAATTAACAACTGTATATAATTTAGATAAATATAATAAAATAGTTGAATTAGTTCTATAATTTTTTTCATACTTTCATTAACAAATATATTAACTTAATGGAATTCAATTAAGGAATAAAAAGATTTGGCAAACTTTAAGCTTCATGCCACAAAAAATGGTGTGTGTGTCAATAGGACAGTTTTTCCCTTGACACTGCTATCATTTTGTACTACCTTCACTCCTGTGGCAATGTTTATAAGATTATAAAAATATGTGAATCAAGTACTATGCAATATTTATTATTTACAATTTTATAAAGAAATAAATGTGAAAAATCTTTCTATTTGAAAATATTGAAAAATTACAAAATTATCAAAATTTGTAAACCGTCTACAATACAATATTTATTTACAATTTTATAAATAACTATAAAAACAAGACTTTTTTTTAATTTGTAATTTTATAAAAATATCAAGGAATTGCTGCACAAAAGAAATGTCCTGAAAATGCATTTTTTCAAAATTTATAATTAGTTACTTGTTATCTGTTTATTTAAATTTTCTTGTTCACAGACTTTTTTTTTTATAAATTGATAAATGATAAACATTGCATTTTTAAAATGTTGTAAGTAGAAAAATTATTCTTGTAAATAAACAAGCTAATAGTGTTTTATAATTTTGTTTTAAATTCTCACAGAACAAAAAAATATATAAATTCACTTTCATGTTTGGATTTTATTAAAATTCTAATAATCACTTTTTAAAACAATAAAAATTACTGAGAGAGTGGGAATTGTTAAAATATTAGTGGTGTCAAGGGAAAAACTGTTCTTTTTGACACACTGTTTTATTGTGAGTACAAAGAAGATTGCTGAAGATTTACTTATTTTTCTTTCATTTTTACTTTATACAACCAGAAAAGCTGTCAAATTTAAAAAAATACTTATAATGATGCGAAATTAGCCGAAATATAACCATTTCTTATGTAAATGTAACAGAAAAGCTCTACTCTTAAGTAATGAAAAAAATCCCCAAAAGAGGCCAGGCTACCATGGCAATAACTAAGCAACCAATCAGAGAAAGGGACATTTTTCTCCCTTTTTAATCATTTATTTTATATTTATTTCCTGTCAGTCTAATGGAAGATAAGTGGAAATCACTAGAAAGAGAAGAGGATTTGCAATCATTTAGGAGGACCAGCTGTATTTTTGCACTAAAAGTGGCAGACCTGTGGAAGAGGAAGGGATGAATAGGGTCAGGGCAACAAAGGATGAGTATTTTAGCCAACAAGCAAGGCTAGATGGAGCTAGTCTGATAATCAGACACAACTATCTCTCAGGTTTAATTAACAAAGGCTTGTTTTACAATTACTGACATATGTCCAATAAAATGAATTAGAGAACAAAATTAGATGATATATGCATCTAAAGTGCAGTGATAAAAAATAAGACATGTCTCTCTATGTAAACATTATTATATACAGTAAGAAACAATTTAAGAGATTATACAAAAGGAAATTTTCTTTAAAAATATTCCCCAAACCAAAATTGCAATTTAATTCCAAACAAACTTATATAAAATTGGAAGAAAAACTTATTTCCAAAAGTGTTTAATTTTTCTTTCATAATTATTAAATAAAAAAAATTCCTTGAAAATCACGTTTCCTGTAACGTAAGTAACATGGATATTATGATGCATGTTTTTATAAATGTTTCCTTGTATTATAACTTATGCAAGTGACTTTTTACACATTCATTATTTTTGGATAAAAAAAAAAAAAAAAAAAAAAAAAAAAAAACGGATAAAAATTTCTGAGATATGTGACAACAGATATAATTATATACTGTCGTATTTATGATTTGACAATTGTCACATTAGAAATATGACAATATATAATTATTCTTTTAATTATATTTTTAATAAAAAAGAGTTAACATTTTGCTGGTTGGAATTCAACACACTGAGACAAAGTACCAAGTGAAAAGAATAATTTCTATTTAATGGCAAAGTGAAGAAAAAAAAAAAAAATTGCAAAATGATCATGACTCCCTACATGTACTCACATCCGCAGAGACGGACACATGGCTGAACACAGAAGAAAACTTACACCAGTGTTAAATGTGCATAAAAAAAAAAGAAAAAAAAAAAAAAAAAAGCAGTAAATTGCTAATGAGTAAATAGACAGGTCTGCCTCTGAAATTAACATCAATCAGCTAAATGATAAATTTTTACCCACATTAATACTATATATATATATATATATATATATATATATACAAAATAGTCTGTTAAATGCAATTGTCATGGCCTGAAACAGACTGTCACCACTGGGTGTTGACCCCCGATGTTAACACACACACACACACACACACACACACATTTCCTAGACATGGTATTTGGATTAAAACATTTGGTGTACTTGTACTAGTGAGTGTCCAAATTAGGTGTCAAAAAGAGCATAGTCTTGTAAAACCTTGATCCCTCAAATCATTATAAGAAATCTTCTGTCAGGCAGAAACCACCTTGCTTTGTGCAAGATTAATCCCAGCCCTACCACAAAAAAAAAAAACAAAAAAAAACATGGCTATGTATGTATTTATTTGAATGGAATTTTGAAAAACCAAAACAAAAAATATTAGAAATCATTTTCTTTTTTTTTTTTTTTATTTGGGATATCAATTCATTTGTATATCACTGGTGAGTAGCCCTTTTAGAGTATGGATACAATGATGTGTGTCATTTACTGTATACCAAATTCCAAAGCTTTTATTAATATGATTTGACTAACTTAAAAGTAATATTAATTCCTGAGGGCAAATAGGAGTGATACTTTCATGTATACCTGTAGGTAGAGACAAACATTAACCAGCTCATTTGGCACTTAATTTTTGAGACCCCTCAGGCATTGGTGACTGAGCCTGGCCCTGACTAATACATTTGGAAAGTGCTGCTTAAGGGGACAGCCTCCTGGATCTAAATGTTTGCTTCTTTGTGTTTCTTAACCAAAAGGGCAACGAAATATGGACAAAAATATTTTTATCTAAGGTGCTAATAAAGCAGAGTCTGTTATTGTTGCTCAATATCTGTGCAGATTTTTCTCATCTACACCTTTCTATGGATCAGAAATTATTTAAATATTAACGAACATTAAGTAATGTAGTTTATTATTTTATTAAATATAATATATATAAATATGAAAAATAAAAAATTATTTTACATTTTTTTGTCTACAAATTTAAATGAATTTGTTGAATAAACTTTCTTTACAAGTGATTGAGAAAAATTATTGACTTTTTTTATACAATAGATACATCATATTAAAACTGAAAATGCAAATATATCATTTCTGTTTCTTTACAGAATTTGAGTAAAATCACTCCATTCCAATTGCATTAAATTTATTAGTCAATACTAATGTTTTTTGTTTTTACCAGTATAACAATCCAGCATCTTATTACCAGAGCACCAATAAAATGAGAAGAGCATGTAGCTTAATGGTCATCAAATAGCTTGAAACTTAGTTTTCCATGTTGTACTGACCTGTTCCATTGGGAATATGGTAAATTTAATGGCTGTACCTATGTTGCTTAAAAATTTGGTTACATATTTCATAATGTTTTTTTTTTGTGTGTGTGTGTCTGTAAGAAGATAGACTAAGAGACTGATATTAGTGCTATTATCTTTGCGTACAATGTGCATCTATTGTCAGAATTGGTAAACCTAAAACAATTATACAGACTAACATAGAAGTGTAATACTGTGGAAAACCACACACAAGTGGGGAGAGGTAGTTTTATTTTGTCTTGTGTTTCTGTTTGATAGACATGCAGATGGATTCTTTTGAACTTCAGTCTTCTTGGCATTATCCACTTTAACCAAATGGGTACATGGCTGAGTAGTCAGAACATTTGCTTTCCGACCATAAAACCCAGGTTCAAATCTCACCGTGATCAATTTGTCAGGAAGATGACTTCTTGATGTTATTGGTCTAGGGGGAGGCAATCTCAGCATATGGCATCTTTGTAAAAAAAAACTAAAAAAAAAAAAAAAAAAAAACCCATACTACGAGTTGACCCAAGCCTTGTAAGTGAAATTGGGTAGATTAAATTATTTGGGAGCCATTGATGGGTGTGCTAGCACAAAGTTACAAGTCATCGTGACCAAGGGTTTGAGCATACTAGCCTTCTTCAGACTGTTGATCATGCCATGTGCTCTCTCCCAGAAACTGTAACAAAGATCCACTAAGGATGTAACATCCAAGCTTACAGTAAGTGGTCACTCATCTAGGCCCTGACCTGGCTCAATGTTGCTTAACTTTAGTAACCAGACAAGAACTGGTGTTTCAATATGATGTTGCCATAAGCCTGTATATTTACAGAAGTAGAATACGGCTGTTCATATAAATCATCAGCCATTTGCTGCTCTTCAAATCTGGGTTGTTTTCTTACATAGGCAAAGATTTGAAATACTGAAATTTACCCCAAATATCCATGAAGAAGATATTAGCCAATGGTCAACTCTGAGTCTCAATTCAAAAATGAAAGAATGTTTTTGTTAAGTTTTAAATTAGTCTTTCTGATCTTCATTGCTTTGGTCCTTGGACACAGACATTTAAAAAAAGAAGTTTTTCTTAAATTATTAAAAACGTTTTAAATTTTAAACATTTTCTTCAAAGTTACTTTTAAATTAATGTTTCTTTTTTCAGATAGATTTTTTTCAATGCTTGATGTAGTAAATGTAATAAAATTTTCAAAACTTGCTAGAGGTTGGTTAGTAAGATTAGTCTTAGATAATTAGACTGGTGGCAAAAAGGACTAGCAAATGATTAATAAAAGCAACTTATTTGTTATGTTATAACAAAGATTGACAAAATCTGGCTTGTGTGATATTTCATCAAATCTGCAGATTATATGAATGTGTTATTGTTCTCAAATAAATAAGTTTTATTTTGTATGAGTTTTTTAAAAAAATGTTTTGTTTATTTATCATTGTGGACTTCTTTCAGATTTACAATTAAAAGTGATTGACTTACAGTCCAATGATTTGCTGAAATAAGGAAAGCTAAGTAACTTTTACAAATGCTTCCCAAATTAAGGTTATTTGACAATCCATCATTTGGCATAACATATTTATGTTCAAAAATGGAGTATGGTAAATCTACATGTTGGTTTGTCATAATTGATCATCAGTTTTGATCTTAGGTAGCATAGAATTGGAACCCTACTTTGTTTTATATCAGAAAAAAAGAATTCCATCGTTCTCGTTGATTCTTATTTAAAATCAACACTAAATGAACTGTACAAGTAAGTACTGGAAAGTTCTTGTCTGGCCCACCTGACAAAACCTTATAGTTTTTTATGGAAAGGCTTGATTGGTTGAACCTTTCAGCACCCTCTCATAAATAGAGTTTATAGCCATTCATAGTGGAATGTATCATTTGCTATAGTTAAAAATAAATGATTAAAATTATAATAATTAATGTGTGTGTGTGTGAGTGTGATTGGGTGGTGGGTTGGTTGATTTACTTCATCTTTGACCACTAGTCCCAAAAACATTACCAATCTGGTTCATTTACAAAAAAAAGTTTGCCATTTCCTGTTTTGGACGATTTACTAGTGTAGTGAGTTCAATCTTAAGTAGGTGCCCATTTACTGTTGCCTTTTGTCAGATTAAGCTAAGATTAGTCAATATTAATAGGGGCTTACTTAGCCAGTAAGACAGTTGTGTTATTTCCTACTGGCAACAGTAGGTCAGTGTTCAAAAATCCAAGTAAAGAGCAGAATTTCAAAGGTTGACTTTCAAGGTAAGTAGATGTTTATTGGAAGACTGGCACAATCTTCCAATTTTCTCCTTTGACCTTGTACCATAGTATTCTGTGTAAATATTGATATGATTATCCAGAAGTCAGAACAGTGTTTTTGTATTACAATTACACAACTGATAGCAAATATCTCTTATTACAAGATCAGAATTTCAATTTATTAGAGTTTATGCCTATAATGGAAAATATAGAAGGTGGTTTAAAAAATTGATGATACTGTTAATTGTATATACATAAATAAACAAATTATATATATATATGTGTGTGTGTGTGTGTGTGTATAGAGTAACAGTTAAAGGCATGGAAAGTGAAATTAGCAGGCCAAGTTCAAATCCTGTCTAGTTTGTTGCAGTCACTTTCACATTAATTTGGCAAAGGCACGAATTCATCTCTTCTTGCCTTGGTTGCGTGTTAAATATCATGGTAGATTTGGCTATCTAGATTGGCAGCCTGTCAAAGAGAAGAAACCTCTGAATTCAAATTCCACCGAGAAGGCAATGGGGAAACTACTCTCCTTTCTTAAGGAAGTCATACCAATTCACAGATAGAAACAGAGCCATGATCCCCTAAGTCCTGAATGGACAGGGCATTAAAATAGATATCATCATACTTGAGTTTGACTTGGACCTCAAATCCCAAAAAACTGCCAACCTGACCCCTACTTAAAAAAAAAAAAAAAAAAAAAATGGTTTGCTAACTAATGGTGCCATAGCAGGTAATATTTTCACCATCACCCATTCAGTGATGGTTAAATTCCATAATCAAATAACTAGCCAGGTAACTAACTCGGTAGGCTCATCATAAAAACATTTTAATTTAAGTCGAATATTAGAAATAATAATAATACTAGACTTGTTTATGCGAAATTAACTGCAAAAGACGTTGCTTTTCACAATATGACTTTTAGATAAAACTGCAGATAATTTTTGAAAAAGAATGAACAAACAAATTGATATTTTAAGTTTTAAATGTCACAAGTAATTCATAATAGTAACAAATGAAAAACTAAAGAATTGGTCTGACTTATTCTATTATCCTGTAAATATCAAAAGTTCTTAGCAAGAAAGAAGAATCCATTTTACCAATCTCATCTTGAATGTAATTTTATGCAAATGTAGAAAGGTCAAGACTTCTTATTTGTTCATTTTTCATAAAGCATTTTTGTTTTTAATATTCTTAGCATTCTGTTAATGTAACTGGTGACATCATGGATGATTTTATGATGAAGCAAACTTTCTTAAATTATTTAATGTAGAATTTTGTATGGAGCACCTTGTGAGGTCCAAACTTGGTACTCAATAGTAGTGGCCCACCAGACCAGCTGCAGTAACCATCACCCCCCCCACCCCCCCCATGCCAAGATGCTTGTCATATCCCAGGTTATTGAATTTTACTGCCACATCTGGTCTGATACTTCTGCCATGTATTTAGAGATTCATCATAAAATCCAAAGAAGAATCTGCAATGTTATTCATCTGGACCTGGCTTCTCAGTTTCAGTCACTTTCTCACTGCCATAACATAGCTTCCCTGTACCTTTTCTATAAATATTTTGATGGTAATTGTTCTGATGAGCTTTCCTCTCTCTCTCTCTCTTTTACCTGATCTTTATGAATTTAAGAGCAGTACTAGATTGGCAGCTAGGTCTCATTTTACAGCTGAAATGCTTAGATGTAACCAAGTTCTATGCTAACAGTTTCTTCTCTCACACATCTCTCTAGTGAAAAACTCTTTCAGCTTCTTGTTTTCCAGTCAACTTTGATCTTCAAAAATTTAAATGTAATGTCAATTATTATCTTATGTCTTCTTAATTCCTGTTCTTTTGTTTTCTCTTCTCAGATTATCCTATACTCAGTAACGCCTTGCATTTTAGTGACTTTATTGCCTTGCTCAGGGTGAAAAGATTTAAAAAAAAAAAAAAAAAGAAAAAAAAAAAGTAGGATTTATTAAGGAATAATTATAGCATATGAAACAATAAGTTCTGGTTAGAAAGGGAAAATAAAATAATAGTTGTATTTTACAACCAGTGACTATTTAAATCTGGTATATACCAGCAAGATTTTTGCTTTTCTCACTACCCACTGACTATACCACTACTCTACCACTCTCCCGCTGAACTTCAGTCATGTTTTGCCTTAAACCAATTCTGGTAATAGAGAAGAAATATAGTGAATGGTAAATATTTCGGAGGTGCAAGTGACTTAACAATTAATGTCATAAGGAATGGGATTCATTTCAAACTGATAGGAAAATGTTATGTTCCCTTCATACTAATGCCCTTAGGAAAGGCATGAACCCACATATCCCTTCAACAGTAAGGCAGGCATCATTTTGTGTGGTTATAGCTTGATACTCGGGAAAGAGTCTGTAGGAATAAACACAATTACAATAGAAGATTTTGTAAAGGCACTCAATCTTTATGTTGTGAATTAAAAATCAGAAAGAAATTAACAGCAATTATGGTGAATATTTCTGACAGTATGCAGTCATATGCAAAATAAAATCTGAATATTTTATTAGGATCAAATACAATCATTAATTAACATAGAAATTAATCTTGTTAATAAAATCACTATAACATTATTGATCTTAAACACATTGCACACAATTTCTTAAAATTTATCTAGAAAATAAATCCCGTTTTTGTATTAGCTTTTTCCTCTCCCCTCAAAGCTAATTTTTAAATCAATCTGCTTGAGTATAATTCCTTTATCTACTAACAACTAAAATGTCTTCTGCACTTTTTTTACTAAAAGAATTTACCAACTAAGAAAGGTGAACAACATGTGCTTATTATAAAAATAAGTGAGACATAGAAATACCTATATATGAAGGATGCTTTGAAAGTCATAACTTTTATTTAGTGGTTGACTCACAACAACTAAGGGGGATGTGCATAGCACTGGATGTTGAACCTTCCTGCAAATAACTTATTTTACTTTTCCTTTTTACTGATAGCAGCTGAGCTGCAGTGTGGTAAAATGACATCTGACACGAAAGCATGTATGAAGCAGAGTTGAAAAAATTTCATCCATTGATATTCATCAATATTTGTTGAACATTCATTGAAATGAAACAGTGGATGTGAACACAGAAAAGTGGTAGGCAATTCAGGTATTATCAATGTATATGACAAGTCACATTCCAGATGGCCCTGCACAGCTGTCAACCTAATATTGCTGGTGATAATACACAGCCAATAAGAAAAAATAGTCCTTTGTAGCTAAAAACTTGCTCTATCCAGTGGTGCTATTATGCTCCTTGTATTAGTTTTCATGGAAATAAATAGATGGTATTACTATTGGATATTACTTAGATATTTCACTTTTTTTGCATTAATAAACAAAATATTTCTGATGATAAAATCAGATTCATCTAAATATATTTTGAATGCAATTGTATGCCTTCAACTATTAGATAAATTGTATTTTTGGTCATTTTTGCTATAAAATGTATTGTTGGTCTTTTTTTTTTTTTTTTTTTTTTTTTAATATAAAAATGTATTGCTGGTAATTTTAGTATAAAAATATATTTTTACACTTTCATAGTGTTTTTTTTTTTTGGGTGGGGCGGTTCACTATTTGCCTATAGATGGGACCTAGGACCCTAACAGGTGCTACCACTCCAGGTCAGTTTTCAGCCAGAGAAGCCTTACATGGAAGCAATATTCTTTAAGGACAGTCAAATCAAAATTTCTAAATTTAAAAAGAATGTCATGAGATTAGAAAGAGCAAGAATAACGGAAATCAATGAGCCTGAATTGACACAGAACAGCAAATGATGTTGATATAAATTTAATGGTTTGTAGCAAATGAAATGATGTATGTGATATCTAACCAAAAAGATAGATTCTTTATAAAAAGGTGTTATATAGATATAATAAATGTAGAATCTTGGCTTATTCAGCAGAGTCAAATTTTAGTAGGACTTGGAGGGAAAAAAAAAAAAAAAAAAAAAAAAAAAAATGATATCAGAAAAAGAAAAATTTACTCACTTTTTAATAATCTTTCTTACTTTGTCCAAGACGTTTGTTTTTTTTAAACGAATTTTTGTCTGATGACGATGAAGATGATATAATAATGATAGCCATACACTGGTCTGAGACAGGGCACATACACCAGTTACATGCAGTTATTTTCATTTCGGGGGTTCACCAGTTCAACCTGCATCCACGTAACATTTCCTTTTTCTCACTTGCTGAAAAGAAAATAATTATATATAAGAAATGGAGCAGGTAAAAAAAAAAAAAAAAAAGAAAAGAAAGAAAGATAAAAAGAGTTGGTAAATAATAAAATGTAGTGTACTTTTTCATTATTTCAACCTGCCCAGAATATTCAGTGAAGTCAATTACTTAAGGAAAACAAGAAAAGACATGACAGTGAACTCCCCAGCTGCAACCATCTTACATTCAAATGCAATGGCTGTTCCAGGGAATGCTACTTTAAAATCAGTTTCTTCTGTGATATTATGAGCACACCCACATAGAAGGGGGAAAAATCAATTTTATCATGATATTAAGCGTTTCTCTTTGGTAGGGTAGCCAGTAGATCAGTGGTTTCCAACTAATTCTGGGCCAGGCCCCACTTTGGTATTTCTAAAAATACCCCACCCCCTGTAATATTTAATTCTTACATATTCAAAATTTTACTGTAATTCACGTGAAGAAAGCTTAAAAGGCCATTAACTTAGCCTCTAAACAAGCCTCCAAAGACCATGGCATCCATGAAAGAGAAAGAAAAAAGAAGACACATTATATATTTTAGTTCCAAAACATAATAAAGAAATGAAAGACAGAAATATAAAATATTTGAATGAAAGTTTATTCTGTAATATACTTTGATCATTTTAATCATGAAATAATAATGCCAAATGAAATTTGAGCTCATATTGATATAGTAAGCCGAAGAGTGCATATCCTATGCATGCCCCACCAAAATATTACTGTGCCTCATGTTGTGGGACATAACAGTAGATGGTTCCCTTTGAACTAAAGAGAAATGAGAAAGTAAAGGAGTGAATGAGGGATTTTGATGAAAAATATCTGTCAGCTGATCTATATTAACAGTAACGCTTGGGATTAGAGTTCTGGGTCTGCTCTTGGCAGGAGATGAACTTGTCTGCCATGTCATTCTGACGACATCCATTTATATTGTCTGTCACCACATCAGGATAAGTAGATAGGTGAGGAGATGGGGGGTGAGAGATCTAAGTAGTATAAATTATACAGTGTCACCTACCTACCCACCAAGGTGAAACTGGTTTGGTTTGTTTTACAGCATATCAACCTAAATTGGTTATTTAATGCTGACAAGATTATTATTGGTAATATTTTTTTTACAAAATTGAATTCTGGTAATATTTTTTCCTCAAAAATCTATTGCTGGTAATAATTTTTTTTAAAAGTATTTCTGGTATTAAAACCTATTTTTACACTTTCATAGTGTTTTAACCCCAATTTGGGGGTGGGGGTCAACTATTTGCCCATAGCTAGGGCCCTAACAGGTGCTACCACCCTGGGTCAGGGTGGACCTGGGAACACCAGCAATTAAGAGGTGGTTCCATGCTCCTCAAAACCTTTTGATCAGAGGCCTTGCTGTTGGATATAGGTTATCATCTTACCCAGGACGCGGATGTAGTTTATCGTCATAACTAGGATGGAGGTGAAACCCTGAATAAAACATCTATATATAATATGGTTCATATTCTCATTTCCCTACATTGTGTTCGTCTTGTCATTTTGTGAGCATGCAGTAGGCTCTTTCCCAGTTTTCAATGCCCACCTATAAAATCAAGAATCAGAATACAATGTCAGGTAACCATTGGTCAGTCAGTAAAAAGCTCAGGTGAGGGTCACGTTGATATGCCGCTATTCCTCAATATACACATTGTTTAACCAGACAGGTGGAGCCAAAGAAGAAATTTATATTCTTATGCCTTTAGTGATAGCTTGGTTCCAGGACAATATGATTCACACATCAACCTTCATTGCCACACATGGTGGAACTTATCTGTATTTTCTACTAGAACAAACTTTTTGTACAAGGAACTTGCTATACACCAGCTTTATATAACAAAGTAATAAAAACATTAATATAACTTAGAGACCTAATAGTGATTTTCCAAGCATAGCTTAGATGTGGCGCAAGGCCGAAAGTAGGGGGCACCCAGTGAGGATCGAACTCACTACTCAGTTGTAATTGTTCTAGCGAGTCAAGCTTGCTAACCATTACACCACCCCTAGGTGCCCTTGAACTTAGAGACCTCATATATAGCAAGAGGATTTATTACTTACTAAATGTCAGCCTAGTTGGGTAAATTCAGTATAAAAACATCAGAAAGTACAACATGATGATGTACAAAAGTATCCAGTGTTTTATTATAATAAGGAAAAGAAAAAAAAAATAACTACTTTCAGTCTCTGTATTCAGTGTCCAGTTTTCAAAATATAGAATGTGGGGATTTCTGCACATGTCTAATCCAGGATTCCTTCGAAACAGCATAGATATAGTTCTGTCATTTCTGACAAAATCTGGTTATATTCAGAACAGTGTTCTGTGTAGTTTGGAGGTGTAGAACAACTCTACTCTTGCTTTTTTTAACATCAAGAGCATAAAAATTAAGCATAATTCAAAGAAAGACATTGCTTAACCAAAGTGATCCTAAGGATAAACCTGTAACACATGGAGTAGCACTCTGGATTATACATTGATTGCAAAATCCAATCTGGATAAGCTTATTCCTCAGAGTTCTCAACAAATGTAATATTATTGAACAAGTCACTATTAGAAGTTCTAAACTTTATTTTAGGTTTACAAAAATATTTCTGACATTAGACATGAGTTTCTGTAGCCCTTTGTTTATTCAAATTATGAATTCTAACATGAAACTTTTTTATTATTTAACATATTCAGATTATTGTCTTCATCATTGTTTTTATTAACACAACGTTTCTCTAAATGTTTTCTCATCTTCTCCGATGAAGTCTTTTCATTATTCCACATATTATTCGGACTATTGTCTTCATCTTTGTTGTTATTAACACATCGTTTCTCTAAATGTTTTTTCATCTTCTCAGATGAAGTCTTTTCATTATTCCACATATTATTCGGACTATTGTCTTCGTTGTTGTTAACACAACGTTTCTCTAAATGTTTTCTCATCTTTTCAGATGAAGTCTTTTCATTATTCTTCTCTGATTACATTATTTCACACTATTCAGACAACTGTCTCCATCCTTGTTATTAATATTAAATATTTTGGTTGATGGTTTCTTCAGCCTTTCCCTGCAGAGCTTTAAGACTCATTTAATGCCTTTTTTTTCCCCAACTCTGCAACCAGAAACACAAATCTGTCACAGGACTTATTTCTAAAACCCATGACATAACTGTGTACTTATAAAATCTACAATAACAAAAAACATTTCATCCTACTGGCATAATAATCAACTTGCGATGAGTACAGGTACAGAAGTGATGGCTCATAAGCTTGTGTTTGAATATAAACTGCATTATTTAGTTTCACTGAAGAACTTAATATAGTATAGCACGAAGAAAAGTCAGTCTTTGGAAGATCATAATCTGTGAATAGGAAGAGTGCAGTTCTGTTCTGGTTTTCTTATTGTTTAAGGGTTGGTATTTTTTTTTTATGTATTTTGATTTATATAGAAAGCAGACTATAGGAGGAGAAGAACGAGGAAGAGGAGGGGAACAACGAGGAAGAGAACAACGAGGAAGAGGAGGAGAACAACGAGGAGGGGAACAACGAGGAAGAGGAGGTGGAGGAGAACGAGGAAGAGGAGGTGGAGAAGAACGAGGAAGAGGATGGGGAGAAGAACGAGAAAAACGAGGATGGGGAGAAGAACGAGAAAAACGAGGATGGGGAGAAGAACGAGAAAAACGAGGATGGGGAGAAGAACGAGAAAAACGAGGATGGGGAGAAGAACGAGAAAAACGAGGATGGGGAGAAGAACGAGAAAAACGAGGATGGGGAGAAGAACGAGAAAAACGAGGATGGGGAGAAGAACGAGAAAAACGAGGATGGGGAGAAGAACGAGAAAAACGAGGATGGGGAGAAGAACGAGAAAAACGAGGATGGGGAGAAGAACGAGAAAAACGAGGATGGGGAGAAGAACGAGAAAAACGAGGATGGGGAGAAGAACGAGAAAAACGAGGATGGGGAGAAGAACGAGAAAAACGAGGATGGGGAGAAGAACGAGAAAAACGAGGATGGGGAGAAGAACGAGAAAAACGAGGATGGGGAGAAGAACGAGAAAAACGAGGATGGGGAGAAGAACGAGAAAAACGAGGATGGGGAGAAGAACGAGAAAAACGAGGATAGGGAGAAGAATGAGGTGAAAAAAAAAGGAGCACAATAAAGAGAAGGAGGAGAAGGAGAAATTTCTTCTTTTTTAATTGTCAGATTTTAATAAGGAATAAAACTTCTTGATGTGGTTTTAGTGGCCTACATATTAATCTTATTAAAAAGGAAAGTACAATGCCCTGTCAATTCTTTGGCAGCCATTGTATACATGCTTGTCTTCGTGGATTCATTTTCTACAGCATAACACTTTTCAGATTATTTAAGGCCAGAAAATAGATTTAGATTGTAAGAATTTTTTTTTACTAATTAACCCAGAGCTGGGGGGAAAGGAGGTGGATTCATATCTTTCCCAAGTGTATTTGCACATGTGAATATAACATACCCATTGAGAATTGGAACTTGGCTCTCTGATTAACAATTCCAAGCCCTTATCAGCTACACCCCCACATGCAGAGATGGATTCATACCTTTCTCATGACTTTTTCAGTGTAAGTGAATGAAACAAACTCAACCGAAATTCAAACTCATCTCTTTGATTTCTCATTTCAAACTACTAGCCATTACACCAGCCGAACATCCTATTGGCAACTGTAGACATCAAGAAATGCCTTCTAATGCAAATTTAATATAAAGTTGGATGAGAACCTCATCGAATAGTTAATATCTAAGATAATTCAGAAAAACTTCTACTTTGATATATTTCGACAATGTACATGGCATCTTCAGAGAAATAATTTTATTTCACAAGAACAAATTCTACAACTAATTATTAACTTAGAATATGTTGTGGAAAGAACAAGATTGTTGTATTACTGTATAAAATTTAAAGCTTTTTCAGCATAAAATCAAAATAACTATTGAAACAAAAAATATGTAGAGTAAAATGTCACTAAAACGATCCTTTACTTTCCGACATGAATACTAATTAGTAACATAAGATACAAAATACATGCAGTTACTGTATAGAGTTCTTTATAATAATACATAGTATATACATATGAGAACGAATACACATATTGGCAAAAAGAAAATACACTAGATGGACCACGCACACAAACCCTACACACCATACAAAGTGTGTGTGTGTGTGTGTATATATATATATATATCCTTGTAATAAAAAAATATATATGTATGGAGAAGGAATATATACACATACTTGCAAAAACACGCACACAATGCACAAAAAATGGGGAAAGCTTTAAAAACCTCCTTCCTCTGACCAATCCTAATTTTTTTATTACACCCCCCCACACTTAAGGAGAAGACTATTTTTCTGCCAGTCCAAGAATTTGGATTACTATCACACACAAATACAAGGATTAAACATAAGAAAAAATTAATTACTTTAAATAATATGTGGAAATAACCATTCTTCACCTGATGAAGGTCATAAGACATGAAGCCCATGTAGCAAAAAATATGTAAAATAAAGTATAATATATATATATATATATATATATATATATATGTGTGTGAAAATATATAGAAAATAGGAAAGAACTCGTTAGGTAAATAATCCAAAGTTTGTTAGTATTTTTGTTATTATTTTTAAAAAAATAGTGCTCGATACAAAAGTAGAGCATAAATATAATTATTTATTTGTAAATATGATTCCAACATGCTACATAAGAATTCTCATGTTTCAAAACAAACAAACGGAATTTGTTTTGAAACATGAGAACTCTTATGTAGCATGTTGGAATCATATTTTTAAATAATTATATATATATATATATATATATATATATATATATATATATATATATATATATATATATATATATAATAATAAATCCACATTGTAACCAAAACCATTTGTGGCTCCTCTTTTCTCTTTAACATATATTTTCTTATATTCCAAGAAAAGTTTTTGTGTGACACATTTTGTTCCTTAGGACATCATCAGACGAGTGTTGATGCGACTACACATGTGCATGAATGAGAGATGCTAGGAATTTTAAATATAGAAAATTTTTTTTATGTATTATGGCTCCTATAATCTATCCAACTTCATTTAGATTCTTTTTCTTTCCGTCATCCCTGTCATTAAATATCCCAAATTGTGATAACAAAAATTCTGCCAAGAGTGGTGAAACATTTTCAGGACCTGGATGCAAATTTACTTGTGGCTAAACTAACAATTAAAGCATTTTATAAACCTTTTCGTCTAAGTATGAATTATTTACTCTTTCTGTAGCATTGTTTAATTCAAGTTTAGAAAAGTGCTTTAATCACTAGTTCGTCTACGGTAAATTTGCATCCAGGTTCTCACAACATTTCACCATTCTTGGCAGATCTGTTGTCACAATGTAAGATATTTAATAAGAAAGTTGAAACATGAACAAAAAGAATCTAAATGAAATCTACTAGATTATATACCAAATCACATTAAAAAAAATTTTTTTCTAAATTTAATATTCCGAGCGTATCTGATTCGTCCACATATGTAGTCACATCAATGTAAATGAACCGAGTCTGTACTACAAACTCTGGAATCAGGATGCTGAAGTTAACATCAATCAGCCAAGTGACAAACTTATGTTAATTAGATATGAGAGAGAGAGAGAGAATGTAAATTTTAGTTTCACCATAAACCTGGCTAATTAATTATCATTCAAATCAAATATTTTGCTATTGATGCCAAAGCCTAAAGCTGAAAACAAACTTTAAATCTTCCAACTAAAAAATAATTACCTTCGTTTATTCAAATACAGCTATTAAAAGAATTAGTAGATTAAATTTTAAAATATCATTTACATAAAATAGGACTATATTAATGTTGAAATCCATGATTCGATCAGGGACCTTTATATAGTCATTCTAACAATTCTTTTCATCAAAGTATTTTTACTTTATCACCAATTGAATGTTAACATCACAGTACTTTGATACCAAATCTTCATACACTAGTCAACTTCTGCAAGTTAAAATCAAGCACTTCCAGATCTATTGAACAGTTAACTTTATAGTATGTTATTTAAGGTTCTAACCAGAGAGCTATAATGAATTTTTTCCCCCCATTTTGTAGGCTTTTGTTAATGGAGCAAGCCAAAGCCTGTTTGCATTCATAAAAAACAAAACACTGTTCCTGGCTCCTAACAATTCAAAATCAATTAACATTGTACACCAATTAACCCTATTGTGTTGTAAAGAGTAAAAGTGGGTAGTTCCACTTGCCTGTACATAATATTTGTCTTTGATTCTTCCTCCCTCCCCGACTCCCGACCCCTTTCCATATTAAATTATCTGCCTTAATTTAATTAATGCCACTTGTACACATCAAATAAACTGAACTTTTATTTTTTCCCTAAACTTCTTTTGAATGAAAAGAAAAGAGGCTAAAATCAAGTTAACCTTCAGTTTTACGAGAAAAAAAAAAAAAGAAAAAAAAAAGAAACCTACACAAGAGAAGGAAACGATTTATTTCTGGTATCTTTTGTTATTTCTAGCATTAGTATTTCTAGTTAACCTCTAAGAGTTCTTCACTCCCTTTACATTTTGAAGTCACTAATTAATGCCAAGAAATGTCAAAATGATTATGAAACAGGTCTTTTTTTTTTTTTTTTTTTTTTTTATCTACTTCAAACCATCATCATCTGATGAAAATTCGCTAAAACATTTGAGTTTCCAAAGTCCTGTGGAGGTGAATACAAGATAAAAGAAGAGGGTTATAGGAGATAGGAGGAAAAAGTTTGATAGAAGAAATTCAAGAAAGTCAAGAGAACATTGACACCAAAGAAAGAAGAGTGTCATAGAGGGGGGGGGGCAAGAGAGTAATACAGAAAAAGAGACTGAGGAAAAAATGAAAATTATCTTATAAAGTTGTCTGCCAATCTGAATATATTAACTTTCTAGTCAGTTCTTGAGAATTGCAATAATCAAGTAAGAGATTCTTGAACAGATTATAACATCAACATAGGTGTTGGGAAGACTTGGGATGAGACACTTTCAGATTATCAACTGTCCCCCAGGACAGTGATTTCACCAGTTAACCACATCTGGTTTGCATCCATTACTAGAGAAATGGCCATTTTCACAATGAGTCAGTGAGAATGACAATATGCCACAGAGTAGATCTTATATGAAATCAAAGGAGAAAGAATATAAAATAGAGCCAAAAGTAATGTGCAGAGAATTCTTTCATTTTCATGTCTTCCACAAACGTTTTCACACAAGAAAAACGTGATCAAAGCTGGTTCCAAAATTAACCATCCAAATAAAAACATTGCTTTCATTTTACAAAATTCCATTTTAAATCTATTATATCCCTTCAAGACATGAGCGATCATGGCTCTCCACAGCTTCCTGTTTTTTGTTGCTCTCGGTAATACCTGCTCCTTTATGATCCCTTTGTGGTACTTTTATCTCCATTCATTTGCTCAATCTTGTCAAGTAGATTACTTACTATTTTCTCCTGCTTTTCCTGCCTTCAATGCGCCATGTGTGTTTTAAATTCTCCAACCCTTCCTTTATTATTTGTCTCCAAAATGAACTAGTATCAAGAAATAATCTAAATTAGCTGATCCCATGTCAAAATCCATTTATCTTTTGATTGTCATGGAAGCAGGATTGGTCACAAACTAACAAAGTCTTTTTTTTTAATGCTATGTCATTTGGTCATGGCTCTCGACAATTTCCTTTTTCTTTAATTTCTCAATTGCCGTACATTCCTGGGAAAGAAAGTGGAATGGTTTCCCACTGCTTTCTTCACATTTTGAATTCAGAACTATCTTTTACCTAAAGTAGCTGCCACCCAAGGCTAAGGAGGCCCTGTTGAACCTGCTATTTAACCCTTATGGATTCATGCCTTTCCTAACGGCATCAGTGCAATATGAACACAATACACTCAGCTTGCCAATTCTGCCTTCCGTGCTGATACACTAACCACTCCTCCTAAAGTACTATTGTGTAATAATGAACAAACTAGTCACAGATTACTGCTAGTAAATTCAATTTATACTGGATTCTGTTGCTATAGCCTTGTCAGAGAACTACATTGACAGCAAGATCTCATCATTTTACAGTTGAAATGGTTAGATGTAACTAAGTTCTATGCTAACAGTTTCTTTTTCTCACACTTCTCACTTGTGGAAATCTCTTCCGGCTTCTTGCTTCCCATTCGACGTTTATCTTCAAACATTTAAATTGCAATGGCAACTGTTATCTTCTCTCTTCTTAATTCATATTCATTTATTGTTCTTGCTCCTTAAGGTTTTTCTTTTTCTTATATTCTTTCACACTACTCAGTAATCTCTTGAGTCTTTGTTACCTTGCTTGGGGTGAAATGATTAGGGAAAAAAAGAAATAGTCTACAACAGTAAAGATTTATAATACAGACATAACAATAGATTATACCAAATATGTGGATAGTTTATTGTTTGAATAAAATTTACTCAAATATGACTAAATAGCATAAACTGGACTATTTCATGATGTGAAGTTGGTCTGCAGGATGGAGGATGACACAAATTTTTGTCATCTACAATTGGTTAATAAAGAAAAGGACTAAACTTCTTTTATAATGAAAATTCAAAATAAGATTAAAAGTCCAAAGATCAATAATCAATACATGTTTATAATATGTACATTGTTAGCAATAGCTGAAGAGTTTGCATAAAGCAAGTGTACTTGAGACAATACAAAGAAATAAAATGTGGAAACAATTTTGTTATTTTTACAATTGACTATTTAGTTAGATTTTTTTTCTTTTTCTCTCTTTACTTAAATTCTAAAGTAATAGCAAGGCAAATTTAACAATGCATTTAATGGTTTTGCCTTGTTTAAAGAAACCATCATAGAAATTCAATTCTTTGAAGAGTTTCATTTGTCTTGTATCTTTAAAAATACTTTTTTTTTTGACAATATGCATTTTGTTTTATTTGAATTCTTCTGTACTCAAGCTAAAAATTATATAGTTCAAAGAGATTATATATATATATATATATATATATATATATATATATATATATATATGCAGGGGAATACAGAAAAAAACATGGACACCTAAATTAAGGGTAGAGAAGGAGAGAGGAAAATGGAAAAGTGGACACAGGATCAGAAAGCTATTCCTAAAATTTGACCAATGACCAAAATTTTTGCAGGTAGTACTTTTTGATTAAGCTGAACTTTTAATCACACGTTCAGTTCAGCTTAGTCAAAAAGTACTACCTGCAAAAATTCTGGTCATTGGTATGACCCTACCTTTGATGAACAGTTGGTACCTCAGAAATGGGCTCACCCTATTACCAACTCTTCTAATTTAGAAGGTTAACAGTATGAGTGTCAAAGTTTGGCAAAAGCATGTCAGGTTGAAGCACCTGAACTCAGAACCTGAAGAAGAAACATAAGACTTGATAAGGTTGAGTCACCCCCTCCCCCCAATAATCCCAAAGGACTTGGTCATTTGAAGAACTTTCTTCCACTATTTACATTATTCAGACTATTGTCCTCATCTTTGTTGCCATATTTATTACAACATTTTGGCCGTTGTACACTCTGGCCTTCTTCAGGTGGTTGGAATGTCGGACCGAACCCTTTATTTCACTCACTAGGGTAGACTGTTCTAGTTCCACGTGCCATGTTTGATGGATGTCAGTTATCAGTTATCTCCTGTTAATTTACCTCTGAAAGTTCTCCACTGCCTTAACTGGGTATTGAACTCACACTCTATGGGTCCTGTCACTGGATCTAACCACTGAACCCTTTATTTTACTCATTGGGGTAGACTGTTCAGATGAATAAAATATTGAGGAAGTATATGGTAATAAAATAAGCACATCCCCAACTCCCCTCTCACTTGCCACCATCCATCATAATATAATAAACGTTTTTCAGTGCTAAAGCTTAATTGGTCACATAAAGCTTCATAAGCTTCTACTCAGAATTGTTGCCATATTACATACGCTCATTGCATTTTATATATATATATATATATATATATATATATATATATATACAGATTATGAAGGTGTTTCAGGTAACAAATGTTATTTTTCATTTCACCACATGCAAGGTGATAAAGCCACTAAGATGCTGACAGTGAAATAAACTGAAATGTTCAGGAGAGAGAGTATTAAGAGACCAAGATTTCAAAGAGAGAGAAAATGAAAATTGGTATTGCATTTTCTAAGATCATAGTTGAGAAGTCTGAAGAGGGTTCCATAAGGGAGTAGTGCAAAAAAAAGAAACTATCAGCATAGAACTTATACTTAGCAATTTCAACAGTGAATTGATGACCCAACTAGTACTGTTTAAATTCATGAAAGTGAGGTTCCTAAAATGCCTTACTCACTCACCCGTATTACTCACCAAGCTACATGAAACTCTTTCTTGTGAAAGTATGTGACATTTACACTCATTCCTTGCCAAGCTATGCGACACTTACACTCTTCCTTTCACTTTCTTCCTTACCTCTTTTTTTCCTCACACACACACACACACACACACACACTTGAAGAAATCATATTTCTTTTCATCTTAACTACAAGCAAGGACTGTAAGAACTCATACATGCTAAGAAAAATTTAGTTGTAAAAACACAAAAATATTTAATATTTTTTATAATTAAAAACCTTTCTTGCCTTTTTCTTTGTTGTAGGCTGATTCAAATCTGCAACAGTTCTACTGAACTGAAGAAGGATGTGTCATGTGATATTTTATAAAATTATACAACCTACAAACAAGGTTAATTTCAAAAGACCATAAAGATAGTTCTACCGAGGTGAAAGAATGTGGTTAATTTTAATGTTATATGACAGAGACATTTTCACAATGGCAAATCGCAGGGGAAAAGCCAAAGAGTGTGTTTGTGTGTGATACTGAGAAAGAAATCAACCCAGGTGTTTCCGTATGTATTTCTGAGACGAGGTATTATGTACACTATTTAAATTATTCAGACTATTGTCCTCATCTTTGTCACCATGGCACATGGAACTAGAACAGTCTACCCCAGTGAGCAAAATAAAGGGTTCAGTTCGACATTCCAACCACCTGAAGAAAGCCAGAGTGTACAACGGCTGAAACGTAATAAATATGGCGACAAAGATGAGGACAATAGTCTGAATAATGTAAATAGTGAACACAGGTGTTATTGGATACAGTGGGAAAAAATGATCTGTATGTTATGTTTACACAAAAAAACCCTTAAAAGTATAGTATACTTCCATGCCATATACAAAAACCAGCACTGTGTCAGTATATGAATGTATCTCTTGATTAAACCATTTATCTAGAACAATGGCTGAGCAGAAGTTAACCTGTAAAAACAATAGAAATATAAACCAACATTTTCAAGATAGCAAGTCGTTTCAAGATTAGAAGTGATGATAATTCACTCTTTCCCTTTCTCGACTTAGAAAATTCCCAGCTGGTATTAAACCAATTCTGCTCTTCTTGCCACAACACAGGTGGAGAGCAAATGTCGGCTGAAATATCACAACCAGTTGTAGTTTGTAAAGTTCAAGGAAGAGTTCAATTGCTTTTGTAACTGTCATTAATAAATTTTGTTATTTGTTCAAAGAAAATTTTTTTTTTTTTTACTCTATTATTTGGAAGAGTCATTGTTTTTGTATATATCACCCCCCCCCCAGTGCTACAGATATTTTAACGAAAGCCTTCACCAGCCAACTTCTATAGATCTCCATGTCATAAGGTGGTAGGCCTCAGGATAAAAGATGAAGTGGCTCTGCAGACAAATGACTAGAGGTGAGTGGGGTGGGGGTATCACTGTTAAAAAGAACTGCTGTTTGAAAAATCAATCAATAAAATTCTTCTGCATCCTATATGCCCCCCTCCTCTCACTCTGACATGTTTTATGCAAATCTCCTGTTGAACGCTTGAGTCTTTGTGTCATTATTTATCCCCTAGAACACAATTTTCTTCTAATAAAGAGGCATTCTTTAACACAAAGAATAAGTTACGGTTCATCCTTGTTAAAAGAATGCTTTTGAAACTCAACATTTTAAATAAAATTGGTAATTTTTTTTTATGATAATGAAATCTGGATTAGAATAAAATATTGGAGAGTGTATTGAAATCCCATAAGTGTTATCTACATGTAAGTACTTTTTTGGATAATTTCACATAAATGATCAGAATATTTCTATCTATTGGCTCTCTCACTTTTTATTAAAAAAATCCATTCAAGACATCCTTATTCCAACTACCCTTTTTATTAAATATTCAGTAAATTTCCTGTCACCCCTGTGAGTATTCTTGGACAAAGTTTTTCATTATTGTAAATTATAAAAAATTTATTTAAAAATTTCAGCCACCACTTTTATTTCAAGCACCCCATCTATTTGAAGCTAAAAGTGTATATATAAACAGTTACTAGATCTGTGAGTTGTGACAGTAGTGTTTTTTGAAACATAATTAAAAATGTTCTTATAAGCATTTTTTAAGTACGTACAGACAAGTATATTAATATATAGAATTTTTTTTTTGTGTGTAACATTTTTCACAGGCTGCAGATACTACACTGATCCTGAGAAAAGCACACACATACTCTGATCTTAGGCACAAGTGCTGATCTATTTGTTAATAATGCTATCATTTTTTTATGTGCACTATACTAGTATATCAGTAAACAAACCTATAAATATAAACTAATAATTCAACTGTCACTTGTAATTTGGGACAGAATTATTGGAAAACTATTACACTGAAGATCCAAAGGTTCTCTGAAATTGCAGTCAAAATTCTTTGCATAAGATAATGTCTTGGTGAACAGATTAAATGAAACTGCATTTGATTCAATGAAATTTGTTACCTAGTGAAATAGATGTTTTTTAATATGTTAGTAGCTTCTTTTTTTGTTTGTCAGTGCTGGAACAATTTATGTGAAAATATAGTATAAATTGGTTTTAAATCCAGTTTGAAAGTTAATTCCAACTTCTTTACTCTGGATTGTTTTGTTATCAGTAGCAAGGATTTTGCATTACATTCAATAGATTCAAACAGTAGTTCTTTTTAACAGTGATACCCCCACCCCACTCACCTCTAGTCATTTGTCTACAGCCACTTCATCCTTTATCCTGAGGCCTACCTTATGACATGGAGATCTATAGAAGTTGGCTTATGAAGGCTTTGGTTAAAATATCTGTAGCACTGGGGGTGATATATACAAAAACTCATAAGAACAATGACTCTTTCAAATAATAGAGTAAAAAAAAAAAAAAAAATTTTGTTTGAACAAATAACAAAATTTATTAATGACAGAATTTTATTTATTGATTTTTTTTTTTATAGCTTAAAGTCAGAAAATATTTTTAGCTAGTGAGAATTTTGGGGGGAGATAATGATTTACTGATACAAATCTTACTAATTAACTCATAGCTGAGGGGAGAAGAGGTGGATTCATACTTTTCCCAAGGGTATTTGTATGTAAATATAACAAACCAAACTTGAATTGGAACACATGTCTCTGATTTCCAATTCTGAGCAATTATTCATTACACTACCTGCACATCCACACTCATAGTACCTGGTATTCCCAAGTAGTCACCCATCAAGGTACTGACCAGGTTTGACATTGCCTAACTTTGGTAATCATACCAAAAATGGTATTTCAACATGATATGGCCATAAGCCACAAAAGAGTTTTAGAAGGAAATACAGTTCCAAGAGAAATAAGAGTTGACACTCAGTCCTTAGCGGACAGTAGGAGATGTTTGGCATCTATGACTTTTGGGGGAATAGAATACTGAAGAAACTTAACTCTACACTTCAAGCAACTTTTCAAAAGTGACATTTATAAACCACAAGAGATAGAATACTTACTACAACCAGTATTTAGCCACATAACAATATTTTCCACAGGTAAGCCTTTATAAATTGTAATAGAAAATAAGTGAGTTGAATAATAAATAAGAAATTTACATATAAAAGACAAGCCACATTTTAAAACTAAAAATCTGTTTTATATGTATATACTTGTGTATCATGCAACTTTTGAAGGCTTAATATTGAAGCTAATTTTAAGAGGGTAGCATCATACATGAGATATAAAATTAGTCTATGTACTGCTTTGCCATTGACCAAACTATAGTGTAATCAAAAAGTACACCTGTATATAAAATAAACATGATTTTTATAAAACAGATGTTTTACTTAACTGTATCCAAGAATAATGCATGTAATATTCACATATTAGTAACGTATTATAAAATACAAACATAGCAAATATGCATCTTTTTCCATTGTTTATAAGATGTTTAGCTGTTTCTCATTCAGATATTTTATGGCGGTACACATTTACATAATGGTTATGGCATTACTAACGATACTTTTATCATTCTCTTTTATGTTTTTGAATTATTTAACTTTAAGATGGAATAAAGATATTTTGGAAAAGAGGTATATTGTAATTTGGTCTCTCAAAAGAGAAACTCACATGATACCTGATAAAATTATTTTTTGTAAGTGAAAATTTGGAGGGAGTTCACATAATATGCAATATTTGCACATTACATGAGTATATATGGTAATATGAATGTATATGACTGTTCTGTTTATAAATTGCAAAGACAAGTCATAGAATTTACACAAAATAATATTCAGGCAATATTTTTTATAAGATTATTAAAAACTTCCCATTTTGGGATATGTCTGACGTGTTATGAATAAGAGCCTTTTGGTTATTTTGGCAAAACCCTTGTCAGTCTCTTTGAAGATAATGAACAGAATCCTTTTAATGTAAAGAGTTATCACAAGTTTTGTGATATGGTTGAGAGAGTTATATAATTTCCACTGGCTGATATTCAATCCCAGCTAAAAATCATATTTGTTTCAGATGTTGATTTTCTTAACCTTGCATTAGTCACATCAGATTTCCAAAAAGGGATTGTCCCCAGATATCTGCCTCTAACACCAACTGAGTTACAACTGTGCCACACCATGAGCTACACACCCTCACTGAATCAGGAAAGTTGTAGGAGTGAGCAAAAGGAACCAGTTGCTAACTAGGAATTACAAGGACTCTAAAAATTTAGGGGTAAGAAAATACCCCCCATGTGACTAATGCAGGGTTAAAGTAGATCAACCCATTCCTACTTGAAGAATTGGTAAAATAATCTTCCTTGTCTCCAGTTAACCATATGTCAGACTTCATAAATATTTACCATTCTTATAGATTCCCAGAAAAAAAAAATTGTCTTTAATTTATCAACTATTATGGTTTGAATATAAGAGAGCAAAGCAAAGAGAAATTGGAACATGGTCATAAGAAAACAATGATACAGTCTATAGACTGCAACTGCCAGCACTGTCTCAATCATTTCTGCAATTGATTTAAGGAAACTTACCAAAAATAATTGCCATCAATTAAGAATTTTCTTTAGTATAAGTATTGTAAAGTAACTAGAGAGAGAGAGAGAGAGAGAGAGAGAGAGAGAGAATGTACGAATGAAAGCAACTAGACACTATGAATTATGTTACTGAAGTTAAGCATTATTGGAAAGTTCAAACTTTGATTTGACCTCGCCTGTCAACTAGTACTTTTTGTTATTTAGTATTAGTCATTAGTTGAGATATTATTGCAGATATTGCAGGTTCCCCTGAAGCATGTATAGACATTGTTAACAACAACAATAATTATAAAGAGAAAATTAAATATTTTCATAATCAACTTATAAACATATTTCTTTTAACTGCATGATAATGATTGAATGAAAACAAGACACATCTACATAATTGCATTAATCTGAACATATCTGCATAATTTATACGTGAACCTTATTCTTTTGAATATTTTCAACATTTCAAATAAAGCATTTAAATTAAGGCTTTCCTTTCTCTTCTTTGTTAGGAAAAATGTTTAACATTTAGGCAATAAACCTAAGTGCTTTGAAGAAATATTGTGTGTGTACATATTTTGCTTGGTTGAATTATTTGTGTGTGTGTGTGTGTGTGTCTGAGAAGGGGACTGTAAAGTATCAGCTGCTGGGACCACTAGGTCAGTGTTCAAGCCAAAATTTCAGTTTTAAAAGTAGGTAGGCTTTTTCTGCATTTGGAAGATTAGCAAAGGACAGTCTGATGACCCCATATGTGTGGATGACAGACTAATTTATTTTTCAATTCAACATTACATAAGGAACTATGAATGTTGCTTGTCAAGTACTTTAAAATTTTGTTTCATATTCATTTCACTGTTTTCCTCCAATTGTAAAATTTATCATTAAAGTCAAATATCAGTGTAAAACTATTTGAAGATATTTTATGACTGATGATTATTCTAGAAACATTTCAAAGCTTTCAAATACAGTTGAATGCTGTTCAACAAAAACTCAAGTTAGTGTAAAGAAAAATAACAGTTTTGATCTTCAGTAAAAATGTAAATATATTTGTTCAGGTGACTGTGCATGAGATCTATCAATATTTCCTGCAACTGACAAAAATGATAGTAGATTTTTATTTTTTTTTTTTTAGGCAAATTTATTAACCTTTTAAATTTATAGAAACCAAATTTTACCAATTTATTTATAAATAAGCTTCTTTTTTTTTAAATTCGCAATAACAAATTGAGAATTTCATTTTTTTTTTTTTTTTTTGGCTTGTTCTTTTTCCCTTATCCTTGTTTTAACCTATGGCAAAGAGATTAGAGTTAGTCTGATCTAAAAATTGTTTTGAACTGGGAAATATCTACTGCAATGAATGAAATCAGTGGCTATGTATGGATGTTGGATTTAATGGCATGTCAACTCCTATTTGGGTCATTTTATGCCAAAGCCTTAATTATTTATGAATTTAAGATGGTTATATTGTATAAAAGGTTGAAAGGCTGTTGGGTTTCATAATCTACTGTATTTTTTGGGATTGCTTTTTCTTGTGATTGTTTCTGTTTGTATATTTTCATATCTACATCCATACATGCATATATATGTCTATAAACACATATACACATACATATACACTATTTGAAAGGGTTATATTTTATTGAGGATATTTATTTCTTTGAGAAAGTTGTATATTTTATCTGTGTCTGTATTTTTGAAAATTTCTTTTAAACCTTCTCCATCGAGATATTTTTGTCTTATTTTAATTATAATTTTGCATTCCAATAGGATATGTTTTATTGTGATTAGGCTTCCACATCTGCATTTTGGTGGATTTGTCTTTTTTAATATATAAGAATGGGTTAAGTATGTGTGTCCTATATGTATTCTGGTTATGACGACTTGTTTTTTCCGAGTATTTCCAAGATTATTTCCCCATTTTAGGTTTAATTTGATTTTGCCATTTGTTTCTTATACATTTGTTTATTTTAGGTTTTAAGTCTGTATATGGAATTTTAAGATTTTCATCTATTGTCATTTTTAAAGATGATTTAGCAGCAGTATCTGCCTTATCTCCTCCTTGGATGCCAACATGGCTAGGAATCCAGCAGATGATATTTTTGCTTTTTTCCATTGAATGTAGTTTATATAGGAGACTTTGTATTAATGGATTTTCCAGTTTTTTCCCTTTTAGGGATGTTAATACAGATAATGAATTTGAGAAAATAATATAGTTTTCTCCTTTTTTTTTTTATATGAATTTTAGTGCTAGTTTTATTGCGTAAGCTTCTGTACTGAAAATTGATGCTTCATTTGGCAAGTGTTTTTTGATAATTGTTTTTTTTTGTTATTGCTGCGCTGCCTGTTTTTTCTTCGTCTTTTGAGCCGTCCGTGTAAATACTTTCATAGTTTTGATATTTTTCTTTTATTTTTGAGAATTTTTCAATGTATGTTGTGGGGTGTGTTTTTGATTTTGATAATTTGTTTAAACTTAATATTATGTTTGGATTTTTGATTATCCATGGTGGTATGTTTGATTGGTTGGTTTTAAGTATTTGATTAGACTGTATATTATTTTCTTGGATGATTCCTTCCATTCGGAGTCCTAATGTTTATTTGTGTTAAGATTAAATTTCTCTTTGTGATTTGGTGTAAGTACACAGTCGTGTGTGGGGTTTGAAGGACAGGAAGAGAGTTTTAGATAGTATTGAGTTGCTAGCTTTTCCTTTCTTAGTTGTAATGGGGGTTCATTTGCCTCTATATGTAGACTCTCTATAGGTGAGGTGGGATAGGCTCCTAGAGCTATCCGAAGGCCTTCATGGTGCATTGTGTTTATTGTTTTCAGATAGGACTTTCTAGTTGATTGGTAGACCATGCTGCCAAAGTCCAGCTTGGAGTGGATCAACGTTCTATAAAGTTTAAGAAGGGTTTCTTTGGCAGCTCCCCATTCTGTGTGGGTTACTGTTCGCAGTAGTTGGGGAGCCTTAAAACATTTGTTTTTAGATAATTGATATGTGGTCTAAAGGTCAGTTTGCTGTCAAAGATCATTCCTAGAAATTTGTATTGCTGAACTACTGGTATTTCTTCATTTTCTAGTTTTAGAGTTGGATTATGTAATTTTTTCAGTTGGCAGAAGTGTACAGTTTTTGATATTTTAAAACCGTTTTCAAGTGTCCATTTGTTTATTTGATGTAAGCATTGTTGAAGTTGTCTTTCTGCTGTGTTGAGGTTTCTCGATCTGTAATATATTGTAAAATCATCAATGTAAAGGCTACAGTGTATTCCTGGTTTGATGTTTTTTATCATGTCATTTATTTTTATTTTGAAAAGTGTAGGGTAGAGTACACTTCCCTGTGGTACTCCCCCTTCTTGCTTTTGATAATCAGATAGTGTAGCATCTATTTGTACTTGGAAGAGTCTGTTAAAAATCCTTTTACAAAGTTTGGTAGTCGACCTCTTAGTTCCAGTTTATGCAGATCTTTCATTAAACTATGTTTCCAGGTTTGATCAAATGCTTTTTCTATATCAAAGAATATGTCTATTAGATGTTGTTTGTTTAAATTGGCTTCTCTTATGGCTGTTTCTAGTCTTATTATGTGATCTATTGTACTTCTTCCTTTATTATACCCACATCGATATTTTGATATGTGTTTTCCTTCTAGAAACCAACTCAATCTGGCATTGACCATTCGCTCCATTGTCTTATATAGACAGCTTGTTAATGCTATTGGTCGGTAACTTTGTGGATTGTTTCCCTCTTTTCCTTCTTTGAGTATGGGAATAATTATCAATTCTCTCCATATTTTGGGAAATTTCCCAGTTGTCCAAATATTGTTGAAAATATTCAAAAGGTATTTCAGCGATTCTTGTGGTAGTTGTTTAATAAATTCATAGTGGATTTGGTCTGGCCCTACTGCTGTATTGTGGGATTTTTTTATGGCTTCTATTAGTTCTGCTTTGTTGAATAGGTTGTTGTAGGCTTCTGTATTTTTAGATGAGAAATTTAGTTGGTTATTTATATCTTTTTGTTTATACTTTTGTAGGTTTTGATTTTTATTCATTTTAGAGTTTTCTGCAAATGTCTCTGCTAGTAGGTTTGCTATCTCTTTTTTGCTGGTTGCTTTAGTGTTGTTCTTTTTAAGATGTATTATTGTGGATATTTGATTTTTTCCAGCTATTTTTCTCATCATTTCCCATATTGTTTTGGTTTTGGAATGTGTATTTAGGCTGTTTACATTTTTTCCAACATTCCCTTTTGGCTTCTTTAACAGTTTTCCGTGCTACTGCTTTGAGTTTTTTCATTTCAATCAAATTTTGGGTTGTGGGTTCCTTTTTGAATTTTTGCAGTGCTATTTCCCGGTTTCTGACTGCTTTTTGGCAGTTTTTGTCAAACCAGGGTTTAGTTTTTTTATAATTATTCTGCTTTTTTGGTAGATTTTCTGAGGCAATGGTTATTAGTGTTTTGGTAAAGTATTCTATCGAGTTGTCTGTGTCTCTTGACTGTATCAGTAATTGTTTACATTTGTTTTTGAAACCCTCCCAGTTGGCTCTTTTCAGTTTCCATCTGATGGGGCCTATCTTTTCTTCCTTGGCAGGTTTTTGATTTTCTAGAATGATCGGGTAATGATCACTGCCACATGTGTCACTACTGTTTTCCATGTATAGTCCATACAAATTTCTGGATCGCATATACTTAAGTCTATTGACGATTCTGATCCACTGGAGGGATTAAGGTAGGTTGAGGATTTATGATTTAATAGACATAAGTTATGGGTGTTAATTATTTCTTCTAATATTTTACCTTTAGTATCTAGCTTTTTGCTATTCCAGATAGGATTATGACTGTTAAAGTCTCCTAGTAAGATTCTGGGTTTAGGAAGTTGTTCCATTAAGTTGTTTATTTCTGTTGTATTTATTGGTTCCTGTGGGGGTATATAAATGGAAAGAATTGTGACGGTTTTATCTAGTGTCACTTGTGTTGCTATTGCTTGTAATTTAGCTTTAATGTGTACTTTACTCTGCGGTATGTCATTTCTAATCAATATTCACACTCCTCCATTAGCTCTATGTCCTGTATTGTGGTTATAATGGTATTGTTTATAATTTTTAATTTTTAAGTTGGCATTTTCTTGTAAAAAAGTTTCCTGTGAGCAGATGACGGCTGGATACAGTAGTGACATAAGTATGAGTAGGTCATTGTAATTAGATTTTATTCCACGACAGTTCCATTGCAGAATCTTATGTGCCATAGTTATATTTTCATTTTTTGGGGGGTGAAGTTACCTTCTAGGTTTATATCATTTGTCCTCTCCAGTTTTTTTCCATCTCTTGAGTTTTTAGAAGCTTTGTCTTCAACTGCTTGTGGTGTCCTTCAGTCAGATTTTGGGTTTTGTTTTGGATTTTGTTTATTTTCTTTCTCTTCTATTTCCATATATTCCATAGGTTCAAATTTATTTTCATTTGATATATTGATTCTTGATTTTGAGTTAGATCTTGATCGAGTGTTTTCTTGTTCTGTTGTCACTTTTTTGTCTTTTTGTTTATTTTTCATTTTCTTGGTTTGGGAAGAAGAGGGTTCGCTGGAGTTTTGTTCTATGTTTTCTTTCCAGAGTTTTTTGCCTTCTTCTGGGTTAATTCCATTTGATTTGGGTTGTTGAGTTTTAGTTTTATTTTGATCCGATTTAAGTTCAATTAAAAAGGTTTTTAATTCTTCAAGGAAAGCTTTTAATTCCTTACATAAATTTGTTATTTCAGTTGTAACTTTTATTTTATCTTCATTGTTTATTTTATTTGCTTTTTGTACCATGGAGGCGTAGGTGTTTTCTTTTATGTTATTTTTAACTTCTTTTCGTGCTTCTGAGAAAGATATATTTTTTTTGTATTTTATTATGATTATTTCTTTTTCCTGTTTGTAGATACTACATTGTTTTGAGAGGGCAGAGTGGTTTCCCAAACAGTTTGAGCATAGGCTCTCATTTGGACAGTTCTCTTCTTTATGTTCTGGTTCTTTCTCACTATATTTTCCATGTTTTTTTGTTTCGACAAGAATCTCTGTGATGGCCAAATTTGTGGCATCTATAGCATTGAAGAGGGTTTGGTATGTATTGTTCTACTTTTATAATTTCATATCCAATTTTAATTGTTGTCGGAATTTGGGGGGAGTTGAAGGTTAGAATGTAGGTATTAGTTTGTATCTCTGCTTCATTTTTCTTTATTGTGATTCTTTTGACATTTGTAACACCTTGAGTTTGGAGTTCTATTTTTATCTCCTCTAGAGTGCACAGGGAGAGCTCCTTGCTTTTTACTACACCCTTTGAGAAATTTAGGGTTTGGTGTGGGTAGGATTTTATTTCTATTTCTTGTAGTTTTTTTTTTTTTGTCGTATTAGTGTATCTGCATATATCTTTTTTTCCACTTCCACTAGTAATGTCCCATTTTGTAGTTTTTTTACAATTTTTGGTATGACTATATTTGATATAGCTTTTGGGATTTTAAATGGAGATATTTCTGTTAGTGCTTTGTTGCTTATTGCTTCAAGAACAATAAGTCGTGGAAAGTTTTCACTATCATTTTCTGTTTCCGAGTCATTATCCACATGTGGTCTCTTGGAAGATTTCTTTTTTTCCATTGATTGTTTTTATTTTTGTTCATCATCCACGCTCCCTACCCACCGCAGAGTCCAGTATTGGAACATGACAAGGGGGAAACCCATTCGCCTTGTCATGTCGAGGCTACGTGAATGGTATACTCTCTTTGGGAGGAGCGTGTTCCTTTGTTTCCGTTATCCAAGTTTTACGGCTGTGAAGGTTTAGCAGGTGTGTCAGATCCTTTTTTTTCTCCCAAATTGATTGACCCTCAGCCACCGCCTTCCATCACATATTTAGGGTTAAGTGTTAGTTTTGGTTCGGAAGAGGAGTGTCAGTTATAGGTTTGGGGTGGATTATATATGATGGGGCTTGACATGACCAGCCGATTGATCGGATCGGGCCCCTCCGACCGCCCGTCTAGCCCAGGTAAGGGCCAAAGTGGTGTGTTACAGGATTGTGACCGCTTTAGACCTGGGTTACAACCTGCTCAACCACCAGGATCCCGTCCCCAGACATTACGGGTCGCCACCCACTCAGTGGCTATGGTGCTTTTGTCTAACAGTAAAGGTTAGTATTGCTCCAATATTCGGTCATATTTATATTCTAAAGATAGATAAAAGGGGATTTCTGTAAGCTAAATTTCCCTTGTACTAGGGATTGAACTACAAATATTTATATTCTGTTGTTTTAGTTACAAGTGATGGATGTTAACATTACAATACTTACAGAATAGTTATATTGGAAAAGGCCACCATAAAGTGTGACATTAAACCAGAGATCAGTAATAATAGACAGATCACATGGTGGAAAAATATTGTAGAAAGTAAAATGAAATAGAAGTTTTTAAAAAAACAAAATAGTTGGCAGCAAGAAAGACATTTAAAGTTTCTTTTACAAGGTATATAAGGAGGGTAGCTAAAACAAAGTCTGATTTAATCGACATCAAAATTGGTTTAATTAATTTTCGAAATATAGGCAAGAATACTAAATTTTAATTAGTTACTTCCCTTGGGTCATATATAAAAAATATTTTTTTTAATTTAATTCCAAACAGCTTTGTTTATTTTATTTTTTTTTATTTGACATCACAATGAAAATTATTGTCTATAATTGGTAAAAGAGGAAAATTTAAGTAGAATTTGGACAATGTATCTAACATTTTCTCTTATATCAAACCAAAACTAATTGCAGAAACTTTCATTATTCAATATTGGTATCAGACAAACAATTCTATTATTAGTATATTCTAGAAAACAGTTTCATTGGAATTATAATAATTTCTATTTGGATACAAACTACTGCTCATAAACAGGCCTAATTGCCCACTTGTACAAAGGTCAAAATCTTTCATTTTTTCATAGTTTCTTTTCAGTTTAAAAGTTAGACATTATCATTTTTTGAAGATTCTTTCTTTATAAAATCACAAATTATTACTCTTAATTTAACTAAACATGTCAAGTACTCGGTTCATATGTTAACTGCCATAGCATATTTTTTAATTGAAATTATTAAGTTGACAATACCGAGTTAAACTTAAGATAAAAGAATTGTACTTTGGATACATTGATTCAGATTTAATTTAGTCATCGCTAAAAAATCTGGTGTGTGTGTATGTGTGTGCATATATATAAATAAATAAATAGTCAACTTTTTGTTTTCTAAGCACACTTGCCAATCTCTGCTTGCAGATGATTGCTCAGAGACATTAGTGTTTGTTCAACACCTACAGAAGTCACATCTAGTTTATACTACAACTATGTGAGTGAGCCTTAGTTATAGTTTTTGGGTGAAAGCTCATAATCAGATATTTTGAACAACACCAGTAAAAACTTAAACCCTCAGTCACAATGACTTATGACTTCATGCTAGCACAACCATCAATGGCTTCGAAATAGTTTTGTCTTCCCAATTTCACACACAAAGCTTGGGTCAATATATGACATGGTTTTCAGGCACTTTCCATAGGTGTTGTTTGTTTGTGTGTGTGTGTGAAATATACAAGACAATTTTTAAAAAAATTATGTTTTGATATTTTGCAGTGTCATTGGAGAGATGCATTTTCTTTAAACTAAATCTGCATTTAACAAGATAGAAACATGATTCATGTTCTTTTTTTCTTTATTTTCAATTCAATTTAGAAATTAGATTTCATTCATTTTAATTCAGTTGATTCAATTTTAAGTTATTTTCCTTAAATTTTTGTTTACATTTTATTTTGAAGACTTCTGCTTCAGATAGAAAGTCAGATGTAAAAGTTTTTTATAGATGATGCTGTTTGATCAGCAAAACATGTCAAAAGAGAGAGTTGTCTTGTATATTTGCCAGTCTGTTGTATTCTTATATATATATATATATATATACACACACACACACACACACACACACACACACAGACAAACACAATTTAAATTGAAAAAATTGGAAATATCATTTAAAAAACAGAACCGCTTGAAGAATAGTAATTACCAAGAAACTTCGAAATCAGCCACATCAAAAAACTCGGATCAAAACTTTCATATGGATGCTATGCATGGCACCAAACCCATTCAGAAATATTTAAACTGTCAGTGTTCTATACAACCGTTTTCTCAGATCAATGGTTAAAAATGACTGAGTGAGTGAAACCTGTGGATCTTAGCAAAGAACATCTTTCTTTGAATGTTGTGGACTGTTGTGGAATCACAAAGAACTGTACCAAATTAGAGAAACCACATCATCTGAGAACTTCTAACAATGGCAACAACTAAAATAAATAGCACATGTTAATCGAAGAGAAAATGAGATGTTGACATTCCACACTGCTTCAAACAAAAGGTTAGGAAGGAAACTCACATGCACAAGGGAAAGAAATAAAAGTTAACTACTAAAGAAAAACATTTTCCTGTTTTAAGAGAATAATTCTATAAATTTCAAATGACAGTAGTACTGACTGCTCGGTCAAAGAATGTTTACTAATATTATTGTTAGAAGTTGCACTTCAGTGGACAGACATGATTTCCCATATCCTGAAAGAACATCATATATAAAAAGTGTATATATTAAAAGCTCATATTTAAAATACAATAAAAGATTTGCAATTAAATAATAAAGATGAGTTTCTTGAAGCTTCAAAAATGTTCCTCTGCTTGTTTCTGCAAATGTCATATAAATGTTAAACTATCATGCCTTGTGTAAATGGATGACAGAACATGGACTGGATAGTAAGGAGACAAACATTGCTTACAACTACAGAGGATAGGAAGATGTGGAGGGCTATGATTGCTCACAGCCTGAAGGAACAGAGCACATAAAAGAAAAAATATCAAATCTGAAATGTTCTTATACAGGAAAAGGTATCTTTTCTTTTTTTTCCAGTGGGAATAGTGGCATAGTTTTTAATATCACATAATATGGTTTAGACTAGATTCTAGAATAAACTAAAACTTGGTTATCCATCAGGATGTCCCAAAGCATCTACATTTATTCTATTCAGTATGGTCTATGATTGTCTTCAGATCCTGTTTTGAAACCATTCTTAAGTCCTCTAGCAATGTGTCAGTGAATGACATCATTCTTCCTTTTCTTGTTCTTCCCTGTCAGAGAACTAATTTGCTGACAACTAATGTCATCATGCCTGATACAGTGTCCTGTTATGCACATCTTTCTTTGTTGCAACTTTGATGCTGTCTTTTGTAATTCACCAAATGTATTTGATGTGTCACGTCTCCAGGGCACTAAGTGCCATCTCAAGCAATCTTGTGTAACATTTATCTAGCTATTTCTTCATTTGGTCATCATCCACGTCTCTGCTCTATGAAGACAGATTGCAACAGACAATTGGATTTTTAATCTGGTAGTTAGGTGCTTCACACCTTTTTTAGTTTGTGACAGCTGCTTAATTAAGAGATTTTTTACAGCCAAATCCTTTTCAGAACTTTGTGTCCATGAACATAAGGTGTACTAGAAGATGTCTACTGTCTTCACTTTGCATCCATTCCCTTAAGTAAAAGGCATGAATCCATTTCTCCCTCTACTTTGTCTCATCATCAGATGTTTTAACAAAAATGTTTCTTCATTGGCATAATATAATGGTTGATTGGGTTTTATGGCATATCAACCACTGTGGGTCATTTAATACCAAATTAAGGTATATATATATATATATATATATATATATATATATATATATATATATATACACACACACACACATACATACATACCTATATTAAATATACAGTACTATTAAACATATAGCTGGCAACATTATTTTTTCCAAAAAACGCATAGATGGCAACATTATTGTTTCAAAAATGTATAGCTAGCAACATTATTGTTTCAAAAACATATAGCTGGCAACATTTTTTCCAAAACATTATCTGAAACCTTGTTGTTGGACGTAGTTTATCGTCATACCCAGGACGCTATAATGGTTGATTAAGAGTGAATAAATAAGCATTTTGGCAAAACCCTTTCAGAGAAGTTTTTTTTTTTTAATCATTTAACCTCAAGTAAGGTGATAACACCACTAAGATGCACAGAGGCTACTGGGGGTGAAAGAGAATGAGAAGACTTTAAAAGAAACCAGCAACCCAATCCTAACAAGAAACAAGGGATAAACCTCTGCCCCTGTTCTAAAGACATCCAAGGAGTGTGAATCAGACATGAGGTGTACATATCTACTCTTATTGGAACTGTTACCTGAACTTAAGTAAATGAATTTTAAAAGAATACAGCCAAAAGGTCTTCTCAGGGAACTTTTTTTTTAAATAACCCAGACAAAATAAATTTGTCCAAATGATAATAACTGATTAAAATTGTTTCTTATACTTTTATCAAACTAATCATCATTGTTCAATCTTTTTATTGATGATCTCTTCTTCAGTCTTCTACAGACATTTTATATCAAGTGTTTAGAAATCAACAAAGTCTGAATACAGCAAACAACAGGAAGAGGACAAAGTTAAACTATGAAAACAGGTGTCAAAAAAGTACTGGAATAATTAAGATATCTTATAAAGTTTTGTTTAGATCATAAAACTCCTTTTTCATTTCATTCTTCATGTATCCTTCATCAGGTGGGATAAACCAAAAAAGGAAGAAAAAAAAAAAGAATTTTTTTTTTTTCCTGTTAAAAAGAAAATGTTCATTGATCATTCCATTTGTATTAATGACATCAAGAACACAAAGAAGGAATTTAATTGTCTGAAAAGAATTTGGAATGTTATATATGAAGAATATACTTTGGAAATTTCAGAAAATATTGTTTTGTTAAGAATTAAAAAAAAATAAAAAATAAAATAATAAATCAACCAACATTTTCTGGAAGATAATGCTTTTTTTGTGGGACAAGTATTTTTTGTAATTACAGTACTTGAAATTAAAAGAGAGCATTAACAGTAGTAAATGAATTTAAATTAAATGTTCACTTATCTTGTCCTTACTTAGATTACTGTGTTTGATTGCAACCACTTGTTTGGGAAATTGATTGTAAAACTGAATTTTCAGAAATCATAAAAGAATGGTTTTTGAAAATAAATTCAATTTTACAATCAAGTCCTCTGAACAATAGATGTAATCTGTGCAAAACTAAAAACAAACAAGTGAACATTTTCACTAATATTATATATATATATATATATATATATATATATATATATATATATTATGAAATGGACCAAGTCCAACAATTATTTTAATATATACTTTTTGCTTATACATTATTTTTATAGATACAAATATTTAAGTAAATGCTCTGTTTATAATAAACAGTATAATAAACAGTATTAACAACATTTACCGGCCTGAATGCCCAAGAAATCTCAAAAAAAAAAAAAAAAAAAAAAAAAAAAGTGTACTCTATCAGGAATCAAACCTGTATCCTACACGGAACCACCATATAGCCCATCATGCTATGCCATTTAGTTACAGAGGAAGTTTCTTGTTTGTAGTTCAAGAAAAGTAATTTAACCTTGCTAACCAGATGCTTCAAGAATCATGGGTCTATTTCTAGAATATTGTCTAACAAGAAAATCTTCACAGTTGATGCCATTTTGAACTGTCAAAATGATGATATGATGGAATCAAGGACCAAACATCAAACACAGGTCTTGGTGAGTTCATGACCTCTGACAGGATAAAAATGACCTTATTCTTCTATGAGCTTAAAGAAAAGCTAATATAAGGTCATTAAGTAATATGTTTTGCTATAACTTAACTCAAGGACAACTACCCAGAGGGCAACAATGTGTGGACAGAGGACTTCTGGTCCTCCTCCAGCTCAGAACCTGCTAGGCTATGCTGTGTGGGATATTTTGCAGCAGGCCACTAACAAAACCTCCCACCCCAACATCAATACCCTCAAGGTTTGTATTAAGGAGAAATAGACGAAGATATCCAAAGACTACATGGTTAAGAGTTTTGCAAGCTTCTCGAAATTATGTACAGGTTGTAATTGGAAATAATAGATACCAGATTTAATAAATTGTTTTCATATTATCTAAGTGGATTTTTGCATATATATATATATATATATATATATATATATATTTGTAGGTACAAAATTTAATGATCGAAATAAAAGTGTAAAACTTATTACTAGACATTAAAAATGGGCAAAGCAACCCGTTTCGCTCCCGCTCTTCAGGCTTCAGTGGGAGATTTAATTTAAAATTAAACACAGAAAAATGTACAATAAAAGGAAGTTGTAGAGAAAAAAAAAAAAAAAAAAAAGTAACTAGAGACAAATAACAGCGAGCCCCAACAAACACTCATGTTGTTTACACACAGAAGACTTAAGGGACCCGATGTAAAGTGCCTCCAGAACCTTTAGATGAAATAAGGAGTGAGACCGGGACAACACGGTGAACCAGTGAACACTAAATTTGGCTGCACAATCTCTGTTCTTTAATAGGTGTTCGCATATGGCGGAACCATAGGTGTTTTTTAATATGTATAGTAATATGAAGTTTTACACTTTTATTTCGATTATATATATATATATATATATATATATATATATATATATATATATAGTGTCTATAAAGTTCGTGTGCACTTTAAAAATTTAAAACTTTATTTGTATTTGCGATAGAAATAATTTGTAAAAAATGTCAAAGCTTAATGTATTTAGTTTTAAGTATAGCTAAAATAACTAACGTGATTTCAGGCATTGCTGTAAATCAGTTGGCAAATGTTTTCCGTGAACTGCAAAATCGTATTACCCTTTGTATTGCTAATGATGGAGAACATGTGGAAACTTAAATAAAATTTCAATAAAACCTTAAAAAAATATAGATTTACTTCTTTATAATCCTTTTACAAATTATTTCTATCGCAAATATAAATAAAGATATAAATTTTTTGAAGGGCACACAAACTTTATGGACACTTTGTGTGTGTGTGTGTGTGTGTATATATATATATATATATATATATATATATATATATATATATATTTCAAAAGGTCATTGTGATTTTACAAGTTTCACTTCCTATCCCATATATCTTTCTCAAATGCACATACACAAGCAACTTTGTTAAAAAAATCTATTGTTCTTTCTGTATGAAACTGATCCAAGTAATCTCTTTCCAATTGACAAAGTCTCTCCTTCTGTACAAGTAGCACCACATTCAAGAACGAACTGTCTATACTCTCTTGCGCTGTGATTTTTATACCCAGCTGATTTTGCAAAAAAAAATTTGAATATGTTTACCATCTCATGAATTCTCCTAGCTCTGAGACCATGTCTTTCTTAAATTAAGGTGTCAGGGCAGCCATATTTCTTTTTCCTTTCCTTCACTCATTTTGCATGCTAGACATATATATGCTCACTTTGCCACACAAGGTAAGTTGTCTTCTACACTTTCAGGGGTCATCTTATTCACCACATGAGAAAAAATATTTCTGTTGATTTTTTTCACATTTCTTGCATATTTCCAGAATGCTGGATACAGTTGGTAACATTCTTTTCCAGCATAAATATTTCATAAGTTTTATCATGAATTAGTTTCTGTCAGGTGTAACTTTGCTCATATCAGATTTGCTTCCCTTGTTTATATCACCTTAAATATTAAACTAGGCCTGAGAAAAATAATTTTTCACAGTATTAGATCGCAATGTTGGAACCTATACAATCAATGTTTCAAAAGATCTCAGATGCAAAAGTAGCTGCTGGTGTGTTTGTTGGAGAACAAGTGAAGCAGATAAAACTGGAGATGAAAATGACTTGTGCATAGATTCAAATGAATTCAAGAAAGTTTACCAATAGTTTTTAGGTAACAACAAAGCATACAACTACAAGGCTCTTATTGAGCTGCTTCAAAGCGAATGAAGCGAAACATGTCTCGTGTTTTATTCTCATTTGGAATTATTCTGGTTGATTTCATTAGGACATACAGTTGATAAGGAAAGGAAAGTGGGATGAAGTGATAAGTGACAACATATGGAACCTGGTTCAGGAAGACTGGCCAGACTACAAGAAAGACGACAATCCAATGTTCATCTTTGAGCTTATGAATGTCCTTGATGCATCCATATTCCTAATAATTACAGTTTTATTGCATTATGCTTATGTAGTTTAAATGTGTCTATTACTACGACGTCACTTATACAAGTCAAGATACCGCTGGTTCAACCCACCATTCTTGCTTTCTGAATGCTTCACAATGTCTTTTGTTCTCCCCTTGTCACTGCTTCAGCCCTCTTTTATCAGGCCAACACTGCAGTCAACCAACCAATCAGCGTTCTTTGCTTTTATTCTCAGTTACCCACGTAAATAGCCTCCTCCAATTCGACCAATCAGTACACAACTTGCTATTGGTGGAAGCATGCCAAACTGTACAAAAACCCCCATTACCGCACATACTGCTGGAACTGCTAGACGGGAGAAAACTTACCAATGTCACGTGGCGCACATTAAGGGTCACTCAAGGTAGAGAGTTACATTAAGAGGGCAATTTATTACCGCACATACTGCTGGAACTGCTAGACGGGAGAGTAATGCCATTTTCACGGGGAAAACTTACCAATGTCACGTGGCGCACATTAAGGGTCACTCAAGGTAGAGAGTTACATTAAGAGGGCAATTTATTTGGATAGGAGGGGAAGATAATAGTTAACTCTAGCCTTGAACAGGTTAAGATTGTAATGATCAGGGAAACATCATCTTGGGAGTTGCTTTCATAGAGCAGTGGCTCGTGGGATGAATCTGTTCAAGTGGAACTTAGTTCTCAGCAATGGAATATGGAGGAAATGCAGGTGGTTTGATACTTTGTAAGTGGCATGGTGTCCTTGCTCTGAAGATTTGAACTGGTGCAACCAGGGAATATAGTTTGAGCACTTTCTGTGGAAGTAGCAAGAAGTTTGCTACATCCTGCTTTGGAGAGAGATGTTGTTATATCCTTTGTATTTCTACAACTGTATTACTTCTCAACTTTTTATGCCTATCTTTGTTGGTATAGAAAAACTAATGTGATTTTCATATTAAGCAGGTTGAAAATTGAGAAACATAAAAAATAAAATGAAAAAAGAATTTTTGTATCTTTTGTAATGCTGATTGATTTGTTTTTATAGTTTATCAACCTATTGTAGGTTATTTAAAGCTAAAACTTATTTTGGATTGTTTTTTGTTTTTTTAGGGAGGGGGCAATTGAATATTGCCTTAACAATTTTTTGATTATAACAATGCTTTTTTCAAGATATAAGTACTACTATTTAATCCATAGTGAAAGTGGGGAAACAGACTCATAACTTTCCCAACGGTATTTTGGCATGTAAGGAAATCTGTCCATTACACCATTTGCACGTCTATTACCAAGTGTAATGAATCCAAGAAAGGAAATGGTTACAATATGCAGCGCCATTACCAAATCTGATGCTGAGTATTTAAAAGGACATCAAATAACCACTAGATTGAAACCAATACCAGAATAAAGGCCTGACATGTCCACTAGAAGTAATCCAAGATGCTTCTTTGGACTATTCATTTCAATCAGTGAGTATATTGGAATGTAATTTTTACATGAGATAGAGAGAGAGATAGAGAGAGATAGAGAGAGAGATAGAGAGAGAGATAGAGAGAGATAGAGAGAGATAGAGAGAGATAGAGAGAGATAGAGATAGAGATAGAGATAGAGAGAGAGAGAGAGAGAGAGAGAGAGAGAGAGAGAGAGAGAGAGAGAGAGACATTGTCATGTAAAGATATTCAATTTTGAAGTTTCTATTTTGTCCAGAGAAATAAGATTGAAGATGATGGGTAAAAAGATTTAAATCTTAATGCTTTTCTTCAAGAACACAGGCACTTGAGAATAAAGTTTTTTTTTTTTTTTTTTTTTTTGTCAGGGGGCATGGAGGTCTGAAGTTCTGACATGAAGTGCTTCATTTAAAGATGTCAGCACTTTTGAACTCATAGCACTGGAACCTCTCAAACCTTTTCACAATACCAGAGTAGATTTTAATCTAGCTCAACTTTTCACTGCTAATGTGAGACTTTCACAACCTATCCTTTGATTTATAGCAATGGAAAAAAACCTGAACCATTCCCCAAACATAGATTCTAATATTAGAACTTAACATCTAGTCATAGGATTCAGTCGTAACAAGATGTTACCGTTGCAAAGAGGAAAAAAAAAAAGAAAAAAATATTTTAATACTAAAGGAATTTTAACAAATAGATATTTACTAAGTTTAGCTTAGTCTAGTAAAAGGTCACAAATATGAGCCACCGAGTGAGGATCAAAATTACTATTCTATAGTAATAGCTGATTAGACTAGCTCACAAAACAATCTCATGAAAAAGGATTCTAAAAAACATTATCTACCAAAATGTCAAGTTAAGAGAGCACAAAATATAGGCAAAAATAATTATTTTGTTTATCCTGAAAGCTATATATATATATATATATATATATATATATATATATATATATATATAGAGAGAGAGAGAGAGTCTTCATTGATATACCTGTTTATATATCAAAGATAAAATAGGAATTACTAGGGATTTTAATTAGTACAAGATGAGAATACTTATCCCCACCATGTGTGATTCACTATTTTGCTATCAAATTTCTTGAAAACTAGCCTTTCCTCATCTGGCAGAAAAGAATTCAAGCGGGTTTTAGAGGAGCAGTTATGAGTCAGCAGTCACTTGGTTGGGGTGTCAATTTCAATGTATAAAATGAAATTTTGAGGACCAACTATAAAAAGAAAAGCAGTAGAAGAAAACAGAAGCAAAATAAACAAATGTAGATTTTGCAAAAGAATATTTTACATCACACGCACGCGGGGAGGAAAGAGAGTTGAAATATTCGGGTGTTTCAAATGAAGTGTCCAATTATGAATAGAAAAATAAGACATTTTTAAACCTATTTTAATCAAAATCTGCCCCATTTCTTTTGACCAATTTGACAAAAGATATCAACAAAAAGTCTTTTAATACCAAAACAAAATAATCCTTCAAATTTTACTACTACTGTGCAAACCAAAATAAGCACACTCTTGTTGTGAAATCTTATGAAAGGAATGAAAATATTTGTATAAAAACACACACACACACATATATATATATATATATATATATATATATTATACATTTTCCAGTAGGGTCATAAGGTTAATATCTGGGTTGATTTTGTGGAGCTTCTTCCCTTTAAGACTGATACCTTTTGCCCTCCACTTACATCCAACTTAGGCATTTCATCTAGCTGAAGTGTCGAAATGGATAGGTTCTGTATCAATTTTTCAACTGCTGTCAATGTTAAATTTCAAATCTAATTCTGACATGAATACAATCAACACACCAAGGTTGAATAAGACTGACATACTTCGCATTGGTTGAAATAGATCTATCCCCATATGAGGTAATTTGGGATTTTGTTGTGTAGTTTATATGCTCTGTTATAATAAATACATTGAGCTCTTTTTGTTGATCAGTTTTAATATTACTAGGATCCACTTGGATTATATACCAATAGATTTATTACCTGTACTGTACTATACAAACACACACACACACACACATATATATATATATACTTATTATGAAATAGACAAAATCTGACAATTATTTTAAGACATTTTTATGTTTATACATTTTTTTTTATGGATACAAATATTTAAGTAAATTCTCTGTCTATAATAAACAGTATTAACAACAATAACTGGTCTGAATGTCCGAGAAATTGTCATAGAAAATATGAGTCCTCCAACAGGAATCGAACCTGTATCCTATACGGAACAGTCATACAGCCTGATGTGCTTTTACTGATTTCACCACAGAGGAGCGTTTCGGTTAGCAAAGTCGATTTTACTGTTTTTAAACTACAATTTTCCATGATTTTCTCAGGTAAATTCATATCTGCTTGATGTGTATCCAAATGTAAACAAATGATGTCACACATGAAATGGACAAAGTCCGACAATTATTTTAAGACATTTTTATGTTTATAAACATGTTTATGTTTATAAAAAAGAATGCATAAATATAAAAATGTCTGGGAAAAATAAAGAATAATTTCTAAGGATAAGGGACACAAGTTCAAGTCTTGCTAGGAGACTATTCTTTATTTTTAAGCCACTGTTTATTAATAAAGCATAAAATGTCTGCAGACTGAAGAATTGTGATAAAAAGCAATTAAGATGAAAGGAATATGATTAAAAAAAAAAACAACAGAAATGATTTTTTTTTTCTTATTCACTATTGGCCATTTTATATGAAACAACCCCCCACCCAATTTTCCATCATCTTTACCCAATCCTCATTTATGGTTAATTTGATTGCATATCCATGAACACATTGAAGCTAATTAAATCCAAGAAGAATAAACAAATGGGGTGCTGAAAAGTCTGAGGTCCAACACATTGGTCAAAGATTAAAATTTTGGAAGAAAAGGGCTTCTTGATCCAGTTGTGAACTTTTCAACAGCCCCCTCATATAAATACTAGCAGACTATTCAGTTTCGTGGATTATCATCTTGCCAACGTAATTCAAAATTTTGTCTGCAACAAGACCAAAACAATTTAACCATTCTTTAGACAAAAGAACTAATATTCCTTATTTTTATCACATCCCAAAAGTTTCACCTTTCAAATCACAATTTTAAATATTCCTTCAATTATTTCATTCAATGTATTTTTCAAACTTTTTTAGCATTGTTTGAAGTTTTCAGATAAAAGACAATTGATGGCCTGGCACTTCTCAAGACAAAATTACATGCAAATCTGTAGACTGATGAGATTAAAATTCTTATTCTGGACAATGGCTAAGCCTGTTGTCCAGTGGAACTGCTGTGCAAGAATGCAAAGATTTATGTCCCCTTATCTTACCTCAAAGATCAAGTAATGATGAACATTTGATATGGCAAGAATGTTGAGTTATCAAAGAATTTAATACGAGAAATATTTAAGTTTTTAACATTTCTAAAGCTTTAACCCTTTAGTATTCAATCTTCTCCATAAATACTGTTAAGAGAATCTATTTTTATGTGTGTTCTTTTAGTTTATTTAAATCAAAAGACTTCAAAGAACTTTTTGATGTGGTCAGATGACCCAACAAAGTGGAGTTCTTTCATATGGGTATTCAGATTCATTGGTTGGTGCCAAAATTAAGTGAGTTGGCTGGCAAAGTCAGTTGTAAAAATCTGACCAACTGTTCACTGACTGGACAGGTAGTAACTATACCAAAAAAACCAGCAACTCCCAACTGAAGTTACTTTGAAGTATTTTTTAACTTCTTGCTAGTAAGTCTTTTTTCCTTTTTAGCCTCTGACTAAAATAAAATTAAAGCCTTTCTTCTGTTTTACTATAAAACTTAGTTGGTCTTCCTGTCATTCCATTTCTTCATCTTATTTCTTTTTTCACACATGTGACAAGACCAGCTCTCAAAGTCTCACTATTTGTGGTTAATGTTTCATTGTTTGCCTGAATTCTCACATTATTTGTGATGATGTCATTGCATATTATGGCAGAGTATCAATTCCAGTTGAATCAATTACATTCACTTACGTGCTAATACCCTTGGGAAAGGTATGAATCCTCTTTTTCTCCCCCATCTATGGGTAAATAGCAGGACAGACAGGGTTCTATAGCCTTGGATGGCAACTAGTCTACTGCAGAAAGAAATCATGTATCGAAAGATCCATGATCGCCTAAGCGTGTGTATCATGCATGGCACATAACTGACTGAGACATGGAGCTAGTGACAGCAGGTTGAACATTGAAAGCCGATATATTTTATGGGGCAGGGGTCATTGCCGAAGGGTTAACAATACGAAATGTGTATGATTACTAAGTCAAAAAGTACATTATTGTATTATTATTGTTAATCTAGGATGTTCTTGAACTAAGGGTGATGAGAAAATTGGTGGGGGTAGGCATATTTTTATTATTCCATATATGACTTAGGTAAGTATTTTCATCTCTGTTCTTTTTTACATAAGGAAATGATTAATGTGAGAAAATTCAAAAGACTTCTCTTACTTCTTGAAGAATTGCTTCTTACATTTTTCTGTTTTTTCATCTCCAACAGAAATACCAGTTTCTAAAAGTCTGAATACCAAATCTAAATAAGCACTTTCAGACGAGACCATGAATCCCTTCCCATCAGCTTTACATCATTTTGATAATATTCAAACAAGGAAGGGCAAATATATCAATGCAAATTAAAAATATATTTAATAATGACAAGGTAGATAATTTCAAAATCTTCAGAGTATAGTAAAATGAAAAGCAAAAGCATTTCATCATTTACACTATTTACATGCAGACTATTGTCCTGATCTTTGTTGTTATCACCTGATCACCTTCTATATGAATTTCTGCAATGAGGAATCATCATCATCTACACTATTTGCATGCAGACTATTGAATTGATCTTTGTTATCATAACATTTTGGCTGTTGTGTTCTCTGGCCTTCATCAGGATCCAGGTAACAACATGTCTAAGGATATCTTGTCTAGTATTTTTAGAACTGCTCAGTTATTTCTTGCCCTGCTTCCACAGATTCTAAATACACACTGCCCAAATCAGGGATTGAACTCACAATTACTATGTCACCAAATTCACAAACCAGTACCATAATTGTGTGAGAATTGGTCAGAATCACATAAAAAAAAAAAAAACTATATACAAGTCCAATAGGCAAATCAATTCCACAATTATCCCTGTTCCTCAATCTCAAATACGCAACTCCTCCTCAGAAACAAGACTTCTTTTGAATGCATGTACCATGCTTTTATGCACCTGACCCTGACATCGCTCAGCCAATGAGCGCCAAGAACCAGCCAATAAAAATGGCTACAAGTGACACCACAATTTTTGTCCACATGAAGTGCTGCCTGATTCACCTTCAGTCTGAAGTTTGCCAATTTGCTGTCTCCCCACAACTCTGTTCATTTTGTATCATCAAGGTAAGTCTCCGCTACAATGATCCACTAAGCTATTGTGTCACAGGTTATTCCTAGACATTGATACTGGAATGAGAAAAGTCCACTTCAGTAAATTAAATAAAGGGTTAAATTCAGAATTCCCTTTAGATTTTCCAGATTTATATACACCTGATAAAGAGAACAAGGGACAAAACGTGATAACAAAGAAGAGGACAACAGTTTTCATGTAAATAGTAGAAATAATAAGTCCTCATCTTAGAAATTCAGACACAAAACAATTTCTAAATATGGAAAAAAAATCTGCCAAAAATGAAGACAAAGAGTCCCATAACAATTTTTATATTTTAAGTAAGAAATGTGTATATAAATAAAACAACTAGAATTTAGAGAGGAAATATTTAAGATGCAACACATTCTCTAATAAATATTCTGTGTTATGTTCCTTTGAGTTATGTGAAATCATGGCTCTCCACAGCTTTCTATCTTGTTGTTCTTAAAAATATTTTATGACTTAAAAAAAAAACAAAAAAAAAAAAAAAAAACATTTCACCCCAAGCAAGGTGATAATGCCACTAGGATGCAAGGGTTTGTAGGTACCTCCACGAAATCGCTAAAAAATAGAGCATAGTCTGATGAAAAAGACGCCAAACTTTATGAAAACAAAATTTTATCATCTAAATGCTTGTTTTTATGAAGAGGATAGACCAATTTTTTTTTTTAATTATTTTTAAAAAATTTTTCCATCTTTTTAGAATATTCTAAATTTTGATTTAAAAACCTTGTTTCTCTTTGTTGCAACAAGGGCTAGTAAATAACATAATTTTTAGCATGTTTTTTTGGTATTACACACATTAATTTGGAAAATCTTGCAAAAATAAAAATAATTGTCAGATGTTAATGAAACTTTCAGAAACTATTCACAGAATATCGAAATTATTATAAATATGTTTTTTTTTATTAAAGTCATGGCAGAAATATTTTTTTTTATATTTATTAACACCCCCATAACTAATTTTATGAAAAACTCTAGAAATTCGAGCGCATCGGGTTTAGTGATTACAATAGTTAAAAGCACAAGGCTTTGAAGAATGCAAATCATGTTTTGTTTTTTTTTTAATTGAAGCCAACGTACCTGAAAATCAGCTCTGAATTGTAACATACAAAACTCAATAAAACAAAGATATTATTTAATTTCAAATGCTTTTATTTGTTTTTAGTTGTTTTTATGAATATGGACAATATTTTCTAAAACCAAAAAATTTTTTCAATGAAAATTGAATTTTTAATACAATTATTTGTTATTTCTTTAATTATAATAGATTTTTATATTAAGTTTTTAAAAATATTATAACATTAGTTAAAAGCACCATCATTCTTTCAAAGTGTCCATATGAGATTGTCTAGCGCTTTGAAAATTGTATCGTTTGGACCAATCAATCAACTGATTCACAGTAATTAAAAAATGTAATTTTTGTGCTTATAATCGGGCGGTAATTATAAAGTACGGAAGACCAACCAGAATACAATTTAGTTGCATTATTTGAGTTCAGCATTGTTCTCCGCTGTTAAGGCCTTTACTTTTGCGAAACACGTATGGAGAAGTTAATTTGATTTTTCAATTTCAACTGAGAAGGATACCTATAAGTATCAGTATCATCTTATGAAATTTACCTATTGCTAAACTTTAATTTATATGATCTTATTTTTATATTAATCTCAGTTATGACATTTTTCCATAAATGAAATATCAAAATTAATAATAAAATGAATGGAAATACAAATAACACAGTAAAATGTAATAAATGTACATATATTATTTTATGTACACTTCTGATAAAATTTCATAAGAAAGGTACCTATAAATTAATTAGATACCTTTTTCTTATGAAATTTAATCTCACTCTTAACAGTCTTATTTTTTAATTTCTTTATATTTTCCATAAAGCATCGTAAACGTAAAGATGAAAGCTAAGTACAAAAAAAAAAAAAAAGAAAAATTAGAGCACTGAAAGTTTTCCTTAAAAGTAACAAGGTAAATAATTTGTTCACTTAAATCTAAATAATTCCACTTCCTTCCATCCGTAGAAAGAATTATCCTCCCGTAAGTTATCTAAACATCATGAATGTGTCTTTCGTCACCTGTCAAGCGACGCGAAAGGTTATGACCTGCTTTGTTTTATTTTCAAATTACATTTTTTCAGCACAGAAGCTAAGTTAAGTTTGGTTCAAAATATTTTAAATAAACATTATAATTTCCGATTTTATTAAAATCGGTTTTGAAAAAATGATAATTGATTTTTAAAAGAATATCAAAGTCAGATTTTCATCTTTTTTATCAAATCGAAAAAAATGATTGAAAATGATTATCTGTCCTTTTTTTTTGACAAAAAAAAAAACAAATAACAAAAAACAAAATTTTTAACGAAAATTTCAGACGTGCTAGGAACGATTAAAAAATGTAAAAAAATACCCCAAAAATATTTCCTCTTTAATAATAATATGAACATTAGATGATAAAATTTTGTTTTCATCAAGCTTGGCGTCTTTTTCATCATGCTATGCTCTTTTGTTTACATTTCGTAGAGGTACCTAGGTTAAGGAGAACATTGTAGTTATCTGGGAAACAAGAAATTGGCAGGGAGTTCCACAGGCGAGAAGTGCAAGAAAAGAAACTATTAGAATAGAACAGATGGTTCAATCTAGTTATTTCAACTTTAAAACAAGGAGACTATCTATACTTAAAGTCATGCTATCAAGGCACTAAGGAAAAAAAGCTCATGTAGTACACGGTAGCAGTAATCAACTGGTACTTGTCATAGTCGCAGGTAATAGGTGTAAACCAATAGGATAGCCAATGGCGTAGTCCAATGGGCGTCGTCATAGACTTAAACTATGTCGTACCTACACGTCCGTCTGTATTTATGATGGACACCAGCCAATCATATTCCAGTGAGGGGGAACACTGGTGTATGCATATTCCATTATATCACCTTACAAGTAATGATCAATTCTTGTTTTTGCTTTCATTGTCTGCCTTGTTTAATAGTTCTTTCAGTTTTTCTTCTGAATCTGTCATCCATACAGTGTCATCTGCATAGGTTTTTAATGTTACATCCATCAATAATAAATGATTTTCTTGTTCCCTTAGAATCATCTTGGTATGCAGGTTAAGTAACTCCTTACTGCTTTTTATTCAACTTTGATGTAATCACTTAACTCATTGTCTATTCATATAAAAGCTCTTCTTAGGAAGCTTTGCCAAATTTCCCAGCACTTTTGGAACCCAAGACTGAATACACAGCACTTTTTGTTGGAAAACTTTATACACACTTAATAGTTGCTTATAGATAAGCATAGATTTTAACAAGATCTGAATATGTAAAGCCTGCCTAGTGGCAGAAGTAATTGGGTATTTTCTATTTGTGCCAATGGTTGATAAAATCTTTTTAAAATAGGATTTTGCATACTGATTCAGGCAGCCTCTTCCATTTTGGAAGACTCATACAACACAATCTTCATACCAGTGACAGATTAAGAAAATATAAATTTTTATTACTTCATATCAATAAGTTTGTTTAGCAGCATATCAATTCCTTATGAGTTATTTAATGCTGAAATTTAATATTCTTGGGAGCATTAGTAATTTCATTTACAAAAATGTTAAGCAATGTCTAGTCTGGTTAGTACCTAGATGGGTGACCACTCGATGACAATATGACACTGCCTAAGAATAAGGATTTTGAGCTTGTTTAGCAGCATATCAATTCCTTATAGGTTATTTAATGCTGAAATTTAATTTTCTTGAGAGTATTAGTAAATTTTTAGAAAAAAAAAAAAAAAAAATTTCTGGTAACTTATTTTTTTTTTTTCTTCCAAAAATATATTGCTGGTATTTTATACTTTCATAGTGTTTTGTTTTCGTTTGGGGGTTCACTATTTGCCTATAGCTGCCCCCCCACTAACAAGTGCAACCACCCTGAGTCAGGGTGGACCTGGGAACAACAGCAATTAAGAGGTAGTTTCAGGCTCCTCAAAACCTCCCGATTAGAAGTCTTGCTGCCGGATGTAGTTTATAATCATACCCAGAACACATACAGTAAGTAATTATACATTTGTATTCATTTATTAACAATTGAACTTTATTACTAGAATAACATGTACAAAACTAAATTGGCATTTCATCCATGTTAAAAATAAATAAAAATCCAAATATTTAAACTGACCTTAATAAGAAAATGTTCAAGAAATATAACTGATTATTGATTCACTGAACATAAAATGTAGTTAAAAAAAAAAAAAAAAAAAAAATGGTTTTCTATTTTCTTTTAGATTTTGCTCTTAACATTATCTTATAAATACACACGCACACACAATATAACAATTACACCAGAATAACTTATCATTTTAGAATTACAACTGCTATAAAAAAAGACAAAAATTTGAGTGCAAAGCAGACATATTCATTTGAAAAGATAAATTCCTCTATATATTCCCCATAGAAATCAAATTTTATAAAATTTGCATTCTTACAATGGACATTTTGCTTTGAGTCTGAGATTATACAAACCAAAGTTTTTGCAGTTTTTTTTTCCTTGTGGAATCCTGCTGCTTCAAATCTTTTGAGAAAAAAAATGTCTGATTAATCTTCAGGTTATGGGAAGTTGCCCAGTATTAATTGAAATCATTGCAAAGTAGACTTAATATACTTTGTAATCATTGTGTCAACCCATAGAAATATCCATATAAAGTCAAGTAGGAGATTTAATTCATATTTTAAGACCACCATTTTATGTTTCTTTAGGTTATTTTAGATTAAGACTATTTCTCTAAGGTGGGATAGAGATATGAAGTTCTTTCAAATACAATATGTTAAGTATTTGCCATTTTATCTTGCACAGTGACAGTTCTATGGGTCATAATTAACCATTTCAAACTTTTACTTTCACACAGCCTCGGATTCTACAGTTATTTCACTTCCAGATGATTCTCCCCCTTCTGCAGTAAGATACACGTTTTCAAGACTTTTTGAATTCAAAATTGCTTAGGGGTTAAGAATCATTTTGGAATGGTACAGAAATCATATTACACTCACCTATCAGTTAAAGTAAATAATTAAATGAAATGTATGTTGGAGAGGGGGAAAGATATATGGGGATGTTGTACATTTGGTATTAATTATTTAGTACGCAAGGCTTGAAAAAAAAAAAAAAAAAAAAAAAAAAAGAAAAATAATGGGGACCGATTTTATACATAAGGTGAAGGACATTATCCATCATCAGGCAAATACTTTCTGGATTTGATAGATGCCCAAGATGGCAGCATGAAAGCAGACAAATTATTCCAGCTTTAATTTCATTAAGATTTTATTATACAGTTTTATATCTTGTTGATGGGGAGGACATTATAAAAGAGACCATTTGTAAAATATAGACAGACACAAAGCTATTATGTAATGAAAGTGGATCAGTAACATCATGTCAAGTTATATGATTAAATATTTACCAATGAATGAAGCGACAAAAAAAAGGAAATTATGTTCAAAATAAATCATCACTATTTGATTAGAAAATTATAACAACCAATTTACAATTTTAGATTCACCTACAAAAAGAAAAAAAAAAAAAAAAGAATTTTGAAAAAAAATGTGTTTTGCCAATTTTATAGGTATGCCTGCCATGAGAATCAGCATTCACAATTATAGCTTTATATCAGGGTTCAAACACAAACCACCAGTGGGAAAATACAAATACTTTGTTCATGAAACACACACACACACACTAACAGAATATAAAATTTCAAGATGCTAAAGGATGATAGATTGACCTTGAACATGCTGGGTGGGGTGGGGGAATAGTTATTCTGATAAAATTCTCAAAGTTTTCATCCATCTTGTAACAAAGAAATACTCATAAGTGCACTGTCTACATCTGAGCTACAATATGGGCAAGCACGTATCATTATTATATATTAATCTACATATTATACCACATCATTTGCATGACAGTTTCATGCCAAACACAATCTTCATGTTTGGTTTGGTTTGTTTTCTTTTACGGCATATCAACCTTATTTTATGCCGACAAGATTTTTATTACTGGTAATAATTTTTTCCTTCAAAAATCTATTTCTGGTAATATTTTTTCTTCAAAAATGTATCGCTTGTAATTTTTTTTTTTTTTTTTTTTAAAAGTATAGCTGGTAATATCTTTTTTCAAAAATGTATTGCTGGTAATAATTTTTTTTTTTTTTACAAAGTATTTCTGGTATTAAAACCCATTTTTACACTATCATAGTGTTTTGACCCCAGTTTGGACCCAAATAGCTGGGACCCAAACAGGTGCTACCACCCTGGGTCAGGGTGGACCTGGAAACACCAGCAATTAAGAGGTGGTTCCACGCTACTCAAAACCTGATCAGAGGCCTTGCTGTTGGACATAGTTTATCGACATACCCAAGACAGTGCAGTGACAGTGTCATGATTAAACACAATCTTCAGGCTGCGTTTGTTAAATTTTTGGCTTGACTATATATGCTGGTCAGTGGTGCATTATGGGTAGTAATGTCTATTGTATTATCCTGACTTATTGGATGGGCAGTAATGATTATGCTTCAAATTATTCCAGAGGCTACTGAGTACAAATAATTGTGGATCCAAAATGCAATTGTTTGTTAACTTTTTTAAAACTTTGTGTGTTGTTATTATATTTACTTGTGTTTATGTGTTCATTTGTATTTTGTTAATTTCTCCAGATTCAGTGGAACACTAGAAGTATTATTTTCTCACATTAAAATTAGTTATTTTTTTTTTTTTTTTTTTTTACATATTCACAGATGGGAGGGAGGGTAAAATTTCCACAGGGAAATCCGATGATAGCAGGCCAGACCAGAAGAGTTGTAATCTATATGACTGATTACCTGCTAGTTATTAATCAAAATAAGTGATATTAACGCGAGTACAAAATACAAGTAAAAAAAAGATTTTTGAAAATAATTCATACTTATAAGTTAAGACATATATATCGAGGGAGAGAGAGAGAGAGAGGTTGGGGAAAGAGAGTTAGAAGGGAAGAGCAGAGAGAATTATATGGGGAGAGGAGGAGAGTTTACAACTGCATCAAATTGAAACCCTAGCTCTTGTAATGTTACCAAAGTTAAGCAACGTTCAATCTGGTCAGTACCTAGATAGGTGACTGCCTGAGAATACAAGGTACTGTAAATTTGGATGTGCAGGTGGTATAATGGATAACAAACCGGAATGAGAAATCAGAGAGCCAAGTTCAAATTCCAGTCAAGTGTGTTACATACACTTACACACTAATACTCTTGGGAAAGGTATGGATCCATCTTTTATCCAACCCACTCAGCTATAGGTAAATAGCAGGACAGACAAAGGCCCTATAATCTTTGTTTACAACACGAGGAAAACTGAATTCAGACCAGCCTGGAGAGGGTTGGCAAAGGGTGGATGAATTTCTTATAGGAGCCAATGGGTAACATGCTACTAAGAAATAAAAAAAAAAAAAAAAAAAAAAATATCCCATTACCCCCACCCCACAAAAAAAGCCTGGCAATTGTAGCATCATGTGACACAGAGTGCACTAGTACAGGACATGGTGCTGTAATGGAGAGAATGTGAATTGCAGAGCACAGGCAATTGACCATTTTAAAACAATTCACTTGAGAAGGTTGTTCAGTAAAACCTTAAGAATTTAATGAACTTCTCATCTGTCTTTCTTGACAGAAGAATCCATCCATATAGCTAGATAATAAAATATACACACACAGAGTCACAGAAATAATATATGTAATGGAATCTCATTAATTATATTTCCATTCATGAATATAGATTTACCTGGTTTTAAATTTTCCAGAAAGGCGTTTCCTGGTCTGCTCTTGTGAGAAAACAAGTCCTGTTCGAGGAAATCTACAAAAAAAACAAATAAATCCACTATGTCAGATTGTATTATACGTCAATGTTTTCACAGTAAAACTGGTATTAATCAACCAGTGTTTGTAAAATTTTCAGGACACACTTATAGATTTGCTATTATATGATGGAGTAGCAGTAAATACTTATATGAAGTCACAGGACACACTTTTACATATCATGTAAATGTATTCATCCATTTCATTTACAAATAATTTACAATAACTTATTTGGTGGTTTTGTTCCTCATATTCTAAAATTTGCTATTGATATTTTAATTTCAGGTTTATCAGGAATTGCTATGGACTTAAAGAAAATCCAAATTTAAATGGAAAAAGAAGATTGTGTAAAATTGTGTTATGAGAACATAACATTGCAAATTACAAAAAAGTTAAACACTCAAAAAAGAAATTGAAAACATTATCAATATTTTTAATAAGGATAATAAAACAATATATTGCTCATATAAATAGACTGGAAATCTTACCAACATTAATTTGTTAATTGTTTTTTTATTGTAAAAAGGTGTTATTATGTAACAAAATCTAACAGTAGCATATAAAAGGATTAATAGCTTTCGAAACTAATGCTATTAATTGAATCCTTATCAAAAAAGTTGTCTGGGTTGGCTAAACTCTGGGGTAGGGACCAAGCAAAAGCTGAAATGCGAGAAAATAGAAAGAAATCTGTATACAGATTTGCAGATAAATGTATATGTCAGGTTGGTGTGTATTTCATTACAAGGAAAAGGTTGGGGGGAAAAAAAAAAAAAGTCAGTGTATTAAAATATGGAATCTCTTAGACATTTTATGCTGTGAAGTCTGACTTCATGGTTTCATTTATTCATTTTATATATATATATATATATATATATATATAGGGCCACATCATATTAACACACACACGCACACACACAAACCAGAGGTTGAAAAAAAAAAAAAAAAAAAAAAAAAAAAAAGAAAAGAAAAGAAAAGAAAAAGGCCCACAATTTCTTTTTATTAGGTTGGTGCAAAAATAATGATGTAATAATGTTGTTTTTTTGACGTTAAAAAATACGTCAAAAAACAACATTACTACGTCATTATTTTTGCACCAACTTAATATAAGGATTGTACACTTGAGTAAGGCCTTAGAATGGAGCAGACAAAAGACTAAACAAAATTCTTGAATTAAAACACCATTCATAATGAATTGATTGACTGGAGACTTGTGATTATTTTTTTAATAATTTCCATTGTGCAGTTAGTGAAATTACTAAGCAGAGTTCAAATTCCAATCTAGTCTGTTGAATTCAATTTTGCATATATACTTTTTTCAAAAAGCATGAATTCATCTTCTCCACAAACTATGGGTTAAATGACAGGATAGAGTGGGATATCTAGCCTTGTCTAAAAAGAAAAGCCTAAATGCAAACTGTAGAGAAAGCAATAGGAAACTACTCCACTATCTTCCCTAAGAAATTATGGCAAATCATAAAGATAAGGAAATTGTGGAGAGCCATGATTGCCTACATCCTTACACAACATTATCAATGCATCAGAAGGAGAAAAAAAAAAAAAAAAAAAATCATATTATATATATATATATATATATATATATATATATATATATATATATATGAGAGAGAGTCATATGGGATTAAGATAAATATTATACAGGCTTCTTATATCCTAACAATATTTGTTTATAAATGAATTTATATTTTTGTGCAATAATTGGCTTTGATATCTAAGGAGATTCATTAAAAAAGATTGGATGGTCAGCCAGGACGGAATGATTCCATATACGAAATATAATATCAATGACCAGTGAAAGAATGACACAAATGAAGATATGAAAATTAAACAAAATTCTAATAAGAGGACAATCATGAAAAAGAGAAAGAGACATATCTGTCCAGATAATCTACAGGGAATTCTAAACTGAACCCTTTATTCGATCTATGGGAGGTAGACTTCTCTTTCCACTGTTCAGGTCTAAAACTAAAAAATAAGAAAAAAAAAAAATGAATTAGGAGATATCCCTAGACATGGGCAGTGGAACAAGAACAGTCTACACTCATAGATTAAATAAGGAGTTCAATTTGGAATTCCCTGTAGGTTACCTGGATTGACATAGACCTGATGAAAGCCAGAAGGCACAATAGTTGAAATGTTGTAATAACAAAGATGAGGACAATAGTCAACATAAATAGTAATGATAACTCTCATCTTAGAAATCCAGACAATGATTATTGCTTTAGTCAAATATCAAGCACTTTATTTTCAAAACTTGTTTATTTCTCTCTCTCTCTCTCTCTATATATATATATATATATATATATATATATATATATATATATATATATATAAGGTTAATGGTCAGAGTTGAATCAAACCATGGAACAGTAGTATTAAAAAGTGCTCAATACACATGAGAAAAAAATAAGCAAAAATAAAAATACCATGTAGAGCTTTTAAATTTAAAAATCAGGAGCTCAATTAAAATACGCAACCTCATTTTCAACCTGATGGTCTCTTCGGGGGATACTTTTAAAATTTTAAAAGTATCGCCCAAAGAGACAGTCAAGTCGAAACTGTGATCACATATTTTAATTGGCCTCCTGATTTTTAAACTATATATGAAATAAATGAAGTGAAGTTCAAGTGACTTATCTGATTAGCTGATTCAAGAATTTTTTTTATCAAAATGCTAATCAGTGCCCCACCCTGTTTCATAAGATTTATCAGACATCTGCCCCTGATGAGTATTTCTACGTGAAACTCTGAGTCGGCTAAACAGATGAATCACTTGAACTTTTAATTTATTGAATATTCTAGTTCTATTTATCTATTGAGCACTTTTTGTCAGAATTACTAATTTGAAAAAAGATGGAAAAAGCCTAGTAATTTTTTGTGTTTCCTTGGTCGCGTTATTATAATAATGCCTAATATTGCCATTAACCTCAACCATAATTTGAACTTGTTTCTCCGATTCTGTTTTCCATCCCAATAGCCATTATGTCATGTTCAAATGTCTAGTTCTCGGTTATATATATATATATATATATATATATATATAATAAAAATAATGAGAAAGAACAGTAACATTTATAATCCGGTGTTCTTAATTATTTTTATTTTTAAAAAACAGTGCTCAATAGAATTCTGTAGAACATAAACATTATAAATTTACTAATTTAGAAATATGGTCTCATCGCTACACAGGAATTACCAAGTTTCAATAACAGAAGCTAAAACTTTAAATTTAATTTAAAAATTAAATTAAAATCCCTAGTTCTATTTCATTCTCAAGTGATTTTTGAAATAACTTATTTAGAAATTTACTGAATTTATAAGCACATAACTTAAAATATCAAGTTTGTAAGGCTACAGGAAATTTAATCATTTTGATATGGGGTGGTAGGGTATTCATTTTCAGAGACAACTTAATGTATCAAATACAAGTTACTTTCAAAATCAATTTAGGTTAAGCTTGGGTAGGGGTGCCTGTTCGAAAACGATGACATCAGTTTTTCCCATGCCATCTGGGTTTTTTTCAATGACAAAAAGTTTTTTGGCATTTTTATTTGGCCATTTAATTTATAATTTTATACAAAGATTTTTCAAAAGTAGGAATAATACTTTAAAATTGTAGGAATAGATTCTAAATATTAAAGTAAAATTCCTACTTTTAATAACTAATAAACTATTTTTTTTTTCTTTTAACAAATAAATACATTAGAATTACTTATTTTAAAATTATTATTCAACAATCAAGTATAAACATATGTTTCATTTTTCATCTTTTTTTTCCTCAAATTTAATCATTATTTAAGGAAAATCTTTGACAGTGTCTACAAAAAATACCTATTTCATTTCTTTGATTAAGTAAATTTTTTATTTTTCATAAACTTAATAACGTATAATTTCTCATGTATGCACAAAGGACATGGCTCATTTAATGACCTACAATCTCTTCTATTAATTTCTATTAATTTACAGTAAGTGTTTTATTGGTTTCTTTTAAGTGCCAGAAATATTTAGATATGGACGTCTGATTTTGGTATTTGCTTATTTTAAAAGATCTTTGATGTTGGTTCCAACGCCTTTTGAATTCATGTCTTGTACATCCAATGTAGACTAACTTTGTCTGGGTCCTCAATAGAGGAGATATTGCATTCATACACTAATGATTCACTGACATTTATTATTAAGACGACAGTTTTGAGGATTTCTACACTTACATAATATTTCTTTATCTTCATTTCTTTTTATTATACTCTCTCCATAGTTTTTGGTCTAAGTGTTTACTCAAGACATTAGGATTATGTTTCTTAATAACCATTTTTAAGTTTTCAGTACAACAGGGTATTTTTATTAAAAATTGTACTACGTTTACTGTCTCTAGGAAAATGTTTAACAATTAATACGAGGAATTTTTGTTCTAATTTATTTTTTACCATTTGGTTGTATTGGAGTGTATACCAAAAGATTTTTCTACTTCTGTTTTTTCTATGGTTTTCACTTTCATTTTTAATATAATTGAGTTTTGGGCTTTTGTAGCTACTATCCTTTAGAACTTTATTATAGAAATTACTATGTTCACAGAAAATTTTCTCATTTGCTGAATTTGTACTTATTCTCTTTTCAATAGATAAAGGTATATGCTTAATTATAGATGGAGGAGAATTAGACTTAGGGTGTATATACAAAGGATTAGTATTGTTTTTTTTTATAATGTGTGTATAAATTATTCATTAAATCTAATGTTATATCAAGGAAGTTCACATTTTTCAATTTAGTACTTACAGTAATTTTCAGGTTCAGGCATTTAAATTCACTGTATAATAGTTTTCTAATTTTAACAATTTTAAAGTTTGTAGAATTCTTTATAACCATAAGACCATCTCTGTACAATCATATGTTATTTATACTAGTTTTGCAATATGCTTAAGATTATATAATATAAAAAAACCAATAAGGTCAAACTCTGCAGAGTTCCTATTGCAATGTCAAAATAGTCATAGTTTTTAATCCATTGGTCACCCTTATTTAGGAGTACTGATTTTTTTCGCATTCATAATTATGTTTTTCTCTACATCTGTTATGTCAGAGTGTTGGGTAGCAAAATCCATTGCATTCGTCAAAAGTTCCTTTGATTATATATATTTTCTGTTTATACATTATTTTTATAGACACAAATATTCAAGCAAATGCTCTGTTTATAATAAACAGTATTAACTACATTTACCGGCCTGAATGTCTGAGACATTTCACAGAAAATAAGTCCTCCTAATTGCTAAAACCTCCTAGCGAGTGGGCTGAATGATTGCAAAACTGTTTGTCTATGAATCTCTGGGGTAGAAGTACTGAATAAAATAACAATCAGCTATGTGCCAAATTTTATTTGTATTAATCATGTGTGTGTGTGTCTGTGTGTGTGTGTTTCATAGAGCTCACAGGTACTACATTGATTATCAGAAGAATTAGCAAAGAGAAAAGATACTACACTGATCCTAAGAAAAAGAATAACACTTTGATCTTAGACAAAGCACGTACATACTCTGTTGACCCATATTTAAATAATAGCATCTTTTTTTTGTGGGTATTATGCTAGTATACAAATACAATATTCACATACAAATATACATTAAGAAAAAGTACAAAAAACATTGTATCTCTATCTAATTTAGCACATCACACAAGACAAATGTCTAATTACAATTTATTTTTAAATTCTGATTGTTCATGTTCTCGTCGTTTATTTCTTTCTACAGATCATCATTTTTATCATATTGTATGTGAAGTGAAGAGACGGAAGCAAAGGAATAATATCTAATCAACATATTTAGAATGACTAGAGCAGGTGCCATTAGTTGGGGGTGGGGATGGGGCGGTGCTGGTGACAACTCATAAACCCAGTTGGTTGGTTTTTACAAGCAACCACACCTCAATACACAGAACACGCATACAAAGAGAAGAACCGATTGTATCAGGATTTTTCAATTTGTTAGAATGGCAAAAGGAACGGAATTAATTTCTTTCCTTTTTACTTTTTTCAACATCCAAGTCAAGAAATGGAATTGGTAAAAAAAAAAAAACAGAAAAAAAAAACATTACGATGATGTCACTGACAAGATTTTTTACATTTTTACTAAATCAAAAGAGACTTGTCACACATAAATATTATCTATAAATATTATTGATTTCTGTTACACAGACATCTTAATGGGTCATGTAATATGCATTTCTTCATGTTGATAAAACCTTTGAAGCCAAGAATTAGGAAAATAATTTATAAACTCTTTATTGCTGTTTATTAAATTTGGATTTCTATTCCAAAATAATTTTTAACTGATTTTTTTACATGATTCCTTGGTAGACATGACCTGCTAATATGACAAAAATTTACATCAATGATAGATTTAACAAATGAGTTAACCTTTGTATTGAAAAAGTAAAATTGAATAAAACTTCATATTTTGCTTCTCATAAAGCAATTGCCTAAATGTGAAATCTACAAATCATAATAATAAATAATTGATTTTCTAGCATATCAACATCAAAATGGGTCATGTATTAACCAACACTTCTTTTTAGCAGTTATTTTTAAAGAAAACTTTGAAATATTAAAATCAAGTGCACATTTGTTTGTTTTCACCATTTGTTTTAAACTTGTAATATAACATAGGAAACATCTTAGCCAATCCAGTTTTCATCCACTGATGGGCTTATCAAGGCAAATGATAAAGTCTATCAAAGAATGAAAGGCATCGGCTAGGAAACAGAAAGAAAGAAAGAAAGAAAAGAGAAATAGAAAGAAAAGAGAAATAAAAGATTGGCAAAAGAAAATCTTTTTTTTTTCTTATTTCTTGGTTTTGCATTTTATTAAAATTAGATAATAAATAGCCACAAACATGGTTTTGTGCATTTCACTTTCCAGTCAATAGTTTCCATTTGAATTTTAAATGCTGATTTTCATGGCAACTTGCACTAATGAGAAATAAAAGCAAGGTTTGATCTGAAAGATTTTATTCATTCAATACCAGCCCCCAATTGTACATGCCAATAGTGTTTGTAGTGGGGAAAGCAAAATAAAACACTTCTACTAAAATAAATAAAAATCAGTTTGTCATGTTCATAGTGTTGAAAAATATGTAATTATTAGCAGTACTGGAAAAAGAAAACAATCAGTTTTTCATATTAGCATTTGAGTGCTTTATGCATATAAAGGAATACACATAAGAAAAATATATAAAACCACTCTTTAGTCATCAGAAATAAGAAATACATCATGGAAGTAGTTTAAGCTAAAATTGTTCATCTTGGCAAATTTTTATATAAAAAAAAAGATAAATTCAAAAATAAGTTTGAGTCTTACTTGAAGGTAATTTTTTTTCTAAATTTCTCAGGTTTAGGCTAAGAGTATTCTTATAAAAAGCAAGAAGACAAATATTTCAAAACAATGCATTATAATATAATATTAATAAAAATATTCCAGAGTCTCAAAACAGTAATTAGTGATGCTATAGAGAATAAAGTCAGAAGGTAACCCTAACCCTGCCGACAAACAGCAAAAAAGATGACAGGTAAAAAAAAAAACTGTACTTTATAAATTTTTCTCACTTAATTGATAAGGCCACTGTCACTTAGACATATGATAAGCAAGTTCAAGTCTTGTTTGAAATTATTTTGTTTCAAATTCCCAGTTTTATTTAATAGCCAAGGTTACAAAAGTATTGATAAAAGGTAACAAGGGATGGAAAAAAAAAAACTATGGGCAATTAAAAAAAAAAAAAAAAAATTAAATGTAGAAACTCAGAAAATCCTTAAAACAACTTTTTGGTATTTATCTAACAAACATATTTGTAAAGTTTTTTCTCAATCTGTTCTTGATTTATGACCAGGGTACACCACCACCCACTCAGAAGATCAGTTTAGAAAATAAAAAAATGAAGTGCTTTCAAGAATACTGAAAATTTAGAGGGAAAAAAAAAAAAAAAAAAAAAAAAATGACTTCAAGTATTTTTTCTACTTACTGACAAGGCAAACATGAAACAATTTATATTCTGTATCACAACAAACGAATCTGTCTCTTGCATAAAATCCTCTCCACTATACAACATTCCATCATTCACCAAAAAAAAAAAAAAAAAAAATTATAGCATCTGTTTCTAAACATCATGCAATGCTTTAGCTTTCTTCACAAAAACAGCTGCTGCATATTATCAACATTAATATATATATATATATATATATATATATATATATATATATATATATATATATATATAACATTCTTAAAGTAAAGCTCCAGGAGTTCATTTTTGGGCTTTGTTTCTAGCATGAAAATTGAAACTGCTTTACATTTTCACAAAATATTGCAGCAAGAATGATGGAAATCATTGCGAAAAATATGTTAACTTATAGTTTGTGTATATTTAAATTGGTATAGAATAGTTCTTCTCTACTTCTCAGCCAGCAAAAATTAAAACTTACCCTGCTTTTTATACCATAATGGATGAAGTTTGCTAGATTAAGCATACCATTACTAGACTAACTTCCACAAAAACACTCATCCTCCCATCAGCCCAAAATTCAATATTGCAGAGGAGAATTTTTAAATCAAAATAAATGACACACACACATATATATATATATATATATGGATAAAAAACAAAAGGAAAACTTTATTCCTATTGTCTTTTGACAGATATATTTTATTTATACATGAATTATTACACACACACACACAATATATATATATATATATATATATATATATATATTGTAATAAAAGAAGAACAGTAAGATATATAATCCAGTGTTCTTATTAATATTTTTATTTTTACAAAATAGTGCTCAATGAAAATTTACAGAGCATAGATTTTAAATTTGTATTTGTATACATAAAAGATTCTTTCCTAGACTTAACCTCTTTTCAAAAGTAACTCATATTTGATACAATAGTCATCAGTATAAATGAACATGCTGCCACCCCTTGTGAAAATGATTGGATTTCTCTGTATCCTTTGAAACATTATGAATGTATGTGCTTGTAAAAGTAAATTTTAAAATTATTTATTCCAAAATTTGTTTGAAAATAAACAGAACTAGGGCCATTATTATAATTATATAATTGAATTTGAAGTTTTTAGATTTTGTTTTTGAAACATGGTAATTCCTGTGTGATGATGGAACCATATTTTTAAATCAGTTAATTTATATATATATATATATATATATATACACACACACACACATGTATTTTGGGTAGCAATCTCTTTTATACAACTTTCATTAAAAATGACTGACAGGACATTGTGATTAAGCTTTTTATTAATTTTTTTTTCTTGGTTGTGTACAAGTTATTTAATTTCTGGACATAGAAAATGTATAAACTGTTCAGATGATCCGTGGATCAATAATATCAATTATGAATACAGCCACAATATGCTGACCATTTTCAGAAATTAAAAACACTCAAATCCCTATGTGTGTGTGTATATATATATATATATATATATATATTTTTTACACACACATAAAATAAATCTACATATTCAGTTAAAAAAAAAAACAAAAAAAAAAAAACATCCTTGATAATGGCTAACAGATTAGGTAAAAGTGTTTGGATCCACAGATCATTTGGACAGTTTTACACACTCTTTGTCTAGAATAGAAATCACTTGTATGAATGCAAAAAGAATTTAATAAAAAGCATAACTGCAGTGCCCCTTGTCAGTCTTCTTCAATGAAATATATATATATATATATATATATATATATATATATATATATACACATACACATACATACATACATACATACATACATACAGGCATGTATATATATATTTTTTACACACACACACACACAGAGTAGGTATTTACTAATCTTAATACAGTACAAAATAAAGTCACAAGAGTGGGGCAGTCAGTCTAAATTTAAGTTATAGTAATGGTCGGTAAGTGTGAACTGCTAACAACTACACCACAGACAGTTACCCATTTCAATTTGTATATTGATTAATTTAACGAGACTTTTCTTTCAGGATGTGAGACTGCCTGTTTTGACATTTGGTAATAAAATTTCCAAAATAGAACACAAGATAGATTTATAAAAGAGTTTGTACATAAGCAGACTTCTGAGGATGGAGAGGAGTTTTTTTTTTTTTATTCAATCTTTATTCAAATGTATCATTGTATTAATACTCTACTCTTATTTAGAAACCTATCCAATTGTTAAAGTATAGGCTAGTATGGCACAAGGTTAAATAGGAAGAGTGAGCAGGGAAGTAAATCATTATTAAAACAATTTTCAAGTGTGCCAGGCAGTGGCAAATATCAGTTGAGAAAGTTATCTAGGTTCAAATAATGGTCATGTCACCAGAGGGAAAGACAAAATTATTTCAGGCTTAAGTTTGACACAAGACTAAGTATTGAGCCCCTAAAAAAGATCAAATTCAAAGGGGTAATGAAATTAGTTTCATAATCACTGTGAAACATTCAATCTAACATTGAAGTCAAATTGTGAAAGTTTCACAATTTGAGAACATTTTTTTTTATGATTTTTACTAACAATTCTGAAATTTTATTTAACAAATTTGGATTTTTTTTTTTTTTTTTAGAGAAGAATAAATTTCTAAATAACATTTTTAAGGGAAAAGAACAGCAGATGCACATTCTCTATCTGAAAAGAGCCTTTAGATCAGAAACCTTTTGAAATTTTTCAGTTTTTGAAATGATAGTCTAGGTATGTATATAAAGGAAGAGAATTGAAAATGGATCTTTGCAATGAACTTTAAATATTTTTGCAGTATGTCAAGTAAAATCAAGACATTAAATAATATTACAGCTTATGTGTAGAAGGGTAAATGAAATTAGTTAATGCTGGACCATACTTATTAGTTAAAAAATGAAAGAAGTCTCTGAAATCTAAGCATTTTTGTTTTTCAGAATTTTAAACAGAAGATTGTGTCCTTGAAATTTTAATCTGAAGATGAAAATTTAAAAATTCTTGTAACTTTTACCAGCATCAGGATGATAAATACAGTTAATGGAAATTTATCCATGACTACCTTATGATAAACAATTAACACTAGTGGCAAACCAGTGAATGTACCTCACTGATCTACAGTAATCCTTCACAAACACAAATTCTTGATATTTGTTTACTTAAATTAATAGGGAATGAAAAGTCACATTACATTGCACTCAGATATTAAATTTTGATTAGGTTAACAATATGAAAGTGAGAAAAGAAAAAAATAATTTAGTGAAGAAATATACTTTCTTCAAATAGATTATTTAATAACAACAGCAATAATATATAAAAAAAAAAAAAAAAAAAAAAAAAAAAAAAGATTTTGCTTTTCATTCTACTACAATATACAAAATTCATCATCATAAAAGATTATGAATTTTATGTTTCTTCAGGATATGGGCAATTGTGGTTCTCCATAACTTCCTACCTTTTGTAGCTCTTTTGTCTTTTATTATTCCCCAACCCCAACAATTTATGTCCTACCATTCATTTACACAAGTTCATGAGGTAAGTTACATACAGATTCCTTTTGTCCCTTATTATATCCAAATCCTCTTTCTTTATTATATGTCTTAAAATTTTCAATTTTTCTGTCTGCTTTTAAGTTATAAGTGTTCCTTTTGTTAACATTAAACTTGCCTGTTAAATTCATGACAGTGTCTATAATTACATAGAAAATGTTTCAAATATTTGACAGAACAGCAAAAATAACATCGTAAAGTTATTTTCGTATAAAAAGTTGAAAAATTATTCCAACTAGGAACGGAAACTGAAATGATACAAAAATTTCATAATCAGACTCGATAATGAAATTTTTCTTTAAGAAGAACATACGGTAATGTAAAAACAATAGGTGGGGAGAATTCATTGAAGTGGGGGTGAGCATTCATTGGAGGGGGGGTAAAATGCAGGTGTAAGTTGTAGGTTCTGATGTTTTTATATTAAAAATTAAATAATAAACACACACACACACACCATAGACAAGATTAACAGACACATCATTTTCTAAAAAAAAAAAAAAAAAAAAAACAAATACAATCTACACACACCTAAAATCATGTTTGCTTTTATTTTCCTGAATAAATTAAAATCTGCACAAGATCTTGAAAATTATCAAACAATTTTTCCTATTCAATTTTTTACATTGTCATCACTTACAATTTTTATCATACTCAAAAGCACTTGAACAAACCACTCCACAATAAGTACATTATCTCTCCAGATTGAAGCCATAAAAGCTCATTAATTGGCCATCACAATAACCAATCAGTACATTAAAATCCTCTTTAATAGGATAAGCCTAATTTTTACAGTGAATTCAATTCTTAGAAATGGTTGTTTAATACTTGGTGATACTTTGGATTTCATGGAATCATGCAAAATTTGAAACAATAGAATTTCTAGACAATTCCTTAAAATACAGAAAATAATCTTGAATAAAAAATATAGTAAACCAAATTGAATTACAGTAAAAATTAATGAAAATACTGTTTCTATGGCAACAAGGTTATGGCTTCAGAGTAAGACATCAGTTAAACAATATATAAAATATATATTAAATGATTGCCTCTCTAACCCTTTAATACAGAAATCTATGCTCTATCAATGCATATACAAAATGGTTCCTGAGAGTGGGGTCATTTTTATCGCTGATTCTGTATCTGGACATCATTGATCGTTTTTTAGTGAGAAGATATCCAGTTATATTTTGCATAGCAACAGAAAATACAAGTTTTTTTGTTTTTATCTGAATTTTAAATGAAAATTTTTTGGCTGCAGACATCAAGACCTACTTTAGTCTCTTTAGGTACAATTGTCAGTTTTCATGTGTTCAGTCACCCACCTGAAGGGAAGGGTAATGAAGCCCAGTGTCATTCAAATTTCACTTTCATAAAGAAGCAATCATTAAAATATTGCTGGAAATGAAGGTTATAGTAAATAATGCTCTGAAGACTTGACATATGAAGAATGACAGAATAGCGATTGAAATGGAAAACAGAATTAGAGAAACAAGTTCAAAATCTTTTTATTAAAAACAATTTTTCTAGAAAATTAGGCTTCTCAAGTCCCCCCCAACTGGTATTGCTCTTTCCAATATTGATGGGTGCTTCCTTCCTAAACTTTGAAATAATGTGGGAAGTCAACATGATTAGGGCATTATTTTCTACTCAAGTTACATATGGGATCCAAATGTCGCATTCTTTAGATCAAAGTTGTGGTTTAACTTATTTCTGTGTATAACTGAGGATAACAGTCCGAACAATGTAAATAGCAATAATACCTCATCTCAGAGATATAGACAGATATTTCTATTTTGATCTCTGACAAAGCATTAAGATAGTGAAATGTGTTAGACTAAGATCAGTTTCCTACTGAATAATTCTATAATTCTGTCGAATTCCTTTCCATACTCTATCTATCTCTCTCATTATATATATATATATATATATATATATATATATATATATACATACATACAGACAGACAGATGGCCAAGTGGTTAGAACACTTGCTTTCTGACCACAAGATTTGGGTTTGAATCTCACCATGGTCAATTTGTCAGGAAGGAGACTGCCTGATGTTATCAGTTTGGAGGAGGCAACTTTGACCCAAGCCTTTTCAGTGAAATTGGGTAGACATAACTCCTGGGGAGACATTGATGGTTGTGCTAACACAAAGTCACAAGTCATCGTGGCTGATACTCAAACTATTGATCATGCTAGATAATGCGCTCTCTCTCAGAAACTGTAACTAAGTTCCACCCAGCATAGTTGCAGTATAAACCCAAGGTGGGATCAGTGTGTGTTGAACAAACACAAATATACCTGAGCAGGTGTCTGCAACAGGGATTAACTACCCAGACCCAATAGATGGGCATCCTTGGATACAAGTGGCCAGTCACTATATATCTCCAAAAATCTTATATATAAAATGGATATATCGGGTAGGCTCATGTTTACCCAGACATCATAGACTACCAGTACTTTCATCTAACTTTTATTTCATTTACAACTAACTTATAATGTAATAGTAAATGACTGGAGTAAAAACAACTTTCTATGTAATTATCAACACTGGAAGTTTTATGTTAAAGTGCTATCAAAAGGTTTTCAATCACTTAAAAGTACAATTTTAGCCAGCAGGAGGATGCCATTTTGTAGGCAGAATTTGGAAAATAGGAATTTGAGTTTAGTGTACACAGATTTGATCCTAATAGCCTGACAAAAAAAAAAAAAAAAAAAAAAAAAAAAAAAACATTGTGTAGGGTTGAGAGAAATGCTGATGAACAGAAAGTTAGCTGGAATCCCCTGGAGAGAAGACAGATTTTTTAAGTGAAAGCAGTAAATTCAGTTTGGGGCCCTGAGACAAAATGGAATGTAGTAGAGTTCACCCCCACATCTTCAGATGATGAAACAGAAAAAAAAAAAAAGAGCATTTGTATATATTTGTAGAGTGAGTGGACATGGTTAAGTATAAATAAATGGCAGAACTGTCTAACAAACAGATTTGACAAAGTTTGCAATAAACAACAAGAAAAAGAAAAGAACAGGGCAAAAAATAACAAAGCAATCAAACAATATATGCAAGGCAAAGCAACAGTAAGATGACAAAGTTCACAAACTAAGAATTGGAGTTTATACACAAAACAAGTTTGGACACGCAAACGTAACATTCTGACTTCAAGACAAGACAGATCAGAACCAAGTCGGAATAAACCAAGAACAGCATATTTTATTGGCTAGGAAAAAAATCCTAGCATGCATTTGTGTGCTTCTGCCCATAAATTGGGGGAGTGGTAATGGTAAGTGTTTTGCAGTCATTCTCCATTGGGATTGGAATAAAAAATAAAAAAAACTGGCCTTAGGGACGGGTTAAGGAGAAATAAATTCAGAGAGCAGTAGCAGACCCTATTTTTGTTGCTTCTTTGTCGAAGGAGAAAAGATGTCACTAAATCTTTACCAGATAATTTGTTTTTCTGTTATGCATGACAATTTGGCAAAAGTAATACCTCCTCTGCTTTTGACTTAAGCCTGAGACACCACACTAATCGAAGGTTATCTTTGTACAAAACACAAAACCAAATACAGAAAAGAAAATTTTGTTGCATCAATATTCCTAGGGGAGAAAGCTTGCCTTCCTTGAAAATCAGCATTCAGAATCCTGGCTTTTACTTAAGTTTGAACACTAGTACTAATAGGATATATGCAACTGTTTATAACTACCAAGCAGGCCCCTGGTGCAATAACTGTATTAAAAATACTGTTATCTGGTGTTTTTATTTAGTGAGATGGAAAAACAAGTTCATGATGTAAATATCAGTGAAAAACATTTTCGGTAATAGCATTTTTCTTAATATGGCCAAAGTCATTTTTTCATTAATTACATTGATTTCAATTATTTTCTAGTAATTAGGTTCATTAGCAACGTCACCCTTCCAAAAACTTGCAGTAAGTTGAAGGAGGGTGTTTAAACAACACTTGTTTTGAGATTTGCAAGTTATGTTCTCCATTTTCCTGCATATACGCACATATAACGTGTCGAGCAATATTTAAGAGAAAAAAAAAAAACAAAAACATTCATATTCAACTGAGAATTCATCATACTTATGCAAGGAACAGAGGGAGTAGCCAAAAAGATCTCAGTCTGACCTATGTCCCAATATCAATATTTCAATGACAAAACATCAGAACAACAATTTAGAGAAGTGGGTCAGACCAAGAACTTTTCGACAGCCCCTTGTGTGTTACTCACATACTGACATACCAAAAGTAGCAATATATAAAGGCAATGGTAGATGGCACCACTAGATCTTAAAATCATGGAAATCCTGATACCTATGTCAGATGTGCAGGGGAGTAAGTGTGGTTTGGTTTGGTTTACGGCATATCAACCTCAATGGGTCATTTAATACTGATAACTTTTTTTTTTTTTTTCCTGGTAATATTTTTCTTTTGCCAAAAATCTGTTTCTGTTAATATTTTTTTCCTCAAAAATGTATAGCTGGTAATATTATTTTTTCAAAAACATATTGCTGGTAATGTTTTATAATGCTTTTTATCTCAGTTTGGGGGTTAACTATTTGCCCATAGCTGGGACCCTAACAGGTGCTATCATCCCAGGTCAGGGTGGACCTAGGAACACCAGCAATTAAGAGGTGGTTCCATGCTCCTCAAAACCTCCTGAGGAGAGGCCTTGCTGTTGAACGTAGTTTATTGTCTTACCCAGGATGTGGATGCAGTTTATCATCATGCTGATGACAGGGGAGTCAGTGTGAACACTGGTTAGATTTCTCATGGCAAAGGGATTTGACTTTTATCTATGGCACACACTATTTTGAAAACTGTAGCGACATTTGATATCACTTGATTTACAGCATCATGCATGTATCAGACATTATCTGATAAAAAGGAATTACTGCCCACTGCAGACATTGTAGTGGCTGAACATTCATCCTTAATGATTATTAGTAGAGGGCATCTGATAAGAATTGTCTGTGGTAACAAACATGTGATACTAGCGCATCACAAGGTGCCAGATATATATCCAACAGTTCAATGTTCTTTAGCTTCCCTGAAATATTGGAACAGAAGATCCACTAGGATGCCATTGTTGACACCAGACACAGTGACACACTTGGGTGGATGATGATGCTAATTGGCTCCTCAAGGACTGTAATGTATGTATTTGGCTGACGAGTCATGGCTTCAATTGAAATTGCACAAACACATAGATATATATATATTATATAAAGAAGGAAAAAAAACTGGAATAAACCTCTACTCCTGTATATGCAGTGTTCAGTGTTGTTTAGACTGCCTCTCCAACTTACTGAAAGTTTTTAGAATGTTAATGTTGCTGATGAACCTAATTACCAGAAAATAATTGAAATCAATGTATTGTTTATCACTGGTTAAGTAGAACCTATATGCATCTGTCCTGTCAAGCAGTGTTCATGTGTGCATGTTTATCACAATTATAGTTTGTCTAAGTGCAATTCAGATGATAATGCGTGTGTGTGTGTCTTGTAAGCAGTTTCATCTATGTCTGATGGTTTTCTCTATGCTGATCATGGAATATTTTGTTTAAAGGTGAAAGAATTTAAGTTGAACCGGTTGTAGGTAGACATATCAGATTCTTTAAGAATAAATTTTATAAAAGTTGGTGATATAATAAAGCATATTTGACGTGTGTTTATGGATGACAAAATATTTATCAGTAGACCCTCTAAGTATTTCCTGCATAATGAATTATGTCCTTTTCTAATTAGGGTGGAATTTATAATATTGAAGTGATGGCATATTTTGTGTATTACAATCAAGTTTAAAGAGTTGTGCCAACAACGTAGGTCTATTATGTTCATAGATGCAGACTCTTAGATTTCTAGATGTTTTGTCGATGTAGCTCTTCCTACATTGCAGGCCTTTTATGTCTGATGTGGTGTTGAATCTACTTTTCTTCCTAATTATATCTCTAGTGTTGGAGGTGGTGGTAAAGATCATAGTGTTAGGCTTAACTATTTTGTTGATAGAAGGATTTTGTGTTGGAGTTTAGGGTTATGAATTTTGTGTTTTTCTTATTGGAAGTGCCTATGTTGTCAGTGTTGATGCCCACATTTTTGAACTTGTGGACTTTGTATGCTAGTTTTCCAGAATTGAGGATGAAAGGATGTGGATAGTGAAGAAGTCTAAATGTTTTATCAATGTATTTCTCTTCTTCATCACAGTATTCTGGATTAGATATTCTAAAGGCTCTGAAGTAAAATCCTGATTAGTCCTGATTTTATTTTTTTGGCAGTGGTGGTAATAGAAATGGATTAAACCAAGCATGTGACTATCCCTTCTATACTCTGTCATTACAAAAGCCAGATCAGACCAAAAATCGAGTATTGCTGCTATATCTTGGATGGAGTTACCAAGTCCTTTCTTGCCTATTTTGATGAAGTTCAGAAGTTGCCTTGTGGGTGGATAAATTGTTTTCCACTCTACAGCCTCCCCCCTTTTTCCACAACCTCTAGCTACTCTCTTGCTATTTCTAGAGAAAGTGTTCTGACCAACTACATTCCTTGGTTCCACCAGTCCTGAACTTTACAACACTGACCAGTCATAACAAATACATATGGATACATCCTCCTCATTCCCTTCCGGAAGAAGAACTACTGACTTGTGAAACAGACTAATAACTACTATGTTGACCTCTTCAAGTCTAGGGTTAAATGTTATCTTTCTTACATAACCTCATGAACTGTATTTCTTGCCTTTTCTTATGCTCATACAACACCACACAATAACATTCTACTTTGAGTGGCTCTTTGTCCTGGTATGGAGTGAATAAATAAAAAAAAAAAAAATAAAAAAAATGGTCAGTGATTATTTTTTAATGTAGTTAAAACTAAACACTCCTATTGCCATCTAATGATGGGATGAGTTTTTCAGTCAATTTAGTATAGATGAAATGCATTATAAACATCTATTGAAAAATCTACAGGTCACTTATTCGGTGGAAGTATGCAAAGATTATACACACTAAAATTTTATTTCTTTGTACAGATATCTCAACCAAATAATAAAAAAAAAATGTAGAAATTTTACAGAGATATCCTGAATATCAACATCATATTTTAAAGACTGAATATTTATGAAAAAAAAAAAATATTTCCATATTCCTAAAATTTATCACCCTGGCCAAAATAAAAATAAAATAATTTAATTGATGAGAGGGATAAAAAGACAAAAGGAAGATGCGGAGGGGGAGTAAAAAAGAAACCAAAAACAAAAAGCAGAATTTTATACCAAATAATGGTTCTAACTTGTATCACAGATTGTAATTGCTATCTGCATATACGTTTTGCTACTTTCAGTAAAGGACCTCCATATCTTCCTGTCAGGGTCTCTTGCTAATAGCCACTTGTCAAAAAAAACATACATCATTCAGTGACACATCTCACTGATGTTGGCTTAAAATAATTATATATGCCTACCTGTTTAATCAAACTTGGAAATCTAGTAAGATCCTAATCATTTTCTTGGATTGGAGATATATAAAAAGATATCTAAAAAGGCGTCAGAATTTTTTTTTTTTCATTTGAATGAATCAAGCAATGAGAGAAAAATTAACTTTGCACTAAAATAGAAATTGATTGATTTACATAAAAAATGTCAAATTTCTGCTTAAAAATTAATACAAAGTGCCATGTTTAATTTTAATCTAACTTTCTGCATGATCGACACATCACCAAAGGGTATGGTTGTAATATTATGAATCAATTTAAATTACAACTTCATAAAAATCAAATATTTGATTAAAATAAAAATTAAAAAAAAACAAAAAACAAACTATTGCTTCGGATTGTCATGGCCTGGTAATTCAACTGTTGTACTATTTTTTTTGCTTTTTTAATCTCATAAAAGCTAAAGTCATACCTGAATTGTCTTTAATGGGATTAGGTTTCAAATCTCCTTGAAAACATCTATTTCTATAATTATTCAAAAGTCAAATCAATTATTTCTCTCTCAATGGATCTTGATGGTGCCAGTTTTTTTCCTATATTTTCTGAAAGTAAATTAAAACTCCTTAATGCAAAAAATACAAGAATACGCAATATTGGTGAAAAGTAGTCAAATCTTATCACAAAAAGAAAACTACATAGCAATTTCTGTTTATAGATGTTAAATAATATTATTAACAGTGAAAATAGAGAAATAATTGCATTAAAAAAAAAAAAAAAAAAACAATATTGAAAAAGAAACTATGCAAGAACAGCTACTTGGCATTGAGCCAAGGATATTTATTAGGCAAGAAGGTAAAATGTTCTCAATACAAAAACACAAAAGTTGCTTGCAAAAGTTATTAATAAAAGCAAAAACCTTCACAAAATACACATGCATTTACTGGGAAATATGATTTTAAAAATCTACTAGAAATCAACAAATTATTGATTTTTATTAGAATTTTTGGTATTTAATAAAAAATATAAAAAAATTTTTGAAAGAGGTCTAAAACAACATCAGTTGAGGACTTTCAACAACTAAAATTAGCACCTACAATACAAAGAGAAAATAATGACATAAGATGACATTCCACACTACTTCAAACAAAGGGTAAGGAAGGAAACTCCCAACAATACTAGAGAGAGCGATAACAGTTACTGGACATGAGAAACCTATTTTCCTTAAAAACTGTTTTAAGAGAAAAATTTTATAAATTTCAACTGAGGAGGCTTGGTCAATGAATACCAAATGTTTCCTTATAAAGAAACAGTAAATATTGACATTAAAAAGAAAATTTAAATAGACAAAAATATTTAATATTTGTGAATTGTTATTTTGAATTTCTGAAATTACCAAATAAAAAGTTCAATAAAATCAATAAATATGCCTTCTTTTGTCTGCAGTAATTTATGACAAACAATCAAAAATCTGATAAAAATTTAATTTTTATTGGGAGTAGAGAGTTTGATTCATCACCAGTGACATTCTATATGACATTATTTCAAAAGTTCCTCTTTATCTTAGAATTTCAAGCAACAAAGGTTCTGCATGAATATTTTAATAAAAATAAATGAGAACTTAGTAAAATAGAGAAAAAAAATTAGAAATTATAGTGGGTCTTGAAAATTAAATATTAATAAGATGAAATATGAAAAAAAAAAAAAAAAAAAAAAAAAAAAAAAAAAAAAAAGAAAAAGAAAAAGAAAATAAGATGAAGTATTAGACGGAATGGCTCCTGGAATAATTTTAATCGCTTTACTGATACAGACTGAAGATTTTACTTATTAAAGATTCATATAGTTCATTTTCTGTATTTTTTTTTTTTTTTTTTTTAAAAAAGCATATTTGTCAGATATTCATAAAATTTTAATGAAGCTTCCCACCTTCTCCACATTGTCAAGTGCCATTCCTTAAATCAACCTGAAGC
>OZ010573.1:4098341-4345841 GCA_963932145.1 Acanthosepion lycidas
TAATTTCTCATATAATCTTATAATTTTTTTTCTTTTCAGTAGCTAAATTATACAAAAACTATTCAAATAGTTTCTGTATAATTTAGCTACTGAAAAGAAAAAAAATTATAAGACCATATGAGAAATTATATATATATATATATATGAAACTTAATCAAAGCACCTGAAGCTTGCATGAAAGAAGGATTGCTGCCTAAAATATATATATAGGATTTATACAAATAAAATTTGTCACTTAGTTGGTTGATATATATGTGGGGGGGGATAATATAATAAGAAGTAGAGTTTTTCAAGTTTTAATTTATATAAAAAGCATGTAAACAAGATAAATTTATTTACCACGAATTTCAATATTGGCCAACAAAGATGCTATTTCCATCCTCACTGAAATACATCTTGAAAATTTAGCCTGTATCCTACAGAAACAAGGTTATTTTTAATTCTTTTTCTATTTTATTTAATGTCTACTCATTTATTTTATTTTTTAATTTCAAAATTTTGCCTGTCAACAAAATTGAGATACATTTTCTTGCTTGAGGTGTTTTAAATGCAAAGAATCAGGGGAAATATATTTTTAAATTCAACTCTATACAAATTGACCAAATGATAATGAAAAAGAAATATTTACACCCACAAATGAAATATGCTAATATGAAAATATCTAAGTTACTTGCATAATTTAGATAAATTACAGTCATCCATACTGACAATAGTCCCTCCAGCATAGTATCTTTATATGAGCCCTGATGCATCTAATTTTGATATAAGACTGAAAACACATACTTAAATATATAGCCTTAATAAGAGTTACCCTTCCTTGCCTCAAAGACTTAGCTCTCTCACCCACACACACACACACATTGAAAAAAATTCTTACAATTTAGTGCTTAATATCTTCCTTCTTGTTTAAAACAATTTATTATAAAACCTTTTTACATTATAATTTAGAATTTACTTCAGGCAACACATTGTAACAATATTACATATATATATATATATATATGTGTGTGTGTGTGTGTGTGTGTGTGTGTGCTGAAAAGTTCTCAGCCTACTGACCCATTTTGAAAATGACAAAATACCAGAATTTATTTTGTAATTACTTCTTGAATAGGTTGAAAACTTTCAGCCCCACCCTACCCATGTGTGTGTGTGTGTGTGTGTGTGTGTGTATAAAAATAAATAAACCCCAAAATATATAATTCCCCCAGAAAAAAAATAGCATTCATTTATTTTTTTTTATTTCTCATTTTCTTGAGAAAGGACACATGTATCCAAAAGTTGTGATTTATAAAATCTCATGATATGATTTGGTCAAAAGTCTAACTATTATATAATAAATATCATTAGTCTTATTATCATTATTATTTTTGTTGTTAATTTTTTAGCCCTTAAATTTCTTTCATCATTCTTCTATATCTACATATTATAAACTGCATATGTGGACAATCTTTGCTATTATATATATTGAATAAATGAGAAACATTAAGTCTGCTTATTTTTATCATAATCCTTTCATATTCATGAATATAATGGACAGCTTACACACAGTCTTTGCCTTACCAGTTGCATCCCTGATGATCATCTTAGAAATAAATGGAAAGTATTTGGGAAATAAGTGATTCTCTCTGTTACAGTGCATTTTGTGCCTCATCTGATTGTAATATACGGAAAAATATTCATGAATATGAAATGATTATGATAAAAATATGCAGACATAATATTTGTTATTTATTCAATCGGACATGCCTAAAAGAGAATTTGCTGCCTAAATACACAAGTGTATGTGTATATATATATATATATATATATATGTGAGAGAGAGAGAGAGAGAGAAATTTTAAAAATTTGTTTAGTCTGACACAAGGCCAGAGTAAGAAACTTTTACTAATCTTCAAAACAAAAGAAAAATCTGGATGTCTTATAAAATCTTTTGTAAAAATAATAGATTTTAAATCCTGGCTTTTATCTGTGCTCAAAAACTCTTTACTAGTACCAGTAGACAGAATGTAACTACACCTACCAATGAGTTTTATAACACAGGAGATGTGAGTGGACTAACAATTAACAGCATAGAAAATGCCAAGCAAGGTTAAAATTCTGACTTAGAATGTTTTACTTCAGACTAATAAATAAACAGCAGGATAGACTGGTTTTTCTCACCTTGGTTGGCAACCAGTTTACAAGAAAGACAAATTTGTATTCAAAGATTGTGGAAAAAATGATTGGAAACTGCTCCACTACTGTTCCCAAGAAGAGTAATAAGGATTCATAATTTACAGACAAAAAAAGGGAAAGATTGTGGAGGGCTATGATCACCTCTATCACAAAGGGACATGATTTTAAAGAAGATATAAAGCCTGATAGAAAAGTAGTATTAATATGTAAGTGGAGGTTATATGGAGAATAGTTTAGTTACTAAGCATTTAACAAGAAGAGACTTCTTAGATGGCAGAAAATGGTTTCAATGGACTGTGAGTGATATTCAACAAAATTCTATGCATTACTGACAAGAAGGAAGAGAAGAGAGAAACAAAAAAAATAGAAGCAGTGACACCTTTAAATACAAAGGAAACCAGATACATCTTAACAGTGAAACAAAGTGACAAAAGAGACCTTTAGCTGGTGGTGGTGACTGGGGAGTGAACTCTGAGTGAGGGGCTGGGCATAGGTATCCTGCCTACATGCAATTACTTCATAAAAGAAGCTTGTGTATTTGTGAATTTAAAAACATTCATTTTGTGGGGATGAGTGTACATAAGGATCATGAGTGAAAGATTTTTAGGGTCACACAGTCTCTCCTCACTTTTAGGAGTGTAGTGCTACATAATCTTCTCCATGTCCTCACTAACTTGTCTTGTGGTATACTAATCTATGTTTTTTATTTATATATATATATATATATATATATATATATATATATATATATATATATATGCAATTTTTATATATATATTTATATATTATATATGCACGGTACTTATTGGAAAGTGCTCAATATCAGTGATAGGGTTAACATATTTAGTTGGATTGATGTGAGTTTGTGACCCTGGGTTTCACACCCTTTGCAATCGTCAAACAAACTGAATCAATTTGTCTAACAATCACAAAGGGAGTGAAACCCAGGGTCACAAACTCACATCAATCCAACTATATATATATATATATATATATATATATATATATATATATATATATTTGTTGTCATATTTCCCCATAAAAACGATCAAGCAAGATAATTTATTTTAAGGCAAAGAGTTTTTATAATCATAGAGCTCAATATAACAAGACAGACCAATAATAATAATGATGATAATAATGTATAAAATTTTTTTACTTGTCTCTATTCAGTTTTCATATTTTTTTATAATTTTTTTGTAAAAACAAAATAAATGAACATTAAATTTTATTTACTTTTGTGTGTGCATGTGTGTAATATATATTTCACCATCATCAGTCCTGTAACCCATTAGGGTCAGTAAGGCACTACATGTACAGCAGCTGTAGCAGTATTGGTGTGTCTTGGGCAAGATAGCTTGACAGAGTACAACTCTCTCCAGGCTGGTTTAAATTCAGAGTTTTCCTTCTCCTAGATTGTTTGCCAAACAAAGCAATGGAACTAGGTTTTTCCTGCTAGTTACCCATAGCTGGGATCAAGGAGAAGAGATGGTTGTGCATAAATACAATTTTTTAATTTCTCATTCTGAGATGTTATTGACTAACCACACACACACAAGATTTGTGAGGCTATATATGCATTTATGAATGACAACATCAGCATAAACAAAAAGGTGATATACACGTGTGTTTGTAATATCTCAAGACTAATCTGGGCCTCATTGTTAAGAATTAATCTTATGTAAATACAGTGTAACCCGGATATAAGAGACTTCTTCTCCGGTCCCGGCAACTCTCTTATATCCGGGTTACACTGTATTTGACAAATGAAGGTGGTTTTCACATTTTTTACACATACAAATTTGAGTGTGTGTGTGTGTGTTTATATATATATTCAGTACAGATCATTATGTATGTATTTCTATGTGTATACAAATTAAATGTCCATGAATGGGCATTATGATGTATTAGGTTTAATTTACACGTGTGAATGTGTAAAGCATTTCTTGTTCAAGTATAAAAAGGAAAAATATGTCAATTCAACTGCTACATATTTTCTAGCTTAGCTGACAGTACAAAATGTTGAGAGGTGAGTACCGTAGAGTACGAGTAAGAAAATTGTGTTGCGCCAATCTTAAGTAGGGATTAAAAAGGCCTATCTACCTTTGAAAAGTAGAACCCTGGTTTTTTAAAGAGAGCTTGAACACTAACCAATGGTGGAAGTGTATCACTTATTAAAAGACTCCTTTTTCAATGTTTACTACACATAAAAAAATAAAAACAGAAAAAAAAAGTTTCTTCTCCAACAAATAGATATCCATTTAAATAAAAATTGTGCTTGAAATAAAAAAAAAAGAAAAAAAAAGAAAAGAAAATTTTTTTTAACATTTATCATTTAAAATCTAATTTTCCAAAAATGTTCAATTTTATTTTTTTTAAATTATAAATTTATCGTCTAAGAAGAAAAAATACATCCACACGGAAAGTCAGTCAAGGAAAGGAAAAAATCCAGAAAATAATTGTTTAAAAATTATTTTACTTTTAAATGAAATCGTAAAATTCATTTAGGGGTTAAATAAAATTAAAAAATTAAAAAAAAACAAAACAAAAAAAAAACAATTAAATTTAAAAATAATTATATTTCAAAAGTTTCGAAATGGAATCAGAGTAATAAAAAGTGGGAAGCCTTATTTACCAATTTAAGAGTAAGAATTGTCATCGACTTAAAAAAAATAACAAATTGTCAAATCGACAGAAACATGACTAAAAATTTAATATTTTTTAACCAATTTGAAAAGGAGAGAGAAAGAATTACTTTTGTGGGGACAGAGTTAGGAAATCTAATTACTAAAACAACAAGAAAATTATGAAAACAAAAAGTTTTTTGAAGAATGAGAGTCAAGAAGACAAATAGTTTTTCAAACGAACCCTAAATTTATAATATGAAGTCCGTCTTTGTAAACATTTTTAGCGGGATTTCTTTTTTAGTCGATGACATTTTGATGTTGTCCTTTTTTTAAATAAAGAGAAAAAATATATCTACCGTGTCATGCTTGAAAGGAACAGTAGATAGAAATAAATAAATTTATGGGGAAAAATAATACTAAAAAGGCTATAAGATACTTTTTTAAAGCTATGGATACAGCGAACGAGGAGTCAATTTAAACGTAGATTTAACTTTCATATTTTTTTTATTCATTTAAAAAAGTAAAAACATCAGAGAAACCCTTAAAAAAAAAAAAAAAGGGGGGGGGGACCTTCACATTAAAGACGAAATTATTAGCCACTATTTTTTTTAACTCATTTATAGTTGGAAGTAGTTGTATGCAGTTGGAAAAAAAAGAAAAAGATAATATTTTTATTTAAAATAAATGAAGATGAAAAAAAGAAAGCTATGTTCGTTAAAAATTAAAAACACCGCATCGTGCGTGTTACTGTTAATCATGAACTTGTTTTAAAAGATTGTAAAAGAAAATTTATATTTTAAAAAAGAAGTGGGGGGGCTTACAAGAAGAGATAAAAAAATGAAATTTCTCTAAAATAACAAAGGATTTTTAAAAAGCTGAAAGGCCAAAATTCTGTGAAATCTTATCGATGCTAAAACAACACTCAGAGGTGCGTGTGTGTGCGCGCGTGCGTGCGTGTGTGTGTGTGCGCGCGCGTGCGTATCTACTTCGGTAGGTGTACAAATTCTCCGTAATTATAAAAGACAAAACAGCATTTGTTTTTTAGTGGGTAGGGGGACTCAAAAGAGGGTCCAAAATTAGGAAGAAACATTGTTTACCCTTATGTTTTTTTCCCTGTGTACTATTCTTCAGTGCAAGACGAGAGTTCCTTGAATAAATGAAGTAGACTTCGATGCCAACCAACCAGTCACTGTTTCCTGGTAGCTAGTGTGACAAACTACTACAGCAATTACAACCACTACTACTACTACTATTCTTCTTATTATTATTTAAAAGGCACCACAACTACTTAAAATGTGACTGGCGCTGGTAGTGGCAATGTTGATGCTGGTTCCGCAGTTCTTGGACCTTTTCAGAGAGAGAGAGAGAGAGAGAGAGAAAGCGCGCGTGTGTGTAAACCAGAAGTGGTTCTACCATTCTACAGCCATACGTATTCCTTTCTCTCACTCACACACACACACACACACACACACACATGAAAGAGAAAAAAAAGCATGATTTAAAAAAAAAAAAAAAAAAAAAGACTGGAGAAGTAGAAGGAGGAGGAAATAAAAGCGGAAAGATTGGCGATAACGTCGAAACAAAAGCGAGAAAAGAAGAGGGTAGTACCAGAGAAAACAGGAGGGGAGGGTCGCTGATCAGGATGCTGGAGGCTTCTGGTTCTTCTATATTACTCTTTCAAGCCACTCCTACCATAGTTGTCCTCTTGGCGAAGTGGACAAAAACATTTTAACATTAACAACCTTAGTCATCATACCTCCTTATTTATTTATTACCTTCCTTCCTTCCTTTCTTTTCCATGTGACTTCATTTTATTTTGACAAATCATTTCTTTAAAAATACATCTTAGAAATACTAGACTTACTTTTTCATACGCCACTTTCTTCCATATCTGAAATCTCGATTTATACGTCTTAAATGATGTGGGAATCACTATTTTTAAAATATATACAATAACAGAACATTGTATTTAGAAAAGATTTGATAAAAAGACAAGACCAGTCTATAAATTTAGTAGTTAGTAGTACTACTACTTTTTGTATGGTAACATGGTCGAATGATGAAGCTTTCGTTTTACTAAGCTAAAAGAAGAACATGTGATCTCTGATAGTTCTCTTTCTACCTGCTTCAGACATAGAAGAAATAGACAGGTAGTTTTTTTTTTGTGACTAGTATTCAGACTAAAAATCGATTTATATAACAAATAAAAGAAATATATATATATTTTTTAAATGTTTACCACAACATTAACCAGAAATAATTGATTTTTTTAAAACTACGTTTTAAAATGTTTTAGCTTAGCATTTAAAAAAATCAATACACAGTAACAGTTCAATAATAAATTTAATTTGAATTCTTTTTTCATAAATTTATGATAGCAGGCATAAGAGAGTACATTTAAATAACTAGGCCTTTTTAATATTTTGAAATTTATAGTGGTTTACGAACAGCTAAACAATGGGTTCTATAGTTAACCATACTATCCTTTTGTTGCCTCCTCATGTAAATAAGACAAATAAATGTCAGCATTACATAGATAATTATCATTTAACCTGAATCATAAATAGAAATTAAAATATGGAATACAAAGTATTTGTCGTAAGAGCTCAGTGGGAAGTCATTTTTTGTGAAATTTCACATATAAACTTTTTTTTTCTTTAAATTGGGTTTGAATTCGTAGAATTCATCTGAAATGAAAAAGAATCAGTTTTCTTTCATGTTACCCTTAGGAGGATCAAACGATGTTAAATAATTTGGAGAATTTTTCTAATTATTTATTTATTTTTTTTTTTTTACATATTCATTTTTCTTTAAGTTTATAATCTTTATGATCTTATTTAAAGAAGAGGGACGATTTTACTGTTATTTTAAACAGAAATTTATACTGGAAAGTTTGGTAAGGTTTAGGCATAACAATATAAAATTAATTTAAGACAGGGTCTGCCTGTGGGGTTATAACAAGAATCTTATTACCATTGAATTCTGAAATCAAAGCCAAATAAATTTTCAGATTCTTTCTGTCACTTTCCTTTGACAAGCTCCTAAAAAGTCATTCATGTTTATAAAAAAAACTTGTATTAAATTACTATATATGTAACTTAATGCAAAAACAAATGTCTGTGGATCCTGGAAAAAAGGTTTGTTTGTTTGTTTTTTCAGGATTTTGTGCTATTGCTTCTTTTATTTAACCATTATAGATGATTTAATACACATTTAAATATTATATGATTGAATTCACCAACAATAAAAAAAAAAAAAATCTTTTAGTACTGGTTATTTTATTTTTAGTCTAAAGCCAATAATTTCTTACTAATATATTAACATTAGTTAATCCCTCTCACTCCATCTCTAATTAACATTAACAAATACAATTAATTTCTGTATTTAATTAGGACAAATAACAAAAGCTGGTGGAAGAGTCTCATGCCACATCCTCAAATCTATATTATACAGGTCAGCAATCCTCCACATTTGATACATCTCAAAGGAGTATTCATATAAAATACAAATTTTATTGTAACCTAATGATGCACAGTAATGGATCATATGGAATATAGATGAAGAAATCAACAAGGAAAATTAAAAATAAATACAATGTATCTAAATAAAAATTAGAGACATGTCATAATAGATCATTCCATCTTAAATAAAAGTGACAATAAATAAATCGCAATTTTCAACATCAGCTTGAGTTTTTTTCTTGTTAAAAAGTTGAAATTTAACACATTCAACTTTATGGATAAAAACTTCTGAATTTTATACAGCGTTTTGCGGGACTTAGCATGAGCAAATTCACAGATTTGAACAAAAAGAAAAAAAGGAGGGAAAAAAGGAGGGAAAAAAAAAAGAATGACATGAAAATCCACAAATTTTTTTCATCCTTTAATAGACAGTTGTGCTTAGTTTAATTTGTAACATATATAAATGTAGTTAGAAAAAAATGTTGAAAAGATAGCAAGGGACACAAATCACTATCCGGGGCTTTCAATCAGGTCCCTGCCTACCCATCATGGAGCTTAAGGGTAGTGTGCACTGGCCCTGCAAATAACAATAATTGGTAAAACTGGTTCTGTCAAATGACAAGAGCATCATAATACTAAAAATATTTACGAAGAGAAAAGTTTGCTTGTGTTTATAAGTTCAATTGTTTAGTAATTCTGCCTGTATTTCTGGGATGAGGCATGTTATTTACATGTGGTCTATTGTCCTCATTCACAAACTAATGTCCCATAGCCTAGTGGATTAAAGTGTTGGTTTGTGAATTTGGTAAATTCCGTACCTGGTCTGGTGTGTACTTGGACACAGTGGAAAAAGGGTGAGGAATAATTAAGCAGTACTAAATAAGAACAAGATGAGATATCCGTAGACATGAGCAGTGGAATGGGAACAGTCTTTGCCCATAGATTAAATAAAGGGTTCAGTTCAAAATTCTTTAAAGGTAACTCAGATCAATAAGCAGCTGATGAAAGATAGAGGGGAAAATTGCCGAAACATTGTGATAACAACGACAAAAATGAAGATAATAGTCTGCATGTAAATAATATAAATCACAAATGTTTGGACATATATAATAAAAATAGTTATTAATAACATTCAGTCAGTTGTGTGCCATGCGTGATACACGCTTAGGCAATCATGTATCTTTCGATACATGACTGACGAGGCAGATTTTTTTCCCTACAGTAGGTTGCTATTTCTTTCTGCAGTGGACCAGTTGCCATCCAAGGCCATAGAAACCAGTCTGTCCTGCTATTTACCTATAGCTGGTGGAGAGAAGAAGAGAATTCATACCTTTCCCAAAGGTATTAGCACATAAGTGAATGTAATGGATTCGACTGGAATTCAAACTCGGATCTCCAATTCCTCAATCTGAGCCACGATCTAGTACTCCACTATATTTTACTATTTTTTATCCCTGATACTTCCTCACTTTCTAGAATGGCTATTGATGAAGAAAATGTAATATACATTCATTCATACAAATGTTATTTCAATTTTTTGTTGATAAAAAAGAATTTATATTTGTACATTTCTTTCCTGCTATCGTATCTCATCAATAAAGTTTATTGATTTATGTTTCATCAATAAAGTTTATTGATTTATGTTTCTTATACATTCTTCTATATTTATAGTGCTTTTTAAACTTTTTGAAGTTTTGCCGCTCAATCTGATCAGTTTACATTGCTACTGCTTACCACAGGTTGGTAAGTGCTGTAGCATACCTACAGATGATAATGAGTAGGTCCCCATTCACATAAATATAGTAGTAAATACTATATGTTGGTCTGCAGTTGGAGATTCATCTCCAGCTATGCTGGTCAAACTGTCTCCAAGCAGAGAGGATCCCCAGACAAGGCTATGTGAAAAGGCAGAATCTTGTCTCAGGAAACAGTTACCTGACTCCATTTTATATGGCGTCTACAGGGAATTTTTGGCCCAGCCTACAGGCTCAGATACCCCACATTAAATTCGGCCTTGTGCCACATCTGACCATGTGGGACAGTTGGTAGATATCCTGCAGTTGGAGATTCATTGTGAAATTCAGTCGACTCACTTCTAGGTGAATCTTATATCTGCTGTTCTTGTCCTAAGTATTATTGTTCATTACCAACCTTTGTGTGATTATTCTATTCAGTAACCTTCCCTAGGTTACAACAGTAAGAGAGGTTAAAGACTAAATTGCTAATTATAGAAACTTGTGTGTATTAAAGGAACTAACTTATGTTTTTTTTAGGTGATTTTTTGTGATTAATTTTTTTGTACAATAACAATTTTTATAACTTGGAAATAAATTTGGGAATAATTGAAATTAATTGTGAAATCCAGTGAATGTCACCCATGAAATAAAAATTGTTTGTACGGAAAGTAAGGATCTACGTACATCAAATTCTCTTTAAATTAAATGGTGGCAGAAGAATTATCGTTGAACTTTTAAAAGGTAAGCTTAGATATTAATGCAATTCTTAAATGCAGTGATCAATGTTGAGTTCTTCTGTAGTTTATTGTTGCCTATCACATCCACACCTCCCTAGCTATTGTGATGAAGGCCCAATCAAGAGCCCCTCTGCAGGAGATAGCTTTAATGCCACCCAATAGAGCAGCTTTTAAGCTAATGTAGAACAATTGTATTGTATACACTAAAGATTCTTATGTGTGTGTGTGTGAACATTGAAGTCAATACTTAGAGGCAACAGTCTGTTTCTTGCTAGAGGCAATCCTCAGGCCACAAGTGCTGTTATTTTTCTCAGTCATTTGTATATGCAGGTCAGTGGTGCATTGTGGGTAGTCTATTTTGGCAGTTATTTTACTGGAAGTCGTTTATAAGGAAAAGATCATCAGCCTACAACAACCAATCAAAAACTTGCAAACTTTGCTTGGAGGAAAAAATAGCTATCATCTTCCCAGACCAAAATAAATTATTAAATAAAAGATCCGAGCTTATCTCAAAATGCAGACATGAAAACAAATTTTTACTATGTTACTTAAAAATTAAAAACTGAAAAAAAAAAAAAATAAATAAACAAAATGTCAATAAAATGAGTAAAATAAATTAACCCAAACAAATTACCAAATTACACCCATTAGAATAGACAAAATAGAACAAATAAATAAAAAAGAAACAAAATCAATGTACCCAAATAATAAAATAAATAATAAACAAATTAACAAACCATTATGACCAAAATATTAGTTAGACTATAAAAATCAAACCAAAAATAGGACAAAAAACATAGCTATAATTGTTATATAAGGATAAAAAAAATACGTTACTTAAAAATCAAAAACTGAAAAGAGTAAATAAAAATATACAGTATAATAAATAGATAATAAAAAACAAGTAAAATAAATTAATCTAAATTAATCCAAATAAATAAACAAGCAAACAAACAGATCCTGATAAATTAACCGTTGGAAAAAAAACAAATAAAGATCATCAATCCAAATAAAAACTGTTCCCACCAAAATAATAGTTAGAATAAACTACAACAATCAACCCCAAAATTGAATAAATAGCTTTAATTATCTTCCCAAATCAAAACTATTAAATAAGCGATATAAATAAATTAAAAAAACACCGATGAAAATCAGAATAAAAAAAATAAATATATAAGAAATAAAAATAAAAAATAATGACAGGCAAACTAATTTAACCCAAATAAATAAATAAAACAAATAAACGACCAAAATAGACTACCCACAATGCACCACTGACCCATACATATAAATAGCTGAGAAAAATAACAGCACTCATGGCCTGACGATTGTGTCTAGCATGAAACAGACTGTTGCCTCTAAGTGTTGACGTCAATGTTCACTTATTTTATATATATATATATATATATATATATATTATATACATACACACCCCTTGATTTCAACCTTATGGTATCCTCAGGTGACTTTAATCAAATGACCACCTAATGCTTTTTGATTTAAAAAACTAAAAGAACATTACATTATTGTTTTCAAAAACAAACAAACAAACACACAATATTGGGTGCAATAGAAAGAGGGGAGGATTTGAAGAAAGAAAAAGGGAAGAAAAGCAAATATATTGTAAATGCATCAGTGTGGGGGGGGGGGTAAATTACTTTTTATGTAAAGAAATATTGTCTACTCATACTTCTTATAATATGTAGATATAGTAGACTGATGAAAGAAATTTGAGAGATATAAAAACCTTTATGAAAAAAAAAAAAAAAAAAAAAATCCCCCAAAAGTCTAATTTCATTTTATGAAACAAAGAAATGGCACAGCCTGCACCCCCACAAAAAAATTCAAAGGCCTAATAATATTACAATAAATATCATTTTTATTATTCTTCTTTTTTAATCTTTAATTTCTTTCATCGGGCCAACTATATATCTCCAAATGAGAGAAAGAACAGATGCGGTAAAAATCCACAATAGCATTCATTTAAAAAAAAGAAAAAAAAAAAAAGAAAGAAAGTGCTCAGTACAAAGTACAGCAAAATATATTTTCATTATAATAATTTTAAAATAAATACTTTACATCGCTACACAAAAATTTTCATGTTTTGGAACTAAGATGGTACTTTTTAAGGTGATGGTAGATAACTAATGATAAAAATGATTTATTAGGGAAATTTAAAAAACAAATCTTTACCTCTTTATGTAAGTTAAAGGGGAGGCATAAGGTTAGAAATAAAGTTAATTTAATTCTGACCTTATAAAAAAAGGGAAAGGTGTTTTTTAAATTTCCCTAATAAATCATTTTTATCATTAGTTATCTAACATCGCCTGATTAAGTACCAACTCGGTAACAAAACATGAAAAATTTTGTGTAGTCATGTAAAATGTTTTTATTGTAATTTGTCATAATAAAAATTATATATATATTATATATATATATATATATATATATATAGCATGTCTGATTAAACAAATTACAAACATTATATCTACTTATTTTTAGTATAATCCATTCATATTCACTGATATTTTTCTATATATTACAATCAAAGAAATGCGCAACGGTTGATGGTGTCAGAAAGTGATGGAAAGTACTTGTGAAATAAAAGTTATTTTCAGTGTTACAGTGCATTTCTTGCATCATTTGATTGTAATACACAGAAAAATATCCACGAATATGAACGGATTATGTTAAAAATATGCAGACAATATTTGTAATTTATTTAATCAGACATGCCTAAAAGAGAATTTGCTGCCTAAATACACACACACACACACACACATATATATCTTACACACACACACACACCTACAGGGGATGCTGAAAAGTTATCAGCTTGACCCACTTCCCAATAATCTGTATTTTAATGAACAAACATTAAAATCTTTTTTTTTTATTTTTTGGAAGTGTTAAAGAAATTTGGAAAATAATGTGCCAAAACGGTTTTACTTTGAGGTGAATTTATGAAAGAGCATGTTTCACTGTTCTAGGTCATTCCCTTTGGGTGGTCTGACAATTTTTCAGTACCCACTCAAAGAATGTTAAAATTTACCAATTAGAAAAAAAAAATTGAAAATAACATTCGGAAATGTCTGAAATTCCATAAATTACCTTGACTAATATCTTTGTATTTGGTGTTTTTACAAGCATTTCATCTGATAAGATTTTTGGCCAAAATTATAACAAAACTAAAAAGAGTATACTGAATAATTAAGTAATTTTGTTCAGAAAACACCATACATATATGCTTTTTACTCAAAAATTCTTATACAGTAGTCAATTGATATTTTCTGCTGACTTATCATAAAAATAAATAAATAAAAAACCTTACTTGAAATCTCAATTGACAAAATAGTAACCCAGTAATCTGAAAGAATGCCTAACTATGAAATTTGTTTTTTAGAGTAGGAGGTAATAGTTTTGAACCAATCAATGAGTTTTTATATAAATACTGATTGTATCAAAACTAGTGGTCAGTGTTCAAGCACAGGTAAAGACTTCAAATATTGATTTTTCAAACAGACAAACCTTCTTCAACTTCTATTCCCTGGCACAACCTTGTGGTATCTTAAGTTAAAATTTGTAAATTTAACTTGTTTATATAGGGTGAGGCCAAAGTCATGTAACATAAGGGTTAATATGAATGCAGTAAAATGACACTTTAATGAATCATGCAGGGAGAGAATTGAAATGTGTTTTCAAAAATGACAACATTTTGAACAGCACATATAACAATTCAATAACTAGTAAATAAAATTTTTATGTGAAATCATACTTTTAATAAATTATCCCCCTGGGGTGTGCAACTTTTGCCTCACCCTGGATATTCATGTCATAACAGTTTAAAGTTTTTTTGTTTTTTTTAATGAAGAGGTGAATTTAAATAACTAGTTTGTACATGAATAAAAGAGAGCCTGTTTTGTGGTCAAGGCAGTTGTAAATTTCCGACCAGTGACAGAGGTTAGAAATTGACCTTGGGTAAAATCAAAGTTTTTGAAAACTGATTTTTAAGACAGGAAAAATGAAGTAGTACAATCTTTTGCTACAAATTTTCTTTTTTTCTTTTCTATAAATTTAGTTAAGCAGAGCAAATATCAAGTCATTTTTATTTTAAAGCTTGATTTTTATTTTTATTTTGTTTTTTTACATTGTTAATATAACTTTTTAAATTTTTAGAGAACAAAAATAAATAAAATGAACCTTTTGGCCAACTCAACAAAAAAAAAAAAAAATAATAATATTGTTAAAGAATTAATCTATGTTAAAATGGTACAAATCCGGTACCATGGTCCCTGCTGAAATATGTGTGACATCCAGGAAGTATGACAGGCAAATTTGAATCTCCTTTTAACCTTAATCCCGGCCATATTTAACCCTTCCCCATTTTACTGTTCAACTGAATAATAATAATAATAATAATAATAATAATAAAGTAATTGTTTGTTTTCATCTTTGTTGCTTCCAAATTTGGTTCATTCAATAATTTGGTTTGTTTGGTCATCCATTATTATTATTCAAAATGGATGTGTGGGTGGTGTAATGAGAAATTGAAAAGCAGAATGAATTCCAGTTGGGTTAGTTACATTCACTTACACACAAATAATCTTTCTCTCTCTCTCTTCATATGGCCTTCAGCCTTGGTTGGCATCCAGACTAGGAGAAGGATAACTCTAATGAAAGGATTGTGGAGTTTATTATGACTATGATTGCGACTGCAGTTAAATTTAGTTGGATGGAATTTTTCCAAGCAGCTCTGAATTCTTGTAGGTTTCTGTAACAACATACACATTTCAACATGGACTGCAGTCCTTGACTCGTATGACAGACATAAACTGGTATCCAGGTGCTAGTAATATCTTGTTAAAAATGAGTATTTAAAAAAAAAAAAGAAAGAAGCCATACAGGTTAAGAAAATCATGTGATTTACATATATTTCTTTGCAGTATAACAATGACAAAAACTATAATCTTATTTACAAGTGATTTTCTCTATATATATATATATATATATATATATATATATATATATATATATATATATATATACACACACACACACACACACACACACACACACACAAAATAAGCACATGTTGATATAGACAATTTAGAGAGCTGTGTTTCCTTCAATATAAATGAGATCAGCTATGGCAAGTCATGTACAAGGACAAATTTTTTTGAGCATCAAAAAAAAAAAAAAAAAAAAAAAAAAAAAAAAAGTGCCAAAAAACACCAGTAAGCTAATTACAATAAAACTGTGTCATTGAACTCTATTAATTCTTTGTTTGTCCTTTTATCAGCTTTTGATAAAAGATACACACAGACACACAGAATGAGAGGAGGTGCATGGTATTTTTTAAAAAAATATATTAGATACAAATTGCAAAGCAGTAGAAAGAGTAGTTATCTTGGCAGTTATACAAGTACAGGTAGTAATACTAATGTTAACTACTGTTAACCATGGAACGGTTTCATGCAGGTAGCAACTGAAGAAGAATAAATGATGGAGAAAAGAATCTAAGAAGAAAATATTTCTGTTGGTGCCAAGCTTTCCAAAATGACAAGATATTTTCATTTTATCTACTCTGAAAAGGATTCATCCATTTTTATCATAAGATGGCATTAGGAGCATTTAGTTTTAGCAAATTGAATTAAAAAAGTATAACATGTTTGCATTTTGATAGCTGTAATATCTACATGCATATTTTAAAATCTGTCAAAATTGGTTTATTTTTATTTATTTATTCAAATACCAAAGATGGAAGAAAATAAGCAAAATTTTTTAGCATTTTAGGAAATTTTTTTTTCATTTTATGAGGGAGGTACTGTAAAATCAGAGGTCTCCAGCCATCAGGCCACAGACTATTTGATACTGGACTGCACAAAAAATAATTAAAAAATTTTTCTATTTTATTGACTATCACAGTCTGGATTATTATGTTTTATTATCTGCATGACTAACACAGATACCCCCACCAGGTCAGTGGAAAAATTATTTTGCCCGACACCAGTCCATGGTGCAAAAAGGTTGGGGCCTACTGCTGTAAATGATCAAAAGGGTAAAAAAAATGGTTTGCAATGTTTTGCGCTCCAGACTTTTAATTAAAAATTGCAGGTTGATAAACAGAACAAACTTTTGGGCCACCCAATACTTTGTTTTATTTAACTTCAAATTTTTTCCCCGCCTGAATTTTTTAAAATAACACAAACCACAATTAATTATTATTAAAATCTATTAAAACCTTTTAAAATTTACCAAATAGAAAAAAAAAAAAAAAATTCTCTTCACCACTTGATATTGTTATACTAAGCCCTGATTGGTAGGGTGTTTTAACGGTTAGTGCCCTTGTGCCAGATTCAATATAGCAGAGCAAATATGTAGATATTTGTGCATGTGTGTGTAGACTTTCCTCTATAGTACCTACACTTTATGTATTTCAACACAGTACTAGATTGGCAGCAAGGTCTCTTCATGTTACAGTTGAGCCTGGTTAGATGAAACCGTAAGTTCTATGCTAACAGTTCCTTTTCTTGCACTTCTCACTTGTGGAACTCTTCTGGCTTTCTGCTTCCCAGTTAAGTTTGATTTTCAAAAATTTAAATGCAATATCAATCGCTATCTTCCGTCTTCTTAATTCCCGTTTTTTTAGTGTTCTTGCTCCTTTTCTTTTTATACACTTTCACACTCAGTAACCCATCACCCACTTAGTCACTTTATTGCCTTGCTTGGGGTGAAATGATTAATGTGTGTGTATATGTAAAATTTCAGATATAACTAAAAATATATCAATAAAAGGACAATATGAATAAAGATTTTCTTGCACGCGTGTGTGTGTGTATATATATATATATATATATATATATATATATATATATAAAAACATACACTACACTTTGATCATGCAATTATTATCCTTTACTATGGTAGTAGAATATGATACATGGTCAGTTTCAAATGGAATTCCCAGTAGAGTACATATAAATTGAAGACAAAAACTGCTCCCAGTCCTCATGACAGAAATCAGCACGGTGGTGGCAAGTTATCATCTGTTACTTACCAAAGATGAAAACATGATGAGTGAGGAACAAATTTTGTACTTTGATACAAATTACCATTTTTTTTTCGTATTTTGTTGTCTCCTAAGAAACAATCACCATAAATTAATTATATAAAATAGAATAAATATAATGTAATACCAGATCAGTGCCAGAACTTATCTCACATTCATTTCGAATACAAAACATTTAAGACAAACAAGAAAAACTTTCCCTTATGATCACTTGAATATTTATAAAATTCATATCTGTTTAGCAGCCACCTTAATTGTTAGCTATCAAGTAAGTATAGTTAGTGTTCAACCCCATTTAAAAATCCACATTTTCAAATACTGATTTACAAGGCAGGCAAGCAGACTAATTCTTTTCACTTGAAAGGCAGGCAAAATGCAATTTTTCTGTCTCCATTCTTTCATTTTGTACTAGACTAAGCTAATCTTTGTAAATATTAAAAAAGTCATTTTCATTTCTGGTAAAAAAGTTTTCAATTATCAGAATATTTTTTTTCCAGATGTGCCATGACAAGCCCTTGGCAGTAAGCACAAAATCAAAAATAGGGCCCATTAGCTGCAGAAAACTACACTTTTACAATCTCAATAGACCTGTAAGATTACTTATTTTGTCTGCTATTGGATGTCTCGTAATACCTGCTAGGTGGCATTGTAAAAAGCAGTATAAAAAGGAAAAGACTGAAATATTTTATCATTTTCTGCTCTTCAACCAAAGGATGCTGTAGCAACAGAAAATGTCTTGTTACTAAAACATCCTTTGGTTGAAGAACAAAACAATTACTTTTTTCCTATTATACTGCTTTACTTTTTATATTGCTTCAGGTAGATGCCAATCAACAGCTCAGGAAAGTAGTCTATCTTGGGGAAGGAAAACCCTGATTTTAACCCCTGCTTGCCTTGCAATCATATCCAAGGCTATGGAAGTAAATCCAGACAGAAAACCTGGAGTGGAAACCCAAAGTCCCCAAATGTAATGTCCTGTATTCCTTTGGATCATGTTGGTACAACCAAGAGGAAGCATATAGTCTGGGCAGCACATGGCTTCTTTATGCCTGTAACCTGGAGAGATCACCCCAGTTTCACTCGCAAATGACTGAATTTTGACCAAACAGGGTGCTACTCTTATCTTGTGAGATAAAGGGATACCTACTAGCAGGTGTTAAGAGAACGCCACTGGCAGATAAGGTTGAGTAAATACTATACAGCAAAAAAATTTAGTCAAGCGTAAAACTTCTGCAGACAATTTCACTGTCTTCATCATTCAGGTCATATGAATAATGTTTCTTAAACATTACTTAAACTCAGTCTGGTATAATTCATTAAGATGTTAAAGATCATTTGATTTCTATTGTAATCTTAAGATCAGTTAGTATGAAACTAAGCATGTCTTCATAACAATTGGTATAGTTAGGGTTAAAGTAAAGAAATATTCAAATGACTCGTATTCATTATTAATCTTTAAAAAGAAATCTACTTGAAAAAGAAATTGAAGACTTAAAAATTATTGATGCATGCCAAAAAAATCTTAACCAGACTCACTTCTCAAAATGTAACCAAATAACCAAACATCAGGAATTAAAAAAAAATAAAGAATAAAAAGTCGAGAACTTTTCAGGACTCACCAGATGACATATTTGGCAAGATATTTCAATAGTATAAATTAATTTTAAGAAATGACAACAAAAATGCATATGTATTAATATCAGATTTTATAGAAAGTATATTTCTCCCCATATAAAATATTCTAATTTAACTGTTCAGTTTATATACAAAAAAGAAAAGAAAAAAAAGTTTAAAATAAATTGTTTTTATAAATCTAAACAGTCTAAAATGAACAGAAAAAAAAAGGAAAAATATACACGAGTTACTTCCCTTCCTAAGCTATTAAGTCCAGTGATTAAACATTTCAATTTAATGATATTAAAATGGTCTTCTAAATTTTTAGGTTCTGTTTCAAATAGTGAGTAATCATTTTAAATTTACAAGGACTATCATCATTATCATAATTTATTTCTACTTTCTGGCAATTGGAATTAAATAGCATTCCTTTTTCAAAATTTATCACATCAGTTTAACAAATTGTATGGAAAAATGTTCAACTGCAAATTTTGCTCAAACAATAAATTCAATCACAATGAAGATAGTTAAGATAGAGGGGAGGGGGTGTAAAAATGTGTGTATCAAAAGATTGCTAGTATAAATACCGTTTCTGCTACTTCGCAACTAGAAATTAATTTATGATAGGAACAAATAGGAAACATTTTGTTATCTTATTCTGTTGTTGGATTCCAATCCATATTTGATCTCAATTCAAATTAATTTATACAAAACCAAAAACATGTTAGTATGCAAAATTTTAGGATTTTAGAAACTGAATTGTAATCTATAGTTTTTGGGGGTTTTATTGTGTGGTTCAACTTCCTCCATTTGATATTAGTTTTAACTTATTTCAGAGAAAATTCTCTTGTAAATTATTCATGTTGTCCACATAATTATTTAAGGCAAAAACTGCAGATACTCAATACATCTTTAAAAAAAAATGTAATATTCATCAAATTTTTGGAATTAACATTGTGTTATGGCAATCTTTCAAAAGTGGGGGTCTGCTTGCCTGCTGAAAAAAATTTACTGTTCAATAATCTGACTTTTGACAAGACTAACAGTAGCATTTGTGCATTTCAAATATTTCCTGTAATAAATTCTTACAATAAGAGATGACAGGGGAAATGACAATAGAACATCTGACTTCTAAATGGGGAGGGCCAGCCTTGTAAATCATTGTTCAAAATCCTGACTTTTAGCAAACATGAGCATCATACTAGTAAATAATATACAATTACATATGTAATATATAAGTATATTTAGTACCTAGGTACATCAATAAGTTTGCAGCCTAACAATGAAAAAATAAAAACATTACACAAGTATTTATTTTTTAGCATAATCTTTGTCAAGGCACTTAATTCAGTGGTAAAGATTAATCCCATGATAAAAATTAAAAATTCATAAAAAATTCAATCACTAGTTACTTGCCACAGTGCAGGTGTACTGAGATACCTACATTTATACACACACAAACACATTATTATCAGTATATATATCCATCTAGGTAAGATGAGAACAAATAGAGTACAATTCCATTGCTTGTAACATTTAATTTAAAAGAAGGCTCAATACAAAGTAGAGAAATATTCTTTGTTTTAGGATATTACATCGAAAACATGTCAAAATCACTACACAATTGCAGTCATGTTACAATACATATCAATGCATCTCATCAGGTGATTGTAAATTACAATCGCCTGATGAGAAGTGTTAATACACATCGAAACAATTGCACTTGTGTAGCAATTTTGACATGTTTTCGATGTAATATTCTAAAGTAAAAAATGTATATATATATATATATATATATATATATATAAATTGTGTATTTAGACAGCAATCCTTCTTTCATGCAAGCTTCATTAAATATGATAGACAAGGTGCTTTAAGTTTTTTTATATAATTTCTCATATGATCTTATAATTTTTTTCTTTCTTGTAGATAAATTATACAAAAACTGTCTAAATGTCTTATTTTTTCCAAGTGCTTTTGGCTAAACCTTTAGCCATTCTCAAGGATGAATTATATAGTTATTCAAATTAACGAAAATAACAGAAAAAAAAATTAAAAGCTTAAGAAAACCTTTCAGAATAACTTTCACACTTATGAACTTAAGATTAATAATAAAATCCCTTTCTTTGACATATTGGTAAATACCAAGAGTCATAATTTTACTACAAGACTGTATTTTCAATATGCATAATCAAAAAATAGCACAAAAGTCTTACATTGGCTACACATACACCACACTCTCTCACAGGTTAACTTGTCACTTATCCAAACATAGTACAATTCATACACACATCACAAATCACCAAAATACAGCTATTAATGCGAGACAAATATCAGAAGATACTACCAAAACTCTATATAGTACGCACTGCAAGGAAAGACATAAAATACTCAAAGATATTATTATATAAAAAGAAACAAAAAAAGAAACAACCAACATTAAATAAAATATCTTTCACTAAAGAGGCGTCTTTTTAAAAATATAAATAGATATTTAGTATATATAAAATAATATGTAAAAAATACTTAATATATTTGTTTTTTGTTGATGTCAAAGTCTGTGATATCACAAAGTATATTGAAATTTGAAATCAAAAAAGTACCATATATGGTAGCATGATCAATTTTTTTGAACAAGTCCAGAATGCTCAAACCCTCGGTCATGATGACTTGTGTCATTGTGCTAGCACAACCAGCAACAGACTCCAAACAGTTCAATCTACCCAATTTCACACGCATGGCTTGGGTTTAGTCTGGGGCGATGTTTATAGTTATTTTCAAAAAGTACCACATATTGAGGTCACCTTCCCAGGATGATATTAAATCAAAGTCACCTGGCTCCCTGACAAATTGACCATAGTAAGGTTTAAACCTATGTCTCATCACCAGAAAGAGAACATTCTAACCACTTGGACACACATGCATATATCATGCATGCATACACACAGACTAACTTTAGGTTATTTTGGCACAAAAGCGTAAATCTGAAGCCTCAATTATTGAAATGGATTGAATTCGCTAAAATGGTGAAAGTAACTGATGCTCGATATTTAGGCAGTCATATTTAAATTTATTAAGTTTCTAGTAAAAGACAGAACTTTAATGAAACTAAATCATATTTAAAAAATTTTTCTTACTTTTAATTGGTTTTCCAAATGTAAGCCATGCAAGAGCAAAAAGATAAATTAAAAGAAAATAACATCAAGGATTTTTAGCTTGCTAAGATAAAAATCTTTGATTAAAAAATATTTTGCAGCAGACAAGACTTTTCTCCCTCATCAAAATTTAACCTTCAAAACCAGACTTATAGAATGAAGTTCAGGTTTGCTAACTACAGATCTTATGCTAAATTTACGTTTAAATTTAAACAAACTTTTTGAGTTTTAAGAGTTAAATTATTATTATTATATATTTTTTAAATGCAAAGGCTTAACACTGAACATGTCTTTACCTTGTCTTTGTAACAATGGAAAAAGAGAGAGCGGAAAAAAAAAAAAACAAAAAGGTCATGTGGGGTCAAAGTTATCTAAAAATAGGTAGTTTAGAAGAAAAGGTATAGGAAGATAAGGAACAATAAAAGTGAGTAGTGTGCAGCAACCAGGAAGGAGGTACATTGCCCCCAGGGCTGAAAATTTATAACATTTCTTGATGGGATGGAAGGAGTGAGGAGCGAGATGTTAGAAATAACTGAAAATAAACCTAGGTTAATAAAAATTAAGAGTAAATATTAATAAATAAGTAAATACTTGTGAGACAACTATAAAATGAGATGATCCTTGAAGATTAGAGAAATATCAGAGAGACAAAGATTTAAGATTTCTAATTACGCTTTATTTACTTTGCATCCCTCAAGATGTTTATATATTGATGTATAACACACATTACACACATTAATAATCTTTTCCTTTTTTAAAAAAAAAAAATAAATAAATAAAAAAAAAATATAAATCTTTGACAGGATTGAGAAACACTGAAAAAAGAAAAAAAAAACAATCAAAGGCAGTCAAATTCATCACATACTTATTTTAAAACAAAGAATATTTATGCTAAAATTCTATGTTTAAACACATTTTATTCAACAGACAAAAAAAAAAAAAAAAAAAAAAAAAAAAAAAGGAGAAAGTCTAGAGTGAGAAACAGACAGCGTAATATTTATTTAATGGTCCAGAGTTTCAAATTAATGACCACACACACATTTTATATATATATATATATATATATATGAGAGAGTCTGCTCCAAAAATGTATACATACTTAAGGAAAGGAAAAACTTGAATCGATATTGTAATAGTAAATTCATAAGGACATCACAAGTTGCCTTTGATCACAAGAGATGCCCAAAATTTCTTGTCTATGGGCCACCAATGTCGTAGTCAGTTTTCTGCGATATGCAACATCCTTTAGGGTCTCTCCCCACATAGGTCTAAAAACTATAAAAGAGAAGCGTTTCCTTCCCTGAAGTGTGTAGACATTTTGGGGGGTGGTGGGCAGACCCTGTAATACATATATTATTTCTTCACACCTCTGAGTTGACAAGGCCTATAAGTAACTCTTGGGGGCCGAAATAGCTATTCAAATGAGGTAATTTCAGATTTCTATGTTTTATATATATATATATATATATATATATATATATATATATATATATAAAAAAGATATTTTTGTAGGTACAAAATTTAACGATTGAAATAAAAGTGTAAAACTTAATATTACTAGACATATTAAAAGCGAGCGAAGCAACCGGTTTCGCTCCTGCTCTTCAGGCTTCAACGGGAGATTTAATTTAAAATTAAACACAGAAAAATGTACACTAAAAGGAAGTTGTGGGGGAAAAAAAAAAAAAAAAAAAAAAAACCACAACTTCCTTTTAGTGTACATTTTTCTGTGTTTAATTTTAAATTAAATCTCCTGTTGAAGCGAAACTGGTTACTTCGCCCGTTTTTAATATGTCTAGTAATATTAAGTTTTACACTTTTATTTCGATCATTCATATATATATATATATATATATATATATATATATCTCACACACACAAAGTATTGGGTTGGAATAAAACTGGATAGCATTTTTCAATAGGTGCCATTTGATATATGACTGAAATATGTAATATTTCAATGTATCTTTCTATACAAATTGTGGCTGATTGTGAATATAAAAAAGTTTTTACTGTTAAAAGTGAAAACGATATGCATTTTTATTAGATGCTCTTTCTTTTATTTCTGGAAAGGTAAAAAAAAATACAAACTTTACAACAGCAAAAAAAGATATGTTCAATTTATGGAGACGGTGCTATAGCTTAGGGTGCTGTTTGTAAGTGGTTCACCAACTTCAGAAGTGGAAATTTTGATCTGGGAGACAGAACATTCCAACAGGATTTCATTCATTGATGGCAACAACTAAATTGGCTAATTGGCATGACACGGAAAATTGCATAGATACCCCACATATCCTATCTGATCATTAAAAGGCATTTGAAAACATTTGGTTATGTGAATCACGTGTTTAGGTGACTCACAATTTAACAGAAAATAACTTAATGGACTACATTGAGCAAAGAATTGCAAATGGCAAACAATGAAAAATGATCCATTTTTGAAAAGAACATTCAAAGGCAATAAAAAAAATGGATTGTTTACAAGAATGTGAAGTGGAAAACATTCTGGGTAAAACAAAATGAGTTATTGTTAACCAAAGAAAATGATATATCTGGTGGGATCGGAAAAGCATTGTGCATTACAAGCTCATTCTGCAAAATCAGACATTGAATTCTGATAAGTACTGTTTTCAACTGGACAAATTAAAGGCATCAATCAATGAAAAGCATCCTGAATTGACGAAGAATGTTGTTTTCAGTTTCCCATCAAGATAACACCAGACCTGGCAGAAATTGGTACAGGTTGACTGGGATAATCTTACTACACCCCCACCATACTCACCCAGCTTTTTACTTGCAGATTACCACTTATTTTGGTTCCTACAAAATTTTAGTTTTTTTAAAGCGACTTCAATTCTCTGGAAGACTATTAAAATCCTTAGAGCAGTTCATGACCCAAAAAGACTTAAAATTCTGGGAGTGTGGAGTCATGAAGCTGCCTCCAAGATGGTGAAAGGTAGTGGAACAAAATTGGCACATATATAGTTTGGGAAAAAAAAAAAAAATCTATGTACAATTATCTCAATATTGTACAGGCTGTTATTGACTTACGACCACAATTGGTTATGATCGACAGCTTGTAAATCGATATGTAATTAATTTTTTTCGGCTTGTAATTAATTTACCAATCTTTTTTTTTTATTATTATTTTTTATAATTTTTTTGTTAACATTTGTACCATCTCTCTACAAGGTTTTATTTTTTATTTTAGTATTCACCAGGTTTAAGTCAAACACCACATACTACAGTACAGTTGGTTTAGTATTCTTTCCTGCTTCATATTGTTTAATCAACCATCATTTGTGTCTCGAGATCAAGAGCCTTTTTCTCATTTCTTGGCAGATTGAGGAGGTTTTTTGAAGGAATATTTCAAAAATACAAATGGACTCAGATCACATTCACTTTCTTTCCACCTTCATATTATTTAATCAAACTTCATTCATGTGTTGAGATCAAGAACCTGTCTTATTCTTGGCAGGTTGAGACAATTTCCTCTTCATAGAGACATCTTGGTTTTTTTTTTTTTTTTTTTTTAAATGGACTCATGGGGAAGTAAGTTGTACCAAAGCTGCCCTAAAACCTTGCTTGAGGCACACAAAAGCTGGGAGCTAGGGTGGGAATTGTTATGCATCAAGCTGGCAAAAAACTCATGCTGCCAGACATGGAGTAGTTGTGGCCAGACATACAAATTCCTGGTTGTAAATCTCATAGATTGTAAGTCAATGACAACCTATAATCATTTTAATAATACATCATCACAACCATAAGTTGGTTGCAGTTGAGATTATAGAGTCATTGTAAACTCCATGTGCTATGCCAGTGTTACATACATTTGATTTTAGAGTTGTCCTTCACCTTGGCTGGTTGCTAACTAAGGCTGGAAAGCCCAGGGTACATGACTGTTTAACCCATAGCTGGAAAAAGAGATGGAGTCATACCTTCCTCAAGGGTATTTTCATAAAAGTGAATGCAATGAAACTCGACTGGGATTTGAACTTGGTTTGCCTTTTTCTCATTCCAAGCCATATTCCATTATATCACCCATGCATAATCTGTAACTAGACTTTTGAAAAGTATTTTTTTTAATGCTCTCTAGTATTTCATGGGCATTTTATCTTCATTTTATTTACTTCATACTGTTTAATCACCATGAGGGGGTGATAAGCCATAAATCAAAACAAAACAGCCAAGCATCATTTTTGTGTTGTACTGAGACTGTCCTAACAATCAGATGCATGAGGGAAAGCTACTGCTGCCAGGAACTTGGGCAGAAATTGTCATAAACAAATCTGGAAAACGCTCATTGCTGCCAGACATGGAGCAATCGTGGCCAGACATACCAATTCATGACCATGGTCTTAAAGTCAAATAGTTGCTAATCAACCACATCCTGTATTTGAAATCCATTTAAAGAAATGATACAAACTTTTGTTGCAAACAAATAAGATTTCAATGAAGATTTCCTCAAACCACAAAAATGAGCAACATTTATAACTTAGAGTAGCCCATGCCATAATAACAGATTGAGCCTATGTATTGTGGGTGAGTAAAAGATCATGCTCCCCCAGGGGCCTTTGTCATATGTAAACAATTATCACTATACATAAAGGCAGAACCTTGCTCTCACCATGGAACACTATCTAGGTCCCCAACATGACCAACTCTGAAGTCTTAAGACCCAAGTTGGTGTCTTGCTAAAGGAACATCTGCCCATAAAATCCTGCTACAAATGATTAATTCCCAGAGGTGTGAATTAACATTTCTGGAGCTAAATTTACTTAGATTTTTACTGTGGATGATATACATTCTGCCACTGTGGCCCTCAAAATATGTCAATCTTGCCAAGCATCCGCACTATGTGGCTATCCAGAACACATTTGATAAAAAAAAAAAAAAAAAAAATGACCCAAACTTAATAAAAACAAAAGTTTTATCTTTGTTATTATGACGAAAGACCAAGGGATTTATGATTATCGAATTATATTTTTTAATCCTTTTATAATATTTAAAATTTTGATTAAAAATCTTGTTTTCTTGCATCAGCAAGGGGCAGCAAAGATTAGTAGTGGAAATTTTAGTAGTAAAAACAAATTGATTTTTTGTAAAAATCAAATAATTCTTAGATTTAAATGAAACTTTTAGGACTTATTCACAAATGAAGGTGTTGCGAGGGATATTTCCCAAGAAGTTTGAACTCAGCCCTTGGACAAAAGACATAAAAATACTCCTACATCAAGAGGAGTAGAAGGGGGAGCAGTAGCCTTTGCTAAAAATAGTCATTCTCAGCTAAACATTCTCTTCCCTAGTTTCTATTCTACATTATATTTCCCCTCTACCAAAAGGTAATAATCTTGTTGTTAAACCAATTCCGGTTTTCTACTGTTGTTTTTGATAACTCAGAACAGTTTAATCTTAACCTTGTTGCCAAAATTTACTAATCATAAATGGAAAATACCTACAATTCAGCAACCAATATTTTATAAGAATTTAAATTTTTTGTGTGTGTGTGTGTGTGTGTGTGTGTGTGTGTGTGTGTGTATTTATATATATATATATATATATAAGCATGCAAATTTTTGTAAATACAGACATCCATACACCACATTACCAGAAAATAAGAATGATAAGTATAATAAATTTAAAACCAAAAGTATTAGGTTGGTGCAAAAATAATGACGTAATAATGTTGTTTTTTGACGTATTTTTTTAACGTCAAAAAACGACATTATTACGTCATTATTTTTGCACCAACCTAATACCTAAATCTTCAGGCATTGAGCAACTACATTGTAGTGTTGATGTTAACACATGCATATTATAAATGTTTTGTGAAATTCAACTGAAAAAATGTAGGTATGTTTAATCTTTTTTATTGTATTTTTCTAATTTTCAAATAAAATATGGTACATTGGGAGCAAAATTGTGGGGGGATGGTCAATAAGTTATGTTTTGTCATGTTAAAGTGCTTTTAATTGTCTCAGTCATTATCAAGAACAAAATGTCAGCAAGTAGACAAGATTTTTGTTGGCAATATCCAACAGTTCTTGATAAGAAACAAAACACACCTTGCTGGCTGAATTTAACAAAACTGTCTTTAAATTAATCCAGGCTTCCTAAATATACCTTTACATATTGCTCAGAATGTATTTTCCAAGCACACCCATCAACTAACCAATACCTACTGCAGACATCTGCTCAGAGAAATTTGGGATTGTTAAACACATAGTACCCATATAAACACATATAGAGCCCACGTGTTTGTTTATACTGTAACTATGTTGAGTGAACATTATTTGGGAGAGAGTGCATTATCTAGTGTGATCAACATTCTGAATAAGGCCACTATGCTCAAACCCTCGGTCACGATGACTTGTGACATCATGCTAACACAAACAGTTATGACCTCTGAAAAGTTCCTAATTTCATTCACAAAGCTTGGGTCAATCCATGGTGTTATTATTTCCAGGTACTTTCCAAAGGTGCTACAGGCTGTGAATGTCTCCCCCCCCCAGACTGATAACATCAAGAAGCCACCTTCTTGACAAATCAACCATGGAGAGATTTGAATCTGGGTTGCATTGGTTGGAAAGCAAACATTCCAACTACTCAGCCATATATACAGGGTGTATCAAAAATACTTTCACAAACTTAGGGGCCGGGTTTCTCACACCAAAACAAGGTAAAAAGTCCATATAATTGTCTAAAAAGCTATCATTGTAGCTCAAAACTACAGCAACTTATAACAAAATGTCTTCTGCTTGCTTCTACACATGCATGCACCCATCGGGTCATTGACTGGCAGACCTTTACAAATACTCCCACATGGTGTCACAGGCCCCCATGACTCATTAATGAAGCTTCTCTGCATAAACTAATTATTTTAGATGGCCTCACAGATAAAAATCCAAAGGATTGTGCAGGCCATGGAACTGGTTCTCCCCTACCCATCCATCTTGCATGATGGATGTCAGCTAGTGCATCACGAACTAAAATGTGCTGGTGCCTCATCATACATGAACCACATGCATCTTTATATTAGCAGAGATACATCCTCTAGTAGGTCTAGAAGTGTGTTCGAAATAAAGTCACTGTAGACAGCTCCTGTAAGACATGCTGGAGAACATATGGACCTCTTGTGTAAATTTGTTATTCCATATCCTCCAAATGTTGCCACATCCATAAACATGGTGAATAATCAGAGGGCAAAAGACCCTGAAAATGATACGGATACAGGAGATGCTCTTAAAGTACCCTCCATGCAGTACTACGAGATGTACAACATGCTAGGACCACTTGACGTGTGCCGATACCTGGATCATCACCGACAGCCTGTAGAATCTGTTCCTTGTGGTCAGGCATAAGAATGGATCTTAGCCTTCCTAAATCCACAGATTTTGGTGCCACAGATCCTGTTTCAGCAACGTGACAATAAACGGAGACAAAGATTGGATGATTCCACTGTCTTCAGTCTGGAAACACAATCTGCTATGCCCGTGCAGCCTCACGTCCATTACCATTCACACATGCGGTAGGTAAAAATCATATCTGCCTGTTCACGATATGAATACCCTGCCATTGTTAAATGAAACACTTCTCAGTTAACTCACTACTACACATGTCAAACATTGAAGACAGATGAGCCACAAATGTAATTTAATCTACATGGAAACACACCACTATCTACCATAAACTTTCTTTAAACTTATAGACTCAAAAATGAAGGGTTTGCAGACACCCCCAAAAGTATGTAAAAGTATATTTGTTACCTCCATATATATATATATATATATATATATATATATATATATATATATATATAAACACATCACATGAGCACACACCAATGAATACCCTACCCAACACACTTGTGTGTGTGTGTGTGTGTGTGTGTGTGTATATATATATATATGATCATGTTATTAATATTCACCACAAAATTAAGTGCATTGAAAAGAGTAGATTATAAAATAATTTTTTTTCATCATTTTGCTGTATCTACATATATACTGGCAAGAATATACATAGATATCATGTTCTGAACCTAGTGAACCATTAAAAAAATAATCAGTCATGCTCAAGAAGATAATGCCATACTGGAATCAATCTTTTTCTTTCATCACCAGGTATTAATTAGAAAAAAAAAAAAAATGATGGCCACAAATCTTTTTGATGACAGAACAAAAGAAAAAAAAAAAAAAAAAGAAAAGAAAAGAAAAGAAAGCTAAGCAAGGAAAAGTCTCTAAAACTTATTCTCAACATCTGCCCTAAATACAGTAGCCAGCAATGGGGTCAGGACTAGGCACACCTGTTTAGGTTTTCAAGCTAACTTTATAACATCCAATGTCACTTGCCATCTTTCTTAGATCCATACACTATGCCAAATAAAGCACCATACTGCCTATAAAATATATGGACTCCAATGTCAAATTATTTGACTATCCCCAGATCCATTAATTATTCTCCTGTGACAAATTATATTTTTCTTTAAATTAAGTATGTATTCATTAAATAAAGCTACATATTCCACCAAATGCAAACAAACTTACTACCATTACTGTGGGGGAATTTGATCCTCACTGGACTCTCTACACTTGTACCAGACTATACATAATGTTAATAGATAAATAAACTTTTACCTAACTATTGATATTGAGCACTTTATTGGTAAAATTACTTGCCTTAAATATATTATCCTCCAGTAATTTACTAGTCGATGTGTTTTGATGTTGCGACATATGCAATATTTGTTACTATGTATGAGAGAGAGAGAGAGAAATCTTGCTGTGGGTTAATGGTTAGCAAGCTTCTTCTGCAAATGTATATAACTGTGTAGCAAGTTTGATTCTTGCTAAGTGCTCCATACATATAGCCTTGTGCCTGATTAATAAATCACCAGCACTATTTTTATTTTCCTGAAAAAAGGCACCACACAAAGAGGCATAATTTTTCACAAAGATGTTTTTCATGAAATTCAAAATTAGAAAATAATTTTCTAAGTATAAATAAATTTCTAAATCAATAAGCCTTTATTTAAATATTTTATTTCATTAATTACTTTGGAATCTTACCTAATTAGTAAAAAAAATTACCATATAATTATGACATGTTTTATTAAGTTATTTTTAAAATGTGTTTTTTTATTAGGCATCTAAGAATTAATATCAAAATTAATTATATTCTTGTTTCAATCAAATATTGTTTACTTAACAAGATTCTTTAGAACTAATTTCATTCTTTCAAAATATATATATATATATATATATATATATATATATAAATAAAGTCAGTAAAAATTTCTTTAATTCCATATATCCAATGCATTTCTATAATAAAACAATAAGTAACCCATTTACATTTATAATAACCATAATCTGTCGATAATAATTACTTGTTGAATATTGACAATTTCTTTCTTGGTTTTTCAATGCACGACATACATTTTAGAATTCTAAAACTTGTGCCAAGAAATTTTAAGTCAAAAATTGAAAAATTCATTGATTAGCAAATTCTAAAAAAATGTTGGTTTTCATTTATTTATTGTCATCTGAATGACGTTCAGAGCTTGTTTTCATTGAATAACAATTTTCTATTTCTTTTAAGCATAAATTTATCCAAACTGAACCAAGAATAATGGAAGGGAATTGGGTTAGGGTGCCAAATTCAAATTTAAAGTCATTTTTTACGAGGTTATGTTTAAGGAAAAAGATTTAACTTTATATTGTAGTCATATATGTTCACATACCATAGAATTTTCATATTTGTTTTTTCTTGTTTTAGTATTTCTGTATCACAATAAATGTAATGATTAGGGTAGCCTCAAAGTTTTGCATGGTTTTAAGATTTTCTTAAAAAAACACGTTGACAAATAATGGTTCGAAATTAGTTGTATTCAAAACGAGACCAGTACTGAAACATTAAAACTTTCATATAAGAAATAATAATGTAAGAGGTTTTTTGGGATTTAGGAATTTCTAAATAATTCTTTTAATTGTACAGGAAAAAAGGGGGGAAAAAAAACCTTGAGATATGAGGATATGTAATGAGTTTAGTTTTTGACACATATCAGGCAAGGTCATCAGTTTTACAAAAGAGAGTGAAAGGCAAGAGTAAATGGTCTAGCTTGTAAGCCTGCAATTTTAGACAAGATTAAAAAGAATCAATTTATTTTCTATCATTTTGGAGACTGAGAGGAAGAGGTCATTTCTGAATGGAGCCAAAACCTAATGGAAATCAACAGACCATAAAAATAAAAGGTTACCTACGACTGCTATCATTATCATTATTGTTATTATAAAAGATGAGAGAGCATAGAAATAAAATCTATTGTACTACTTTATAAAGATGGAAGGCCATAAAATTTAACCTTACTGCTACATTATCTTTTATTTATCACATACTGTAAGCTTAAAATTAACCTGCATTGAAGCAAAGAAAAGAAAAACTTTAAATTAAACTTTGAATTGTTTTTGTTAGCTTCTTTATTCAGAAGATAAAACTAAGAGTATCACAAGTACTTACTAAGCTTTATTAGGCTACAAAATCACTAGTACAGGTATTCAATAAGAATCAAATCCACTAATGATTAGTGGTGATCATTAAAGCAGTTTTTTTTTTCTTTTTAATTTTAATCATTTCACCCCACGCAAAGAAATAAAGCCACTAAGATGTACAAAGTTACTGAGTGAGAGAATGAGAATAAAAGAAAGCTATTAATGAGAGAGGACAATAAAAGAACAGGAATTAACAAAAAAAAGATAATGATTGATTGTGCATTTAAACGTTTGAAGATCAAATGTTATTAGAAAGCAAAAAGCCAGAACAGGGTTAGAAAAATAGACACCCTCCTCCTGTGCATATTTTCCTAACAAGATTTCTCAAAATATTCATGCCAGTAGATGTAAATAAAAAATGTGCTGTTTAATAAATAAATACAGAACATTTACTCAAATGTGTATCCATTTAAAATAATGTTTAAAAAACAATTATATATATATATATATATATATATATGTGGTTTGTTCAGAATATATTCAGCCATTTTGAATATCTCATGCAACTTTGCTGCACTTTGGCAATAAATCAGAGAGGACTGTAGTTGGCATGCATGAAGAGACTATCTTTCATGTGGTTACTAAGTCAATATTAACAGAGTTTATGTACTGTGTGACCATTACATTCACACTGAATATACATTAAGTTTTCAGTGAATCTTTGACATTTGCCTGTGGAAATTATTCCAATGATTAAGACTGCTTTCAGGAATAATCCAATGAGCAAAGCCCAATAAAATTTTGTTACTGACATTTTAAACTTGGCTAAGAATCTTTTGAAAGCAATGACCATACTGGACAGTCTTCAATGACATTATAAAAAAATTGTTGAACAAGTACAGGCTTTAATCAAAGGAAATCAGCAACTGACAGTTCAAGAATTACAAGATCTGGGTATTTCTCAGATTCTCTGGAAAGCAATGGACCATTTTGAATCTTGTGATTAATACTCAGTTTTCACATCTTGTTCAAGGTTTGTTTTTTTGTTTTTTTGGCAAAGCTAAAGCATCACAGCCAGGTTTGTCACTATAATCGACAATTTGGTTCCTTGTGTCCTTTGCCGTTTTCCAGAACTCAAAAATCAACATTGGAAAAGAGATTTCATGCTGAACAAGATGAAGTATAAAAAGAGAATGTAAGAAAATACCCCTGATGGTAGTCCTGAAAGAGGACTTAGAATTGTTGAGACTACTAGTGCCACAACTCAAGGTACGTTACTTTTTCCTGGATGGCAGAATAATTTCCAGACAAATCACATTTTTGAAAGGGTTTTTTTTTTAGTTATATTGCTATTCTTTTTTATTGGATTGGGTGGAAAAAGTCAATATCAAGTTTCTCAGATTTTAAAAAACTACACAATGTATTATTAATTAAAAAGAATAAAAGTAGTTATTTATAATTTAGTTATTTTATTAGTATAATTTCAGGGAAAACTATTTTATTTTTTATCATCCCTATCTCTTCAAAAGACAAAAAAAAAATAATTCGAAAAATGCTGCTGAATTGTTTTCTCTCTAAAAAAAAAAAAAAAAAAAAAAAAAAAAAAAAGACATAATCCAAGTATTGACCATTTTTAATCCACTGCAAACCTATTAGAAAAGAAAAGGTAAGAAAAAAAATAAAAAAACATATCGACTGAGTGATTTTTTTTCCTCGTTTTACATTGAGAATTGGTACTTTTAAAAATCAAAAGGCTTTCTTTTTTAACCTTTCATTAAAAAGGGAAAAAAAGAAGCAAGAAACATTGCCATGAAATAAATTAAAATTTTCTTTGGCCTTGCCTTCATTGATTAAATAAAAGATAAAAATTAAAATAATGAAATAATGAGCTCGCATGTTTTTAAATAAAATACCTCGAAACGACGAAAACACCATAATGATCAGCTTCATATCTAAAGAATTGGTCGTAAGAAGAGCAATCTTAAATTCAGCTAAAAAGAGAAACAATTTAAAAGAAAGAAAGTCCATTTTTTTTTTTTTATATTCTACTAAATCACAATCGGTCTTCAGTTTTAGACTCACTAATAACAGTTAATTACTTTTTCTTTTACACACACATTTAAAAAACACTATCACTTTCGAAAGAAATCAATAAAAGATGAAGAAGTCTTTTCCTTCTTAGTCTTTCGAAGTAAATATCCTTCCCATTTCGAAGCATGTCGATCCACGTGTTATTGACATTTCTTGTTCATCGTAGGAAGCCGATTCAATGTGTCAACATTTTTCAGGGAAACTAAAAATACATTACCATCCCAATGAACAGAGGAAGAAAGAAACGATTTTCAATGCACACAAAGAGAAAGAAAGCATTATTCAAGTTAAAAAACAGTCTTCTTGACTGTTCTTCAGTCTAAAAAGAAAAGAAATTAAATGGTTTTTCTCTTAAAAAAGAAAAAATTGTGTAGTAAAACACTAACACCTTCATTTCAACATTTCAAAAGTAACCTAGTTTTTTCAGTTTTTAAGACATTTTTTAACCAATTATGATTTTTTCACAAGGAAAACTGGAAAATAAAGATTACAAATTTTGTCATATTCAAATTTTACATTGTTTTACTTACGTTTACTTCAACTTGTGATCAAATATTGTAACTAATCTTCTTATCTTACCTATCTTGAACCTAGTGTTTTTTGTTTGTTTTTTTTTACTCAAAGTTCACTTGAATCAATCCAACTTGATTACAAATCAAAAGGAAAGGTTGATAAATTTAAAGTAGTTGGGGCTCTTTAACCTGTTTTTTTTTTTTTTCTAAACTCTTCTTCATTTCCGAGGAAAGAAAGGTTTTCTTCTAGTCTACGTACTTCTCGTCTAACTATAAAAAGAGAATTCTCTTTGTGATTGTGTGTATGGAGCATCACCAACCTATCGAAATGACCAATGTAAATTGTAAATACTTGTTCTTTGTTCCTGTGTAAAATTATTATTTCGATCAATACACTCAGCATTTTCTTTTACTTTGAATCCAGCCTTACCGACCCAGCATTTGTTTCTTTCCTTACTACACAAACTATGAGTGACAATAAAAATAACGGCAGCCTTTATGTTGCGTGGGGTTTTAGGCAAATTGAATTTGGCTAAGCAAAAAAAAACAAGAAATGAATAAGTTCAGCAAAAAAAAAAAAAACTTTAAATTAAATTAAGATACGTTATAAAATATATTTCTTTTATGAGTTGAAAAAACATATTTTCTTATATATTTTTTTTTAAATAAAAAACAAAACAGGACAACGTGCGAATTGGAATTAAAAAAAAAAAAAAAAAAAAAAGTTTAAGATTCTCATCATCAACAACCATACCTTTTCTTCTTCTTTGTGTAGCTATTACCCCAGTTTGTAAATGTCTTGAATGCACACCTTTTCTTGTTCGGGTGGATTCTTCTTGGTGAAAACGCGACTAAAAAAAAAATATAAGGATAGGAAATGGGCAACCAGATTAAATGAATGACAAACTGTAAAGAAAGAAGTAATAAAAAGGAAAAGACAGGAGGGGCAAAGACGAAATGGGAAGAAGTGTCATTGTTAGAACAGGAGGTTTTCTTTTTCTTTTTTTAAAGGACTCCACGTTTATTCAAATATTGTATATATAAAAAAAAAGTCTAATTTTAGTTAAACTTTCAAAAACATCAACCACTGGTTTTTAATTAATAAGTGGATAATAAAACAATTTTTAGAATGGTTTTAAATGCTGAATGTTTTAAAACTAAAAAAAGTGTCTTTTAGCAAATTTTAATTTTAAATCATAAGAAAAAATTGTTTTAAAATCATCCTCACTTTTTTTCTCTCTCCATATTTTAGTGTCGATATTTTTACCATTATGATTAAAAAAAAAAAAATTTAAAGTTAATTTTTTTTTATAATTAAAAGAAAAGTTTATTTATTCGCTATTATTATTTAATATTTAACAAGGCAGAATTTGGGAATTACTTTTTTTAGTTTTTTAAATTTTAGTTTTATAAATTAAGTGTAAAAACACAATTGTCAACTTTCTGAAAAATTTTGTTTTTTTAGTTTATGTTCTAAAATATTTTTCTACCTAAGAAATTCTTTTTAATTTCTAAGTATAAAAAACAGTAAAGGTTAAGTAAAAATTTAAACAAAGTTTTTTTTTTCATTTTTATTGTCTGTTGTTGACCTTTTAATTTACAAACATTAAAAATTAAGTTCAAAGAAAACAGAGTCAACAAACGTAACGTCATAAAAAAAAGAAATTGTGAAAATTTGTGAACAAAATTCAACCAGATTTTGACTTGTCAATTGAATTTTTTTTTTTTTTTTTTATGGGGTCGAGTTTTTGTTTTGCTTACATTTTTGACGAGTGACTTGTGTTTGTCATTAAAAAGTCAGTCAGCTTTCTTTGCCTTTCCTCGTCTACTGGGCACACAAAAAAAGTTAACCAAATAAAGTCGGGTTTTAAATTACATTTTGAAATAATTGTTTTGTTTACTCAAAATCATTTTTAAAAAGGTTTGTTTCCTTTCCTTGTAATAAAAAGGCATGTGGGATAAGAAAAAAAACAGATAACGTTTGGAGATGACAAGTTTTTTAACAAACAAAAGAAAACTTAATATTTCTTAATTACAAATCTCTACGTCTTTTTTTTTTTTTCTTTCATGAATCACGTAACTTTTTGTTTTTCTTAATGAAGTGATTTTTTTCACGGATTTCTTGAGTTTTTCGTAGTTTTAATAATCGTTCTTTTCTCAACTTCTCAGATGAAGTCATTTTCATTCAATGGTCCGATTTCTTCTTTACGTTTTTGTTTTCAAATATTTATTTTGCTTTTTTTAATGCAAAGTTTCATAAAATATAAAATTCTAAATGCATTTTTATGTCATTTTACAAATATTTTTTTGACATTTTCTTTTTTTTAACTATTACGTTCACGTTTTGGGAGGGACACAAACTAATTTCTAAACTGAGAAAGACCAAAGAAAGTATCGACCGGAATATCCGATAAGTATTTAAGTGCTGAAAAGCTCTCGGATAGACCCACTTCCCCCAAAACTGGTGGAGAGGGTAAGGATTCGTATATTGAGCAGAGAACTTTTCAGTATACTTTTGTATTTAATCTTTTTAAATTGTTAGAAGAAAAAAAATTGTCCACTCCTTTTTCAAATAATTTTTTATGTTGTCCTTTAGTTTTTAGAATTTTACAAGACAACACCGATCTAAATTGAATTTTCACCTGGAACTATATTCCAATTATTTAAAAGGAGTTACAAAAAAAAAAGGCGGGGGGGGGGGCAATTAAAATGTTTCAAATGATCAAATCAGAAAAATTAAAAGAAAAAAATAATAAAAAGAACCAAAATTGAAAATTTTTAGATCTCCTTCTCTTTATTTTATTTTTTTAAAAAAAAAAAAGACACATGGTCGCGCAGTTCCTTATGGGTTTTTTTTTTCTCTAGAACAATCAAGAAATCACTTTTCTTTTGGAAACTTGCTGCAGCAAAATCTTCCTACATCTTAGATCTATTTGGATTTTTGTACCGTAGGTGTTGATAAAATGTACAAAGAAAATTAACTAATTTGTTCGGTAAGAAGGCAATGTTCGAAAAGAGGCAACTTCTTAACCTCATGTCAGTATTATTGAGTATACATTGATACAACAAACATTGATACAATGTTACAACAATGAATCCCTTAAATTCTTTGTCAAAGTTCATGTCCCCACAAAGAAATTTAAATTCTAGCATTGACTTTTATGTGCTACAAAGAGTGGCTTCATTGGCTAAGTTCGAATAAGAAAACAAAATTATCTTTCTATTCTTTTTTGTTGTTTTGGATTGACAACTTCAAGAATTTTGTCTTGGTTCTCAAATAGAAAGTTCAGGATTAGCAGCATTTTTTTAAAAATTATGAACAATCTTCACTTAAGAAAATTTCAAATTATTTTTAAAGCAGAAAACAAAGGTCAATTAAGAATTTGTTGGACCCCCCACCCATTGCATAAGAAAATTTAAATAAAAATTCATTAATTTTTATTTGATTAAAAAAAAGTGAACGTCAAATTGATTGGTGATATTTTTTTAATTTATTATTTCTAAAAAAATGTTTGTATTGAATCAGTGTTCAATTTTTAAAGGCTAGTTTTTTGTTGTTTTTTTTTTACATCTCATTTTAAAACTATTTTTTTTATTTCATAGGCGCCGAGGGCAGTAAACAAAGTGGCTCTTGTAAGTAAGCAGGTCTTTTTTTTTAATTACTTTAAGAAACTTGATTTTTTTTTTTTAAACAGTTTTTATTGTTATTAAAAAAAAACTAAAAAGTAATTTCCATTGACAATATCTATCCAGTTCAATTATACTTTTTGTTTTAATTATAATTTGATAATGTTGTCGATCAGATATAATTTGACATGATAGCTTGAATTAATTCTTTTCTTCAGAATATAAGCAAAGAAAAAAAATCCATGATTATTTACTTGATTCAAATGGGATTGGGAACGGATAAATAAATTCGTAGCAAAGCGATGAATAAATTGTGGGCCTTTGACTCTTGAAAAAAAGTTTGGAAACTTAAAACGAAACACAAAAAAAAAACGATGAAAGAAACAACTTTAAAAAGTTTTCTAGTGTGGTTGAGTAATTCAGTTTAGAATTCATATTCTTTTGGTTTTTGAACAGAATAAAAAAATTCACAGTATTGGAAATTTCCGACTAATTGAAATTTTAAGGTGAAAGTTGTGTTTTGATGTGTTTTTTTTTTTTTTACTTTATCAAAACCCTGAAAAACAAGTTTTGTGACAAAATATTTAAGTTAACAAAAACAAAAAACTATTGTTAATTTTTAATAATCCCTTCGCAAAAAAAAAGAAGAAAGAAATGCAAGTTTAAATAATAATTATATTAATTATTTTGAACTTTTATTGTCAAAAACAATTTTTTTTTCGATATCATTTACTTCTTTTTTTCTTTGTTAATTTGTTAAATAATTAGGTTTTTGTAAAATGGAAATTATTACTTCGAACAAAATAATTTAAAATAAAATTAACAAACTTCATTTTAAAAAAATAATTAAGCATTTTGGAGATGCCTAAACAGAACATTTTTAAACTGTTACGAGTTAAGTAATAAAGTCAAAAGTAAAAACATTGTAAGTTTGTAATGTGGTTTTTAGATTGTAGTAATATATATACCCACTCTCGTGCACCTCCCCTTCCTGCAAGTTAGTAGTCCATCCAAATCTTAAATTTTTCTTATTGTAAAAAAAGGTAATTTGGTCTCTCTTTTTTTTTTTCAGCTATGGTCCATCCGATTCAACATTTGTCACTAAATTACAAACAATGTGGGAGAACTCGTTCAAATCTGACGCTCCGACAAATACTTTTTTTTATTTTATTTATTTATTTGTTTGTTTATTTACCACCCCCACCCCACTTCCTACACAAGTGCGGAAAGTGGTTTGGTTAGGATGACGAAAAGAGAGAAAACGATTATTTCTTGATATTATTTACGGAAGCTTCAAAGGACAGTAAAGTATTTTTTACACTGTCTATAAAAGTTTTACTGCTGCAGTAGTTATTATTATTAATCGCAACAGACCTGACATAGCAGCGTTGGTAATTAATTAGTCATAGGAACAATTAAAAAACTTCCAATAATTTAAAACTGCATCTTTTTTTTTTTTTAAAGAAAAAGTGTACGTAAGTTGTTTTGTAGATCTTTTCATAGTTAAACGACCATAGTATGTTATTGTTAAATGTTCATAGAAAATGACCCGTATCTTCTATAAAGAAAGTTCATACGATTTTCCTAAATGTCATTACTCACATTTTATAAGAGAAAAGTACATGTGTATCGACTTAGAGAAACTGGCATGTAGTTCCAACTGTTGACGAATCTTTTGATTTCTAGCCGCTCCGCGTTGGAATCGTTTGGCGTAGATTTGTGTAGATAAGCTAATATTCTTTTAGTTGACTGACTACGACCTATTGCAAATGCTTGTATTTATCTGTTTTTAGGAGGAAGCAAATTCAAATGATTTTTTAAATTTTATTCAAACAACGATTATTGGAAAATTCTATTTTCCTCCCTCTTGATCTCTTTTCTACTACATCCGAAATTTCTAATCTGATTTTACATTTTATTTTTCACAACTTTTTCCTGGATTATGCGTTTTGATTTTTAGGGTAATATTCAAATTTTTATAATTAAAATAGGTAGGATCAACGTGTGTGGGTACCCTCTTTTCGTATGGGCATTGGTATGACCCAGGAATCTTTGCACGGTGGAGTTATGGATAGCGGCTCGGATTGAGGAGTCGGAGAGCCGAGTTCGAATTCCAGTCGAATCCATTACATTCTACGTGCTAATACCTTTGGGAAAAGTATGAATCCTCCTCTTCTCCCCCCCCCAGCTATGGATAAATAGCAGGATTCTATAGCCTTGGATGGCAAAGGGTCTACCGCAGAAAGAAATGGCAAACTATTGTGGGAAAAATCTGCCTCGTCAGTCATGTATTAAAATATACATGATCGCCTAAGCGTGTAAAACACATGACTGACTGATTAGTTTAAATAATCTAGCCATAGAATGTAAGCAGTGAAGTTCAAACTTAATAAATCCGCTGTTTTTAACAATTTAACTGTTTGAAAATTATCATTTTAGGTTGTAAGTGTAAACTGGGAATAAGTCGAAAAAATTTAAAGTCTGTTATATTAAAAAATTCTGTTATTTATTTTATTCTAATTTTTTACTAGGTTTATATTTTTTCTTATTTAGTAGTTTTTTTTTTTTTTGTTTTTTTTATCACAACTTTTTGGCTACTGTCCTCGCCAGCCTTTCTTGGTGTATCTTATAATTTTGGTGGTCCCTCCCTTAGCACGTAGGTTACGCCTGTCAATACTTTATAAATAATGGACTGATTGGTTACCTCCTCCTAATTTTTGCAACTGCTCCTAGGAGACGCTCTCAGGATTATAAATACACTGCGATCATATTTTATCACTCTCTTCTGATCTTATTCGTCATGTAACCGTGAAGAACGCGTTCCCTTTGGGAAACATATGAATACACACACACACACGTACATACATTCACTCACTACACATGGTTTTCACATTTATTTGACTTTGTCTTTGTCACTTGTAACCATTTATTGTTAATACATTGTCATTTATTGTATTTATAAATTGATTCTTGTCGTTTCTTTACGAGGGTTCACATCCTGAGTCTGCCATGTTTGTTGTGCGAATTTCAGGAGACAGGGTGTTATTCCCATTTTCAAACACCGACGTTACTAACGCCCGAAATAAGTTGGGAAACACATAAACCAGCCCGCAATAGATTATTCCGATTTTAATGGACTATTCAGTTTTGATGGCATGGAAAGACGGAAAAGACATAGCAAGGACGATGTTTGGAAGAAGAGAAAATATAGAAAGAGGCGATAACAATATGTAATTTAAATGTCTGTTTCAGTGAAATGAAAAAAATTATCAATTTTCATATTTCTCACTTCTTAACGAGCAGCATTGATTATTATTGGGATATTTCCCTGTTGTTAAGCTAAAATATTTAACGATACGATACGTGATTTTCTACGGATGTTTTATTATCGTAGAACTCAAAACAAGCTTATTTAATCATTAACTTAAGAAGAATTAAGATACATCCGATTTTCAAGAGTATTTCTAGGTTTAGTTGGATTGATTTGACTAAAGAAAGATATCATTTTTGCTCTTCCATAAACGGTACATCCAGATATTAAAAACAAAGACTATGAAATAATTCGCAAAAGTACGATCTTTAGCACATCGCTTACAAATTTCATACAATATCCTGTAGGATTTATTTTAAATCCTTCTAAAGAAAAATCCCACCGATTTCATCGGAAATTATGAAAAAATCTTTGTTGTTTTTACTTTCATGTTGTATACAAAAGGTGTTGAAAACTTCTATCAGATTTTGAATTTATTTGTTTCAGTTGTTTATTCTGGGGGAAATCAGAAAAAAGATCAGTAGACAACAGTTTTCTTTACGGGATTGATAAAGTTCGTTTAGAAGGATCGAAAGACTGATGGATTCAATATCCATTACAGATAAAGCAAAGAGATTTGCGGAAACGTTGCTGTATAAAAACAACAAAAATGAAGACAACAGTTTCAGAAATTCTTGGAATATTGGAAACTGACTTATCCTTACAAAAATGTCGAGAAACGTTAATAAGAACAAAACTGAAGAAAATGGTACGATTAATAAATGAAATAATGAAAAGAATTCATATCAGCAGACGAGAACACAATTACAGAAAAGTTTTATTACCAACAAAGACGAAGAAAATATTTTCAATAATATGTAGAATAATGAAAAGACATCATTTGAGAAGTCGTGGAAACATTTATAGAGAAACGTTGTGTTAATAACAACAAAGATGAAGACAATAGTCCGAATAATATGTAGAATAATGAAAAGACTACATCAGAGAACATGAGAAATCATTATGAGAAACGATCTGTTAATAACCCCAAAGATGAAGACAATAGTCCGAATAATATGTGGAATAATGAAAAGGCTTCATCTGAGAAGATGAGAAAACATTTAGAGAAACGATGTGTTAATAACAACAAAGATGAACACAATAGTCCGAATAATATGTGGAATAATGAAAAGACTTCATCTGAGAAGATGAGAAAACATTTAGAGAAACGATGTGTTAATAACAACAAAGATGAACACAATAGTCCGAATAATATGTGGAATAATGAAAAGACTTCATCTGAGAAGATGAGAAAACATTTAGAGAAACGATGTGTTAATAACAACAAAGGTGAAGACAATAGTCCGAATAACATGTGAAATAATGAAAAGACTTCATCTGAGAAGATGAGAAAACATTTAGAGAAAGGTTGTGTTAATAACAACAAAGATGAAGACAATAGTCCGAATAATATGTGGAATAATGAAAAGACTTCATCTGAGAAGATGAGAAAACATTTAGAGAAACGATGTGTTAATAACAACAAAGATGAAGACAATAGTCCGAATAATATGTGGAATAATAAAAAGACTTCATCTGAGAAAATGAGAAAACATTTAGAGAAACGATGTGTTAATAACAACAAAGATGAAGACAATAGTCCGAATAACATGTGAAATAATGAAAAGACTTCATCTGAGAAGGTGAGAAAACATTTAGAGAAACGATGTGTTAATAACAACAAAGATGAACACAATAGTCCGAATAATATGTGGAATAATGAAAAGACTTCATCTGAGAAGATGAGAAAACATTTAGAGAAAGGTTGTGTTAATAACAACAAAGATGAAGACAATAGTCCGAATAATATGTGGAATAATGAAAAGACGTAAAACATTTAGAGAAACAATGTGTTAATAACAACAAAGATGAAGACAATAGTCCGAATAATATGAGGAATAATGAAAAGACTTCATCTGAGAAGATGAGAAAACATTTAGAGAAACGTTGTGTTAATAACAACAAAGATGAAGACAATAGTCCGAATAATATGTGGAATAATGAAAAGACGTAAAACATTTAGAGGAACGATGTGTTAATAACAACAAAGATGAAGACAATAGTCCGAATAATATGTGGAATAATGAAAAGACGTAAAACATTTAGAGAAACGATGTGTTAATAACAAAAAGGTGAAGACAATAGTCCGAATAATATGTGGAATAATGAAAATACGTAAAACATTTAGAGAAACGATGTGTTAATAACAACAAAGGTGAAGACAATAGTCCGAATAATATGTGGAATAATGAAAAGACTTCATCTGAGAAGATGAGAAAACATTTAGAGAAACGATGTGTTCATAACAAAGGTGAAGACAATAGTCCGAATAATATGTGGAATAATGAAAAGACTTCATCTGAGAAGATGAGAAAACATTTAGAGAAACGATGTGTTAATAACAACAAAGGTGAAGACAATAGTCCGAATAATATGTGGAATAATGAAAAGACTTCATCTGAGAAGATGAGAAAACATTTAGAGAAAGGTTGTGTTAATAACAACAAAGATGAAGACAATAGTCCGAATAATATGTGGAATAATGAAAAGACGTAAAACATTTAGAGAAACAATGTGTTAATAACAACAAAGATGAAGACAATAGTCCGAATAATATGAGGAATAATGAAAAGACTTCATCTGAGAAGATGAGAAAACATTTAGAGAAACGTTGTGTTAATAACAACAAAGATGAAGACAATAGTCCGAATAATATGTGGAATAATGAAAAGACGTAAAACATTTAGAGGAACGATGTGTTAATAACAACAAAGATGAAGACAATAGTCCGAATAATATGTGGAATAATGAAAAGACGTAAAACATTTAGAGAAACGATGTGTTAATAACAAAAAGGTGAAGACAATAGTCCGAATAATATGTGGAATAATGAAAATACGTAAAACATTTAGAGAAACGATGTGTTAATAACAACAAAGGTGAAGACAATAGTCCGAATAATATGTGGAATAATGAAAAGACTTCATCTGAGAAGATGAGAAAACATTTAGAGAAACGATGTGTTCATAACAAAGGTGAAGACAATAGTCCGAATAATATGTGGAATAATGAAAAGACTTCATCTGAGAAGATGAGAAAACATTTAGAGAAACGATGTGTTAATAACAACAAAGGTGAAGACAATAGTCCGAATAATATGTGGAATAATGAAAAGACTTCATCTGAGAAGATGAGAAAACATTTAGAGAAAGGTTGTGTTAATAACAACAAAGATGAAGACAATAGTCCGAATAATACGTGGAATAATGAAAAGACGTAAAACATTTAGAGGAACGATGTGTTAATAACAACAAAGATGAAGACAATAGTCCAAATAATATGTGGAATAATGAAAAGACGTAAAACATTTAGAGAAACGATGTGTTAATAACAAAAAGGTGAAGACAATAGTCCGAATAATATGTGGAATAATGAAAAGACGTAAAACATTTAGAGAAACGATGTGTTAATAACAACAAAGGTGAAGACAATAGTCCGAATAATATGTGGAATAATGAAAAGACTTCATCTGAGAAGATGAGAAAACATTTAGAGAAACGATGTGTTAATAACAGCAAAGATGAAGACAATAGTCCGAATAATATGTGGAATAATGAAAAGACGTAAAACATTTAGAGAAACGATGTGTTAATAACAACAAAGATGAAGACAATAGTCCGAATAATATGTGGAATAATGAAAAGACTTCATCTGAGAAGATGAGAAAACATTTAGAGAAACGATGTGTTAATAACAGCAAAGATGAAGACAATAGTCCGAATAATATGTGGAATAATGAAAAGACGTAAAACATTTAGAGAAACGATGTGTTAATAACAACAAAGATGAAGACAATAGTCCGAATAATATGTGGAATAATGAAAAGACTTCATCTGAGAAGATGAGAAAACATTTAGAGAAACGTTGTGTTAATAACAACAAAGATGAAGACAATAGTCCGAATAATATGTGGAATAATGAAAAGACGTAAAACATTTAGAGGAACGATGTGTTAATAACAACAAAGATGAAGACAATAGTCCGAATAATATGTGGAATAATGAAAAGACGTAAAACATTTAGAGAAACGATGTGTTAATAACAAAAAGGTGAAGACAATAGTCCGAATAATATGTGGAATAATGAAAAGACGTAAAACATTTAGAGAAACGATGTGTTAATAACAACAAAGGTGCAGACAATAGTCCGAATAATATGTGGAATAATGAAAAGACTTCATCTGAGAAGATGAGAAAACATTTAGAGAAACGATGTGTTCATAACAAAGGTGAAGACAATAGTCCGAATAATATGTTGAATAATGAAAAGACTTCACCTGAGAAGATGAGAAAACATTTAGAGAAACGATGTGTTAATAACAACAAAGGTGAAGACAATAGTCCGAATAATATGTGGAATAATGAAAAGACTTCATCTGAGAAGATGAGAAAACATTTAGAGAAAGGTTGTGTTAATAACAACAAAGATGAAGACAATAGTCCGAATAATATGTGGAATAATGAAAAGACGTAAAACATTTAGAGGAACGATGTGTTAATAACAACAAAGATGAAGACAATAGTCCGAATAATATGTGGAATAATGAAAAGTCGTAAAACATTTAGAGAAACGATGTGTTAATAACAAAAAGGTGAAGACAATAGTCCGAATAATATGTGGAATAATGAAAAGACGTAAAACATTTAGAGAAACGATGTGTTAATAACAACAAAGGTGAAGACAATAGTCCGAATAATATGTGGAATAATGAAAAGACTTCATCTGAGAAGATGAGAAAACATTTAGAGAAACGATGTGTTAATAACAACAAAGATGAAGACAATAGTCCGAATAATATGTGGAATAATGAAAAGACTTCATCTGAGAAGAAGAGAAAACATTTAGAGAAACGATGTGTTAATAACAACAAAGATGAAGACAATAGTCCGAATAATATGTGGAATAATGAAAAGACTTCATCTGAGAAGATGAGAAAACATTTAGAGAAACGTTGTGTTAATAAAAACAAAGATAAAGACAATAGTCCGAATAATATGTGGAATAATGAAAAGACTTCATCTGAGAAGATGAGAAAACATTTAGAGAAACGATGTGTTAATAACAGCAAAGATGAAGACAATAGTCCGAATAATATGTGGAATAATGAAAAGACGTAAAACATTTAGAGAAACGATGTGTTAATAACAACAAAGGTGAAGACAATAGTCCGAATAATATGTGGAATAATGAAAAGACTTCATCTGAGAAGATGAGAAAACATTTAGAGAACCGTTGTGTTAATAACAACAAAGATGAAGACAATAGTCAGAATAATATGTGGAATAATGAAAAGACTTCATCTGAGAAGATGACGAAACATTTAGAGAAACGTTGTAATCATAACAAAGGTGAAGACAATAGTCCGAATAATATGTGGAATAATGAAAATACTTCATCTGAGAAGATGAGAAAACATTTAGAGAAACGTTGTGTTCATAACAAAGGTGAAGACAATAGTCCGAATAATATGTGGAATAATGAAAAGACTTCATCTGAGAAGATGAGAAAACATTTAGAGAAACGATGTGTTAATAACAACAAAGATGAAGACAATAGTCCGAATAACATGTGAAATAATGAAAAGACTTCATCTGAGAAGATTAGAAAACATTTAGAGAAACGATGTGTTAATAACAACAAAGGTGAAGACAATAGTCCGAATAATATGTGGAATAATGAAGACTTCATCTGAGAAGATGAGAAAACATTTAGAGAAAGCTTGTGTTAATAACAACAAAGATGAAGACAATAGTCCGAATAATATGTGGAATAATGAAAAGACTTCATCTGAGAAGATGAGAAAACATTTAGAGAAACGTTGTGTTCATAACAAAGGTGAAGACAATAGTCCGAATAATATGTGGAATAATGAAAAGACTTCATTTGAAAATTTGAGAAAACATTTAGAGAAAGGTTGTGTTAATAACAACAAAGATGAAGACAATAGTCCGAATAACATGTGGAATAATGAAAAGACTTCATCTGAGAAGATGAGAAAACATTTACAGAAACGATGTGTTAATAACAACAAAGATGAAGACAATAGTCCGAATAATATGTGGAATAATGAAAAGACGTAAAACATTTAGAGAAACGATGTGTTAATAACAACAAAGGTGAAGACAATAGTCCGAATAATATGTGGAATAATGAAAAGACTTCATCTGAGAAGTTGAGAAAACATTTAGAGAAACGTTGTGTTAAAAACAACAAAGATGAACACAATAGTCCGAATAATATGTGGAATAATGAAAAGACTTCATCTGAGAAGATGAGAAAACATTTAGAGAAACGTTGTGTTCATAACAAAGGTGAAGACAATAGTCCGAATAATATGTGGAATAATGAAAAGAGTTCATCTGAAAATTTGAGAAAACATTTAGAGAAACGATGTGTTAATAACAACAAAGATGAAAACAATAGTCCGGATAACATGTGAAATAATGAAAAGACTTCATCTGAGAAGATGAGAAAACATTTAGAGAAACGATGTGTTAATAACAAGAAAGATGAAGACAATAATCCTAATAATATGTGCAATAATGAAAAGACTTCTTCTGAGAAGATGAGAAAACATTTAGAGAAACGATGTGTTAATAACAACAAAGATGAAGACAATAGTCCGAATAATATGTGGAATAATGAAAAGACGTCATCTGAGAAGACGAGAAAACATTTAGAGAAACGATGTGTTAATAACAACAAAGGTGAAGACAATAATCCTAATAATATGTGCAATAATGAAAAGACTTCTTCTGAGAAGATGAGAAAACATTTAGAGAAACGATGTGTTAATAACAACAAAGATGAAGACAATAATCCTAATAATATGTGCAATAATGAAAAGACTTCTTCTGAGAAGATGAGAAAACATTTAGAGAAACGATGTGTTAATAACAACAAAGATGAAGACAATAGTCCGAATAATATGTGGAATAATGAAAAGACGTCATCTGAGAAGACGAGAAAACATTTAGAGAAACGATGTGTTAATAACAACAAAGGTGAAGACAATAATCCTAATAATATGTGCAATAATGAAAAGACTTCTTCTGAGAAGATGAGAAAACATTTAGAGAAACGATGTGTTAATAACAACAAAGATGAAGACAATAGTCCGAATAATATGTGGAATAATGAAAAGTCTTCATCTGAGAAGATGAGAAAACATTTAGAGAAACGATGTGTTAATAACAACAAAGATGAAGACAATAATCCTAATAATATGTGCAATAATGAAAAGACTTCATCTGAGAAGATGAGAAAACATTTAGAGAAACGATGTGTTAATAACAAAAAGGTGAAGACAATAGTCCGAATAATATGTGGAATAATGAAACGACTTCATCTGAGAAGATGAGAAAACATTTAGAGAAACGATGTGTTAATAACAACAAAGATGAAGACAATAATCCTAATAATATGTGCAATAATGAAAAGACTTCTTCTGAGAAGATGAGAAAACATTTAGAGAAACGATGTGTTAATAACAACAAAGATGAAGACAATAGTCCGAATAATATGTGGAATAATGAAAAGACGTCATCTGAGAAGACGAGAAAACATTTAGAGAAACGATGTGTTAATAACAACAAAGGTGAAGACAATCGTCCGAATAATATGTGGAATAATGAAAAGTCTTCATCTGAGAAGACGAGAAAACATTTAGAGAAACGATGTGTTACTAACAACAAAGATGAAGACAATTGTCCGAATAATATGTGGAATAATGAAAAGACGTCATCTGAGAAGATGAGAAAACATTTAGAGAAACGATGTTTTAATAACAACAAAGATGAAGACAATCGTCCAAATGATATGTGCACTAATGAAAAGACTTAATCAGAGAAGCTGAGAAAACGTTATGAGAAACGATATGTTAATAACAATAAAGGTGAAGACAATAGTCCGAATAATATTTGGAATAATGAAAAGACTTCATCTGAGAAGATGAGAAAACATTTAGAGAAACGATGTGTTAATAACAACAAAGATGAAGACAATAGTCCGAATAATATGTGGAATAATGAAAAGTCTTCATCTGAGAAGATGAGAAAACATTTAGAGAAACGATGTGTTAACAACAAAGATGAACACAATAGTCCGAATAATATGTGGAATAATGAAAAGACTTCATCTGAGAAGATGAGAAAACATTTAGAGAAACGATGTGTTACTAACAACAAAGATGAACACAATAGTCCGAATAATATGTGGAATAATGAAAAGACTTCATCTGAGAAGATGAGAAAACATTTAGAGAAACGATGTGTTAATAACAACAAAGGTGAAGACAATAGTCCGAATAATATGTGGAATAATGAAAAGACGTAAAACATTTAGAGAAACGATGTGTTAATAACAACAAAGGTGAAGACAATAGTCCGAATAATATGTGGAATAATGAAAAGTCTTCATCTGAGAAGATGAGAAAACATTTAGAGAAACGATGTGTTAACAACAAAGATGAACACAATAGTCCGAATAATATGTGGAATAATGAAAAGACTTCATCTGAGAAGATGAGAAAACATTTAGAGAAACGATGTGTTACTAACAACAAAGATGAACACAATAGTCCGAATAATATGTGGAATAATGAAAAGACTTCATCTGAGAAGATGAGAAAACATTTAGAGAAACGATGTGTTAATAACAACAAAGGTGAAGACAATAGTCCGAATAATATGTGGAATAATGAAAAGACGTAAAACATTTAGAGAAACGATGTGTTAATAACAACAAAGGTGAAGACAATAGTCCGAATAATATGTGGAATAATGAGAAGACTTCATCTGAGAAGATGAGAAAACATTTAGAGAAACTATGTGTTCATAACAAAGGTGAAGACAATAGTCCGAATAATATGTGGAATAATGAAAAGACTTCATCTGAGAAGATGAGAAAACATTTAGAGAAACGATGTGTTAATAACAACAAAGGTGAAGACAATAGTCCGAATAATATGTGGAATAATGAAAAGACTTCATCTGAGAAGATGAGAAAACATTTAGAGAAACGATGTGTTAATAACAACAAAGATGAAGACAATAGTCCGAATAATATGTGGAATAATGAAAAGACGTAAAACCTTTAGAGAAACGATGTGTTAATAACAACAAAGGTGAAGACAATAGTCCGAATAATATGTGGAATAATGAAAAGACTTCATCTGAGAAGATGAGAAAACATTTAGAGAAACGATGTGTTAATAACAACAAAGATGAAGACAATAGTCCGAATAATATGTGGAATAATGAAAAGACTTCATCTGAGAAGATGAGAAAACATTTAGAGAAACGATGTGTTAATAACAACAAAGATGAAGACAATAGTCCGAATAATATGTGGAATAATGAAAAGACTTCATCTGAGAAGATGAGAAAACATTTAGAGAAACGATGTGTTTATAACAACAAAGGTGAAGACAATAGTCCGAATAATATGTGGAATAATGAAAAGTCGTAAAACATTTAGAGAAACGATGTGTTAATAACAAAAAGGTGAAGACAACAGTCCGAATAATATGTGGAATAATGAAAAGACGTAAAACATTTAGAGAAACGATGTGTTAATAACAACAAAGGTGAAGACAATAGTCCGAATAATATGTGGAATAATGAGAAGACTTCATCTGAGAAGATGAGAAAACATTTAGAGAAACGATGTGTTCATAACAAAGGTGAAGACAATAGTCCGAATAATATGTGGAATAATGAAAAGACTTCATCTGAGAAGATGAGAAAACATTTAGAGAAACGATGTGTTAATAACAACAAAGGTGAAGACAATAGTCCGAATAATATGTGGAATAATGAAAAGACTTCATCTGAGAAGATGAGAAAACATTTAGAGAAAGGTTGTGTTAATAACAACAAAGATGAAGACAATAGTCCGAATAATATGTGGAATAATGAAAAGACGTAAAACCTTTAGAGAAACGATGTGTTAATAACAACAAAGGTGAAGACAATAGTCCGAATAATATGTGGAATAATGAAAAGACTTCATCTGAGAAGATGAGAAAACATTTAGAGAAACGATGTGTTAATAACAACAAAGATGAAGACAATAGTCCGAATAATATGTGGAATAATGAAAAGTCTTCATCTGAGAAGATGAGAAAACATTTAGAGAAACGATGTGTTAATAACAACAAAGATGAAGACAATAGTCCGAATAATATGTGGAATAATGAAAAGACTTCATCTGAGAAGATGAGAAAACATTTAGAGAAACGTTGTGTTAATAAAAACAAAGATAAAGACAATAGTCCGAATAATATGTGGAATAATGAAAAGACTTCATCTGAGAAGATGAGAAAACATTTAGAGAAACGATGTGTTAATAACAGCAAAGATGAAGACAATAGTCCGAATAATATGTGGAATAATGAAAAGACGTAAAACATTTAGAGAAACGATGTGTTAATAACAACAAAGGTGAAGACAATAGTCCGAATAATATGTGGAATAATGAAAAGACTTCATCTGAGAAGATGAGAAAACATTTAGAGAACCGTTGTGTTAATAACAACAAAGATGAAGACAATAGTCAGAATAATATGTGGAATAATGAAAAGACTTCATCTGAGAAGATGACGAAACATATAGAGAAACGTTGTAATCATAACAAAGGTGAAGACAATAGTCCGAATAATATGTGGAATAATGAAAAGACGTAAAACATTTAGAGAAACGATGTGTTAATAACAACAAAGGTGAAGACAATAGTCCGAATAATATGTGGAATAATGAAAAGACTTCATCTGAGAAGATGAGAAAACATTTAGAGAAACGTTGTGTTCATAACAAAGGTGAAGACAATAGTCCGAATAATATGTGGAATAATGAAAAGACTTCATCTGAGAAGATGAGAAAACATTTAGAGAAACGATGTGTTAATAACAACAAAGATGAAGACAATAGTCCGAATAACATGTGAAATAATGAAAAGACTTCATCTGAGAAGATTAGAAAACATTTAGAGAAACGAAGTGTTAATAACAACAAAGGTGAAGACAATAGTCCGAATAATATGTGGAATAATGAAAAGACTTCATCTGAGAAGATGAGAAAACATTTAGAGAAACGATGTGTTAATAACAACAAAGGTGAAGACAATAGTCCGAATAATATGTGGAATAATGAAAAGACTTCATCTGAGTAGATGAGAAAACATTTAGAGAATGGTTGTGTTAATAACAACAAAGATGAAGACAATAGTCCGAATAATATGTGGAATAATGAAAAGACTTCATCTGAGAAGATGAGAAAACATTTAGAGAAACGTTGTGTTCATAACAAAGGTGAAGACAATAGTCCGAATAATATGTGGAATAATGAAAAGACTTCATTTGAAAATTTGAGAAAACATTTAGAGAAAGGTTGTGTTAATAACAACAAAGATGAAGACAATAGTCCGAATAACATGTGGAATAATGAAAAGACTTCATCTGAGAAGATGAGAAAACATTTAGAGAAACGATGTGTTAATAACAACAAAGATGAAGACAATAGTCCGAATAATATGTGGAATAATGAAAAGACGTAAAACATTTAGAGAAAGGTTGTGTTAATAACAACAAAGATGAAGACAATAGTCCGAATAACATGTGGAATAATGAAAAGACTTCATCTGAGAAGATGAGAAAACATTTAGAGAAACGATGTGTTAATAACAACAAAGGTGAAGACAATAGTCCGAATAATATGTGGAATAATGAAAAGACTTCATCTGAGAAGATGAGAAAACATTTAGAGAAACGATGTGTTAATAACAACAAAGATGAAGACAATAGTCCGAATAACATGTGAAATAATGAAAAGACTTCATCTGAGAAGATTAGAAAACATTTAGAGAAACGATGTGTTAATAACAACAAAGTTGAAGACAATAGTCCGAATAATATGTGGAATAATGAAAAGACTTCATCTGAGAAGATGAGAAAACATTTAGAGAAACGATGTGTTAATAACAACAAAGGTGAAGACAATAGTCCGAATAATATGTTGAATAATGAAAAGACTTCATCTGAGTAGATGAGAAAACATTTAGAGAAACGATGTGTTAATAACAACAAAGATGAAGACAATAGTCCGAATAATATGTGGAATAATGAAAAGACGTAAAACATTTAGAGAAACGATGTGTTAATAACAAAAAAGGTGAAGACAATAGTCCGAATAATATGTGGAATAATGAAATGACTTCATCTGAGAAGATGAGAAAACATTTAGTGAAACGATATGTTAATAACAACAAAGGTGAAGACAATGGTCCGAATAATATGTGGAATAATGAAAAGACTTCATCTGAGAAGATCAGAAAACATTTAGAGAAATGTTGTGTTAATAACAACAAAGATGAAGACAATAGTCCGAATAATATGTGGAATAATGAAAAGACTTCATCTGAGAAGATGAGAAAACATTTAGAGAAACGTTGTGTTAATAACAACAAAGATGAAGACAATAGTCCGAATAATATGTGGAATAATGAAAAGAGTTCATCTGAAAATTTGAGAAAACATTTAGAGAAACGATGTGTTAATAACAACAAAGATGAAAACAATAGTCCGGATAACATGTGAAATAATGAAAAGACTTCATCTGAGAAGATGAGAAAACATTTAGAGAAACGATGTGTTAATAACAACAAAGATGAAGACAATAATCCTAATAATATGTGCAATAATGAAAAGACTTCTTCTGAGAAGATGAGAAAACATTTAGAGAAACGATGTGTTAATAACAACAAAGATGAAGACAATAGTCCGAATAATATGTGGAATAATGAAAAGACGTCATCTGAGAAGACGAGAAATCATTTAGAGAAACGATGTGTTAATAACAACAAAGGTGAAGACAATCGTCCGAATAATATGTGGAATAATGAAAAGTCTTCATCTGAGAAGATGAGAAAACATTTAGAGAAACGATGTGTTAATAACAACAAAGATGAAGACAATAATCCTAATAATATGTGCAATAATGAAAGGACTTCATCTGAGAAGATGAGAAAACATTTAGAGAAACGATGTGTTAATAACAAAAAGGTGAAGACAATAGTCCGAATAATATGTGGAATAATGAAACGACTTCATCTGAGAAGATGAGAAAACATTTAGAGAAACGATGTGTTAATAACAACAAAGATGAAGACAATAATCCTAATAATATGTGCAATAATGAAAAGACTTCTTCTGAGAAGATGAGAAAACATTTAGAGAAACGATGTGTTAATAACAACAAAGATGAAGACAATAGTCCGAATAATATGTGGAATAATGAAAAGACGTCATCTGAGAAGACGAGAAAACATTTAGAGAAACGATGTGTTAATAACAACAAAGGTGAAGACAATCGTCCGAATAATATGTGGAATAATGAAAAGTCTTCATCTGAGAAGACGAGAAAACATTTAGAGAAACGATGTGTTACTAACAACAAAGATGAAGACAATTGTCCGAATAATATGTGGAATAATGAAAAGACGTCATCTGAGAAGATGAGAAAACATTTAGAGAAACGATGTTTTAATAACAACAAAGATGAAGACAATCGTCCGAATGATATGTGCACTAATGAAAAGACTTAATCAGAGAAGCTGAGAAAACGTTATGAGAAACGATATGTTAATAACAATAAAGGTGAAGACAATAGTCCGAATAATATTTGGAATAATGAAAAGACTTCATCTGAGAAGATGAGAAAACATTTAGAGAAACGATGTGTTAATAACAACAAAGGTGAAGACAATAGTCCGAATAATATGTGGAATAATGAAAAGACTTCATCTGAGTAGATGAGAAAACATTTAGAGAATGGTTGTGTTAATAACAACAAAGATGAAGACAATAGTCCGAATAATATGTGGAATAATGAAAAGACTTCATCTGAGAAGATGAGAAAACATTTAGAGAAACGTTGTGTTCATAACAAAGGTGAAGACAATAGTCCGAATAATATGTGGAATAATGAAAAGACTTCATTTGAAAATTTGAGAAAACATTTAGAGAAAGGTTGTGTTAATAACAACAAAGATGAAGACAATAGTCCGAATAACATGTGGAATAATGAAAAGACTTCATCTGAGAAGATGAGAAAACATTTAGAGAAACGATGTGTTAATAACAACAAAGATGAAGACAATAGTCCGAATAATATGTGGAATAATGAAAAGACGTAAAACATTTAGAGAAAGGTTGTGTTAATAACAACAAAGATGAAGACAATAGTCCGAATAACATGTGGAATAATGAAAAGACTTCATCTGAGAAGATGAGAAAACATTTAGAGAAACGATGTGTTAATAACAACAAAGGTGAAGACAATAGTCCGAATAATATGTGGAATAATGAAAAGACTTCATCTGAGAAGATGAGAAAACATTTAGAGAAACGATGTGTTAATAACAACAAAGATGAAGACAATAGTCCGAATAACATGTGAAATAATGAAAAGACTTCATCTGAGAAGATTAGAAAACATTTAGAGAAACGATGTGTTAATAACAACAAAGTTGAAGACAATAGTCCGAATAATATGTGGAATAATGAAAAGACTTCATCTGAGAAGATGAGAAAACATTTAGAGAAACGATGTGTTAATAACAACAAAGGTGAAGACAATAGTCCGAATAATATGTGGAATAATGAAAAGACTTCATCTGAGTAGATGAGAAAACATTTAGAGAAACGATGTGTTAATAACAACAAAGATGAAGACAATAGTCCGAATAATATGTGGAATAATGAAAAGACGTAAAACATTTAGAGAAACGATGTGTTAATAACAACAAAGGTGAAGACAATAGTCCGAATAATATGTGGAATAATGAAAAGACTTCATCTGAGAAGATGAGAAAACATTTAGTGAAACGATATGTTAATAACAACAAAGGTGAAGACAATGGTCCGAATAATATGTGGAATAATGAAAAGACTTCATCTGAGAAGATCAGAAAACATTTAGAGAAATGTTGTGTTAATAACAACAAAGATGAAGACAATAGTCCGAATAATATGTGGAATAATGAAAAGACTTCATCTGAGAAGATGAGAAAACATTTAGAGAAACGTTGTGTTAATAACAACAAAGATGAAGACAATAGTCCGAATAATATGTGGAATAATGAAAAGAGTTCATCTGAAAATTTGAGAAAACATTTAGAGAAACGATGTGTTAATAACAACAAAGATGAAAACAATAGTCCGGATAACATGTGAAATAATGAAAAGACTTCATCTGAGAAGATGAGAAAACATTTAGAGAAACGATGTGTTAATAACAACAAAGATGAAGACAATAATCCTAATAATATGTGCAATAATGAAAAGACTTCTTCTGAGAAGATGAGAAAACATTTAGAGAAACGATGTGTTAATAACAACAAAGATGAAGACAATAGTCCGAATAATATGTGGAATAATGAAAAGACGTCATCTGAGAAGACGAGAAATCATTTAGAGAAACGATGTGTTAATAACAACAAAGGTGAAGACAATCGTCCGAATAATATGTGGAATAATGAAAAGTCTTCATCTGAGAAGATGAGAAAACATTTAGAGAAACGATGTGTTAATAACAACAAAGATGAAGACAATAATCCTAATAATATGTGCAATAATGAAAGGACTTCATCTGAGAAGATGAGAAAACATTTAGAGAAACGATGTGTTAATAACAAAAAGGTGAAGACAATAGTCCGAATAATATGTGGAATAATGAAACGACTTCATCTGAGAAGATGAGAAAACATTTAGAGAAACGATGTGTTAATAACAACAAAGATGAAGACAATAATCCTAATAATATGTGCAATAATGAAAAGACTTCTTCTGAGAAGATGAGAAAACATTTAGAGAAACGATGTGTTAATAACAACAAAGATGAAGACAATAGTCCGAATAATATGTGGAATAATGAAAAGACGTCATCTGAGAAGACGAGAAAACATTTAGAGAAACGATGTGTTAATAACAACAAAGGTGAAGACAATCGTCCGAATAATATGTGGAATAATGAAAAGTCTTCATCTGAGAAGACGAGAAAACATTTAGAGAAACGATGTGTTACTAACAACAAAGATGAAGACAATTGTCCGAATAATATGTGGAATAATGAAAAGACGTCATCTGAGAAGATGAGAAAACATTTAGAGAAACGATGTTTTAATAACAACAAAGATGAAGACAATCGTCCGAATGATATGTGCACTAATGAAAAGACTTAATCAGAGAAGCTGAGAAAACGTTATGAGAAACGATATGTTAATAACAATAAAGGTGAAGACAATAGTCCGAATAATATTTGGAATAATGAAAAGACTTCATCTGAGAAGATGAGAAAACATTTAGAGAAACGATGTGTTAATAACAACAAAGATGAAGACAATAGTCCGAATAATATGTGGAATAATGAAAAGTCTTCATCTGAGAAGATGAGAAAACATTTAGAGAAACGATGTGTTAACAACAAAGATGAACACAATAGTCCGAATAATATGTGGAATAATGAAAATACTTCATCTGAGAAGATGAGAAAACATTTAGAGAAACGATGTGTTTATAACAACAAAGGTGAAGACAATAGTCCGAATAATATGTGGAATAATGAAAATACTTCATCTGAGAAGATGAGAAAACATTTAGAGAAACGATGTGTTTATAACAACAAAGGTGAAGACAATAGTCCGAATAATATGTGGAATAATGAAAAGGCTTCATCTGAGAAGATGAGAAAACATTTAGAGAAACGATGTGTTAATAACAACAAAGATGAACACAATAGTCCGAATAATATGTGGAATAATGAAAAGACTTCATCTGAGAAGATGAGAAAACATTTAGAGAAACGATGTGTTAATAACAACAAAGATGAACACAATAGTCCGAATAATATGTGGAATAATGAAAAGACTTCATCTGAGAAGATGAGAAAACATTTAGAGAAACGATGTGTTAATAACAACAAAGGTGAAGACAATAGTCCGAATAATATGTGGAATAATGAAAAGACTTCATCTGAGAAGATGAGAAAACATTTAGAGAAAGGTTGTGTTAATAACAACAAAGATGAAGACAATAGTCCGAATAATATGTGGAATAATGAAAAGACGTAAAACCTTTAGAGAAACGATGTGTTAATAACAACAAAGGTGAAGACAATAGTCCGAATAATATGTGGAATAATGAAAATACTTCATCTGAGAAGATGAGAAAACATTTAGAGAAACGATGTGTTAATAACAACAAAGATGAAGACAATAATCCTAATAATATGTGCAATAATGAAAAGACTTCTTCTGAGAAGATGAGAAAACATTTAGAGAAACGATGTGTTAATAACAACAAAGATGAAGACAATAGTCCGAATAATATGTGGAATAATGAAAAGACGTCATCTGAGAAGACGAGAAATCATTTAGAGAAACGATGTGTTAATAACAACAAAGGTGAAGACAATCGTCCGAATAATATGTGGAATAATGAAAAGTCTTCATCTGAGAAGATGAGAAAACATTTAGAGAAACGATGTGTTAATAACAACAAAGATGAAGACAATAATCCTAATAATATGTGCAATAATGAAAGGACTTCATCTGAGAAGATGAGAAAACATTTAGAGAAACGATGTGTTAATAACAAAAAGGTGAAGACAATAGTCCGAATAATATGTGGAATAATGAAACGACTTCATCTGAGAAGATGAGAAAACATTTAGAGAAACGATGTGTTAATAACAACAAAGATGAAGACAATAATCCTAATAATATGTGCAATAATGAAAAGACTTCTTCTGAGAAGATGAGAAAACATTTAGAGAAACGATGTGTTAATAACAACAAAGATGAAGACAATAGTCCGAATAATATGTGGAATAATGAAAAGACGTCATCTGAGAAGACGAGAAAACATTTAGAGAAACGATGTGTTAATAACAACAAAGGTGAAGACAATCGTCCGAATAATATGTGGAATAATGAAAAGTCTTCATCTGAGAAGACGAGAAAACATTTAGAGAAACGATGTGTTACTAACAACAAAGATGAAGACAATTGTCCGAATAATATGTGGAATAATGAAAAGACGTCATCTGAGAAGATGAGAAAACATTTAGAGAAACGATGTTTTAATAACAACAAAGATGAAGACAATCGTCCGAATGATATGTGCACTAATGAAAAGACTTAATCAGAGAAGCTGAGAAAACGTTATGAGAAACGATATGTTAATAACAATAAAGGTGAAGACAATAGTCCGAATAATATTTGGAATAATGAAAAGACTTCATCTGAGAAGATGAGAAAACATTTAGAGAAACGATGTGTTAATAACAACAAAGGTGAAGACAATAGTCCGAATAATATGTGGAATAATGAAAAGACTTCATCTGAGTAGATGAGAAAACATTTAGAGAATGGTTGTGTTAATAACAACAAAGATGAAGACAATAGTCCGAATAATATGTGGAATAATGAAAAGACTTCATCTGAGAAGATGAGAAAACATTTAGAGAAACGTTGTGTTCATAACAAAGGTGAAGACAATAGTCCGAATAATATGTGGAATAATGAAAAGACTTCATTTGAAAATTTGAGAAAACATTTAGAGAAAGGTTGTGTTAATAACAACAAAGATGAAGACAATAGTCCGAATAACATGTGGAATAATGAAAAGACTTCATCTGAGAAGATGAGAAAACATTTAGAGAAACGATGTGTTAATAACAACAAAGATGAAGACAATAGTCCGAATAATATGTGGAATAATGAAAAGACGTAAAACATTTAGAGAAAGGTTGTGTTAATAACAACAAAGATGAAGACAATAGTCCGAATAACATGTGGAATAATGAAAAGACTTCATCTGAGAAGATGAGAAAACATTTAGAGAAACGATGTGTTAATAACAACAAAGGTGAAGACAATAGTCCGAATAATATGTGGAATAATGAAAAGACTTCATCTGAGAAGATGAGAAAACATTTAGAGAAACGATGTGTTAATAACAACAAAGATGAAGACAATAGTCCGAATAACATGTGAAATAATGAAAAGACTTCATCTGAGAAGATTAGAAAACATTTAGAGAAACGATGTGTTAATAACAACAAAGTTGAAGACAATAGTCCGAATAATATGTGGAATAATGAAAAGACTTCATCTGAGAAGATGAGAAAACATTTAGAGAAACGATGTGTTAATAACAACAAAGGTGAAGACAATAGTCCGAATAATATGTGGAATAATGAAAAGACTTCATCTGAGTAGATGAGAAAACATTTAGAGAAACGATGTGTTAATAACAACAAAGATGAAGACAATAGTCCGAATAATATGTGGAATAATGAAAAGACGTAAAACATTTAGAGAAACGATGTGTTAATAACAACAAAGGTGAAGACAATAGTCCGAATAATATGTGGAATAATGAAAAGACTTCATCTGAGAAGATGAGAAAACATTTAGTGAAACGATATGTTAATAACAACAAAGGTGAAGACAATGGTCCGAATAATATGTGGAATAATGAAAAGACTTCATCTGAGAAGATCAGAAAACATTTAGAGAAATGTTGTGTTAATAACAACAAAGATGAAGACAATAGTCCGAATAATATGTGGAATAATGAAAAGACTTCATCTGAGAAGATGAGAAAACATTTAGAGAAACGTTGTGTTAATAACAACAAAGATGAAGACAATAGTCCGAATAATATGTGGAATAATGAAAAGAGTTCATCTGAAAATTTGAGAAAACATTTAGAGAAACGATGTGTTAATAACAACAAAGATGAAAACAATAGTCCGGATAACATGTGAAATAATGAAAAGACTTCATCTGAGAAGATGAGAAAACATTTAGAGAAACGATGTGTTAATAACAACAAAGATGAAGACAATAATCCTAATAATATGTGCAATAATGAAAGGACTTCATCTGAGAAGATGAGAAAACATTTAGAGAAACGATGTGTTAATAACAAAAAGGTGAAGACAATAGTCCGAATAATATGTGGAATAATGAAACGACTTCATCTGAGAAGATGAGAAAACATTTAGAGAAACGATGTGTTAATAACAACAAAGATGAAGACAATAATCCTAATAATATGTGCAATAATGAAAAGACTTCTTCTGAGAAGATGAGAAAACATTTAGAGAAACGATGTGTTAATAACAACAAAGATGAAGACAATAGTCCGAATAATATGTGGAATAATGAAAAGACGTCATCTGAGAAGACGAGAAAACATTTAGAGAAACGATGTGTTAATAACAACAAAGGTGAAGACAATCGTCCGAATAATATGTGGAATAATGAAAAGTCTTCATCTGAGAAGACGAGAAAACATTTAGAGAAACGATGTGTTACTAACAACAAAGATGAAGACAATTGTCCGAATAATATGTGGAATAATGAAAAGACGTCATCTGAGAAGATGAGAAAACATTTAGAGAAACGATGTTTTAATAACAACAAAGATGAAGACAATCGTCCGAATGATATGTGCACTAATGAAAAGACTTAATCAGAGAAGCTGAGAAAACGTTATGAGAAACGATATGTTAATAACAATAAAGGTGAAGACAATAGTCCGAATAATATTTGGAATAATGAAAAGACTTCATCTGAGAAGATGAGAAAACATTTAGAGAAACGATGTGTTAATAACAACAAAGATGAAGACAATAGTCCGAATAATATGTGGAATAATGAAAAGTCTTCATCTGAGAAGATGAGAAAACATTTAGAGAAACGATGTGTTAACAACAAAGATGAACACAATAGTCCGAATAATATGTGGAATAATGAAAATACTTCATCTGAGAAGATGAGAAAACATTTAGAGAAACGATGTGTTTATAACAACAAAGGTGAAGACAATAGTCCGAATAATATGTGGAATAATGAAAATACTTCATCTGAGAAGATGAGAAAACATTTAGAGAAACGATGTGTTTATAACAACAAAGGTGAAGACAATAGTCCGAATAATATGTGGAATAATGAAAAGGCTTCATCTGAGAAGATGAGAAAACATTTAGAGAAACGATGTGTTAATAACAACAAAGATGAACACAATAGTCCGAATAATATGTGGAATAATGAAAAGACTTCATCTGAGAAGATGAGAAAACATTTAGAGAAACGATGTGTTAATAACAACAAAGATGAACACAATAGTCCGAATAATATGTGGAATAATGAAAAGACTTCATCTGAGAAGATGAGAAAACATTTAGAGAAACGATGTGTTAATAACAACAAAGGTGAAGACAATAGTCCGAATAATATGTGGAATAATGAAAAGACTTCATCTGAGAAGATGAGAAAACATTTAGAGAAAGGTTGTGTTAATAACAACAAAGATGAAGACAATAGTCCGAATAATATGTGGAATAATGAAAAGACGTAAAACCTTTAGAGAAACGATGTGTTAATAACAACAAAGGTGAAGACAATAGTCCGAATAATATGTGGAATAATGAAAAGACTTCATCTGAGAAGATGAGAAAACATTTAGAGAAACGATGTGTTAATAACAACAAAGATGAAGACAATAGTCCGAATAATATGTGGAATAATGAAAAGACTTCATCTGAGAAGATGAGAAAACATTTAGAGAAACGATGTGTTAATAACAACAAAGATGAAGACAATAGTCCGAATAATATGTGGAATAATGAAAAGACTTCATCTGAGAAGATGAGAAAACATTTAGAGAAACGTTGTGTTAATAAAAACAAAGATAAAGACAATAGTCCGAATAATATGTGGAATAATGAAAAGACTTCATCTGAGAAGATGAGAAAGCATTTAGAGAAACGATGTGTTAATAACAGCAAAGATGAAGACAATAGTCCGAATAATATGTGGAATAATGAAAAGACGTAAAACATTTAGAGAAACGATGTGTTAATAACAACAAAGGTGAAGACAATAGTCCGAATAATATGTGGAATAATGAAAAGACTTCATCTGAGAAGATGAGAAAACATTTAGAGAAACGATGTGTTAATAACAACAAAGATGAAGACAATAGTCCGAATAATATGTGGAATAATGAAAAGTCTTCATCTGAGAAGATGAGAAAACATTTAGAGAAACGATGTGTTAATAACAACAAAGATGAAGACAATAGTCCGAATAATATGTGGAATAATGAAAAGACTTCATCTGAGAAGATGAGAAAACATTTAGAGAAACGTTGTGTTAATAAAAACAAAGATAAAGACAATAGTCCGAATAATATGTGGAATAATGAAAAGACTTCATCTGAGAAGATGAGAAAGCATTTAGAGAAACGATGTGTTAATAACAGCAAAGATGAAGACAATAGTCCGAATAATATGTGGAATAATGAAAAGACGTAAAACATTTAGAGAAACGATGTGTTAATAACAACAAAGGTGAAGACAATAGTCCGAATAATATGTGGAATAATGAAAATACTTCATCTGAGAAGATGAGAAAACATTTAGAGAAACGATGTGTTTATAACAACAAAGGTGAAGACAATAGTCCGAATAATATGTGGAATAATGAAAATACTTCATCTGAGAAGATGAGAAAACATTTAGAGAAACGATGTGTTTATAACAACAAAGGTGAAGACAATAGTCCGAATAATATGTGGAATAATGAAAAGGCTTCATCTGAGAAGATGAGAAAACATTTAGAGAAACGATGTGTTAATAACAACAAAGATGAACACAATAGTCCGAATAATATGTGGAATAATGAAAAGACTTCATCTGAGAAGATGAGAAAACATTTAGAGAAACGATGTGTTAATAACAACAAAGATGAACACAATAGTCCGAATAATATGTGGAATAATGAAAAGACTTCATCTGAGAAGATGAGAAAACATTTAGAGAAACGATGTGTTAATAACAACAAAGGTGAAGACAATAGTCCGAATAATATGTGGAATAATGAAAAGACTTCATCTGAGAAGATGAGAAAACATTTAGAGAAAGGTTGTGTTAATAACAACAAAGATGAAGACAATAGTCCGAATAATATGTGGAATAATGAAAAGACGTAAAACCTTTAGAGAAACGATGTGTTAATAACAACAAAGGTGAAGACAATAGTCCGAATAATATGTGGAATAATGAAAAGACTTCATCTGAGAAGATGAGAAAACATTTAGAGAAACGATGTGTTAATAACAACAAAGATGAAGACAATAGTCCGAATAATATGTGGAATAATGAAAAGACTTCATCTGAGAAGATGAGAAAACATTTAGAGAAACGATGTGTTAATAACAACAAAGATGAAGACAATAGTCCGAATAATATGTGGAATAATGAAAAGACTTCATCTGAGAAGATGAGAAAACATTTAGAGAAACGTTGTGTTAATAAAAACAAAGATAAAGACAATAGTCCGAATAATATGTGGAATAATGAAAAGACTTCATCTGAGAAGATGAGAAAGCATTTAGAGAAACGATGTGTTAATAACAGCAAAGATGAAGACAATAGTCCGAATAATATGTGGAATAATGAAAAGACGTAAAACATTTAGAGAAACGATGTGTTAATAACAACAAAGGCGAAGACAATAGTCCGAATAATATGTGGAATAATGAAAAGACTTCATCTGAGAAGATGAGAAAACATTTAGAGAAACGATGTGTTAATAACAACAAAGATGAAGACAATAGTCCGAATAATATGTGGAATAATGAAAAGTCTTCATCTGAGAAGATGAGAAAACATTTAGAGAAACGATGTGTTAATAACAACAAAGATGAAGACAATAGTCCGAATAATATGTGGAATAATGAAAAGACTTCATCTGAGAAGATGAGAAAACATTTAGAGAAACGTTGTGTTAATAAAAACAAAGATAAAGACAATAGTCCGAATAATATGTGGAATAATGAAAAGACTTCATCTGAGAAGATGAGAAAGCATTTAGAGAAACGATGTGTTAATAACAGCAAAGATGAAGACAATAGTCCGAATAATATGTGGAATAATGAAAAGACGAAAAACATTTAGAGAAACGATGTGTTAATAACAACAAAGGTGAAGACAATAGTCCGAATAATATGTGGAATAATGAAAAGACTTCATCTGAGAAGATGAGAAAACATTTAGAGAAACGATGTGTTAATAACAACAAAGATGAAGACAATAGTCCGAATAATATGTGGAATAATGAAAAGTCTTCATCTGAGAAGATGAGAAAACATTTAGAGAAACGATGTGTTAACAACAAAGATGAACACAATAGTCCGAATAATATGTGGAATAATGAAAATACTTCATCTGAGAAGATGAGAAAACATTTAGAGAAACGATGTGTTTATAACAACAAAGGTGAAGACAATAGTCCGAATAATATGTGGAATAATGAAAATACTTCATCTGAGAAGATGAGAAAACATTTAGAGAAACGATGTGTTTATAACAACAAAGGTGAAGACAATAGTCCGAATAATATGTGGAATAATGAAAAGGCTTCATCTGAGAAGATGAGAAAACATTTAGAGAAACGATGTGTTAATAACAACAAAGATGAACACAATAGTCCGAATAATATGTGGAATAATGAAAAGACTTCATCTGAGAAGATGAGACAACATTTAGAGAAACGATGTGTTAATAACAACAAAGATGAACACAATAGTCCGAATAATATGTGGAATAATGAAAAGACTTCATCTGAGAAGATGAGAAAACATTTAGAGAAACGATGTGTTAATAACAACAAAGGTGAAGACAATAGTCCGAATAATATGTGGAATAATGAAAAGACTTCATCTGAGAAGATGAGAAAACATTTAGAGAAAGGTTGTGTTAATAACAACAAAGAAGAAGACAATAGTCCGAATAATATGTGGAATAATGAAAAGACGTAAAACCTTTAGAGAAACGATGTGTTAATAACAACAAAGGTGAAGACAATAGTCCGAATAATATGTGGAATAATGAAAAGACTTCATCTGAGAAGATGAGAAAACATTTAGAGAAACGATGTGTTAATAACAACAAAGATGAAGACAATAGTCCGAATAATATGTGGAATAATGAAAAGACTTCATCTGAGAAGATGAGAAAACATTTAGAGAAACGATGTGTTAATAACAACAAAGATGAAGACAATAGTCCGAATAATATGTGGAATAATGAAAAGACTTCATCTGAGAAGATGAGAAAGCATTTAGAGAAACGATGTGTTAATAACAGAAAAGATGAAGACAATAGTCCGAATAATATGTGGAATAATGAAAAGACGTAAAACATTTAGAGAAACGATGTGTTAATAACAACAAAGGTGAAGACAATAGTCCGAATAATATGTGGAATAATGAAAAGACTTCATCTGAGAAGATGAGAAAACATTTAGAGAAACGTTGTGTTAATAACAACAAAGATGAAGACAATAGTCAGAATAATATGTGGAATAATGAAAAGACTTCATCTGAGAAGATGACGAAACATTTAGAGAAACGTTGTAATCATAACAAAGGTGAAGACAATAGTCCGAATAATATGTGGAATAATGAAAAGACTTCATTTGAAAATTTGAGAAAACATTTAGAGAAAGGTTGTGTTAATAACAACAAAGATGAAGACAATAGTCCGAATAACATGTGGAATAATGAAAAGACTTCATCTGAGAAGATGAGAAAACATTTACAGAAACGATGTGTTAATAACAACAAAGATGAAGACAATAGTCCGAATAATATGTGGAATAATGAAAAGACGTAAAACATTTAGAGAAACGATGTGTTAATAACAACAAAGGTGAAGACAATAGTCCGAATAATATGTGGAATAATGAAAAGACTTCATCTGAGAAGATGAGAAAACATTTAGAGAAACGATGTGTTAATAACAACAAAGATGAAGACAATAGTCCGAATAATATGTGGAATAAGAAAAAGTCTTCATCTGAGAAGATGAGAAAACATTTAGAGAAACGTTGTGTTAATAACAACAAAGATGAAGACAATAGTCCGAATAATATGTGGAATAATGAAAAGACTTCATCTGAGAAGATGAGAAAACATTTAGAGAATCGTTGTGTTAATAACAACAAAGATAAAGACAATAGTCCGAATAATATGTGGAATAATGAAAAGACTTCATCTGAGAAGATGAGAAAACATTTAGAGAAACGATGTGTTAATAACAACAAAGATGAAGACAATAGTCCGAATAATATGTGGAATAATGAAAAGACGTAAAACATTTAGAGAAACGATGTGTTAATAACAACAAAGGTGAAGACAATAGTCCGAATAATATGTGGAATAATGAAAAGACTTCATCTGAGAAGATGAGAAAACATTTAGAGAAACGATGTGTTAATAACAACAAAGATGAAGACAATAGTCTGAATAACATGTGAAATGATGCAAAGACTTCATCTGAGAAGATGAGAAAACATTTAGAGAAACGATGTGTTAATAACAACAAAGGTGAAGACAATAGTCCGAATAATATGTGGAATAATGAAAAGACTTCATCTGAGAAGATGAGAAAACATTTAGTGAAACGATGTGTTAATAACAACAAAGGTGAAGACAATGGTCCGAATAATATGTGGAATAATGAAAAGACTTCATCTGAGAAGATCAGAAAACATTTAGAGAAATGTTGTGTTAATAACAACAAAGATGAAGACAATAGTCCGAATAATATGTGGAATAATGAAAAGACTTCATCTGAGAAGATGAGAAAACATTTAGAGAAACGTTGTGTTCATAACAAAGGTGAAGACAATAGTCCGAATAATATGTGGAATAATGAAAAGAGTTCATCTGAAAATTTGAGAAAACATTTAGAGAAACGATGTGTTAATAACAACAAAGATGAAAACAATAGTCCGAATAACATGTGAAATAATGAAAAGACTTCATCTGAGAAGATGAGAAAACATTTAGAGAAACGATGTTTTAATAACAACAAAGATGAAGACAATAATCCTAATAATATGTGCAATAATGAAAAGACTTCTTCTGAGAAGATGAGAAAACATTTAGAGAAACGATGTGTTAATAACAACAAAGATGAAGACAATAATCCTAATAATATGTGGAATAATGAAAAGACGTCATCTGAGAAGACGAGAAAACATTTAGAGAAACGATGTGTTAATAACAACAAAGATGAAGACAATAGTCCGAATAATATGTGCAATAATGAAAAGACTTCATCTGAGAAGATGAGAAAACATTTAGAGAAACGATGTGTTAATAACAAAAAGGTGAAGACAATAGTCCGAATAATATGTGGAATAATGAAACGACTTCATCTGAGAAGATGAGAAAACGTTTAGAGAAACGATGTGTTAATAACAACAAAGATGAAGACAATAATCCTAATAATATGTGCAATAATGAAAAGACTTCTTCTGAGAAGATGAGAAAACATTTAGAGAAACGATGTGTTAATAACAACAAAGATGAAGACAATAGTCCGAATAATATGTGGAATAATGAAAAGACGTCATCTGAGAAGACGAGAAAACATTTAGAGAAACGATGTGTTAATAACAACAAAGGTGAAGACAATCGTCCGAATAATATGTGGAATAATGAAAAGTCTTCATCTGAGAAGACGAGAAAACATTTAGAGAAACGATGTGTTACTAACAACAAAGATGAAGACAATTGTCCGAATAATATGTGGAATAATGAAAAGACGTCATCTGAGAAGATGAGAAAACATTTACAGAAACGATGTTTTAATAACAACAAAGATGAAGACAATCGTCTGAATGATATGTGCACTAATGAAAAGACTTAATCAGAGAAGCTGAGAAAACGTTATGAGAAACGATATGTTAATAACAATAAAGGTGAAGACAATAGTCCGAATAATATTTGGAATAATGAAAAGACTTCATCTGAGAAGATGAGAAAACATTTAGAGAAACGATGTGTTAATAACAACAAAGATGAACACAATAGTCCGAATAATATGTGGAATAATGAAAAGACTTCATCTGAGAAGATGAGAAAACATTTAGAGAAACGATGTGTTAATAACAACAAAGATGAACACAATAGTCCGAATAATATGTGGAATAATGAAAAGACTTCATCTGAGAAGATGAGAAAACATTTAGAGTAACGATGTGTTAATAACAACAAAGATGAACACAATAGTCCGAATAATATGTGGAATAATGAAAAGACTTCATCTGAGAAGATGAGAAAACATTTAGAGAAACGATGTGTTAATAACAACAAAGTTGAAGACAATCGTCCGAATAATATGTGGAATAATAAAAAGTCTTCATCTGAGAAGATGAGAAAACATTTAGAGAAACGATGTGTTAATAACAACAAAGGTGAAGACAATAGTCCGAATAATATTTGGAATAATGAAAAGACTTCATCTGAGAAGATGAGAAAACATTTAGAGAAACGATGTGTTAATAACAACAAAGATGAAGACAATAGTCCGAATAATATGTGGAATAATGAAAAGACTTCATCTGAGAAGATGAGAAAACATTTAGAGTAACGATGTGTTAATAACAACAAAGATGAACACAATAGTCCGAATAATATGTGGAATAATGAAAAGACTTCATCTGAGAAGATGAGAAAACATTTAGAGAAACGTTGTGTTAATAACAACAAAGATGAACACAATAGTCCGAATAATATGTGGAACAATGAAAAGACTTCATCTGTGAAGATGAGAAAACATGTAGAGAAACGATGTGTTAATAACAACAAAGATGAACACAATAGTCCGAATAATATGTGGAATAATGAAAAGACTTCATCTGAGAAGATGAGAAAACATTTAGAGAAACGATGTGTTAATAACAACAAAGATGAAGACAATAGTCCGAATAATATGTGGAATAATGAAAAGACTTCATCTGAGAAGATGAGAAAACATTTAGAGTAACGATGTGTTAATAACAACAAAGATGAACACAATAGTCCGAATAATATGTGGAATAATGAAAAGACTTTATCTGAGAAGATGAGAAAACATTTAGAGAAACGATGTGTTAATAACAACAAAGTTGAAGACAATCGTCCGAATAATATGTGGAATAATGAAAAGTCTTCATCTGAGAAGATGAGAAAACATTTAGAGAAACGATGTGTTAATAACAACAAAGGTGAAGACAATAGTCCGAATAATATTTGGAATAATGAAAAGACTTCATCTGAGAAGATGAGAAAACATTTAGAGAAACGATGTGTTAATAACAACAAAGATGAACACAATAGTCCGAATAATATGTGGTATAATGAAAAGTCTTCATCTGAGAAGATGAGAAAACATTTAGAGAAACGATGTGTTAATAACAACAAAGATGAACACAATAGTCCGAATAATATGTGGAATAATGAAAAGACTTCATCTGAGAAGATGAGAAAACATTTAGAGTAACGATGTGTTAATAACAACAAAGATGAACACAATAGTCCGAATAATATGTGGAATAATGAAAAGACTTCATCTGAGAAGATGAGAAAACATTTAGAGAAACGATGTGTTTATAACAACAAAGGTGAAGACAATAGTCCGAATAATATGTGGAATAATGAAAAGGCTTCATCTGAGAAGATGAGAAAACATTTAGAGAAACGATGTGTTAATAACAACAAAGATGAACACAATAGTCCGAATAATATGTGGAATAATGAAAAGACTTCATCTGAGAAGATGAGAAAACATTTAGAGAAACGATGTGTTAATAACAACAAAGATGAACACAATAGTCCGAATAATATGTGGAATAATGAAAAGACTTCATCTGAGAAGATGAGAAAACATTTAGAGAAACGTTGTGTTAATAACAACAAAGATGAACACAATAGTCCGAATAATATGTGGAACAATGAAAAGACTTCATCTGTGAAGATGAGAAAACATGTAGAGAAACGATGTGTTAATAACAACAAAGATGAACACAATAGTCCGAATAATATGTGGAATAATGAAAAGACTTCATCTGAGAAGATGAGAAAACATTTAGAGAAACGAGGTGTTAATAACAACAAAGATGAAGACAATAGTCCGAATAATATGTGGAATAATGAAAAGACTTTATCTGAGAAGATGAGAAAACATTTAGAGAAACGATGTGTTAATAACAACAAAGTTGAAGACAATCGTCCGAATAATATGTGGAATAATGAAAAGTCTTCATCTGAGAAGATGAGAAAACATTTAGAGAAACGATGTGTTAATAACAACAAAGGTGAAGACAATAGTCCGAATAATATTTGGAATAATGAAAAGACTTCATCTGAGAAGATGAGAAAAAATTTAGAGAAACGATGTGTTAATAACAACAAAGATGAACACAATAGTCCGAATAATTTGTGGAATAATGAAAAGTCTTCATCTGAGAAGATGAGAAAACATTTAGAGAAACGATGTGTTAATAACAACAAAGATGAACACAATAGTCCGAATAATATGTGGAATAATGAAAATACTTCATCTGAGAAGATGAGAAAACATTTAGAGAAACGATGTGTTTATAACAACAAAGGTGAAGACAATAGTCCGAATAATATGTGGAATAATGAAAAGGCTTCATCTGAGAAGATGAGAAAACATTTAGAGAAACGATGTGTTAAAAACAACAAAGATGAACACAATAGTCCGAATAATATGTGGAATAATGAAAAGACTTCATCTGAGAAGATGAGAAAACATTTAGAGAAACGTTGTGTTAATAACAACAAAGATGAACACAATAGTCCGAATAATATGTGGAATAATGAAAAGAGTTCATCTGAGAAGATGAGAAAACATTTAGAGAAACGATGTGTTAATAACAACAAAGATTAACACAATAGTCCGAATAATATGTGGAATAATGAAAAGACTTCATCTGAGAAGATGAGAAAACATTTAGAGAAACGTTGTGTTAATAACAACAAAGATAAAGACAATAGTCCGAATAATATGTGGAATAATGAAAAGGCTTCATCTGAGAAGATGAGAAAACATTTAGGGAAACGATGTGTTAATAACAGCAAAGATGAAGACAATAGTCCGAATAATATGTGGAATAATGAAAAGACGTAAAACATTTAGAGAAACGATGTGTTAATAACAACAAAGGTGAAGACAATAGTCCGAATAATATGTGGAATAATGAAAAGACTTCATCTGAGAAGATGAGAAAACATTTAGAGAAACGTTGTGTTAATAACAACAAAGATGAAGACAATAGTCCGAATAATATGTGGAATAATGAAAAGGCTTCATCTGAGAAGATGAGAAAACATTTAGAGAAACGATGTGTTAATAACAACAAAGGTGAAGACAATAGTCCGAATAATATGTGGAATAATGAAAAGGCTTCATCTGAGAAGATGAGAAAACATTTAGAGAAACGATGTGTTAATAACAGCAAAGATGAAGACAATAGTCCGAATAATATGTGGAATAATGAAAAGACGTAAAACATTTAGAGGAACGATGTGTTAATAACAACAAAGATGAAGACAATAGTCCGAATAATATGTGGAATAATGAAAAGACGTAAAACATTTAGAGAAACGATGTGTTAATAACAACAAAGGTGAAGACAATAGTCCGAATAATATGTGGAATAATGAAAAGACTTCATCTGAGAAGATGAGAAAACATTTAGAGTAACGATGTGTTAATAACAACAAAGATGAACACAATAGTCCGAATAATATGTGGAATAATGAAAAGACTTCATCTGAGAAGATGAGAAAACATTTAGAGAAACGATGTGTTAATAACAACAAAGATGAACACAATAGTCCGAATAATATGTGGAATAATGAAAAGACTTCATCTGAGAAGATGAGAAAACATTTAGAGAAACGATGTGTTAATAACAACAAAGATGAAAAGAATCGTCCGAATAATATGTGGAATAATGAAAAGACTTCATCTGAGAAGATGAGAAAACATTTAGAGAAACGATGTGTTAATAACAACAAAGATGAAGACAATAGTCCGAATAATATGTGGAATAATGAAAAGACTTCATCTGAGAAGATGAGAAAACATTTAGAGAAACGATGTGTTAATAACAACAAAGATGAACACAATAGTCCGAATAATATGTGGAATAATGAAAAGTCTTCATCTGAGAAGATGAGAAAACATTTAGAGAAACGATGTGTTAATAACAACAAAGATGAACACAATAGTCCGAATAATATGTGGAATAATGAAAATACTTCATCTGAGAAGATGAGAAAACATTTAGAGAAACGATGTGTTTATAACAACAAAGGTGAAGACAATAGTCCGAATAATATGTGGAATAATGAAAAGGCTTCATCTGAGAAGATGAGAAAACATTTAGAGAAACGATGTGTTAATAACAACAAAGATGAACACAATAGTCCGAATAATATGTGGAATAATGAAAAGACTTCATCTGAGAAGATGAGAAAACATTTAGAGAAACGATGTGTTAATAACAACAAAGATGAACACAATAGTCCGAATAATATGTGGAATAATGAAAAGACTTCATCTGAGAAGATGAGAAAACATTTAGAGAAACGTTGTGTTAATAACAACAAAGATGAACACAATAGTCCGAATAATATGTGGAACAATGAAAAGACTTCATCTGTGAAGATGAGAAAACATTTAGAGAAACGATGTGTTAATAACAACAAAGATGAACACAATAGTCCGAATAATATGTGGAATAATGAAAAGACTTCATCTGAGAAGATGAGAAAACATTTAGAGAAACGATGTGTTAATAACAACAAAGATGAACACAATAGTCCGAATAATATGTGGAATAATGAAAAGACTTCATCTGAGAAGATGAGAAAACATTTAGAGAAACGATGTGTTAAAAACAACAAAGATGAACACAATAGTCCGAATAATATGTGGAATAATGAAAAGACTTCATCTGAGAAGATGAGAAAACATTTAGAGAAACGTTGTGTTAATAACAACAAAGATGAACACAATAGTCCGAATAATATGTGGAATAATGAAAAGAGTTCATCTGAGAAGATGAGAAAACATTTAGAGAAACGATGTGTTAATAACAACAAAGATTAACACAATAGTCCGAATAATATGTGGAATAATGAAAAGACTTCATCTGAGAAGATGAGAAAACATTTAGAGAAACGTTGTGTTAATAACAACAAAGATAAAGACAATAGTCCGAATAATATGTGGAATAATGAAAAGACTTCATCTGAGAAGATGAGAAAACATTTAGAGAAACGATGTGTTAATAACAGCAAAGATGAAGACAATAGTCCGAATAATATGTGGAATAATGAAAAGACGTAAAACATTTAGAGAAACGATGTGTTAATAACAACAAAGGTGAAGACAATAGTCCGAATAATATGTGGAATAATGAAAAGACTTCATCTGAGAAGATGAGAAAACATTTAGAGAAACGTTGTGTTAATAACAACAAAGATGAAGACAATAGTCCGAATAATATGTGGAATAATGAAAAGACGTAAAACATTTAGAGGAACGATGTGTTAATAACAACAAAGATGAAGACAATAGTCCGAATAATATGTGGAATAATGAAAAGACGTAAAACATTTAGAGAAACGATGTGTTAATAACAACAAAGGTGAAGACAATAGTCCGAATAATATGTGGAATAATGAAAAGACTTCATCTGAGAAGATGAGAAAACATTTAGAGAAACGTTGTGTTAATAACAACAAAGATGAAGACAATAGTCCGAATAATATGTGGAATAATGAAAAGACGTAAAACATTTAGAGAAACGTTGTGTTAATAACAACAAAGATGAACACAATAGTCCGAATAATATGTGGAATAATGAAAAGACTTCATCTGAGAAGATGAGAAAACATTTAGAGTAACGATGTGTTAATAACAACAAAGATGAACACAATAGTCCGAATAATATGTGGAATAATGAAAAGTCTTCATCTGAGAAGATGAGAAAACATTTAGAGAATCGATGTGTTAATAACAACAAAGTTGAAGACAATCGTCCGAATAATATGTGGAATAATGAAAAGTCTTCATCTGAGAAGATGAGAAAACATTTAGAGAAACGATGTGTTAATAACAACAAAGGTGAAGACAATAGTCCGAATAATATTTGGAATAATGAAAAGACTTCATCTGAGAAGATGAGAAAACATTTAGAGAAACGATGTGTTAATAACAACAAAGATGAAGACAATAGTCCGAATAATATGTGGAATAATGAAAAGTCTTCATCTGAGAAGATGAGAAAACATTTAGAGAAACGATGTGTTAATAACAACAAAGATGAACACAATAGTCCGAATAATATGTGGAATAATGAAAATACTTCATCTGAGAAGATGAGAAAACATTTAGAGAAACGATGTGTTTATAACAACAAAGGTGAAGACAATAGTCCGAATAATATGTGGAATAATGAAAAGGCTTCATCTGAGAAGATGAGAAAACATTTAGAGAAACGATGTGTTAATAACAACAAAGATGAACACAATAGTCCGAATAATATGTGGAATAATGAAAAGACTTCATCTGAGAAGATGAGAAAACATTTAGAGAAACGATGTGTTAATAACAACAAAGATGAACACAATAGTCCGAATAATATGTGGAATAATGAAAAGAGTTCATCTGAGAAGATGAGAAAACATTTAGAGAAACGTTGTGTTAATAACAACAAAGATGAACACAATAGTCCGAATAATATGTGGAATAATGAAAAGACTTCATCTGTGAAGATGAGAAAACATTTAGAGAAACGATGTGTTAATAACAACAAAGATGAACACAATAGTCCGAATAATATGTGGAATAATGAAAAGACTTCATCTGAGAAGATGAGAAAACATTTAGAGAAACGATGTGTTAATAACAACAAAGATGAACACAATAGTCCGAATAATATGTGGAATAATGAAAAGACTTCATCTGAGAAGATGAGAAAACATTTAGAGAAACGATGTGTTAATAACAACAAAGATGAACACAATAGTCCGAATAATATGTGGAATAATGAAAAGACTTCATCTGAGAAGATGAGAAAACTTTTAGAGAAACGTTGTGTTAATAACAACAAAGATGAACACAATAGTCCGAATAATATGTGGAATAATGAAAAGACTTTATCTGAGAAGATGAGAAAACATTTAGAGAAACGATGTGTTAATAACAACAAAGATGAACACAATAGTCCGAATAATATGTGGAATAATGAAAAGACTTCATCTGAGAAGATGAGAAAACTTTTAGAGAAACGTTGTGTTAATAACAACAAAGATGAACACAATAGTCCGAATAATATGTGGAATAATGAAAAGACTTTATCTGAGAAGATGAGAAAACATTTAGAGAAACCTTGTGTTAATAACAACAAAGATGAACACAATAGTCCGAATAATATGTGGAATAATGAAAAGATTTCATCTGAGAAGATGAGAAAACATTTAGAGAAACGATGTGTTAATAACAACAAAGATGAACACAATAGTCCGAATAATATGTGGAATAATGAAAAGACTTCATCTGAGAAGATGAGAAAACATTTAGAGAAACGTTGTGTTAATGACAACAAAGATGAACACAATAGTCCGAATAATATGTGGAATAATGAAAAGACTTCATCTGAGAAGATGAGAAAACATTTAGAGAAACGATGTGTTAATAACAACAAAGATGAACACAATAGTCCGAATAATATGTGGAATAATGAAAAGACTTCATCTGAGAAGATGAGAAAACATTTAGAGAAACGATGTGTTAATAACAACAAAGATGAAGAGAATCGTCCGAATAATATGTGGAATAATGAAAAGACTTCATCTGAGATGATGAGAAAACACTTAGAGAAACGATGTGTTAATAACAACAAAGATGAAGACAATAGTCCGAATAATATGTGGAATAATGAAAAGTCTTCATCTGAGAAGATGAGAAAACATTTAGAGAAACGATGTGTTAATAACAACAAAGATGAACACAATAGTCCGAATAATATGTGGAATAATGAAAAGACTTCATCTGAGACGATGAGAAAACATTTAGAGAAACGATGTGTTAATAACAACAAAGTTGAAGAGAATCGTCCGAATAATATGTGGAATAATGAAAAGACTTATCTGAGAAGATGAGAAAACATTTAGAGAAACGTTGTGTTAATAACAACAAAGTTGAAGAGAATCGTCCGAATAATATGTGGAATAATGAAAAGACTTCATCTGAGAAGATGATAAAACATTTAGAGAAACGATGTGTTAATAACAACAAAGATGAACACAATAGTCCGAATAATATGTGGAATAATGAAAAGACTTCATCTGAGAAGATGAGAAAACATTTAGAGAAACGATGTGTTAAAAACAACAAAGATGAACACAATAGTCCGAATAATATGTGGAATAATGAAAAGACTTCATGTGAGAAGATGAGAAAACATTTAGAGAAACGTTGTGTTAATAACAACAAAGATGAACACAATAGTCCGAATAATATGTGGAATAATGAAAAGAGTTCATCTGAGAAGATGAGAAAACATTTAGAGAAACGATGTGTTAATAACAACAAAGTTTAACACAATAGTCCGAATAATATGTGGAATAATGAAAAGACTTCATCTGAGAAGATGAGAAAACATTTAGAGAAACGTTGTGTTAATAACAACAAAGTTGAAGAGAATCGTCCGAATAATATGTGGAATAATGAAAAGTCTTCATCTGAGAAGATGAGAAAACATTTAGAGAAACGATGTGTTAATAACAACAAAGATGAACACAATAGTCCGAATAATATGTGGAATAATGAAAAGACTTTATCTGAGAAGATGAGAAAACATTTAGAGAAACCTTGTGTTAATAACAACAAAGATGAACACAATAGTCCGAATAATATGTGGAATAATGAAAAGACTTCATCTGAGAAGATGAGAAAACATTTAGAGAAACGATGTGTTAATAACAACAAAGATTAACACAATACTCCGAATAATTTATGGAATAATGAAAAGACTTCATCTGAGAAGATGAGAAAACTTTTAGAGAAACGTTGTGTTAATAACAACAAAGATGAACACAATAGTCCGAATAATATGTGGAATAATGAAAAGACTTCATCTGAGAAGATGAGAAAACATTTAGAGAAACGATGTGTTAATAACAACAAAGTTGAAGAGAATCGTCCGAATAATATGTGGAATAATGAAAAGACTTCATCTGAGAAGATGAGAAAACATTTAGAGAAACGATGTGTTAATAACAACAAAGATGAACACAATAGTCCGAATAATATGTGGAATAATGAAAAGAGTTCATCTGAGAAGATGAGAAAACATTTAGAGAAACGATGTGTTAATAACAACAAAGATGAACACAATAGTCCGAATAATATGTGGAATAATGAAAAGAGTTCATCTGAGAAGATGAGAAAACATTTAGAGAAACGATGTGTTAATAACAACAAAGATGAACACAATAGTCCGAATAATATGTGGAATAATGAAAAGAGTTCATCTGAGAAGATGAGAAAACATTTAGAGAAACGATGTGTTAATAACAACAAAGATGAACACAATAGTCCGAATAATATGTGGAATAATGAAAAGACTTCATCTGAGAAGATGAGAAAACATTTAGAGAAACGATGTGTTAAAAACAACAAAGATGAACACAATAGTCCGAATAATATGTGGAATAATGAAAAGACTTCATCTGAGAAGATGAGAAAACATTTAGAGAAACGTTGTGTTAATAACAACAAAGATGAACACAATAGTCCGAATAATATGTGGAATAATGAAAAGAGTTCATCTGAGAAGATGAGAAAACATTTAGAGAAACGTTGTGTTAATAACAACAAAGATGAACACAATAGTCCGAATAATATGTGGAATAATGAAAAGACTTCATCTGTGAAGATGAGAAAACATTTAGAGAAACGATGTGTTAATAACAACAAAGATGAACACAATAGTCCGAATAATATGTGGAATAATGAAAAGACTTCATCTGAGAAGATGAGAAAACATTTAGAGAAACGATGTGTTAATAACAACAAAGATGAACACAATAGTCCGAATAATATGTGGAATAATGAAAAGACTTCATCTGAGAAGATGAGAAAACATTTAGAGAAACGATGTGTTAATAACAACAAAGATGAACACAATAGTCCGAATAATATGTGGAATAATGAAAAGACTTCATCTGAGAAGATGAGAAAACTTTTAGAGAAACGTTGTGTTAATAACAACAAAGATGAACACAATAGTCCGAATAATATGTGGAATAATGAAGAGACTTTATCTGAGAAGATGAGAAAACATTTAGAGAAACCTTGTGTTAATAACAACAAAGATGAACACAATAGTCCGAATAATATGTGGAATAATGAAAAGACTTCATCTGAGAAGATGAGAAAACATTTAGAGAAACGATGTGTTAATAACAACAAAGATGAACACAATAGTCCGAATAATATGTGGAATAAAGAAAAGACTTCATCTGAGAAGATGAGAAAACATTTAGAGAAACGTTGTGTTAATGACAACAAAGATGAACACAATAGTCCGAATAATATGTGGAATAATGAAAAGACTTCATCTGAGAAGATGAGAAAACATTTAGAGAAACGATGTGTTAATAACAACAAAGATGAACACAATAGTCCGAATAATATGTGGAATAATGAAAAGACTTCATCTGAGAAGATGAGAAAACATTTAGAGAAACGATGTGTTAATAACAACAAAGATGAACACAATAGTCCGAATAATATGTGGAATAAAGAAAAGACTTCATCTGAGAAGATGAGAAAACATTTAGAGAAATGTTGTGTTAATGACAACAAAGATGAACACAATAGTCCGAATAATATGTGGAATAATGAAAAGACTTCATCTGAGAAGATGAGAAAACATTTAGAGAAACGATGTGTTAATAACAACAAAGATGAACACAATAGTCCGAATAATATGTGGAATAATGAAAAGACTTCATCTGAGAAGATGAGAAAACATTTAGAGAAACGATGTGTTAATAACAACAAAGATGAACACAATAGTCCGAATAATATGTGGAATAATGAAAAGACTTCATCTGAGAAGATGAGAAAACATTTAGAGAAACGTTGTGTTAATAACAACAAAGATGAACACAATAGTCCGAATAATATGTGGAATAATGAAAAGACTTCATCTGTGAAGATGAGAAAACATTTAGAGAAACGATGTGTTAATAACAACAAAGATGAACACAATAGTCCGAATAATATGTGGAATAATGAAAAGACTTCATCTGAGAAGATGAGAAAACATTTAGAGAAACGATGTGTTAATAACAACAAAGATGAACACAATAGTCCGAATAATATGTGGAATGATGAAAAGACTTCATCTGAGAAGATGAGAAAGCATTTAGAGAAACGATGTGTTAATAACAACAAAGATGAACACAATAGTCCGAATAATATGTGGAATAATGAAAAGACTTCATCTGAGAAGATGAGAAAACTTTTAGAGAAACGTTGTGTTAATAACAACAAAGATGAACACAATAGTCCGAATAATATGTGGAATAATGGAAAGACTTCATCTGAGAAGATCAGAAAACATTTAGAGAAACGATGTGTTAATAACAACAAAGATGAACACAATAGTCCGAATAATATGTGGAATAATGAAAAGACTTCATCTGAGAAGATGAGAAAACATTTAGAGAAACGATGTGTTAATAACAACAAAGATGAACAAAATAGTCCGAATAATATGTGGAATGATGAAAAGACTTCATCTGAGAAGATGAGAAAGCATTTAGAGAAACGATGTGTTAATAACAACAAAGATGAACACAATAGTCCGAATAATATGTGGAATAATGAAAAGACTTCATCTGAGAAGATGAGAAAACTTTTAGAGAAACGTTGTGTTAATAACAACAAAGATGAACACAATAGTCCGAATAATATGTGGAATAATGAAAAGACTTCATCTGAGAAGATGAGAAAACATTTAGAGAAACGATGTGTTAATAACAACAAAGATGAACACAATAGTCCGAATAATATGTGGAATAATGAAAAGACTTCATCTGAGAAGATGAGAAAACATTTAGAGAAACGATGTGTTAATAACAACAAAGATGAACACAATAGTCCGAATAATATGTGGAATGATGAAAAGACTTCATCTGAGAAGATGAGAAAGCATTTAGAGAAACGATGTGTTAATAACAACAAAGATGAACACAATAGTCCGAATAATATGTGGAATAATGAAAAGACTTCATCTGAGAAGATGAGAAAACATTTAGAGAAACGATGTGTTAAAAACAACAAAGATGAACACAATAGTCCGAATAATATGTGGAATAATGAAAAGATTTCATCTGAGAAGATGAGAAAACATTTAGAGAAACGATGTGTTAATAACAACAAAGATTAACACAATACTCCGAATAATTTATGGAATAATGAAAAGACTTCATCTGAGAAGATGAGAAAACTTTTAGAGAAACGTTGTGTTAATAACAACAAAGATGAACACAATAGTCCGAATAATATGTGGAATAATGAAAAGACTTCATCTGAGAAGATGAGAAAACATTTAGAGAAACGATGTGTTAATAACAACAAAGTTGAAGAGAATCGTCCGAATAATATGTGGAATAATGAAAAGACTTCATCTGAGAAGATGAGAAAACATTTAGAGAAACGATGTGTTAAAAACAACAAAGATGAACACAATAGTCCGAATAATATGTGGAATAATGAAAAGACTTCATCTGAGAAGATGAGAAAACATTTAGAGAAACGTTGTGTTAATAACAACAAAGATGAACACAATAGTCCGAATAATATGTGGAATAATGAAAAGAGTTCATCTGAGAAGATGAGAAAACATTTAGAGAAACGATGTGTTAATAACAACAAAGATTAACACAATACTCCGAATAATTTATGGAATAATGAAAAGACTTCATCTGAGAAGATGAGAAAACTTTTAGAGAAACGTTGTGTTAATAACAACAAAGATGAACACAATAGTCCGAATAATATGTGGAATAATGAAAAGACTTCATCTGAGAAGATGAGAAAACATTTAGAGAAACGATGTGTTACTAACAACAAAGATGAAGACAATAGTCCGAATAATATGTGGAATAATGAAAAGACTTCATCTGAGAAGATGAGAAAACATTTAGAGAAACGATGTGTTAATAACAACAAAGTTGAAGAGAATCGTCCGAATAATATGTGGAATAATGAAAAGACTTCATCTGAGAAGATGAGAAATCATTTAGAGAAACGATGTGTTAATAACAACAAAGATGAACACAATAGTCCGAATAATATGTGGAATAATGAAAAGACTTCATCTGAGAAGATGAGAAAACATTTAGAGAAACGATGTGTTAAAAACAACAAAGATGAACACAATAGTCCGAATAATATGTGGAATAATGAAAAGACTTCATCTGAGCAGATGAGAAAACATTTAGAGAAACGTTGTGTTAATAACAACAAAGATGAACACAATAGTCCGAATAATATGTGGAATAATGAAAAGACTTCATCTGAGAAGATGAGAAAACATTTAGAGAAACGTTGTGTTAATAACAACAAAGATGAACACAATAGTCCGAATAATATGTGGAATAATGAAAAGACTTCATCTGAGAAGATGAGAAAACATTTAGAGAAACGATGTGTTAATAACAACAAAGATGAACACAATAGTCCGAATAATATGTGGAATAATGAAAAGACTTCATCTGAGAAGATGAGAAAACATTTAGAGAAACGATGTGTTAATAACAACAAAGATGAACACAATAGTCCGAATAATATGTGGAATAATGAAAAGACTTCATCTGAGAAGATGAGAAAACATTTAGAGAAACGATGTGTTAATAACAACAAAGTTGAAGAGAATCGTCCGAATAATATGTGGAATAATGAAAAGACTTCATCTGAGAAGATGAGAAAACATTTAGAGAAACGATGTGTTAATAACAACAAAGATGAACACAATAGTCCGAATAATATGTGGAATAATGAAAAGACTTCATCTGAGAAGATGAGAAAACATTTAGAGAAACGATGTGTTAATAACAACAAAGATGAAGACAATAGTCCGAATAATATGTGGAATAATGAAAAGTCTTCATCTGAGAAGATGAGAAAACATTTAGAGAAACGATGTGTTAATAACAACAAAGATGAACACAATAGTCCGAATAATATGTGGAATAATGAAAATACTTCATCTGAGAAGATGAGAAAACATTTAGAGAAACGATGTGTTTATAACAACAAAGGTGAAGACAATAGTCCGAATAATATGTGGAATTATGAAAAGGCTTCATCTGAGAAGATGAGAAAACATTTAGAGAAACGATGTGTTAATAACAACAAAGATGAACACAATAGTCCGAATAATATGTGGAATAATGAAAAGACTTCATCTGAGAAGATGAGAAAACATTTAGAGAAACGATGTGTTAATAACAACAAAGATGAACACAATAGTCCGAATAATATGTGGAATAATGAAAAGACTTCATCTGAGAAGATGAGAAAACATTTAGAGAAACGTTGTGTTAATAACAACAAAGATGAACACAATAGTCCGAATAATATGTGGAATAATGAAAAGACTTCATCTGAGAAGATGAGAAAACATTTAGAGAAACGATGTGTTAATAACAACAAAGATGAACACAATAGTCCGAATAATATGTGGAATAATGAAAAGACTTCATCTGAGAAGATGAGAAAACATTTAGAGAAACGATGTGTTAATAACAACAAAGATGAACACAATAGTCCGAATAATATGTGGAATAATGAAAAGACTTCATCTGAGAAGATGAGAAAACATTTAGAGAAACGATGTGTTAATAACAACAAAGTTGAAGAGAATCGTCCGAATAATATGTGGAATAATGAAAAGACTTCATCTGAGAAGATGAGAAAACATTTAGAGAAACGATGTGTTAATAACAACAAAGATGAACACAATAGTCCGAATAATATGTGGAATAATGAAAAGACTTCATCTGAGAAGATGAGAAAACATTTAGAGAAACGATGTGTTAATAACAACAAAGATGAAGACAATAGTCCGAATAATATGTGGAATAATGAAAAGTCTTCATCTGAGAAGATGAGAAAACATTTAGAGAAACGATGTGTTAATAACAACAAAGATGAACACAATAGTCCGAATAATATGTGGAATAATGAAAATACTTCATCTGAGAAGATGAGAAAACATTTAGAGAAACGATGTGTTTATAACAACAAAGGTGAAGACAATAGTCCGAATAATATGTGGAATTATGAAAAGGCTTCATCTGAGAAGATGAGAAAACATTTAGAGAAACGATGTGTTAATAACAACAAAGATGAACACAATAGTCCGAATAATATGTGGAATAATGAAAAGACTTCATCTGAGAAGATGAGAAAACATTTAGAGAAACGTTGTGTTAATAACAACAAAGATGAACACAATAGTCCGAATAATATGTGGAATAATGAAAAGACTTCATCTGAGAAGATGAGAAAACATTTAGAGAAACGATGTGTTAATAACAACAAAGATGAACACAATAGTCCGAATAATATGTGGAATAATGAAAAGACTTCATCTGAGAAGATGAGAAAACATTTAGAGAAACGTTGTGTTAATAACAACAAAGATGAACACAATAGTCCGAATAATATGTGGAATAATGAAAAGACTTCATCTGAGAAGATGAGAAAACATTTAGAGAAACGTTGTGTTAATAACAACAAAGATGAACACAATAGTCCGAATAATATGTGGAATAATGAAAAGACTTCATCTGTGAAGATGAGAAAACATTTAGAGAAACGATGTGTTAATAACAACAAAGATGAACACAATAGTCCGAATAATATGTGGAATAATGAAAAGACTTCATCTGAGAAGATGAGAAAACATTTAGAGAAACGATGTGTTAATAACAACAAAGATGAACACAATAGTCCGAATAATATGTGGAATATTGAAAAGTCTTCATCTGAGAAGATGAGAAAACATTTAGAGAAACGATGTGTTAATAACAACAAAGATGAACACAATAGTCCGAATAATATGTGGAATAATGAAAAGACTTCATCTGAGAAGATGAGAAAACATTTAGAGAAACGTTGTGTTAATAACAACAAAGATGAACACAATAGTCCGAATAATATGTGGAATAATGAAAAGACTTCATCTGTGAAGATGAGAAAACATTTAGAGAAACGATGTGTTAATAACAACAAAGATGAACACAATAGTCCGAATAATATGTGGAATAATGAAAAGACTTCATCTGAGAAGATGAGAAAACATTTAGAGAAACGATGTGTTAATAACAACAAAGATGAACACAATAGTCCGAATAATATGTGGAATAATGAAAAGACTTCATCTGAGAAGATGCGAAAACATTTAGAGAAACGATGTGTTAATAACAACAAAGATGAACACAATAGTCCGAATAATATGTGGAATAATGAAAAGACTTCATCTGAGAAGATGAGAAAACTTTTAGAGAAACGTTGTGTTAATAACAACAAAGATGAACACAATAATCCGAATAATATGTGGAATAATGAAAAGACTTCATCTGAGAAGATGAGAAAACATTTAGAGAAACGTTGTGTTAATAACAACAAAGATGAACACAATAGTCCGAATAATATGTGGAATAATGAAAAGACTTCATCTGAGAAGATGAGAAAACATTTAGAGAAACGATGTGTTAATAACAACAAAGATGAACACAATAGTCCGAATAATATGTGGAATAATGAAAAGACTTCATCTGAGAAGATGAGAAAACATTTAGAGAAACGTTGTGTTAATAACAACAAAGATGAACACAATAGTCCGAATAATATGTGGAATAATGAAAAGACTTCATCTGAGAAGATGAGAAAACATTTAGAGAAACGATGTGTTAATAACAACAAAGATGAACACAATAGTCCGAATAATATGTGGAATAATGAAAAGACTTCATCTGAGAAGATGAGAAAACATTTAGAGAAACGTTGTGTTAATAACAACAAAGATGAACACAATAGTCCGAATAATATGTGGAATAATGAAAAGACTTCATCTGAGAAGATGAGAAAACATTTAGAGAAACGATGTGTTAATAACAACAAAGATGAACACAATAGTCCGAATAATATGTGGAATAATGAAAAGACTTCATCTGAGAAGATGAGAAAACATTTAGAGAAACGTTGTGTTAATAACAACAAAGATGAACACAATAGTCCGAATAATATGTGGAATAATGAAAAGACTTCATCTGAGAAGATGAGAAAACATTTAGAGAAACGTTGTGTTAATAACAACAAAGATGAACACAATAGTCCGAATAATATGTGGAATAATGAAAAGACTTCATCTGTGAAGATGAGAAAACATTTAGAGAAACGATGTGTTAATAACAACAAAGATGAACACAATAGTCCGAATAATATGTGGAATAATGAAAAGACTTCATCTGAGAAGATGAGAAAACATTTAGAGAAACGATGTGTTAATAACAACAAAGATGAACACAATAGTCCGAATAATATGTGGAATAATGAAAAGTCTTCATCTGAGAAGATGAGAAAACATTTAGAGAAACGATGTGTTAATAACAACAAAGATGAACACAATAGTCCGAATAATATGTGGAATAATGAAAAGACTTCATCTGAGAAGATGAGAAAACATTTAGAGAAACGTTGTGTTAATAACAACAAAGATGAACACAATAGTCCGAATAATATGTGGAATAATGAAAAGACTTCATCTGTGAAGATGAGAAAACATTTAGAGAAACGATGTGTTAATAACAACAAAGATGAACACAATAGTCCGAATAATATGTGGAATAATGAAAAGACTTCATCTGAGAAGATGAGAAAACATTTAGAGAAACGATGTGTTAATAACAACAAAGATGAACACAATAGTCCGAATAATATGTGGAATAATGAAAAGACTTCATCTGAGAAGATGCGAAAACATTTAGAGAAACGATGTGTTAATAACAAAAAAGATGAACACAATAGTCCGAATAATATGTGGAATAATGAAAAGACTTCATCTGAGAAGATGAGAAAACTTTTAGAGAAACGTTGTGTTAATAACAACAAAGATGAACACAATAATCCGAATAATATGTGGAATAATGAAAAGACTTCATCTGAGAAGATGAGAAAACATTTAGAGAAACGTTGTGTTAATAACAACAAAGATGAACACAATAGTCCGAATAATATGTGGAATAATGAAAAGACTTCATCTGAGAAGATGAGAAAACATTTAGAGAAACGATGTGTTAATAACAACAAAGATGAACACAATAGTCCGAATAATATGTGGAATAATGAAAAGACTTCATCTGAGAAGATGAGAAAACCTTTAGAGAAACGTTGTGTTAATAACAACAAAGATGAACACAATAGTCCGAATAATATGTGGAATAATGAAAAGACTTCATCTGAGAAGATGAGAAAACATTTAGAGAAACGATGTGTTAATAACAACAAAGTTGAAGACAATCGTCCGAATAATATGTGGAATAATGAAAAGTCTTCATCTGAGAAGATGAGAAAACATTTAGAGAAACGATGTGTTAATAACAACAAAGATGAACACAATAGTCCGAATAATATGTGGAATAATGAAAATACTTCATCTGAGAAGATGAGAAAACATTTAGAGAAACGATGTGTTTATAACAACAAAGGTGAAGACAATAGTCCGAATAATATGTGGAATTATGAAAAGGCTTCATCTGAGAAGATGAGAAAACATTTAGAGAAACGATGTGTTAATAACAACAAAGATGAACACAATAGTCCGAATAATATGTGGAATAATGAAAAGACTTCATCTGAGAAGATGAGAAAACATTTAGAGAAACGATGTGTTAATAACAACAAAGATGAACACAATAGTCCGAATAATATGTGGAATAATGAAAAGACTTCATCTGAGAAGATGAGAAAACATTTAGAGAAACGTTGTGTTAATAACAACAAAGATGAAGACAATAGTCCGAATAATATGTGGAATAATGAAAAGTCTTCATCTGAGAAGATGAGAAAACATTTAGAGAAACGTTGTGTTAATAACAACAAAGATGAACACAATAGTCCGAATAATATGTGGAATAATGAAAATACTTCATCTGAGAAGATGAGAAAACATTTAGAGAAACGATGTGTTTATAACAACAAAGGTGAAGACAATAGTCCGAATAATATGTGGAATTATGAAAAGGCTTCATCTGAGAAGATGAGAAAACATTTAGAGAAACGATGTGTTAATAACAACAAAGATGAACACAATAGTCCGAATAATATGTGGAATAATGAAAAGACTTCATCTGAGAAGATGAGAAAACATTTAGAGAAACGATGTGTTAATAACAACAAAGATGAACACAATAGTCCGAATAATATGTGGAATAATGAAAAGACTTCATCTGAGAAGATGAGAAAACATTTAGAGAAACGATGTGTTAATAACAACAAAGATGAAGACAATAGTCCGAATAATATGTGGAATAATGAAAAGTCTTCATCTGAGAAGATGAGAAAACATTTAGAGAAACGATGTGTTAATAACAACAAAGATGAACACAATAGTCCGAATAATATGTGGAATAATGAAAATACTTCATCTGAGAAGATGAGAAAACATTTAGAGAAACGATGTGTTTATAACAACAAAGGTGAAGACAATAGTCCGAATAATATGTGGAATTATGAAAAGGCTTCATCTGAGAAGATGAGAAAACATTTAGAGAAACGATGTGTTAATAACAACAAAGATGAACACAATAGTCCGAATAATATGTGGAATAATGAAAAGACTTCATCTGAGAAGATGAGAAAACATTTAGAGAAACGATGTGTTAATAACAACAAAGATGAACACAATAGTCCGAATAATATGTGGAATAATGAAAAGACTTCATCTGAGAAGATGAGAAAACATTTAGAGAAACGTTGTGTTAATAACAACAAAGATGAACACAATAGTCCGTATAATATGTGGAATAATGAAAAGACTTCATGTGTGAAGATGAGAAAACATTTAGAGAAACGATGTGTTAATAACAACAAAGATGAACACAATAGTCCGAATAATATGTGGAATAATGAAAAGACTTCATCTGAGAAGATGAGAAAACATTTAGAGAAACGATGTGTTAATAACAACAAAGATGAACACAATAGTCCGAATAATATGTGGAATAATGAAAAGACTTCATCTGAGAAGATGAGAAAACATTTAGAGAAACGATGTGTTAATAACAACAAAGATGAACACAATAGTCCGAATAATATGTGGAATAATGAAAAGACTTCATCTGAGAAGATGAGAAAACTTTTAGAGAAACGTTGTGTTAATAACAACAAAGATGAACACAATAATCCGAATAATATGTGGAATAATGAAAAGACTTCATCTGAGAAGATGAGAAAACATTTAGAGAAACGCTGTGTTAATAACAACAAAGATGAACACAATAGTCCGAATAATATGTGGAATAATGAAAAGACTTCATCTGAGAAGATGAGAAAACATTTAGAGAAACGATGTGTTAATAACAACAAAGATGAACACAATAGTCCGAATAATATGTGGAATAATGAAAAGACTTCATCTGAGTAGATGAGAAAACATTTAGAGAAACGATGTGTTAAAAACAACAAAGATGAACACAATAGTCCGAATAATATGTGGAATAATGAAAAGACTTCATCTGAGAAGATGAGAAAACATTTAGAGAAACGTTGTGTTAATAACAACAAAGATGAACACAATAGTCCGAATAATATGTGGAATAATGAAAAGAGTTCATCTGAGAAGATGAGAAAACATTTAGATAAACGATGTGTTAATAACAACAAAGATAAACACAATAGTCCGAATAATATGTGGAATAATGAAAAGACTTCATCTGAGAAGATGAGAAAACATTTAGAGAAACGATGTGTTAATAACAACAAAGATGAACACAATAGTCCGAATAATACGTGGAATAATGAAAAGAGTTCATCTGAGAAGATGAGAAAACATTTAGAGAAACGATGTGTTAATAACAACAAAGATGAACACAATAGTCCGAATAATATGTGGAATAATGAAAAGACTTCATCTGAGAAGATGAGAAAACATTTAGAGAAACGTTGTGTTAATAACAACAAAGATGAACACAATAGTCCGAATAATATGTGGAATAATGAAAAGACTTCATCTGAGAAGATGAGAAAACATTTAGAGAAACGATGTGTTAATAACAACAAAGATGAACACAATAGTCCGAATAATATGTGGAATAATGAAAAGACTTCATCTGAGAAGATGAGAAAACATTTAGAGAAACGTTGTGTTAATAACAACAAAGATGAACACAATAGTCCGAATAATATGTGGAATAATGAAAAGACTTCATCTGAGAAGATGAGAAAACATTTAGAGAAACGTTGTGTTAATAACAACAAAGATGAACACAATAGTCCGAATAATATGTGGAATAATGAAAAGACTTCATCTGTGAAGATGAGAAAACATTTAGAGAAACGATGTGTTAATAACAACAAAGATGAACACAATAGTCCGAATAATATGTGGAATAATGAAAAGACTTCATCTGAGAAGATGAGAAAACATTTAGAGAAACGATGTGTTAATAACAACAAAGATGAACACAATAGTCCGAATAATATGTGGAATAATGAAAAGTCTTCATCTGAGAAGATGAGAAAACATTTAGAGAAACGATGTGTTAATAACAACAAAGATGAACACAATAGTCCGAATAATATGTGGAATAATGAAAAGACTTCATCTGAGAAGATGAGAAAACATTTAGAGAAACGTTGTGTTAATAACAACAAAGATGAACACAATAGTCCGAATAATATGTGGAATAATGAAAAGACTTCATCTGTGAAGATGAGAAAACATTTAGAGAAACGATGTGTTAATAACAACAAAGATGAACACAATAGTCCGAATAATATGTGGAATAATGAAAAGACTTCATCTGAGAAGATGAGAAAACATTTAGAGAAACGATGTGTTAATAACAACAAAGATGAACACAATAGTCCGAATAATATGTGGAATAATGAAAAGACTTCATCTGAGAAGATGCGAAAACATTTAGAGAAACGATGTGTTAATAACAAAAAAGATGAACACAATAGTCCGAATAATATGTGGAATAATGAAAAGACTTCATCTGAGAAGATGAGAAAACTTTTAGAGAAACGTTGTGTTAATAACAACAAAGATGAACACAATAATCCGAATAATATGTGGAATAATGAAAAGACTTCATCTGAGAAGATGAGAAAACATTTAGAGAAACGTTGTGTTAATAACAACAAAGATGAACACAATAGTCCGAATAATATGTGGAATAATGAAAAGACTTCATCTGAGAAGATGAGAAAACATTTAGAGAAACGATGTGTTAATAACAACAAAGATGAACACAATAGTCCGAATAATATGTGGAATAATGAAAAGACTTCATCTGAGAAGATGAGAAAACCTTTAGAGAAACGTTGTGTTAATAACAACAAAGATGAACACAATAGTCCGAATAATATGTGGAATAATGAAAAGACTTCATCTGAGAAGATGAGAAAACATTTAGAGAAACGATGTGTTAATAACAACAAAGTTGAAGACAATCGTCCGAATAATATGTGGAATAATGAAAAGTCTTCATCTGAGAAGATGAGAAAACATTTAGAGAAACGATGTGTTAATAACAACAAAGATGAACACAATAGTCCGAATAATATGTGGAATAATGAAAATACTTCATCTGAGAAGATGAGAAAACATTTAGAGAAACGATGTGTTTATAACAACAAAGGTGAAGACAATAGTCCGAATAATATGTGGAATTATGAAAAGGCTTCATCTGAGAAGATGAGAAAACATTTAGAGAAACGATGTGTTAATAACAACAAAGATGAACACAATAGTCCGAATAATATGTGGAATAATGAAAAGACTTCATCTGAGAAGATGAGAAAACATTTAGAGAAACGATGTGTTAATAACAACAAAGATGAACACAATAGTCCGAATAATATGTGGAATAATGAAAAGACTTCATCTGAGAAGATGAGAAAACATTTAGAGAAACGTTGTGTTAATAACAACAAAGATGAAGACAATAGTCCGAATAATATGTGGAATAATGAAAAGTCTTCATCTGAGAAGATGAGAAAACATTTAGAGAAACGTTGTGTTAATAACAACAAAGATGAACACAATAGTCCGAATAATATGTGGAATAATGAAAATACTTCATCTGAGAAGATGAGAAAACATTTAGAGAAACGATGTGTTTATAACAACAAAGGTGAAGACAATAGTCCGAATAATATGTGGAATTATGAAAAGGCTTCATCTGAGAAGATGAGAAAACATTTAGAGAAACGATGTGTTAATAACAACAAAGATGAACACAATAGTCCGAATAATATGTGGAATAATGAAAAGACTTCATCTGAGAAGATGAGAAAACATTTAGAGAAACGATGTGTTAATAACAACAAAGATGAACACAATAGTCCGAATAATATGTGGAATAATGAAAAGACTTCATCTGAGAAGATGAGAAAACATTTAGAGAAACGATGTGTTAATAACAACAAAGATGAAGACAATAGTCCGAATAATATGTGGAATAATGAAAAGTCTTCATCTGAGAAGATGAGAAAACATTTAGAGAAACGATGTGTTAATAACAACAAAGATGAACACAATAGTCCGAATAATATGTGGAATAATGAAAATACTTCATCTGAGAAGATGAGAAAACATTTAGAGAAACGATGTGTTTATAACAACAAAGGTGAAGACAATAGTCCGAATAATATGTGGAATTATGAAAAGGCTTCATCTGAGAAGATGAGAAAACATTTAGAGAAACGATGTGTTAATAACAACAAAGATGAACACAATAGTCCGAATAATATGTGGAATAATGAAAAGACTTCATCTGAGAAGATGAGAAAACATTTAGAGAAACGATGTGTTAATAACAACAAAGATGAACACAATAGTCCGAATAATATGTGGAATAATGAAAAGACTTCATCTGAGAAGATGAGAAAACATTTAGAGAAACGTTGTGTTAATAACAACAAAGATGAACACAATAGTCCGTATAATATGTGGAATAATGAAAAGACTTCATGTGTGAAGATGAGAAAACATTTAGAGAAACGATGTGTTAATAACAACAAAGATGAACACAATAGTCCGAATAATATGTGGAATAATGAAAAGACTTCATCTGAGAAGATGAGAAAACATTTAGAGAAACGATGTGTTAATAACAACAAAGATGAACACAATAGTCCGAATAATATGTGGAATAATGAAAAGACTTCATCTGAGAAGATGAGAAAACATTTAGAGAAACGATGTGTTAATAACAACAAAGATGAACACAATAGTCCGAATAATATGTGGAATAATGAAAAGACTTCATCTGAGAAGATGAGAAAACTTTTAGAGAAACGTTGTGTTAATAACAACAAAGATGAACACAATAATCCGAATAATATGTGGAATAATGAAAAGACTTCATCTGAGAAGATGAGAAAACATTTAGAGAAACGCTGTGTTAATAACAACAAAGATGAACACAATAGTCCGAATAATATGTGGAATAATGAAAAGACTTCATCTGAGAAGATGAGAAAACATTTAGAGAAACGATGTGTTAATAACAACAAAGATGAACACAATAGTCCGAATAATATGTGGAATAATGAAAAGACTTCATCTGAGTAGATGAGAAAACATTTAGAGAAACGATGTGTTAAAAACAACAAAGATGAACACAATAGTCCGAATAATATGTGGAATAATGAAAAGACTTCATCTGAGAAGATGAGAAAACATTTAGAGAAACGTTGTGTTAATAACAACAAAGATGAACACAATAGTCCGAATAATATGTGGAATAATGAAAAGAGTTCATCTGAGAAGATGAGAAAACATTTAGATAAACGATGTGTTAATAACAACAAAGATAAACACAATAGTCCGAATAATATGTGGAATAATGAAAAGACTTCATCTGAGAAGATGAGAAAACATTTAGAGAAACGATGTGTTAATAACAACAAAGATGAACACAATAGTCCGAATAATACGTGGAATAATGAAAAGAGTTCATCTGAGAAGATGAGAAAACATTTAGAGAAACGATGTGTTAATAACAACAAAGATGAACACAATAGTCCGAATAATATGTGGAATAATGAAAAGACTTCATCTGAGAAGATGAGAAAACATTTAGAGAAACGATGTGTTAAAAACAACAAAGATGAACACAATAGTCCGAATAATATGTGGAATAATGAAAAGACTTCATCTGAGAAGATGAGAAAACATTTAGAGAAACGTTGTGTTAATAACAACAAAGATGAACACAATAGTCCGAATAATATGCGGAATAATGAAAAGACTTCATCTGAGAAGATGAGAAAACATTTAGAGAAACGTTGTGTTAATAACAACAAAGATGAACACAATAGTCCGAATAATATGTGGAATAATGAAAAGACTTCATCTGAGAAGATGAGAAAACATTTAGAGAAACGATGTGTTAATAACAACAAAGATGAACACAATAGTCCGAATAATATGTGGAATAATGAAAAGACTTCATCTGAGAAGATGAGAAAACATTTAGAGAAACGTTGTGTTAATAACAACAAAGATGAACACAATAGTCCGAATAATATGTGGAATAATGAAAAGACTTCATCTGAGAAGATGAGAAAACATTTAGAGAAACGTTGTGTTAATAACAACAAAGATGAACACAATAGTCCGAATAATATGTGGAATAATGAAAAGACTTCATCTGTGAAGATGAGAAAACATTTAGAGAAACGATGTGTTAATAACAACAAAGATGAACACAATAGTCCGAATAATATGTGGAATAATGAAAAGACTTCATCTGAGAAGATGAGAAAACATTTAGAGAAACGATGTGTTAATAACAACAAAGATGAACACAATAGTCCGAATAATATGTGGAATAATGAAAAGACTTCATCTGAGAAGATGAGAAAACATTTAGAGAAACGATGTGTTAATAACAACAAAGATGAACACAATAGTCCGAATAATATGTGGAATAATGAAAAGACTTCATCTGAGAAGATGAGAAAACATTTAGAGAAACGTTGTGTTAATAACAACAAAGATGAACACAATAGTCCGAATAATATGTGGAATAATGAAAAGACTTCATCTGTGAAGATGAGAAAACATTTAGAGAAACGATGTGTTAATAACAACAAAGATGAACACAATAGTCCGAATAATATGTGGAATAATGAAAAGACTTCATCTGAGAAGATGAGAAAACATTTAGAGAAACGATGTGTTAATAACAACAAAGATGAACACAATAGTCCGAATAATATGTGGAATAATGAAAAGACTTCATCTGAGAAGATGCGAAAACATTTAGAGAAACGATGTGTTAATAACAACAAAGATGAACACAATAGTCCGAATAATATGTGGAATAATGAAAAGACTTCATCTGAGAAGATGAGAAAACTTTTAGAGAAACGTTGTGTTAATAACAACAAAGATGAACACAATAATCCGAATAATATGTGGAATAATGAAAAGACTTCATCTGAGAAGATGAGAAAACATTTAGAGAAACGTTGTGTTAATAACAACAAAGATGAACACAATAGTCCGAATAATATGTGGAATAATGAAAAGACTTCATCTGAGAAGATGAGAAAACATTTAGAGAAACGATGTGTTAATAACAACAAAGATGAACACAATAGTCCGAATAATATGTGGAATAATGAAAAGACTTCATCTGAGAAGATGAGAAAACATTTAGAGAAACGTTGTGTTAATAACAACAAAGATGAACACAATAGTCCGAATAATATGTGGAATAATGAAAAGACTTCATCTGAGAAGATGAGAAAACATTTAGAGAAACGATGTGTTAATAACAACAAAGATGAACACAATAGTCCGAATAATATGTGGAATAATGAAAAGACTTCATCTGAGAAGATGAGAAAACATTTAGAGAAACGTTGTGTTAATAACAACAAAGATGAACACAATAGTCCGAATAATATGTGGAATAATGAAAAGACTTCATCTGAGAAGATGAGAAAACATTTAGAGAAACGATGTGTTAATAACAACAAAGATGAACACAATAGTCCGAATAATATGTGGAATAATGAAAAGACTTCATCTGAGAAGATGAGAAAACATTTAGAGAAACGTTGTGTTAATAACAACAAAGATGAACACAATAGTCCGAATAATATGTGGAATAATGAAAAGACTTCATCTGAGAAGATGAGAAAACATTTAGAGAAACGTTGTGTTAATAACAACAAAGATGAACACAATAGTCCGAATAATATGTGGAATAATGAAAAGACTTCATCTGTGAAGATGAGAAAACATTTAGAGAAACGATGTGTTAATAACAACAAAGATGAACACAATAGTCCGAATAATATGTGGAATAATGAAAAGACTTCATCTGAGAAGATGAGAAAACATTTAGAGAAACGATGTGTTAATAACAACAAAGATGAACACAATAGTCCGAATAATATGTGGAATAATGAAAAGACTTCATCTGAGAAGATGAGAAAACATTTAGAGAAACGATGTGTTAATAACAACAAAGATGAACACAATAGTCCGAATAATATGTGGAATAATGAAAAGACTTCATCTGAGAAGATGAGAAAACTTTTAGAGAAACGTTGTGTTAATAACAACAAAGATGAACACAATAATCCGAATAATATGTGGAATAATGAAAAGACTTCATCTGAGAAGATGAGAAAACATTTAGAGAAACGCTGTGTTAATAACAACAAAGATGAACACAATAGTCCGAATAATATGTGGAATAATGAAAAGACTTCATCTGAGAAGATGAGAAAACATTTAGAGAAACGATGTGTTAATAACAACAAAGATGAACACAATAGTCCGAATAATATGTGGAATAATGAAAAGACTTCATCTGAGTAGATGAGAAAACATTTAGAGAAACGATGTGTTAAAAACAACAAAGATGAACACAATAGTCCGAATAATATGTGGAATAATGAAAAGACTTCATCTGAGAAGATGAGAAAACATTTAGAGAAACGTTGTGTTAATAACAACAAAGATGAACACAATAGTCCGAATAATATGTGGAATAATGAAAAGAGTTCATCTGAGAAGATGAGAAAACATTTAGAGAAACGATGTGTTAATAACAACAAAGATAAACACAATAGTCCGAATAATATGTGGAATAATGAAAAGACTTCATCTGAGAAGATGAGAAAACATTTAGAGAAATGATGTGTTAATAACAACAAAGATGAACACAATAGTCCGAATAATACGTGGAATAATGAAAAGAGTTCATCTGAGAAGATGAGAAAACATTTAGAGAAACGATGTGTTAATAACAACAAAGATGAACACAATAGTCCGAATAATATGTGGAATAATGAAAAGACTTCATCTGAGAAGATGAGAAAACATTTAGAGAAACGATGTGTTAATAACAACAAAGATGAACACAATAGTCCGAATAATATGTGGAATAATGAAAAGACTTCATCTGAGAAGATGAGAAACCATTTAGAGAAACGATGTGTTAATAACAACAAAGATGAACACAATAGTCCGAATAATATGTGGAATAATGAAAAGACTTCATCTGAGAAGATGAGAAAACATTTAGAGAAACGTTGTGTTAATAACAACAAAGATGAACACAATAGTCCGAATAATATGTGGAATAATGAAAAGACTTCATCTGAGAAGATGAGAAAACATTTAGAGAAACGATGTGTTAATAACAACAAAGATGAACACAATAGTCCGAATAATATGTGGAATAATGAAAAGACTTCATCTGAGAAGATGAGAAAACATTTAGAGAAACGATGTGTTAATAACAACAAAGATGAACACAATAGTCCGAATAATATGTGGAATAATGAAAAGACTTCATCTGAGAAGATGAGAAAACATTTAGAGAAACGATGTGTTAATAACAACAAAGTTGAAGAGAATCGTCCGAATAATATGTGGAATAATGAAAAGACTTCATCTGAGAAGATGAGAAATCATTTAGAGAAACGATGTGTTAATAACAACAAAGATGAACACAATAGTCCGAATAATATGTGGAATAATGAAAAGACTTCATCTGAGAAGATGAGAAAACATTTAGAGAAACGATGTGTTAAAAACAACAAAGATGAACACAATAGTCCGAATAATATGTGGAATAATGAAAAGACTTCATCTGAGAAGATGAGAAAACATTTAGAGAAACGTTGTGTTAATAACAACAAAGATGAACACAATAGTCCGAATAATATGTGGAATAATGAAAAGACTTCATCTGAGAAGATGAGAAAACATTTAGAGAAACGTTGTGTTAATAACAACAAAGATGAACACAATAGTCCGAATAATATGTGGAATAATGAAAAGACTTCATCTGAGAAGATGAGAAAACATTTAGAGAAACGATGTGTTAATAACAACAAAGATGAACACAATAGTCCGAATAATATGTGGAATAATGAAAAGACTTCATCTGAGAAGATGAGAAAACATTTAGAGAAACGATGTGTTAATAACAACAAAGATGAACACAATAGTCCGAATAATATGTGGAATAATGAAAAGACTTCATCTGAGAAGATGAGAAAACATTTAGAGAAACGATGTGTTAATAACAACAAAGTTGAAGAGAATCGTCCGAATAATATGTGGAATAATGAAAAGACTTCATCTGAGAAGATGAGAAAACATTTAGAGAAACGATGTGTTAATAACAACAAAGATGAACACAATAGTCCGAATAATATGTGGAATAATGAAAAGACTTCATCTGAGAAGATGAGAAAACATTTAGAGAAACGATGTGTTAATAACAACAAAGATGAAGACAATAGTCCGAATAATATGTGGAATAATGAAAAGACTTCATCTGAGAAGATGAGAAAACATTTAGAGAAACGATGTGTTTATAACAACAAAGGTGAAGACAATAGTCCGAATAATATGTGGAATTATGAAAAGACTTCATCTGAGAAGATGAGAAAACATTTAGAGAAACGATGTGTTAATAACAACAAAGATGAACACAATAGTCCGAATAATATGTGGAATAATGAAAAGACTTCATCTGAGAAGATGAGAAAACATTTAGAGAAACGATGTGTTAATAACAACAAAGATGAAGACAATAGTCCGAATAATATGTGGAATAATGAAAAGACTTCATCTGAGAAGATGAGAAAACATTTAGAGAAACGATGTGTTTATAACAACAAAGGTGAAGACAAAAGTCCGAATAATATGTGGAATAATGAAAAGACTTCATCTGAGAAGATGAGAAAACATTTAGAGAAACGATGTGTTAATAACAACAAAGATGAACAGAATAGTCCGAATAATATGTGGAATAATGAAAAGACTTCATCTGAGAAGATGAGAAAACATTTAGAGAAACGATGTGTTAATAACAACAAAGATGAACACAATAGTCCGAATAATATGTGGAATAATGAAAATACTTCATCTGAGAAGATGAGAAAACATTTAGAGAAACGATGTGTTTATAACAACAAAGGTGAAGACAATAGTCCGAATAATATGTGGAATTATGAAAAGGCTTCATCTGAGAAGATGAGAAAACATTTAGAGAAACGATGTGTTAATAACAACAAAGATGAACACAATAGTCCGAATAATATGTGGAATAATGAAAAGACTTCATCTGAGAAGATGAGAAAACATTTAGAGAAACGATGTGTTAATAACAACAAAGATGAACACAATAGTCCTAATAATATGTGGAATAATGAAAAGACTTCATCTGAAAAGATGAGAAAACATTTAGAGAAACGATGTGTTAATAACAACAAAGATGAACACAATAGTCCGAATAATATGTGGAATAATGAAAAGACTTCATCTGAGAAGATGAGAAAACATTTAGAGAAACGTTGTGTTAATAACAACAAAGATGAACACAATAGTCCGTATAATATGTGGAATAATGAAAAGACTTCATCTGTGAAGATGAGAAAACATTTAGAGAAACGATGTGTTAATAACAACAAAGATGAACACAATAGTCCGAATAATATGTGGAATAATGAAAAGACTTCATCTGAGAAGATGAGAAAACATTTAGAGAAACGATGTGTTAATAACAACAAAGATGAACACAATAGTCCGAATAATATGTGGAATAATGAAAAGACTTCATCTGAGAAGATGAGAAAACATTTAGAGAAACGATGTGTTAAAAACAACAAAGATGAACACAATAGTCCGAATAATATGTGGAATAATGAAAAGACTTCATCTGAGAAGATGAGAAAACATTTAGAGAAACGTTGTGTTAATAACAACAAAGATGAACACAATAGTCCGAATAATATGTGGAATAATGAAAAGACTTCATCTGAGAAGATGAGAAAACATTTAGAGAAACGATGTGTTACTAACAACAAAGATGAAGACAATAGTCCGAATAATATGTGGAATAATGAAAAGACTTCATCTGAGAAGATGAGAAAACATTTAGAGAAACGATGTGTTAATAACAACAAAGTTGAAGAGAATCGTCCGAATAATATGTGGAATAATGAAAAGACTTCATCTGAGAAGATGAGAAAACATTTAGAGAAACGATGTGTTAATAACAACAAAGATGAACACAATAGTCCGAATAATATGTGGAATAATGAAAAGACTTCATCTGAGAAGATGAGAAAACATTTCGAGAAACGTTGTGTTAATAACAACAAAGATGAACACAATAGTCCGAATAATATGTGGAATAATGAAAAGACTTCATCTGAGAAGATGAGAAAACATTTAGAGAAACGATGTGTTACTAACAACAAAGATGAAGACAATAGTCCGAATAATATGTGGAATAATGAAAAGACTTCATCTGAGAAGATGAGAAAACATTTAGAGAAACGATGTGTTAAAAACAACAAAGATGAACACAATAGTCCGAATAATATGTGGAATAATGAAAAGACTTCATCTGAGAAGATGAGAAAACATTTAGAGAAACGATGTGTTACTAACAACAAAGATGAAGACAATAGTCCGAATAATATGTGGAATAATGAAAAGACTTCATCTGAGAAGATGAGAAAACATTTAGAGAAACGATGTGTTAAAAACAACAAAGATGAACACAATAGTCCGAATAATATGTGGAATAATGAAAAGACTTCATCTGAGAAGATGAGAAAACATTTAGAGAAACGATGTGTTAAAAACAACAAAGATGAACACAATAGTCCGAATAATATGTGGAATAATGAAAAGACTTCATCTGAGAAGATGAGAAAACATTTAGAGAAACGTTGTGTTAATAACAACAAAGATGAACACAATAGTCCGAATAATATGTGGAATAATGAAAAGACTTCATCTGAGAAGATGAGAAAACATTTAGAGAAACGATGTGTTACTAACAACAAAGATGAAGACAATAGTCCGAATAATATGTGGAATAATGAAAAGACTTCATCTGAGAAGATGAGAAAACATTTAGAGAAACGTTGTGTTAATAACAACAAAGATGAACACAATAGTCCGAATAATATGTGGAATAATGAAAAGACTTCATCTGAGAAGATGAGAAAACATTTAGAGAAACGTTGTGTTAATAACAACAAAGATGAACACAATAGTCCGAATAATATGTGGAATAATGAAAAGACTTCATCTGAGAAGATGAGAAAACATTTAGAGAAACGATGTGTTAAAAACAACAAAGATGAACACAATAGTCCGAATAATATGTGGAATAATGAAAAGACTTCATCTGAGAAGATGAGAAAACATTTAGAGAAACGTTGTGTTAATAACAACAAAGATGAACACAATAGTCCGAATAATATGTGGAATAATGAAAAGACTTCATCTGAGAAGATGAGAAAACATTTAGAGAAACGATGTGTTACTAACAACAAAGATGAAGACAATAGTCCGAATAATATGTGGAATAATGAAAAGACTTCATCTGAGAAGATGAGAAAACATTTAGAGAAACGATGTGTTAATAACAACAAAGGTGAAGACAATAGTCCGAATAATATGTGGAATAATGAAAAGACTTCATCTGAGAAGATGAGAAAACATTTAGAGAAACGATGTGTTAATAACAACAAAGATGAACACAATAGTCCGAATAATATGTGGAATAATGAAAAGACTTCATCTGAGAAGATGAGAAAACATTTAGAGAAACGATGTGTTAATAACAACAAAGTTGAAGAGAATCGTCCGAATAATATGTGGAATAATGAAAAGACTTCATCTGAGAAGATGAGAAAACATTTAGAGAAACGATGTGTTAATAACAACAAAGATGAACACAATAGTCCGAATAATATGTGGAATAATGAAAAGACTTCATCTGAGAAGATGAGAAAACATTTAGAGAAACGATGTGTTAAAAACAACAAAGATGAACACAATAGTCCGAATAATATGTGGAATAATGAAAAGACTTCATCTGAGAAGATGAGAAAACATTTAGAGAAACGTTGTGTTAATAACAACAAAGATGAACACAATAGTCCGAATAATATGTGGAATAATGAAAAGACTTCATCTGAGAAGATGAGAAAACATTTAGAGAAACGATGTGTTACTAACAACAAAGATGAAGACAATAGTCCGAATAATATGTGGAATAATGAAAAGACTTCATCTGAGAAGATGAGAAAACATTTAGAGAAACGATGTGTTAATAACAACAAAGGTGAAGACAATAGTCCGAATAATATGTGGAATAATGAAAAGACTTCATCTGAGAAGATGAGAAAACATTTAGAGAAACGATGTGTTAATAACAACAAAGATGAACACAATAGTCCGAATAATATGTGGAATAATGAAAAGACTTCATCTGAGAAGATGAGAAAACATTTAGAGAAACGATGTGTTAATAACAACAAAGTTGAAGAGAATCGTCCGAATAATATGTGGAATAATGAAAAGACTTCATCTGAGAAGATGAGAAAACATTTAGAGAAACGATGTGTTAATAACAACAAAGATGAACACAATAGTCCGAATAATATGTGGAATAATGAAAAGACTTCATCTGAGAAGATGAGAAAACATTTAGAGAAACGATGTGTTAAAAACAACAAAGATGAACACAATAGTCCGAATAATATGTGGAATAATGAAAAGACTTCATCTGAGAAGATGAGAAAACATTTAGAGAAACGTTGTGTTAATAACAACAAAGATGAACACAATAGTCCGAATAATATGTGGAATAATGAAAAGACTTCATCTGAGAAGATGAGAAAACATTTAGAGAAACGATGTGTTACTAACAACAAAGATGAAGACAATAGTCCGAATAATATGTGGAATAATGAAAAGACTTCATCTGAGAAGATGAGAAAACATTTAGAGAAACGATGTGTTAATAACAACAAAGTTGAAGAGAATCGTCCGAATAATATGTGGAATAATGAAAAGACTTCATCTGAGAAGATGAGAAAACATTTAGAGAAACGATGTGTTAATAACAACAAAGATGAACACAATAGTCCGAATAATATGTTGAATAATGAAAAGACTTCATCTGAGAAGATGAGAAAACATTTAGAGAAACGATGTGTTAAAAACAACAAAGATGAACACAATAGTCCGAATAATATGTGGAATAATGAAAAGACTTCATCTGAGAAGATGAGAAAACATTTAGAGAAACGTTGTGTTAATAACAACAAAGATGAACACAATAGTCCGAATAATATGTGGAATAATGAAAAGACTTCATCTGAGAAGATGAGAAAACATTTAGAGAAACGTTGTGTTAATAACAACAAAGATGAACACAATAGTCCGAATAATATGTGGAATAATGAAAATACTTCATCTGAGAAGATGAGAAAACATTTAGAGAAACGATGTGTTTATAACAACAAAGGTGAAGACAATAGTCCGAATAATATGTGGAATTATGAAAAGGCTTCATCTGAGAAGATGAGAAAACATTTAGAGAAACGATGTGTTAATAACAACAAAGATGAACACAATAGTCCGAATAATATGTGGAATAATGAAAAGACTTCATCTGAGAAGATGAGAAAACATTTAGAGAAACGATGTGTTAATAACAACAAAGATGAACACAATAGTCCGAATAATATGTGGAATAATGAAAAGACTTCATCTGAGAAGATGAGAAAACATTTAGAGAAACGATGTGTTACTAACAACAAAGATGAAGACAATAGTCCGAATAATATGTGGAATAATGAAAAGACTTCATCTGAGAAGATGAGAAAACATTTAGAGAAACGATGTGTTAATAACAACAAAGTTGAAGAGAATCGTCCGAATAATATGTGGAATAATGAAAAGACTTCATCTGAGAAGATGAGAAAACATTTAGAGAAACGATGTGTTAATAACAACAAAGATGAACACAATAGTCCGAATAATATGTGGAATAATGAAAAGACTTCATCTGAGAAGATGAGAAAACATTTAGAGAAACGATGTGTTAATAACAACAAAGATGAACACAATAGTCCGAATAATATGTGGAATAATGAAAAGACTTCATCTGAGAAGATGAGAAAACATTTAGAGAAACGATGTGTTAATAACAACAAAGATGAACACAATAGTCCGAATAATATGTGGAATAATGAAAAGACTTCATCTGAGAAGATGAGAAAACATTTAGAGAAACGATGTGTTAATAACAACAAAGATGAACACAATAGTCCGAATAATATGTGGAATAATGAAAAGACTTCATCTGAGAAGATGAGAAAACATTTAGAGAAACGTTGTGTTAATAACAACAAAGATGAACACAATAGTCCGTATAATATGTGGAATAATGAAAAGACTTCATCTGTGAAGATGAGAAAACATTTAGAGAAACGATGTGTTAATAACAACAAAGATGAACACAATAGTCCGAATAATATGTGGAATAATGAAAAGACTTCATCTGAGAAGATGAGAAAACATTTAGAGAAACGATGTGTTAATAACAACAAAGATGAACACAATAGTCCGAATAATATGTGGAATAATGAAAAGACTTCATCTGAGAAGATGAGAAAACATTTAGAGAAACGATGTGTTAAAAACAACAAAGATGAACACAATAGTCCGAATAATATGTGGAATAATGAAAAGACTTCATCTGAGAAGATCAGAAAACATTTAGAGAAACGTTGTGTTAATAACAACAAAGATGAACACAATAGTCCGAATAATATGTGGAATAATGAAAAGACTTCATCTGAGAAGATGAGAAAACATTTAGAGAAACGATGTGTTACTAACAACAAAGATGAAGACAATAGTCCGAATAATATGTGGAATAATGAAAAGACTTCATCTGAGAAGATGAGAAAACATTTAGAGAAACGATGTGTTAATAACAACAAAGTTGAAGAGAATCGTCCGAATAATATGTGGAATAATGAAAAGACTTCATCTGAGAAGATGAGAAAACATTTAGAGAAACGATGTGTTAATAACAACAAAGATGAACACAATAGTCCGAATAATATGTGGAATAATGAAAAGACTTCATCTGAGAAGATGAGAAAACATTTAGAGAAACGATGTGTTAAAAACAACAAAGATGAACACAATAGTCCGAATAATATGTGGAATAATGAAAAGACTTCATCTGAGAAGATGAGAAAACATTTAGAGAAACGTTGTGTTAATAACAACAAAGATGAACACAATAGTCCGAATAATATGTGGAATAATGAAAAGACTTCATCTGAGAAGATGAGAAAACATTTAGAGAAACGTTGTGTTAATAACAACAAAGATGAACACAATAGTCCGAATAATATGTGGAATAATGAAAAGACTTCATCTGAGAAGATGAGAAAACATTTAGAGAAACGATGTGTTAATAACAACAAAGATGAACACAATAGTCCGAATAATATGTGGAATAATGAAAAGACTTCATCTGAGTAGATGAGAAAACATTTAGAGAAACGATGTGTTAATAACAACAAAGATGAACACAATAGTCTGAATAATATGTGGAATAATGAAAAGACTTCATCTGAGAAGATGAGAAAACATTTAGATAAACGATGTGTTACTAAGAACAAAGATGAAGACAATAGTCCGAATAATATGTGGAATAATGAAAAGACTTCATCTGAGAAGATGAGAAAACATTTAGAGAAACGATGTGTTAATAACAACAAAGATGAAGACAATAGTCCGAATAATATGTGGAATAATGAAAAGACTTCATCTGAGAAGATGAGAAAACATTAAGAGAAACGATGTGTTTATAACAACAAAGGTGAAGACAATAGTCCGAATAATATGTGGAATTATGAAAAGACTTCATCTGAGAAGATGAGAAAACATTTAGAGAAACGATGTGTTAATAACAACAAAGATGAACACAATAGTCCGAATAATATGTGGAATAATGAAAAGACTTCATCTGAGAAGATGAGAAAACATTTAGAGAAACGATGTGTTAATAACAACAAAGATGAAGACAATAGTCCGAATAATATGTGGAATAATGAAAAGACTTCATCTGAGAAGATGAGAAAACATTTAGAGAAACGATGTGTTTATAACAACAAAGGTGAAGACAAAAGTCCGAATAATATGTGGAATAATGAAAAGACTTCATCTGAGAAGATGAGAAAACATTTAGAGAAACGATGTGTTAATAACAACAAAGATGAACACAATAGTCCGAATAATATGTGGAATAATGAAAAGACTTCATCTGAGAAGATGAGAAAACATTTAGAGAAACGATGTGTTAATAACAACAAAGTTGAAGAGAATCGTCCGAATAATATGTGGAATAATGAAAAGACTTCATCTGAGAAGATGAGAAAACATTTAGAGAAACGATGTGTTAATAACAACAAAGATGAACACAATAGTCCGAATAATATGTGGAATAATGAAAATACTTCATCTGAGAAGATGAGAAAACATTTAGAGAAACGATGTGTTTATAACAACAAAGGTGAAGACAATAGTCCGAATAATATGTGGAATTATGAAAAGGCTTCATCTGAGAAGATGAGAAAACATTTAGAGAAACGATGTGTTAATAACAACAAAGATGAACACAATAGTCCGAATAATATGTGGAATAATGAAAAGACTTCATCTGAGAAGATGAGAAAACATTTAGAGAAACGATGTGTTAATAACAACAAAGATGAACACAATAGTCCGAATAATATGTGGAATAATGAAAAGACTTCATCTGAGAAGATGAGAAAACATTTAGAGAAACGATGTGTTAATAACAACAAAGATGAACACAATAGTCCGAATAATATGTGGAATAATGAAAAGACTTCATCTGAGAAGATGAGAAAACATTTAGAGAAACGTTGTGTTAATAACAACAAAGATGAACACAATAGTCCGTATAATATGTGGAATAATGAAAAGACTTCATCTGTGAAGATGAGAAAACATTTAGAGAAACGATGTGTTAATAACAACAAAGATGAACACAATAGTCCGAATAATATGTGGAATAATGAAAAGACTTCATCTGAGAAGATGAGAAAACATTTAGAGAAACGATGTGTTAATAACAACAAAGATGAACACAATAGTCCGAATAATATGTGGAATAATGAAAAGACTTCATCTGAGAAGATGAGAAAACATTTAGAGAAACGATGTGTTAAAAACAACAAAGATGAACACAATAGTCCGAATAATATGTGGAATAATGAAAAGACTTCATCTGAGAAGATCAGAAAACATTTAGAGAAACGTTGTGTTAATAACAACAAAGATGAACACAATAGTCCGAATAATATGTGGAATAATGAAAAGACTTCATCTGAGAAGATGAGAAAACATTTAGAGAAACGATGTGTTACTAACAACAAAGATGAAGACAATAGTCCGAATAATATGTGGAATAATGAAAAGACTTCATCTGAGAAGATGAGAAAACATTTAGAGAAACGATGTGTTAATAACAACAAAGTTGAAGAGAATCGTCCGAATAATATGTGGAATAATGAAAAGACTTCATCTGAGAAGATGAGAAAACATTTAGAGAAACGATGTGTTAATAACAACAAAGATGAACACAATAGTCCGAATAATATGTGGAATAATGAAAAGACTTCATCTGAGAAGATGAGAAAACATTTAGAGAAACGATGTGTTAAAAACAACAAAGATGAACACAATAGTCCGAATAATATGTGGAATAATGAAAAGACTTCATCTGAGAAGATGAGAAAACATTTAGAGAAACGTTGTGTTAATAACAACAAAGATGAACACAATAGTCCGAATAATATGTGGAATAATGAAAAGACTTCATCTGAGAAGATGAGAAAACATTTAGAGAAACGTTGTGTTAATAACAACAAAGATGAACACAATAGTCCGAATAATATGTGGAATAATGAAAATACTTCATCTGAGAAGATGAGAAAACATTTAGAGAAACGATGTGTTTATAACAACAAAGGTGAAGACAATAGTCCGAATAATATGTGGAATTATGAAAAGGCTTCATCTGAGAAGATGAGAAAACATTTAGAGAAACGATGTGTTAATAACAACAAAGATGAACACAATAGTCCGAATAATATGTGGAATAATGAAAAGACTTCATCTGAGAAGATGAGAAAACATTTAGAGAAACGATGTGTTAATAACAACAAAGATGAACACAATAGTCCGAATAATATGTGGAATAATGAAAAGACTTCATCTGAGAAGATGAGAAAACATTTAGAGAAACGATGTGTTACTAACAACAAAGATGAAGACAATAGTCCGAATAATATGTGGAATAATGAAAAGACTTCATCTGAGAAGATGAGAAAACATTTAGAGAAACGATGTGTTAATAACAACAAAGATGAACACAATAGTCCGAATAATATGTGGAATAATGAAAAGACTTCATCTGAGAAGATGAGAAAACATTTAGAGAAACGATGTGTTAATAACAACAAAGTTGAAGAGAATCGTCCGAATAATATGTGGAATAATGAAAAGACTTCATCTGAGAAGATGAGAAAACATTTAGAGAAACGATGTGTTAATAACAACAAAGATGAACACAATAGTCCGAATAATATGTGGAATAATGAAAAGACTTCATCTGAGAAGATGAGAAAACATTTAGAGAAACGATGTGTTAAAAACAACAAAGATGAACACAATAGTCCGAATAATATGTGGAATAATGAAAAGACTTCATCTGAGAAGATGAGAAAACATTTAGAGAAACGTTGTGTTAATAACAACAAAGATGAACACAATAGTCCGAATAATATGTGGAATAATGAAAAGACTTCATCTGAGAAGATGAGAAAACATTTAGAGAAACGTTGTGTTAATAACAACAAAGATGAACACAATAGTCCGAATAATATGTGGAATAATGAAAAGACTTCATCTGAGAAGATGAGAAAACATTTAGAGAAACGATGTGTTAATAACAACAAAGATGAACACAATAGTCCGAATAATATGTGGAATAATGAAAAGACTTCATCTGAGAAGATGAGAAAACATTTAGAGAAACGATGTGTTAATAACAACAAAGATGAACACAATAGTCCGAATAATATGTGGAATAATGAAAAGACTTCATCTGAGAAGATGAGAAAACATTTAGAGAAACGATGTGTTAATAACAACAAAGTTGAAGAGAATCGTCCGAATAATATGTGGAATAATGAAAAGACTTCATCTGAGAAGATGAGAAATCATTTAGAGAAACGATGTGTTAATAACAACAAAGATGAACACAATAGTCCGAATAATATGTGGAATAATGTAAAGACTTCATCTGAGAAGATGAGAAAACATTTAGAGAAACGATGTGTTAATAACAACAAAGATGAAGATAATAGTCCGAATAATATGTGGAATAATGAAAAGACTTCATCTGAGAAGATGAGAAAACATTTAGAGAAACGTTGTGTTAATAACAACAAAGATGAACACAATAGTCCGAATAATATGTGGAATAATGAAAGGCTTCATCTGAGAAGATGAGAAAACATTTAGAGAAACGTTGTGTTAATAACAACAAAGATGAACACAATAGTCCGAATAATATGTGGAATAATGAAAAGACTTCATCTGAGAAGATGAGAAAACATTTAGAGAAACGATGTGTTAATAACAACAAAGATGAACACAATAGTCCGAATAATATGTGGAATAATGAAAAGACTTCATCTGAGAAGATGAGAAAACATTTAGAGAAACGATGTGTTAATAACAACAAAGATGAACACAATAGTCCGAATAATATGTGGAATAATGAAAAGACTTCATCTGAGAAGATGAGAAAACATTTAGAGAAACGTTGTGTTAATAACAACAAAGATGAACACAATAGTCCGAATAATATGTGGAATAATGAAAAGACTTCATCTGAGAAGATGAGAAAACATTTAGAGAAACGATGTGTTAATAACAACAAAGATGAACACAATAGTCCGAATAATATGTGGAATAATGAAAAGACTTCATCTGAGAAGATGAGAAAACATTTAGAGAAACGATGTGTTAATAACAACAAAGATGAACACAATAGTCCGAATAATATGTGGAATAATGAAAAGACTTCATCTGAGAAGATGAGAAAACATTTAGAGAAACGATGTGTTAATAACAACAAAGATGAACACAATAGTCCGAATAATATGTGGAATAATGAAAAGACTTCATCTGAGAAGATGAGAAAACATTTAGAGAAACGATGTGTTAATAACAACAAAGATGAACACAATAGTCCGAATAATATGTGGAATAATGAAAAGACTTCATCTGAGAAGATGAGAAAACATTTAGAGAAACGATGTGTTAATAACAACAAAGATGAAGACAATAGTCCGAATAATATGTGGAATAATGAAAAGTCTTCATCTGAGAAGATGAGAAAACATTTAGAGAAACGATGTGTTAATAACAACAAAGATGAACACAATAGTCCGAATAATATGTGGAATAATGAAAATACTTCATCTGAGAAGATGAGAAAACATTTAGAGAAACGATGTGTTTATAACAACAAAGGTGAAGACAATAGTCCGAATAATATGTGGAATTATGAAAAGGCTTCATCTGAGAAGATGAGAAAACATTTAGAGAAACGATGTGTTAATAACAACAAAGATGAACACAATAGTCCGAATAATATGTGGAATAATGAAAAGACTTCATCTGAGAAGATGAGAAAACATTTAGAGAAACGATGTGTTAATAACAACAAAGATGAACACAATAGTCCGAATAATATGTGGAATAATGAAAAGACTTCATCTGAGAAGATGAGAAAACATTTAGAGAAACGTTGTGTTAATAACAACAAAGATGAACACAATAGTCCGTATAATATGTGGAATAATGAAAAGACTTCATCTGTGAAGATGAGAAAACATTTAGAGAAACGATGTGTTAATAACAACAAAGATGAACACAATAGTCCGAATAATATGTGGAATAATGAAAAGACTTCATCTGAGAAGATGAGAAAACATTTAGAGAAACGATGTGTTAATAACAACAAAGATGAACACAATAGTCCGAATAATATGTGGAATAATGAAAAGACTTCATCTGAGAAGATGAGAAAACATTTAGAGAAACGATGTGTTAATAACAACAAAGATGAACACAATAGTCCGAATAATATGTGGAATAATGAAAAGACTTCATCTGAGAAGATGAGAAAACTTTTAGAGAAACGTTGTGTTAATAACAACAAAGATGAACACAATAATCCGAATAATATGTGGAATAATGAAAAGACTTCATCTGAGAAGTTGAGAAAACATTTAGAGAAACGATGTGTTAATAACAACAAAGATGAACACAATAGTCCGAATAATATGTGGAATAATGAAAAGACTTCATCTGAGAAGATGAGAAAACATTTAGAGAAACGTTGTGTTAATAACAACAAAGATGAACACAATAGTCCGAATAATATGTGGAATAATGAAAAGACTTCATCTGAGAAGATGAGAAAACATTTAGAGAAACGATGTGTTAATAACAACAAAGTTGAAGAGAATCGTCCGAATAATATGTGGAATAATGAAAAGACTTCATCTGAGAAGATGAGAAAACATTTAGAGAAACGATGTGTTAATAACAACAAAGATGAACACAATAGTCCGAATAATATGTGGAATAATGAAAAGACTTCATCTGAGAAGATGAGAAAACATTTAGAGAAACGATGTGTTAATAACAACAAAGATGAACACAATAGTCCGAATAATATGTGGAATAATGAAAAGACTTCATCTGAGTAGATGAGAAAACATTTAGAGAAACGATGTGTTAAAAACAACAAAGATGAACACAATAGTCCGAATAATATGTGGAATAATGAAAAGACTTCATCTGAGAAGATGAGAAAACATTTAGAGAAACGATGTGTTAATAACAACAAAGATGAAGACAATAGTCCGAATAATATGTGGAATAATGAAAAGACTTCATCTGAGAAGATGAGAAAACATTTAGAGAAACGATCTGTTAAAAACAACAAAGATGAACACAATAGTCCGAATAATATGTGGAATAATGAAAAGACTTCATCTGAGAAGATGAGAAAACATTTAGAGAAACGATGTGTTAACAACAAAGATGAACACAATAGTCCGAATAATATGTGGAATAATGAAAAGACTTCATCTGAGAAGATGAGAAAACATTTAGAGAAACGTTGTGTTAATAACAACAAAGATGAACACAATAGTCCGAATAATATGTGGAATAATGAAAAGACTTCATCTGAGAAGATGAGAAAACATTTAGAGAAACGATGTGTTAATAACAACAAAGTTGAAGACAATCGTCCGAATAATATGTGGAATAATGAAAAGTCTTCATCTGAGAAGATGAGAAAACATTTAGAGAAACGATGTGTTAATAACAACAAAGATGAACACAATAGTCCGAATAATATGTGGAATAATGAAAATACTTCATCTGAGAAGATGAGAAAACATTTAGAGAAACGATGTGTTTATAACAACAAAGGTGAAGACAATAGTCCGAATAATATGTGGAATTATGAAAAGGCTTCATCTGAGAAGATGAGAAAACATTTAGAGAAACGATGTGTTAATAACAACAAAGATGAACACAATAGTCCGAATAATATGTGGAATAATGAAAAGACTTCATCTGAGAAGATGAGAAAACATTTAGAGAAACGATGTGTTAATAACAACAAAGATGAACACAATAGTCCGAATAATATGTGGAATAATGAAAAGACTTCATCTGAGAAGATGAGAAAACATTTAGAGAAACGTTGTGTTAATAACAACAAAGATGAAGACAATAGTCCGAATAATATGTGGAATAATGAAAAGTCTTCATCTGAGAAGATGAGAAAACATTTAGAGAAACGTTGTGTTAATAACAACAAAGATGAACACAATAGTCCGAATAATATGTGGAATAATGAAAATACTTCATCTGAGAAGATGAGAAAACATTTAGAGAAACGATGTGTTAATAACAACAAAGATGAACACAATAGTCCGAATAATATGTGGAATAATGAAAAGACTTCATCTGAGAAGATGAGAAAACATTTAGAGAAACGATGTGTTAATAACAACAAAGTTGAAGAGAATCGTCCGAATAATATGTGGAATAATGAAAAGACTTCATCTGAGAAGATGAGAAAACATTTAGAGGAACGATGTGTTAATAACAACAAAGATGAACACAATAGTCCGAATAATATGTGGAATAATGAAAAGACTTCATCTGAGAAGATGAGAAAACATTTAGAGAAACGATGTGTTAATAACAACAAAGTTGAAGAGAATCGTCCGAATAATATGTGGAATAATGAAAAGACTTCATCTGAGAAGATGAGAAAACATTTAGAGAAACGATGTGTTAATAACAACAAAGATGAAGACAATAGTCCGAATAATATGTGGAATAATGAAAAGACTTCATCTGAGAAGATGAGAAAACATTTAGAGAAACGATGTGTTAAAAACAACAAAGATGAACACAATAGTCCGAATAATATGTGGAATAATGAAAAGACTTCATCTGAGAAGATGAGAAAACATTTAGAGAAACGATGTGTTAACAACAAAGATGAACACAATAGTCCGAATAATATGTGGAATAATGAAAAGACTTCATCTGAGAAGATGAGAAAACATTTAGAGAAACGTTGTGTTAATAACAACAAAGATGAACACAATAGTCCGAATAATATGTGGAATAATGAAAAGACTTCATCTGAGAAGATGAGAAAACATTTAGAGAAACGATGTGTTAATAACAACAAAGTTGAAGACAATCGTCCGAATAATATGTGGAATAATGAAAAGTCTTCATCTGAGAAGATGAGAAAACATTTAGAGAAACGATGTGTTAATAACAACAAAGATGAACACAATAGTCCGAATAATATGTGGAATAATGAAAATACTTCATCTGAGAAGATGAGAAAACATTTAGAGAAACGATGTGTTTATAACAACAAAGGTGAAGACAATAGTCCGAATAATATGTGGAATAATGAAAAGTCTTCATCTGAGAAGATGAGAAAACATTTAGAGAAACGTTGTGTTAATAACAACAAAGATGAACACAATAGTCCGAATAATATGTGGAATAATGAAAATACTTCATCTGAGAAGATGAGAAAACATTTAGAGAAACGATGTGTTTATAACAACAAAGGTGAAGACAATAGTCCGAATAATATGTGGAATTATGAAAAGGCTTCATCTGAGAAGATGAGAAAACATTTAGAGAAACGATGTGTTAATAACAACAAAGATGAACACAATAGTCCGAATAATATGTGGAATAATGAAAAGACTTCATCTGAGAAGATGAGAAAACATTTAGAGAAACGATGTGTTAATAACAACAAAGATGAACACAATAGTCCGAATAATATGTGGAATAATGAAAAGACTTCATCTGAGAAGATGAGAAAACATTTAGAGAAACGTTGTGTTAATAACAACAAAGATGAAGACAATAGTCCGAATAATATGTGGAATAATGAAAAGTCTTCATCTGAGAAGATGAGAAAACATTTAGAGAAACGTTGTGTTAATAACAACAAAGATGAACACAATAGTCCGAATAATATGTGGAATAATGAAAATACTTCATCTGAGAAGATGAGAAAACATTTAGAGAAACGATGTGTTTATAACAACAAAGGTGAAGACAATAGTCCGAATAATATGTGGAATTATGAAAAGGCTTCATCTGAGAAGATGAGAAAACATTTAGAGAAACGATGTGTTAATAACAACAAAGATGAACACAATAGTCCGAATAATATGTGGAATAATGAAAAGACTTCATCTGAGAAGATGAGAAAACATTTAGAGAAACGATGTGTTAATAACAACAAAGTTGAAGAGAATCGTCCGAATAATATGTGGAATAATGAAAAGACTTCATCTGAGAAGATGAGAAAACATTTAGAGGAACGATGTGTTAATAACAACAAAGATGAACACAATAGTCCGAATAATATGTGGAATAATGAAAAGACTTCATCTGAGAAGATGAGAAAACATTTAGAGAAACGATGTGTTAATAACAACAAAGTTGAAGAGAATCGTCCGAATAATATGTGGAATAATGAAAAGACTTCATCTGAGAAGATGAGAAAACATTTAGAGAAACGATGTGTTAATAACAACAAAGATGAAGACAATAGTCCGAATAATATGTGGAATAATGAAAAGACTTCATCTGAGAAGATGAGAAAACATTTAGAGAAACGATGTGTTAAAAACAACAAAGATGAACACAATAGTCCGAATAATATGTGGAATAATGAAAAGACTTCATCTGAGAAGATGAGAAAACATTTAGAGAAACGATGTGTTAACAACAAAGATGAACACAATAGTCCGAATAATATGTGGAATAATGAAAAGACTTCATCTGAGAAGATGAGAAAACATTTAGAGAAACGTTGTGTTAATAACAACAAAGATGAACACAATAGTCCGAATAATATGTGGAATAATGAAAAGACTTCATCTGAGAAGATGAGAAAACATTTAGAGAAACGATGTGTTAATAACAACAAAGTTGAAGACAATCGTCCGAATAATATGTGGAATAATGAAAAGTCTTCATCTGAGAAGATGAGAAAACATTTAGAGAAACGATGTGTTAATAACAACAAAGATGAACACAATAGTCCGAATAATATGTGGAATAATGAAAATACTTCATCTGAGAAGATGAGAAAACATTTAGAGAAACGATGTGTTTATAACAACAAAGGTGAAGACAATAGTCCGAATAATATGTGGAATTATGAAAAGGCTTCATCTGAGAAGATGAGAAAACATTTAGAGAAACGATGTGTTAATAACAACAAAGATGAACACAATAGTCCGAATAATATGTGGAATAATGAAAAGACTTCATCTGAGAAGATGAGAAAACATTTAGAGAAACGATGTGTTAATAACAACAAAGATGAACACAATAGTCCGAATAATATGTGGAATAATGAAAAGACTTCATCTGAGAAGATGAGAAAACATTTAGAGAAACGTTGTGTTAATAACAACAAAGATGAAGACAATAGTCCGAATAATATGTGGAATAATGAAAAGTCTTCATCTGAGAAGATGAGAAAACATTTAGAGAAACGTTGTGTTAATAACAACAAAGATGAACACAATAGTCCGAATAATATGTGGAATAATGAAAATACTTCATTTGAGAAGATGAGAAAACATTTAGAGAAACGATGTGTTTATAACAACAAAGGTGAAGACAATAGTCCGAATAATATGTGGAATTATGAAAAGGCTTCATCTGAGAAGATGAGAAAACATTTAGAGAAACGATGTGTTAATAACAACAAAGATGAACACAATAGTCCGAATAATATGTGGAATAATGAAAAGACTTCATCTGAGAAGATGAGAAAACATTTAGAGAAACGATGTGTTAATAACAACAAAGATGAACACAATAGTCCGAATAATATGTGGAATAATGAAAAGACTTCATCTGAGAAGATGAGAAAACATTTAGAGAAACGTTGTGTTAATAACAACAAAGATGAACACAATAGTCCGTATAATATGTGGAATAATGAAAAGACTTCATCTGTGAAGATGAGAAAACATTTAGAGAAACGATGTGTTAATAACAACAAAGATGAACACAATAGTCCGAATAATATGTGGAATAATGAAAAGACTTCATCTGAGAAGATGAGAAAACATTTAGAGAAACGATGTGTTAATAACAACAAAGATGAACACAATAGTCCGAATAATATGTGGAATAATGAAAAGACTTCATCTGAGAAGATGAGAAAACATTTAGAGAAACGATGTGTTAATAACAACAAAGATGAACACAATAGTCCGAATAATATGTGGAATAATGAAAAGACTTCATCTGAGAAGATGAGAAAACTTTTAGAGAAACGTTGTGTTAATAACAACAAAGATGAACACAATAATCCGAATAATATGTGGAATAATGAAAAGACTTCATCTGAGAAGATGAGAAAACATTTAGAGAAACGCTGTGTTAATAACAACAAAGATGAACACAATAGTCCGAATAATATGTGGAATAATGAAAAGACTTCATCTGAGAAGATGAGAAAACATTTAGAGAAACGATGTGTTAATAACAACAAAGATGAACACAATAGTCCGAATAATATGTGGAATAATGAAAAGACTTCATCTGAGTAGATGAGAAAACATTTAGAGAAACGATGTGTTAAAAACAACAAAGATGAACACAATAGTCCGAATAATATGTGGAATAATGAAAAGACTTCATCTGAGAAGATGAGAAAACATTTAGAGAAACGTTGTGTTAATAACAACAAAGATGAACACAATAGTCCGAATAATATGTGGAATAATGAAAAGAGTTCATCTGAGAAGATGAGAAAACATTTAGAGAAACGATGTGTTAATAACAACAAAGATAAACACAATAGTCCGAATAATATGTGGAATAATGAAAAGACTTCATCTGAGAAGATGAGAAAACATTTAGAGAAATGATGTGTTAATAACAACAAAGATGAACACAATAGTCCGAATAATACGTGGAATAATGAAAAGAGTTCATCTGAGAAGATGAGAAAACATTTAGAGAAACGATGTGTTAATAACAACAAAGATGAACACAATAGTCCGAATAATATGTGGAATAATGAAAAGACTTCATCTGAGAAGATGAGAAAACATTTAGAGAAACGATGTGTTAAAAACAACAAAGATGAACACAATAGTCCGAATAATATGTGGAATAATGAAAAGACTTCATCTGAGAAGATGAGAAAACATTTAGAGAAACGTTGTGTTAATAACAACAAAGATGAACACAATAGTCCGAATAATATGTGGAATAATGAAAAGACTTCATCTGAGAAGATGAGAAAACATTTAGAGAAACGATGTGTTAATAACAACAAAGATGAACACAATAGTCCGAATAATATGTGGAATAATGAAAAGACTTCATCTGAGAAGATGAGAAAACATTTAGAGAAACGATGTGTTACTGACAACAAAGATGAAGACAATAGTCCGAATAATATGTGGAATAATGAAAAGACTTCATCTGAGAAGATGAGAAAACATTTAGAGAAACGATGTGTTAATAACAACAAAGATGAACACAATAGTCCGAATAATATGTGGAATAATGAAAAGACTTCATCTGAGAAGATGAGAAAACATTTAGAGAAACGATGTGTTAATAACAACAAAGATGAACACAATAGTCCGAATAATATGTGGAATAATGAAAAGACTTCATCTGAGAAGATGAGAAAACATTTAGAGAAACGATGTGTTAATAACAACAAAGATGAACACAATAGTCCGAATAATATGTGGAATAATGAAAAGACTTCATCTGAGAAGATGAGAAAACATTTAGAGAAACGATGTGTTAAAAACAACAAAGATGAACACAATAGTCCGAATAATATGTGGAATAATGAAAAGACTTCATCTGAGAAGATGAGAAAACATTTAGAGAAACGTTGTGTTAATAACAACAAAGATGAACACAATAGTCCGAATAATATGTGGAATAATGAAAAGACTTCATCTGAGAAGATGAGAAAACATTTAGAGAAACGATGTGTTAATAACAACAAAGATGAACACAATAGTCCGAATAATATGTGGAATAATGAAAAGACTTCATCTGAGAAGATGAGAAAACATTTAGAGAAACGATGTGTTAATAACAACAAAGATGAACACAATAGTCCGAATAATATGTGGAATAATGAAAAGACTTCATCTGAGAAGATGAGAAAACATTTAGAGAAACGATGTGTTAATAACAACAAATTTGAAGAGAATCGTCCGAATAATATGTGGAATAATGAAAAGACTTCATCTGAGAAGATGAGAAATCATTTAGAGAAACGATGTGTTAATAACAACAAAGATGAACACAATAGTCCGAATAATATGTGGAATAATGAAAAGACTTCATCTGAGAAGATGAGAAAACATTTAGAGAAACGATGTGTTAAAAACAACAAAGATGAACACAATAGTCCGAATAATATGTGGAATAATGAAAAGACTTCATCTGAGAAGATGAGAAAACATTTAGAGAAACGTTGTGTTAATAACAACAAAGATGAACACAATAGTCCGAATAATATGTGGAATAATGAAAAGACTTCATCTGAGAAGATGAGAAAACATTTAGAGAAACGTTGTGTTAATAACAACAAAGATGAACACAATAGTCCGAATAATATGTGGAATAATGAAAAGACTTCATCTGAGAAGATGAGAAAACATTTAGAGAAACGATGTGTTAATAACAACAAAGATGAACACAATAGTCCGAATAATATGTGGAATAATGAAAAGACTTCATCTGAGAAGATGAGAAAACATTTAGAGAAACGATGTGTTAATAACAACAAAGATGAACACAATAGTCCGAATAATATGTGGAATAATGAAAAGACTTCATCTGAGAAGATGAGAAAACATTTAGAGAAACGATGTGTTAATAACAACAAAGTTGAAGAGAATCGTCCGAATAATATGTGGAATAATGAAAAGACTTCATCTGAGAAGATGAGAAAACATTTAGAGAAACGATGTGTTAATAACAACAAAGATGAACACAATAGTCCGAATAATATGTGGAATAATGAAAAGACTTCATCTGAGAAGATGAGAAAACATTTAGAGAAACGATGTGTTAATAACAACAAAGATGAAGACAATAGTCCGAATAATATGTGGAATAATGAAAAGACTTCATCTGAGAAGATGAGAAAACATTTAGAGAAACGATGTGTTTATAACAACAAAGGTGAAGACAATAGTCCGAATAATATGTGGAATTATGAAAAGACTTCATCTGAGAAGATGAGAAAACATTTAGAGAAACGATGTGTTAATAACAACAAAGATGAACACAATAGTCCGAATAATATGTGGAATAATGAAAAGACTTCATCTGAGAAGATGAGAAAACATTTAGAGAAACGATGTGTTAATAACAACAAAGATGAAGACAATAGTCCGAATAATATGTGGAATAATGAAAAGACTTCATCTGAGAAGATGAGAAAACATTTAGAGAAACGATGTGTTTATAACAACAAAGGTGAAGACAAAAGTCCGAATAATATGTGGAATAATGAAAAGACTTCATCTGAGAAGATGAGAAAACATTTAGAGAAACGATGTGTTAATAACAACAAAGATGAACAGAATAGTCCGAATAATATGTGGAATAATGAAAAGACTTCATCTGAGAAGATGAGAAAACATTTAGAGAAACGATGTGTTAATAACAACAAAGTTGAAGAGAATCGTCCGAATAATATGTGGAATAATGAAAAGACTTCATCTGAGAAGATGAGAAAACATTTAGAGAAACGATGTGTTAATAACAACAAAGATGAACACAATAGTCCGAATAATATGTGGAATAATGAAAATACTTCATCTGAGAAGATGAGAAAACATTTAGAGAAACGATGTGTTTATAACAACAAAGGTGAAGACAATAGTCCGAATAATATGTGGAATTATGAAAAGGCTTCATCTGAGAAGATGAGAAAACATTTAGAGAAACGATGTGTTAATAACAACAAAGATGAACACAATAGTCCGAATAATATGTGGAATAATGAAAAGACTTCATCTGAGAAGATGAGAAAACATTTAGAGAAACGATGTGTTAATAACAACAAAGATGAACACAATAGTCCTAATAATATGTGGAATAATGAAAAGACTTCATCTGAGAAGATGAGAAAACATTTAGAGAAACGATGTGTTAATAACAACAAAGATGAACACAATAGTCCGAATAATATGTGGAATAATGAAAAGACTTCATCTGAGAAGATGAGAAAACATTTAGAGAAACGTTGTGTTAATAACAACAAAGATGAACACAATAGTCCGTATAATATGTGGAATAATGAAAAGACTTCATCTGTGAAGATGAGAAAACATTTAGAGAAACGATGTGTTAATAACAACAAAGATGAACACAATAGTCCGAATAATATGTGGAATAATGAAAAGACTTCATCTGAGAAGATGAGAAAACATTTAGAGAAACGATGTGTTAATAACAACAAAGATGAACACAATAGTCCGAATAATATGTGGAATAATGAAAAGACTTCATCTGAGAAGATGAGAAAACATTTAGAGAAACGATGTGTTAAAAACAACAAAGATGAACACAATAGTTTGAATAATATGTGGAATAATGAAAAGACTTCATCTGAGAAGATCAGAAAACATTTAGAGAAACGTTGTGTTAATAACAACAAAGATGAACACAATAGTCCGAATAATATGTGGAATAATGAAAAGACTTCATCTGAGAAGATGAGAAAACATTTAGAGAAACGATGTGTTACTAACAACAAAGATGAAGACAATAGTCCGAATAATATGTGGAATAATGAAAAGACTTCATCTGAGAAGATGAGAAAACATTTAGAGAAACGATGTGTTAATAACAACAAAGTTGAAGAGAATCGTCCGAATAATATGTGGAATAATGAAAAGACTTCATCTGAGAAGATGAGAAAACATTTAGAGAAACGATGTGTTAATAACAACAAAGATGAACACAATAGTCCGAATAATATGTGGAATAATGAAAAGACTTCATCTGAGAAGATGAGAAAACATTTAGAGAAACGTTGTGTTAATAACAACAAAGATGAACACAATAGTCCGAATAATATGTGGAATAATGAAAAGACTTCATCTGAGAAGATGAGAAAACATTTAGAGAAACGATGTGTTACTAACAACAAAGATGAAGACAATAGTCCGAATAATATGTGGAATAATGAAAAGACTTCATCTGAGAAGATGAGAAAACATTTAGAGAAACGATGTGTTAAAAACAACAAAGATGAACACAATAGTCCGAATAATATGTGGAATAATGAAAAGACTTCATCTGAGAAGATGAGAAAACATTTAGAGAAACGATGTGTTACTAACAACAAAGATGAAGACAATAGTCCGAATAATATGTGGAATAATGAAAAGACTTCATCTGAGAAGATGAGAAAACATTTAGAGAAACGATGTGTTAAAAACAACAAAGATGAACACAATAGTCCGAATAATATGTGGAATAATGAAAAGACTTCATCTGAGAAGATGAGAAAACATTTAGAGAAACGATGTGTTAATAACAACAAAGATGAACACAATAGTCCGAATAATATGTGGAATAATGAAAAGACTTCATCTGAGTAGATGAGAAAACATTTAGAGAAACGATGTGTTAAAAACAACAAAGATGAACACAATAGTCCGAATAATATGTGGAATAATGAAAAGACTTCATCTGAGAAGATGAGAAAACATTTAGAGAAACGTTGTGTTAATAACAACAAAGATGAACACAATAGTCCGAATAATATGTGGAATAATGAAAAGAGTTCATCTGAGAAGATGAGAAAACATTTAGAGAAACGATGTGTTAATAACAACAAAGATAAACACAATAGTCCGAATAATATGTGGAATAATGAAAAGACTTCATCTGAGAAGATGAGAAAACATTTAGAGAAATGATGTGTTAATAACAACAAAGATGAACACAATAGTCCGAATAATACGTGGAATAATGAAAAGAGTTCATCTGAGAAGATGAGAAAACATTTAGAGAAACGATGTGTTAATAACAACAAAGATGAACACAATAGTCCGAATAATATGTGGAATAATGAAAAGACTTCATCTGAGAAGATGAGAAAACATTTAGAGAAACGATGTGTTAAAAACAACAAAGATGAACACAATAGTCCGAATAATATGTGGAATAATGAAAAGACTTCATCTGAGAAGATGAGAAAACATTTAGAGAAACGTTGTGTTAATAACAACAAAGATGAACACAATAGTCCGAATAATATGTGGAATAATGAAAAGACTTCATCTGAGAAGATGAGAAAACATTTAGAGAAACGATGTGTTAATAACAACAAAGATGAACACAATAGTCCGAATAATATGTGGAATAATGAAAAGACTTCATCTGAGAAGATGAGAAAACATTTAGAGAAACGATGTGTTAATAACAACAAAGATGAACACAATAGTCCGAATAATATGTGGAATAATGAAAAGACTTCATCTGAGAAGATGAGAAAACATTTAGAGAAACGATGTGTTACTGACAACAAAGATGAAGACAATAGTCCGAATAATATGTGGAATAATGAAAAGACTTCATCTGAGAAGATGAGAAAACATTTAGAGAAACGATGTGTTAATAACAACAAAGATGAACACAATAGTCCGAATAATATGTGGAATAATGAAAAGACTTCATCTGAGAAGATGAGAAAACATTTAGAGAAACGATGTGTTAATAACAACAAAGATGAACACAATAGTCCGAATAATATGTGGAATAATGAAAAGACTTCATCTGAGAAGATGAGAAAACATTTAGAGAAACGATGTGTTAATAACAACAAAGATGAACACAATAGTCCGAATAATATGTGGAATAATGAAAAGACTTCATCTGAGAAGATGAGAAAACATTTAGAGAAACGATGTGTTAAAAACAACAAAGATGAACACAATAGTCCGAATAATATGTGGAATAATGAAAAGACTTCATCTGAGAAGATGAGAAAACATTTAGAGAAACGTTGTGTTAATAACAACAAAGATGAACACAATAGTCCGAATAATATGTGGAATAATGAAAAGACTTCATCTGAGAAGATGAGAAAACATTTAGAGAAACGATGTGTTAATAACAACAAAGATGAACACAATAGTCCGAATAATATGTGGAATAATGAAAAGACTTCATCTGAGAAGATGAGAAAACATTTAGAGAAACGATGTGTTAATAACAACAAAGATGAACACAATAGTCCGAATAATATGTGGAATAATGAAAAGACTTCATCTGAGAAGATGAGAAAACATTTAGAGAAACGATGTGTTAATAACAACAAAGTTGAAGAGAATCGTCCGAATAATATGTGGAATAATGAAAAGACTTCATCTGAGAAGATGAGAAATCATTTAGAGAAACGATGTGTTAATAACAACAAAGATGAACACAATAGTCCGAATAATATGTGGAATAATGAAAAGACTTCATCTGAGAAGATGAGAAAACATTTAGAGAAACGATGTGTTAAAAACAACAAAGATGAACACAATAGTCCGAATAATATGTGGAATAATGAAAAGACTTCATCTGAGAAGATGAGAAAACATTTAGAGAAACGTTGTGTTAATAACAACAAAGATGAACACAATAGTCCGAATAATATGTGGAATAATGAAAAGACTTCATCTGAGAAGATGAGAAAACATTTAGAGAAACGTTGTGTTAATAACAACAAAGATGAACACAATAGTCCGAATAATATGTGGAATAATGAAAAGACTTCATCTGAGAAGATGAGAAAACATTTAGAGAAACGATGTGTTAATAACAACAAAGATGAACACAATAGTCCGAATAATATGTGGAATAATGAAAAGACTTCATCTGAGAAGATGAGAAAACATTTAGAGAAACGATGTGTTAATAACAACAAAGATGAACACAATAGTCCGAATAATATGTGGAATAATGAAAAGACTTCATCTGAGAAGATGAGAAAACATTTAGAGAAACGATGTGTTAATAACAACAAAGTTGAAGAGAATCGTCCGAATAATATATGGAATAATGAAAAGACTTCATCTGAGAAGATGAGAAAACATTTAGAGAAACGATGTGTTAATAACAACAAAGATGAACACAATAGTCCGAATAATATGTGGAATAATGAAAAGACTTCATCTGAGAAGATGAGAAAACATTTAGAGAAACGATGTGTTAATAACAACAAAGATGAAGACAATAGTCCGAATAATATGTGGAATAATGAAAAGACTTCATCTGAGAAGATGAGAAAACATTTAGAGAAACGATGTGTTTATAACAACAAAGGTGAAGACAATAGTCCGAATAATATGTGGAATTATGAAAAGACTTCATCTGAGAAGATGAGAAAACATTTAGAGAAACGATGTGTTAATAACAACAAAGATGAACACAATAGTCCGAATAATATGTGGAATAATGAAAAGACTTCATCTGAGAAGATGAGAAAACATTTAGAGAAACGATGTGTTAATAACAACAAAGATGAAGACAATAGTCCGAATAATATGTGGAATAATGAAAAGACTTCATCTGAGAAGATGAGAAAACATTTAGAGAAACGATGTGTTTATAACAACAAAGGTGAAGACAAAAGTCCGAATAATATGTGGAATAATGAAAAGACTTCATCTGAGAAGATGAGAAAACATTTAGAGAAACGATGTGTTAATAACAACAAAGATGAACAGAATAGTCCGAATAATATGTGGAATAATGAAAAGACTTCATCTGAGAAGATGAGAAAACATTTAGAGAAACGATGTGTTAATAACAACAAAGTTGAAGAGAATCGTCCGAATAATATGTGGAATAATGAAAAGACTTCATCTGAGAAGATGAGAAAACATTTAGAGAAACGATGTGTTAATAACAACAAAGATGAACACAATAGTCCGAATAATATGTGGAATAATGAAAATACTTCATCTGAGAAGATGAGAAAACATTTAGAGAAACGATGTGTTTATAACAACAAAGGTGAAGACAATAGTCCGAATAATATGTGGAATTATGAAAAGGCTTCATCTGAGAAGATGAGAAAACATTTAGAGAAACGATGTGTTAATAACAACAAAGATGAACACAATAGTCCGAATAATATGTGGAATAATGAAAAGACTTCATCTGAGAAGATGAGAAAACATTTAGAGAAACGATGTGTTAATAACAACAAAGATGAACACAATAGTCCTAATAATATGTGGAATAATGAAAAGACTTCATCTGAGAAGATGAGAAAACATTTAGAGAAACGATGTGTTAATAACAACAAAGATGAACACAATAGTCCGAATAATATGTGGAATAATGAAAAGACTTCATCTGAGAAGATGAGAAAACATTTAGAGAAACGTTGTGTTAATAACAACAAAGATGAACACAATAGTCCGTATAATATGTGGAATAATGAAAAGACTTCATCTGTGAAGATGAGAAAACATTTAGAGAAACGATGTGTTAATAACAACAAAGATGAACACAATAGTCCGAATAATATGTGGAATAATGAAAAGACTTCATCTGAGAAGATGAGAAAACATTTAGAGAAACGATGTGTTAATAACAACAAAGATGAACACAATAGTCCGAATAATATGTGGAATAATGAAAAGACTTCATCTGAGAAGATGAGAAAACATTTAGAGAAACGATGTGTTAAAAACAACAAAGATGAACACAATAGTTTGAATAATATGTGGAATAATGAAAAGACTTCATCTGAGAAGATCAGAAAACATTTAGAGAAACGTTGTGTTAATAACAACAAAGATGAACACAATAGTCCGAATAATATGTGGAATAATGAAAAGACTTCATCTGAGAAGATGAGAAAACATTTAGAGAAACGATGTGTTACTAACAACAAAGATGAAGACAATAGTCCGAATAATATGTGGAATAATGAAAAGACTTCATCTGAGAAGATGAGAAAACATTTAGAGAAACGATGTGTTAATAACAACAAAGTTGAAGAGAATCGTCCGAATAATATGTGGAATAATGAAAAGACTTCATCTGAGAAGATGAGAAAACATTTAGAGAAACGATGTGTTAATAACAACAAAGATGAACACAATAGTCCGAATAATATGTGGAATAATGAAAAGACTTCATCTGAGAAGATGAGAAAACATTTAGAGAAACGTTGTGTTAATAACAACAAAGATGAACACAATAGTCCGAATAATATGTGGAATAATGAAAAGACTTCATCTGAGAAGATGAGAAAACATTTAGAGAAACGATGTGTTACTAACAACAAAGATGAAGACAATAGTCCGAATAATATGTGGAATAATGAAAAGACTTCATCTGAGAAGATGAGAAAACATTTAGAGAAACGATGTGTTAAAAACAACAAAGATGAACACAATAGTCCGAATAATATGTGGAATAATGAAAAGACTTCATCTGAGAAGATGAGAAAACATTTAGAGAAACGATGTGTTACTAACAACAAAGATGAAGACAATAGTCCGAATAATATGTGGAATAATGAAAAGACTTCATCTGAGAAGATGAGAAAACATTTAGAGAAACGATGTGTTAAAAACAACAAAGATGAACACAATAGTCCGAATAATATGTGGAATAATGAAAAGACTTCATCTGAGAAGATGAGAAAACATTTAGAGAAACGATGTGTTAAAAACAACAAAGATGAACACAATAGTCCGAATAATATGTGGAATAATGAAAAGACTTCATCTGAGAAGATGAGAAAACATTTAGAGAAACGTTGTGTTAATAACAACAAAGATGAACACAATAGTCCGAATAATATGTGGAATAATGAAAAGACTTCATCTGAGAAGATGAGAAAACATTTAGAGAAACGATGTGTTACTAACAACAAAGATGAAGACAATAGTCCGAATAATATGTGGAATAATGAAAAGACTTCATCTGAGAAGATGAGAAAACATTTAGAGAAACGTTGTGTTAATAACAACAAAGATGAACACAATAGTCCGAATAATATGTGGAATAATGAAAAGACTTCATCTGAGAAGATGAGAAAACATTTAGAGAAACGTTGTGTTAATAACAACAAAGATGAACACAATAGTCCGAATAATATGTGGAATAATGAAAAGACTTCATCTGAGAAGATGAGAAAACATTTAGAGAAACGATGTGTTAAAAACAACAAAGATGAACACAATAGTCCGAATAATATGTGGAATAATGAAAAGACTTCATCTGAGAAGATGAGAAAACATTTAGAGAAACGTTGTGTTAATAACAACAAAGATGAACACAATAGTCCGAATAATATGTGGAATAATGAAAAGACTTCATCTGAGAAGATGAGAAAACATTTAGAGAAACGATGTGTTACTAACAACAAAGATGAAGACAATAGTCCGAATAATATGTGGAATAATGAAAAGACTTCATCTGAGAAGATGAGAAAACATTTAGAGAAACGATGTGTTAATAACAACAAAGTTGAAGAGAATCGTCCGAATAATATGTGGAATAATGAAAAGACTTCATCTGAGAAGATGAGAAAACATTTAGAGAAACGATGTGTTAATAACAACAAAGATGAACACAATAGTCCGAATAATATGTGGAATAATGAAAAGACTTCATCTGAGAAGATGAGAAAACATTTAGAGAAACGATGTGTTAAAAACAACAAAGATGAACACAATAGTCCGAATAATATGTGGAATAATGAAAAGACTTCATCTGAGAAGATGAGAAAACATTTAGAGAAACGTTGTGTTAATAACAACAAAGATGAACACAATAGTCCGAATAATATGTGGAATAATGAAAAGACTTCATCTGAGAAGATGAGAAAACATTTAGAGAAACGATGTGTTACTAACAACAAAGATGAAGACAATAGTCCGAATAATATGTGGAATAATGAAAAGACTTCATCTGAGAAGATGAGAAAACATTTAGAGAAACGATGTGTTAATAACAACAAAGTTGAAGAGAATCGTCCGAATAATATGTGGAATAATGAAAAGACTTCATCTGAGAAGATGAGAAAACATTTAGAGAAACGATGTGTTAATAACAACAAAGATGAACACAATAGTCCGAATAATATGTTGAATAATGAAAAGACTTCATCTGAGAAGATGAGAAAACATTTAGAGAAACGATGTGTTAAAAACAACAAAGATGAACACAATAGTCCGAATAATATGTGGAATAATGAAAAGACTTCATCTGAGAAGATGAGAAAACATTTAGAGAAACGTTGTGTTAATAACAACAAAGATGAACACAATAGTCCGAATAATATGTGGAATAATGAAAAGACTTCATCTGAGAAGATGAGAAAACATTTAGAGAAACGTTGTGTTAATAACAACAAAGATGAACACAATAGTCCGAATAATATGTGGAATAATGAAAATACTTCATCTGAGAAGATGAGAAAACATTTAGAGAAACGATGTGTTTATAACAACAAAGGTGAAGACAATAGTCCGAATAATATGTGGAATTATGAAAAGGCTTCATCTGAGAAGATGAGAAAACATTTAGAGAAACGATGTGTTAATAACAACAAAGATGAACACAATAGTCCGAATAATATGTGGAATAATGAAAAGACTTCATCTGAGAAGATGAGAAAACATTTAGAGAAACGATGTGTTAATAACAACAAAGATGAACACAATAGTCCGAATAATATGTGGAATAATGAAAAGACTTCATCTGAGAAGATGAGAAAACATTTAGAGAAACGATGTGTTACTAACAACAAAGATGAAGACAATAGTCCGAATAATATGTGGAATAATGAAAAGACTTCATCTGAGAAGATGAGAAAACATTTAGAGAAACGATGTGTTAATAACAACAAAGTTGAAGAGAATCGTCCGAATAATATGTGGAATAATGAAAAGACTTCATCTGAGAAGATGAGAAAACATTTAGAGAAACGATGTGTTAATAACAACAAAGATGAACACAATAGTCCGAATAATATGTGGAATAATGAAAAGACTTCATCTGAGAAGATGAGAAAACATTTAGAGAAACGATGTGTTAAAAACAACAAAGATGAACACAATAGTCCGAATAATATGTGGAATAATGAAAAGACTTCATCTGAGAAGATGAGAAAACATTTAGAGAAACGTTGTGTTAATAACAACAAAGATGAACACAATAGTCCGAATAATATGTGGAATAATGAAAAGACTTCATCTGAGAAGATGAGAAAACATTTAGAGAAACGTTGTGTTAATAACAACAAAGATGAACACAATAGTCCGAATAATATGTGGAATAATGAAAATACTTCATCTGAGAAGATGAGAAAACATTTAGAGAAACGATGTGTTTATAACAACAAAGGTGAAGACAATAGTCCGAATAATATGTGGAATTATGAAAAGGCTTCATCTGAGAAGATGAGAAAACATTTAGAGAAACGATGTGTTAATAACAACAAAGATGAACACAATAGTCCGAATAATATGTGGAATAATGAAAAGACTTCATCTGAGAAGATGAGAAAACATTTAGAGAAACGATGTGTTAATAACAACAAAGATGAACACAATAGTCCGAATAATATGTGGAATAATGAAAAGACTTCATCTGAGAAGATGAGAAAACATTTAGAGAAACGATGTGTTAATAACAACAAAGATGAACACAATAGTCCGAATAATATGTGGAATAATGAAAAGACTTCATCTGAGAAGATGAGAAAACATTTAGAGAAACGTTGTGTTAATAACAACAAAGATGAACACAATAGTCCGTATAATATGTGGAATAATGAAAAGACTTCATCTGTGAAGATGAGAAAACATTTAGAGAAACGATGTGTTAATAACAACAAAGATGAACACAATAGTCCGAATAATATGTGGAATAATGAAAAGACTTCATCTGAGAAGATGAGAAAACATTTAGAGAAACGATGTGTTAATAACAACAAAGATGAACACAATAGTCCGAATAATATGTGGAATAATGAAAAGACTTCATCTGAGCAGATGAGAAAACATTTAGAGAAACGATGTGTTAAAAACAACAAAGATGAACACAATAGTCCGAATAATATGTGGAATAATGAAAAGACTTCATCTGAGAAGATCAGAAAACATTTAGAGAAACGTTGTGTTAATAACAACAAAGATGAACACAATAGTCCGAATAATATGTGGAATAATGAAAAGACTTCATCTGAGAAGATGAGAAAACATTTAGAGAAACGATGTGTTACTAACAACAAAGATGAAGACAATAGTCCGAATAATATGTGGAATAATGAAAAGACTTCATCTGAGAAGATGAGAAAACATTTAGAGAAACGATGTGTTAATAACAACAAAGTTGAAGAGAATCGTCCGAATAATATGTGGAATAATGAAAAGACTTCATCTGAGAAGATGAGAAAACATTTAGAGAAACGATGTGTTAATAACAACAAAGATGAACACAATAGTCCGAATAATATGTGGAATAATGAAAAGACTTCATCTGAGAAGATGAGAAAACATTTAGAGAAACGATGTGTTAAAAACAACAAAGATGAACACAATAGTCCGAATAATATGTGGAATAATGAAAAGACTTCATCTGAGAAGATGAGAAAACATTTAGAGAAACGTTGTGTTAATAACAACAAAGATGAACACAATAGTCCGAATAATATGTGGAATAATGAAAAGACTTCATCTGAGAAGATGAGAAAACATTTAGAGAAACGTTGTGTTAATAACAACAAAGATGAACACAATAGTCCGAATAATATGTGGAATAATGAAAAGACTTCATCTGAGAAGATGAGAAAACATTTAGAGAAACGATGTGTTAATAACAACAAAGATGAACACAATAGTCCGAATAATATGTGGAATAATGAAAAGACTTCATCTGAGAAGATGAGAAAACATTTAGAGAAACGATGTGTTAATAACAACAAAGATGAACACAATAGTCTGAATAATATGTGGAATAATGAAAAGACTTCATCTGAGAAGATGAGAAAACATTTAGATAAACGATGTGTTACTAACAACAAAGATGAAGACAATAGTCCGAATAATATGTGGAATAATGAAAAGACTTCATCTGAGAAGATGAGAAAACATTTAGAGAAACGATGTGTTAATAACAACAAAGATGAACACAATAGTCCGAATAATATGTGGAATAATGAAAAGACTTCATCTGAGAAGATGAGAAAACATTTAGAGAAACGATGTGTTAATAACAACAAAGATGAAGACAATAGTCCGAATAATATGTGGAATAATGAAAAGACTTCATCTGAGAAGATGAGAAAACATTTAGAGAAACGATGTGTTTATAACAACAAAGGTGAAGACAAAAGTCCGAATAATATGTGGAATAATGAAAAGACTTCATCTGAGAAGATGAGAAAACATTTAGAGAAACGATGTGTTAATAACAACAAAGATGAACACAATAGTCCGAATAATATGTGGAATAATGAAAAGACTTCATCTGAGAAGATGAGAAAACATTTAGAGAAACGATGTGTTAATAACAACAAAGTTGAAGAGAATCGTCCGAATAATATGTGGAATAATGAAAAGACTTCATCTGAGAAGATGAGAAAACATTTAGAGAAACGATGTGTTAATAACAACAAAGATGAACACAATAGTCCGAATAATATGTGGAATAATGAAAATACTTCATCTGAGAAGATGAGAAAACATTTAGAGAAACGATGTGTTTATAACAACAAAGGTGAAGACAATAGTCCGAATAATATGTGGAATTATGAAAAGGCTTCATCTGAGAAGATGAGAAAACATTTAGAGAAACGATGTGTTAATAACAACAAAGATGAACACAATAGTCCGAATAATATGTGGAATAATGAAAAGACTTCATCTGAGAAGATGAGAAAACATTTAGAGAAACGATGTGTTAATAACAACAAAGATGAACACAATAGTCCGAATAATATGTGGAATAATGAAAAGACTTCATCTGAGAAGATGAGAAAACATTTAGAGAAACGATGTGTTAAAAACAACAAAGATGAACACAATAGTCCGAATAATATGTGGAATAATGAAAAGACTTCATCTGAGAAGATGAGAAAACATTTAGAGAAACGTTGTGTTAATAACAACAAAGATGAACACAATAGTCCGAATAATATGTGGAATAATGAAAAGACTTCATCTGAGAAGATGAGAAAACATTTAGAGAAACGTTGTGTTAATAACAACAAAGATGAACACAATAGTCCGAATAATATGTGGAATAATGAAAAGACTTCATCTGAGAAGATGAGAAAACATTTAGAGAAACGATGTGTTAATAACAACAAAGATGAACACAATAGTCCGAATAATATGTGGAATAATGAAAAGACTTCATCTGAGAAGATGAGAAAACATTTAGAGAAACGATGTGTTAATAACAACAAAGATGAACACAATAGTCTGAATAATATGTGGAATAATGAAAAGACTTCATCTGAGAAGATGAGAAAACATTTAGATAAACGATGTGTTACTAACAACAAAGATGAAGACAATAGTCCGAATAATATGTGGAATAATGAAAAGACTTCATCTGAGAAGATGAGAAAACATTTAGAGAAACGATGTGTTAATAACAACAAAGATGAAGACAATAGTCCGAATAATATGTGGAATAATGAAAAGACTTCATCTGAGAAGATGAGAAAACATTAAGAGAAACGATGTGTTTATAACAACAAAGGTGAAGACAATAGTCCGAATAATATGTGGAATTATGAAAAGACTTCATCTGAGAAGATGAGAAAACATTTAGAGAAACGATGTGTTAATAACAACAAAGATGAACACAATAGTCCGAATAATATGTGGAATAATGAAAAGACTTCATCTGAGAAGATGAGAAAACATTTAGAGAAACGATGTGTTAATAACAACAAAGATGAAGACAATAGTCCGAATAATATGTGGAATAATGAAAAGACTTCATCTGAGAAGATGAGAAAACATTTAGAGAAACGATGTGTTTATAACAACAAAGGTGAAGACAAAAGTCCGAATAATATGTGGAATAATGAAAAGACTTCATCTGAGAAGATGAGAAAACATTTAGAGAAACGATGTGTTAATAACAACAAAGATGAACACAATAGTCCGAATAATATGTGGAATAATGAAAAGACTTCATCTGAGAAGATGAGAAAACATTTAGAGAAACGATGTGTTAATAACAACAAAGTTGAAGAGAATCGTCCGAATAATATGTGGAATAATGAAAAGACTTCATCTGAGAAGATGAGAAAACATTTAGAGAAACGATGTGTTAATAACAACAAAGATGAACACAATAGTCCGAATAATATGTGGAATAATGAAAATACTTCATCTGAGAAGATGAGAAAACATTTAGAGAAACGATGTGTTTATAACAACAAAGGTGAAGACAATAGTCCGAATAATATGTGGAATTATGAAAAGGCTTCATCTGAGAAGATGAGAAAACATTTAGAGAAACGATGTGTTAATAACAACAAAGATGAACACAATAGTCCGAATAATATGTGGAATAATGAAAAGACTTCATCTGAGAAGATGAGAAAACATTTAGAGAAACGATGTGTTAATAACAACAAAGATGAACACAATAGTCCGAATAATATGTGGAATAATGAAAAGACTTCATCTGAGAAGATGAGAAAACATTTAGAGAAACGATGTGTTAATAACAACAAAGATGAACACAATAGTCCGAATAATATGTGGAATAATGAAAAGACTTCATCTGAGAAGATGAGAAAACATTTAGAGAAACGTTGTGTTAATAACAACAAAGATGAACACAATAGTCCGTATAATATGTGGAATAATGAAAAGACTTCATCTGTGAAGATGAGAAAACATTTAGAGAAACGATGTGTTAATAACAACAAAGATGAACACAATAGTCCGAATAATATGTGGAATAATGAAAAGACTTCATCTGAGAAGATGAGAAAACATTTAGAGAAACGATGTGTTAATAACAACAAAGATGAACACAATAGTCCGAATAATATGTGGAATAATGAAAAGACTTCATCTGAGAAGATGAGAAAACATTTAGAGAAACGATGTGTTAAAAACAACAAAGATGAACACAATAGTCCGAATAATATGTGGAATAATGAAAAGACTTCATCTGAGAAGATCAGAAAACATTTAGAGAAACGTTGTGTTAATAACAACAAAGATGAACACAATAGTCCGAATAATATGTGGAATAATGAAAAGACTTCATCTGAGAAGATGAGAAAACATTTAGAGAAACGATGTGTTACTAACAACAAAGATGAAGACAATAGTCCGAATAATATGTGGAATAATGAAAAGACTTCATCTGAGAAGATGAGAAAACATTTAGAGAAACGATGTGTTAATAACAACAAAGTTGAAGAGAATCGTCCGAATAATATGTGGAATAATGAAAAGACTTCATCTGAGAAGATGAGAAAACATTTAGAGAAACGATGTGTTAATAACAACAAAGATGAACACAATAGTCCGAATAATATGTGGAATAATGAAAAGACTTCATCTGAGAAGATGAGAAAACATTTAGAGAAACGATGTGTTAAAAACAGCAAAGATGAACACAATAGTCCGAATAATATGTGGAATAATGAAAAGACTTCATCTGAGAAGATGAGAAAACATTTAGAGAAACGTTGTGTTAATAACAACAAAGATGAACACAATAGTCCGAATAATATGTGGAATAATGAAAAGACTTCATCTGAGAAGATGAGAAAACATTTAGAGAAACGTTGTGTTAATAACAACAAAGATGAACACAATAGTCCGAATAATATGTGGAATAATGAAAATACTTCATCTGAGAAGATGAGAAAACATTTAGAGAAACGATGTGTTTATAACAACAAAGGTGAAGACAATAGTCCGAATAATATGTGGAATTATGAAAAGGCTTCATCTGAGAAGATGAGAAAACATTTAGAGAAACGATGTGTTAATAACAACAAAGATGAACACAATAGTCCGAATAATATGTGGAATAATGAAAAGACTTCATCTGAGAAGATGAGAAAACATTTAGAGAAACGATGTGTTAATAACAACAAAGATGAACACAATAGTCCGAATAATATGTGGAATAATGAAAAGACTTCATCTGAGAAGATGAGAAAACATTTAGAGAAACGATGTGTTACTAACAACAAAGATGAAGACAATAGTCCGAATAATATGTGGAATAATGAAAAGACTTCATCTGAGAAGATGAGAAAACATTTAGAGAAACGATGTGTTAATAACAACAAAGATGAACACAATAGTCCGAATAATATGTGGAATAATGAAAAGACTTCATCTGAGAAGATGAGAAAACATTTAGAGAAACGATGTGTTAATAACAACAAAGTTGAAGAGAATCGTCCGAATAATATGTGGAATAATGAAAAGACTTCATCTGAGAAGATGAGAAAACATTTAGAGAAACGATGTGTTAATAACAACAAAGATGAACACAATAGTCCGAATAATATGTGGAATAATGAAAAGACTTCATCTGAGAAGATGAGAAAACATTTAGAGAAACGATGTGTTAAAAACAACAAAGATGAACACAATAGTCCGAATAATATGTGGAATAATGAAAAGACTTCATCTGAGAAGATGAGAAAACATTTAGAGAAACGTTGTGTTAATAACAACAAAGATGAACACAATAGTCCGAATAATATGTGGAATAATGAAAAGACTTCATCTGAGAAGATGAGAAAACATTTAGAGAAACGTTGTGTTAATAACAACAAAGATGAACACAATAGTCCGAATAATATGTGGAATAATGAAAAGACTTCATCTGAGAAGATGAGAAAACATTTAGAGAAACGATGTGTTAATAACAACAAAGATGAACACAATAGTCCGAATAATATGTGGAATAATGAAAAGACTTCATCTGAGAAGATGAGAAAACATTTAGAGAAACGATGTGTTAATAACAACAAAGATGAACACAATAGTCCGAATAATATGTGGAATAATGAAAAGACTTCATCTGAGAAGATGAGAAAACATTTAGAGAAACGATGTGTTACTAACAACAAAGATGAAGACAATAGTCCGAATAATATGTGGAATAATGAAAAGACTTCATCTGAGAAGATGAGAAAACATTTAGAGAAACGATGTGTTAATAACAACAAAGTTGAAGAGAATCGTCCGAATAATATGTGGAATAATGAAAAGACTTCATCTGAGAAGATGAGAAATCATTTAGAGAAACGATGTGTTAATAACAACAAAGATGAACACAATAGTCCGAATAATATGTGGAATAATGTAAAGACTTCATCTGAGAAGATGAGAAAACATTTAGAGAAACGATGTGTTAATAACAACAAAGATGAAGATAATAGTCCGAATAATATGTGGAATAATGAAAAGACTTCATCTGAGAAGATGAGAAAACATTTAGAGAAACGTTGTGTTAATAACAACAAAGATGAACACAATAGTCCGAATAATATGTGGAATAATGAAAGGCTTCATTTGAGAAGATGAGAAAACATTTAGAGAAACGTTGTGTTAATAACAACAAAGATGAACACAATAGTCCGAATAATATGTGGAATAATGAAAAGACTTCATCTGAGAAGATGAGAAAACATTTAGAGAAACGATGTGTTAATAACAACAAAGATGAACACAATAGTCCGAATAATATGTGGAATAATGAAAAGACTTCATCTGAGAAGATGAGAAAACATTTAGAGAAACGATGTGTTAATAACAACAAAGATGAACACAATAGTCCGAATAATATGTGGAATAATGAAAAGACTTCATCTGAGAAGATGAGAAAACATTTAGAGAAACGTTGTGTTAATAACAACAAAGATGAACACAATAGTCCGAATAATATGTGGAATAATGAAAAGACTTCATCTGAGAAGATGAGAAAACATTTAGAGAAACGATGTGTTAATAACAACAAAGATGAACACAATAGTCCGAATAATATGTGGAATAATGAAAAGACTTCATCTGAGAAGATGAGAAAACATTTAGAGAAACGATGTGTTAATAACAACAAAGATGAACACAATAGTCCGAATAATATGTGGAATAATGAAAAGACTTCATCTGAGAAGATGAGAAAACATTTAGAGAAACGATGTGTTAATAACAACAAAGATGAACACAATAGTCCGAATAATATGTGGAATAATGAAAAGACTTCATCTGAGAAGATGAGAAAACATTTAGAGAAACGATGTGTTAATAACAACAAAGATGAACACAATAGTCCGAATAATATGTGGAATAATGAAAAGACTTCATCTGAGAAGATGAGAAAACATTTAGAGAAACGATGTGTTAATAACAACAAAGATGAAGACAATAGTCCGAATAATATGTGGAATAATGAAAAGTCTTCATCTGAGAAGATGAGAAAACATTTAGAGAAACGATGTGTTAATAACAACAAAGATGAACACAATAGTCCGAATAATATGTGGAATAATGAAAATACTTCATCTGAGAAGATGAGAAAACATTTAGAGAAACGATGTGTTTATAACAACAAAGGTGAAGACAATAGTCCGAATAATATGTGGAATTATGAAAAGGCTTCATCTGAGAAGATGAGAAAACATTTAGAGAAACGATGTGTTAATAACAACAAAGATGAACACAATAGTCCGAATAATATGTGGAATAATGAAAAGACTTCATCTGAGAAGATGAGAAAACATTTAGAGAAACGATGTGTTAATAACAACAAAGATGAACACAATAGTCCGAATAATATGTGGAATAATGAAAAGACTTCATCTGAGAAGATGAGAAAACATTTAGAGAAACGTTGTGTTAATAACAACAAAGATGAACACAATAGTCCGTATAATATGTGGAATAATGAAAAGACTTCATCTGTGAAGATGAGAAAACATTTAGAGAAACGATGTGTTAATAACAACAAAGATGAACACAATAGTCCGAATAATATGTGGAATAATGAAAAGACTTCATCTGAGAAGATGAGAAAACATTTAGAGAAACGATGTGTTAATAACAACAAAGATGAACACAATAGTCCGAATAATATGTGGAATAATGAAAAGACTTCATCTGAGAAGATGAGAAAACATTTAGAGAAACGATGTGTTAATAACAACAAAGATGAACACAATAGTCCGAATAATATGTGGAATAATGAAAAGACTTCATCTGAGAAGATGAGAAAACTTTTAGAGAAACGTTGTGTTAATAACAACAAAGATGAACACAATAATCCGAATAATATGTGGAATAATGAAAAGACTTCATCTGAGAAGTTGAGAAAACATTTAGAGAAACGATGTGTTAATAACAACAAAGATGAACACAATAGTCCGAATAATATGTGGAATAATGAAAAGACTTCATCTGAGAAGATGAGAAAACATTTAGAGAAACGTTGTGTTAATAACAACAAAGATGAACACAATAGTCCGAATAATATGTGGAATAATGAAAAGACTTCATCTGAGAAGATGAGAAAACATTTAGAGAAACGATGTGTTAATAACAACAAAGTTGAAGAGAATCGTCCGAATAATATGTGGAATAATGAAAAGACTTCATCTGAGAAGATGAGAAAACATTTAGAGAAACGATGTGTTAATAACAACAAAGATGAACACAATAGTCCGAATAATATGTGGAATAATGAAAAGACTTCATCTGAGAAGATGAGAAAACATTTAGAGAAACGATGTGTTAATAACAACAAAGATGAACACAATAGTCCGAATAATATGTGGAATAATGAAAAGACTTCATCTGAGTAGATGAGAAAACATTTAGAGAAACGATGTGTTAAAAACAACAAAGATGAACACAATAGTCCGAATAATATGTGGAATAATGAAAAGACTTCATCTGAGAAGATGAGAAAACATTTAGAGAAACGTTGTGTTAATAACAACAAAGATGAACACAATAGTCCGAATAATATGTGGAATAATGAAAAGAGTTCATCTGAGAAGATGAGAAAACATTTAGAGAAACGTTGTGTTAATAACAACAAAGATGAACACAATAGTCCGAATAATACGTGGAATAATGAAAAGAGTTCATCTGAGAAGATGAGAAAACATTTAGAGGAACGATGTGTTAATAACAACAAAGATGAACACAATAGTCCGAATAATATGTGGAATAATGAAAAGACTTCATCTGAGAAGATGAGAAAACATTTAGAGAAACGATGTGTTAATAACAACAAAGTTGAAGAGAATCGTCCGAATAATATGTGGAATAATGAAAAGACTTCATCTGAGAAGATGAGAAAACATTTAGAGAAACGATGTGTTAATAACAACAAAGATGAAGACAATAGTCCGAATAATATGTGGAATAATGAAAAGACTTCATCTGAGAAGATGAGAAAACATTTAGAGAAACGATGTGTTAATAACAACAAAGATGAACACAATAGTCCGAATAATATGTGGAATAATGAAAAGACTTCATCTGAGAAGATGAGAAAACATTTAGAGAAACGTTGTGTTAATAACAACAAAGATGAACACAATAGTCCGAATAATATGTGGAATAATGAAAAGACTTCATCTGAGAAGATGAGAAAACATTTAGAGAAACGATGTGTTAACAACAAAGATGAACACAATCGTCCGAATAATATGTGGAATAATGAAAAGACTTCATCTGAGAAGATGAGAAAACATTTAGAGAAACGATGTGTTAATAACAACAAAGATCAACACAATAGTCCGAATAATATGTGGAATAATGAAAAGACTTCATCTGAGAAGATGAGAAAACATTTAGAGAAACGATGTGTTAATAACAACAAAGATGAACACAATAGTCCGAATAATATGTGGAATAATGAAAAGACTTCATCTGAGAAGATGAGAAAACATTTAGAGAAACGATGTGTTAATAACAACAAAGATGAACACAATAGTCCGAATAATATGTGGAATAATGAAAAGACTTCATCTGAGAAGATGAGAAAACATTTAGAGAAACGATGTGTTAATAACAACAAAGATGAACACAATAGTCCGAATAATATGTGGAATAATGAAAAGACTTCATCTGAGAAGATGAGAAAACATTTAGAGAAACGATGTGGTAATAACAACAAAGATGAACACAATAGTCCGAATAATATGTGGAATAATGAAAAGACTTTATCTGAGAAGATGACAAAACTTTTAGAGAAACGTTGTGTTAATAACAACAAAGGTGAAGACAATCGTCCGAATAATATGTGGAATAATGAAAAGACTTCATCTGAGACGATGAGAAAACATTTAGAGAAACGATGTGTTAATAACAACAAAGATGAAGACAATTGTCCGAATAATATGTGGAATAATGAAAAGACGTCATCTGAGAAGATGAGAAAACATTTAGGGAAACGTTGTCTTAATAACAACAAAGGTGAACACAATAGTCCGAATAATATGTGGATTAATGAAAAGACTTCATCTGCGAATATGAGAAAACATTTAGAGAAACGATGTGTTAATAACAACAAAGATGAAGACAATAGTCAGAATAATATGTGGAATAATGAAAAGATGTCATCTGAGAAGATGAGAAAACATTTAGAGAAACGATGTGTTAATGACAACGAAGGTGAAGACAATAGTCCGAATAATATGTGGAATAATGAAAAGACTTCATCTGAGAAGATGAGAAAACATTTAGAGAAACGATGTGTTAATAACAACAAAGATGAAGACAATTGTCCGAATAATATGTGGAATAATGAAAAGACGTCATCTGAGAAGATGAGAAAACATTTAGAGAAACGATGTTTTAATAACAACAAAGATGCAGACAATCGTCCGAATGATATGTGCAATAATGAAAAGACTTAATCAGAGAAGCTGAGAAAACGTTCTGAGAAACGATATGTTAATAACAATAAAGATGAAGACAATAGTCTGAATAATATGTGGAATAATGAAAAGACTTCATCTGAGAAGATGAGAAAACATTACGAGATACAAGATAGCAACAAAGATGAAGATAATAGTCTGAATTATACGTGTAATAATGAAAAGACTTCAATTCATGATACGAAAAATCTTTATATAGTGACAATTAATTAAAAGCACAGGTGATTTCTTAAAGAGACTACAAAATTTAATTTTTTTTAAATCAAATGTCCGCGTATGTACGGATATCTGAGTGTCTGCGTCATATATGTATCTGTGTGAATGTATGCATATATATTTATAGATAGAAGTAACTCCCTTATGAAATTTCATTTTCTACAGTCGATGTAGCTGGGGTTCGGGCAATATTGTTTCTCGTTTGTGTCCATCTCTGAGTATGAGAAAAGCTTTATTTGATGTGGTGTGAGGTAGTCAAAGTGATGTGTGTGCTTGCTGTGAGTCATCCCGATGACTTTTGGTCCGTTCTTATATAAGCCGGAGATAGGCTCCAAATGAAAAAAAACAAAATTTAATAGTTTTTTTTTTGTTTTTTTGTGTTTTTGTCGTTTCGCATTTGTTGAGAAGAGTCGTTTGGTGCGCTTACTTCGACGCCTGCGTGATAACGATATCAAGTTTGATTCTACGTGTCTGTTTTTAGACTTGACGAAATTGTAGTTGGAAGTAGATATATTCGGACAGAAATTCACATTAATTTCGAGGCTATTAATTTAATTGGTCAGTAAATGTTGATCTAAGATTTGATTTTTGAAGTTAGTAAATTCGTTTTACTTGCCCAAGAGAAATGTTTACATGTTTATAGTTTAGTTGGGCAAAAAGTTCAAATACAAAGTTAGAAAGTCATGAGGATGTAGTGGGTAGTTGTTTTATGCTGCAAGCTTACCAATATTGACAGGATATTATTAGTATAAAAAAATTTATAATAAAAAGAAATGTAAATTATATAAAAGAAAAAGGTGAAATAAAATAATTTATAAAATATAAAAAAAATAAAAAGTAAACCAGTCGGTTAGTTAATAAAGAAATGTCTTGCATAAATTTGATGTCTAAAACTTTTCAACTGTTGAATGTATGAAAGAAGGAAAATTTTGTTGAAAATTTATATCAGTTTTTATGAGTCTAACAACTTGTAATTTTAGAACTTGTTATCTTGCCTAATTGTAGGTCGTACATAGGAAAATTTTGTGCAAACTTATATTTTAAAGGTTGTTTTCTATCTTTTTTTATTATTGTTTTTATGTGATATAAATGTTTGTTTCTTTCAAATTTCACATTGCAGTATGAGTCTTGTTTGTTTTCGCTTGAACTTATCACTATACTCGAGATAAGCGATTCTCTCTTCTCCTCTCACAGAAAAAGATCCCTCTATTAATGATAGGATGTCTATTTATGTGCGTGTGTATGTGTGAAGGAGAGCGAGAGAGAACGTGGAGATAGTAGTATGGTTGCATGGGATGTTTTCTCAAACAGAAGATACAAATGAAATTACAAGCCATACTGTGAATTTAACAACAGTTTTGAAGCTAATTCGGTAGAATATAAAATGAAGTAAAAGTGGATGTCTGTATACAGAGATGTCGTTATTCGTACATACGACATGCGTAAAACCCTGCTGAAGATATTGAGAGGTATACATTTGAGAAGAGTTTTTTGTTGGTTTCGTAATTATCAGCTTGGTGCATGTGTGTTATGCTGCATACAATACAACACGTGGTTGGCTGGGGACTGAGAATTCTTCCATTCCCAGAAAGAGAAAGCGAAGGTTTTGCAAGCCTGCCTTGAAAATTCGGATTCGAATTTCTAGCTTTTACCTGAATTTGAACATTGTCCATTGATGGCGAAATAAATAGGTAACTACTTCAGGCACGAAAAAAATTCCGTGAATTTGGCTGTCATTGAATGTCAACAACTAAATAAATTATGAAGGAATTCTTAAAATTGTTCTTTTATCTTCATTTCTCAATCAATGTCTAACCAAACATCAATATTTTATTTTATTCGATTCTTGGTGAGTTCGAGAACTTTCAGCGCCTTTTCTTACGTAAATTGTTTTCAAGATTTTAAATCATTAATGGAAAATCGTTTGCGCAAATAATAATTAAAATATCTCTGCCGATTTTATAATTCCAAAACAATAAATGCTCCAATTGTCCTTTTTAATCATTTCAAATTTTTAATGTAATATTTCTGAAATAAATGCCTTTGAAAAATAATGGAAACGCAACAACAACAGTAACTATATTTGCTCCTCACGAGAGAAAAAGATTCTTTCGTTATACATTTTTGTACCGTTAACCTTGCTGGCTTTGGGGAGAACGATGTTGTTAAGGGAATGCGATCTCTCCTAATTGCTTAGGTGTGGTCCATACTAAAAGACATGTAATGGGTACATTGAATTTTTATATTTTTTTTACAGTATAAATGTAGAAGAATACGAAGGATCTTTACTAAAAGGAGCAAAATATAGTTTACGCGTTTTTTTTTGTTTTGTTTTTTACGTTTTTTTTTTTTTTTTTTTTTTTTTTTTGTGTCGTCGTTCCACAGGGGAAAGAGGTTCAACTCACAGCCAAGGAAGTCAGTATTGAAAGCGATTTAGGGGGTTAAGGTAGTTTCACAGTGGTAATCTAGAGTCGATATGTGCTTTGCGGGGCGGCGAGCGAAATAAAAAGAAAGGACAATGTCGCCCTATAACAGAAGTGAATTCTAAAAGTGCAAGCTGAAAGGCGAGTTTGACCCAATCTTTTTAAAGCTGGCATTCACCGCCCCTTTTCAATTCTTATTTTCAACATCTTCTGTTGTGGGTCTCCCATTATTCAAGCTTACTCCTCCTGCTGTTTGCAGTGAAAGAAAAAGCTACCAGAACGCAAGACAATGTAGCAGTGAGTTTGTTGATTTGAAAATGCTTTTAAAAAGTCTTATTTTATGACAATTCAGGTGTATGGGCTCATATTGCTTCAGATGAGGGTGCATTTATTTATTCTCTAAACGGGTATCTCGTTGTACTGCAATGGGTCGATCCTCAAAAACCTCAAACTAAAAAACTGAATTTAATTTACTAAATAAATATCTATTTTATACTGACAATGTTTCGATCACTATAACCAATGCAAATTCTTCCTTCCATTGATCATTGATTTGTTGCTATTGTTGCTATTTATTTACTTGTTGCTATTGTAGCGGCTCAGTGTTTATATTAATGATTCTTCCACGTACAGGATTCAAGTAATAACAACAACTCCAATTTGTTAACCAACAAATATATATTGAATAAAATACAACAAAAAGCATGAAATAATTTTGTATTCACAATGTAGATTAAAGAGAAGGAAGTTGTTTCCCTTTGTCTGTAGATTGATTGTAATTAATTGTTTGAAGAAAGTTCTCTTGTGAGATAAATGTTCCAAAATAATTGTTAGCTCAAAGTTTGCATGTGAAGAATGAATAACACGAAGAAATAGAATTGCTTGAAATGTGTTGTGAATAAAGTGGTTTCAATCAACAAAGTTCTGGTTGATTGTGCTTGGCAAAAGTTAGAGAGAGAAAATGTAAGTTTGTAGTTACGAAATTCTGTGTCTGTGTGTGCGTTGAGCAAGATCGTGGATTTGTGTTGACGATTGGAACGTTACTGGATCTCACTGGCGACTTGCGAAAAGTCGCCCCTTTTAAGGAAAAAAGGTAGGCACCCACGGAACCGCGGGAAAACTTGATCTTACATTAAAAATATGTGATTGGTTAAAAATTAACCAATCGCTACACTCGTACTAAACAGAATAGGTAAGTATGCTCAGAACCAAAAGATTCATAGGAACGACTGCGATGACTAAATTGTCCTATAACAAGGTAGTAGTAATTTATTAGCCAACCGCAGGCCAATAAAATGACTTGGAGTGTATGTAGGTGTGAAAAACATAGCAATCGCTATACTATTATTTACTTAGTTTACTTTGACACAAGATCAGAAGAAGTATGAGGCACTCAATGAGGATCAATTCACTAATGATCTTACACGACCATCTTGCTGACCATTTAGACCACAACGAGGCGTCTCTCCAGAATTACTATCCCCTTGTTGTTGTTATCATCAGTATTATTGGCTGGATTTCTGAGACTTCTCACGTGATCAGCGTCTCTCGTGCAACCAATATATTTAGTTGCCTGAAATGGCGGGAAACTAATTGCCTCAAGAACCTGTTCAAAAGCAACCATTGCCGCACTACTAGAGAAGATTAATTCAATGGAATTTATAAACATTTACTGAGTTTTTATTCAAATTTACTGACAGCATTTTATTTGTTTTCCCCTGTTCTTATCTATTTTATTATCTTAATTTAAAAATATTAATTTTGTGTAAAAAGAAAAGATTTATTACAAATTTTCATTTTTTTAAATACTAAGAAGAATACTTAATTTTCTTTCCATTCATTTCATTTTTATCACTTTGCTGCTGCCAACAGCTGGTTTTTCCATCTGATGTCGCTTATATTTACAAAGTCAGATGTTGTCATTATCAACCTCACTTACGATTTTTGTTGAAGCAAGTAGAAGACAAGATTATTTTATTACGGTATGGACTATATACTATTTGTATATGTCCGTATATTTGATTGCGCAAAAGACTCTTCTATTTACACCGGAAGGAAAGGAACAAGTAAGATGAGTTAGAAGAGCCCCTCTAAAAACTAAAGTCGAATCTCTTGAAGTCACAACAACCTCAACTTGTTGTGTAGTTGCCGAAGTTTACAAGTATCCCACATAGAGTTATCCCTTGATAGTCGATGTTTGAGGGGGCGGGGGTTAAACTTCCGGAGATGTTAGATAAAGAAAAGGGGGGCTGGTCATCACTGTCAGCTCAGCGTTTATATGTACATGGACACACACAAATTCTCCCCCCCTCTGTCTCTTTTTCTGTATATGGAATTATTTTTCGAAAGCAAAGTAAATTTGTGGAGTATACTTAGTGAATAAACGTTATTTTTTAGTCTCTACACGTGTTGTTATTCCTGTTTGTTTTTTTTTTTTTGTTTTTTTTTCTTAACCAGTGAAATTAATAACAACCGGCCTAGAACGAGAGAATCTTACTAAAGAAAAATTGTGGCTCTTGACATGAATCGAATCTGTGTCACTTTTTCCCTCAATAACTGAAACATGCCGTTACAAGTTTAGTGATGGGAAATTGTGATAAAGCAAGGTTTGATAGTATCCCATGACCAAGTTGGCAGTGGAACGTTTCAGCTATAGAAGCAGCTTCCTTGACAGAAAATGTGTGTGTGGGGGGGGGGTAATTGCCCTCACTAATTAATATTAGACACAATGCCACAAAAGAATAACAAGAAATTGTACAAATAAATAGATTTTTATATAACAAATGTACAAAACAATAGTTATGAATGTTGTTTAAAACGGTGAAATAAACTTGCCTTTTTAGATTTTATGTGTGAGGTAATGTTCCAGTTTGATAGACTGCAAGATGTAGGGTAATTTGTGTCAATTTGGAAAAATTCAGTTCAATGTAATATTGTTTGTATTCAAAATAAACAGTTCAAAGTTTGTGAAAAAAGCATGTGTAGGTGTGACTTATGTTGTTTTTGACGTTTGAGTCTCTGTCGCTTCAGTGTCTGCCGATGTGAGTTTAGTTTGCCTTGAATGAAGGAAATAGACTGTGGTTATGTTAAAAAGAATTTTTAACTTATAGTCTGGGCTTCAGTTGAAAGTTATTTTATGATAAGTGCCATCACATAGTACGTAGCTTTTTTGGCTGATTTTTCCCCAACCTGTTTCTTAATTGTCTGTTGTTTATATAATCAATATGTCACATGATAGGCTCCAGAAAATGTTTTAAAATTTTGGCGCAACTGTACCATTGACCAGGTCAAATTAAGGTCAGACATGCAGACATAGTCGATTACAAGCCATGTGATATTTTTGAACCAATCAAATTACGTTAGTTGTGTAATTTAATTTGGAGCCTATGTTTTGTTTAATTTTTGAAGTTTTGAGAACAATATAGGATCTGGATCCTATAAAAGAAACACTTTCTTTAGAAGGGTTCTTGATCTAGGTCAGCTGATATAAATTTCAAAAAGAAACAAAAACTGCATAAGGCAGAAAATACAAAAGTACACCCAACTAATTTCTTCAACTGAATACTGAATAGAAATGTCTCAGCACAAAGAGGTTTTGTGTTTTTAACAAGTTCTTGTCTCACGGACTTTATATAGTCCTTTACTGGAAATTTCAACTTGAATGTTTGTTTCATCCAAATTCTTCTTTGGAAAACGCCAAATGAATTTTCTGTCATGGAGCTTGAATCTGTGTATTATAGTTGTCAGTTCTTCTTTCTTTCCTGTGATGATTTATGACCACTTCAGCTGGACTAACCCCACTGGCCTTGAAGTGTGTGTGTTTCAATGATTCCTACTCAATGATCAATTGCATTCTGAAGCCATCCACTACCTGCTATCCTTTTATTCGAGAAAGGAAGATCGCCATGATCAATCCAGGTTTTCACAGGGGCTTCATATCACATCTCTCATTCGCCAGTGAATATAAAAACTTATTTTTCCATAAATTCAAAACAATGAATCTGCAACAATTCACAAAGAAATAATTTTAGTCGTTCTTTAACCTCTAATTCTAAAATAGATTTTCACACAACTGGCTTAAAAATACACTTTTCTCAAAGATACCTTTTTTAAAAAAAAAAGCAACCTAGACAATTAAACATTATTACTACACTAAAGACGTATATTTTTATAAACATGATAATAAAAACCTTATTTTTCCTCATAAGAGAAAACATGAAGCAAAAACAAACTAATGTAGAAAGTTGACTTTGTAAAAATATTCAACTTGTCCACAAAAAAAAAAAAAGAAAAGAAGGAAGCAGATGAAGTATGAATCCAAAATTTTGATATTCCAAAAATAGTTGCAGTGATTGTAAATTGCTTTTCTTTTTTAAGTCCTTTTTTTTTCTTAGAAATAGTGTTCAATGATAAGAAATTGATTAGACACAGGATGATTTTTTAATGCCTTCAACTCAGACTGTTACATCCAGTTGACACTCAGACTATCACTCGAACTCTCACTGACTGACTCACTAACTGATGTTATCTTTTCCTTTATACTGAGCACATGGACTTAATAATAGGCACAAAAATGAGAATATTTAACAAAAATGCTTGGCTCAGTTTTAAATTGTGTTACTTGAAGAGTATAAAACCTCCAACAATTTAACAACCATGTATGCCTAAAAGCTGAAACTTTGCAGATAAATAACTTGATGGATGCTTCAAGTGCTACGTAATTTTTATCATTCTCTGAAAATTATATTAAATTTTATTTAAGTTGTTATTCACTTAGTAGGGATACTGTATCTTACTAATAATTTTCAATAAACTGGGATTTTATAGGGCAGAAACTTAAAGGAAATAAATGCAATTAATGTCTTGTTGAAAAGCTGGTTATCTTAAAACACTTAAATAACCTTAACTTATTAAATAAGAGAAATGAATTGATGATTACATGTAGGCATAAAAATAAATATCTGCTGAAATACTTTGATCCAGATTAACTTTTTTAATTCTTTAAATTTAAAATTTTTAATTTTATGTATATTTATATTTTATTTTAATTTTAATTTTTAATTTTCATTTTTTAATTTTCATTTTTATTTTTTAATTAATTTATAATTGTTATTTTTTATACTAATTATGGTCTATTTTTAATACATTACTATTAAATATATATTCATGTTTTAATAATAACAAGTAATATTCCTTTAATTATATAATTTAAAAAAAATTAAAATATGAATATCATCCAGTCAAAAAATATAATTTTTTTAATTTTCTTTCATACAAGCATATATTTTAATTAATTTGCTTATTTTAATTTTTATTTTATATTTCTATTTTAATTTGCTTATTTTAATTGACAAATATAAATTTCAAATTTTCAAATTAAAAAAACTGTAATCCCAGCATAATATATAACTACACCAACATTGTGATAATCAGATATATTAGAATTTAAAATTTAAATTTTTCTGAAAATGACTAATAGAATTTGTTCTAGTAATCATGTTGGCCATATAAATCATGTTTAATCTGAACCTGTTTAATTTGTTCACTTTACCAATTCTTAATTTATACATTTTTTTAAAGTTTTTCTACATCAATGTCATAATGCTTAAATTGGAACTAAAATAAATGAAAATTCAAAGAAAATGGCTCTGAGAAGAAAAAGAGTTATCTCCCTTATTTTGAGGGTGTAGCATGCAATAAATAGAAGAAACCTGATCATTGACCAAAATTAAGCCCCTAATACTGACGTATTGCTGACCTATACAGTGTGTGAATCATAAATGAATGGTTGTTTTTGTTTTGTTCCAACAGGAAGGTAGACACAACTTATATGCAAAACTGCTCCTACAAAGTCGTAAGCCAGGTTGGTAGTTACACACATGGAGTTTTAAAAGGCATCTGATGAACAGTAAAGTATGGAAACCTTCTTTTTATTTCATTTTATTAAATGTTTATAAAAGACAAAAAATGTCCTTCTTTTTTGCTAACACTCAGTTCAAGTGAACTGACTTTGTTGTCTGAGTACTGTAGTAGAATCCCAATAATAAATAGAAGTTTCAAAAATCCAATCTTTTGTTTCTTATTCAATTAAGATAGTATTTATTTATGTAGCCTTTTCTTCTTGCTAATAGGCTCTTAAATAATTCAAAATAAATGTTGTCTTTAAATTCAAATTTATCGTGAGTTTTCTTCCTAAGGTTTTTAGATCATTTTCTAATCCTACAGACATTAATTGTTGAACTTGACCAGCATCTCTTTTGGTTTTCTAAACTGAAATCTACTTTGCAATGTTGAAACTAAAATCCTTCCAATCAATTCCTAGCAATATTCTTCCAAAATGTGAAATATATATTAATTGCATCTCAGTTTCACAGTTCAGCTTGAACTTATACATGCATATAGTGCAAAAATCATGAGTTGAAAGGATTTCTAAGAAAAAAAGATTGCAGTAAATATTAATAGAATGACATTGAATATTTTCCGAAGAAACAAAAAGTCACATATAATTTAAAAATAAAATATAAATTGCTTATCGACAAATGGTACAAATTTAGTGATTTCATGTTGAACAATGAAATACAAAATGAATCCATCACTTTTGAGTGTAAAAAGTATACATGAAGCATCATCAAGCAAAAATATTAAATACATTTTCCGTCCAATCAAATATGTTGCTGAGAATTTATTTGTAATGCTTTTTCTGGAGCTTACCCCAAATTTATTTAAGCAAACACAAAGATAGTTTAATGAGTAGTATCTATGTAGCAACAGGATGTCCTGACACTTTTTATCATCCTTGTGACTTGAACCACACAAAATTCTTCTCACTCATTAAACTCACGTCTTTTGCTTTTCAATGCAAGCCTATTCCCATAAGTTTGCACCAACAGTACAAAATCACACATTAACAAAACGCTAATTGAACTTTTAACCGAAACTTTTGTACAAACATCATCACAACTTCATTCACTAATTATTTTATACCAATACTACCACTCCATAGTCTCTTGAGCATCTGCCGGAGAGAAGACACAGTTCCTCAAGACATGTGCAATGCCAAGATAATTATCCTGTATAAAAAAACATGGCTGATTGTCTTGACTGCAATAACTACCAGGGTATTTCTCTGTTAAGTATTCTTGGAAAATTCTTTGCCAGAATGGCTTTAAACGTGACTTCAAGTCCTTACTGATCACACCTACCAAGAATGCTAATGTGAGTTCAAGGCTAAAAAATCCAGAGTTGATATGTTCTTTACGTCAGCTCCAGGAGAAATGTTGCGAACAAGAGATGACACTCATCGCCTTCATTGACCTCTCAAAGGCATTTGACTTTGTTAGCAGTAAAGGTCTGTTTCAGTTACTCATGAAAATTGGCTGTACCCAACAGTCGATGAGCATCATCACCTGTCATGAGAACATCCAAGGGGTAGTCAGCTATGATGGTGAAACTTCAATGCCCTTCACTATTCCAAGTGGCATAAACACAAAGATGCATTTTAGCATCAACTTTGTTTGACATCTTATTTTCCATGTTATTGAGTTTTGCATTCAGACAAGCCAAAGAAGGTGTATACTTAGATACAAGAAGCAATGGTAAATTTTTCAAGTTGATCTACCTAAGAGTAAAACTAATTTGCATACAGTACTCATTAGAAAAATGCTATTTGCTGATGATATAGCTCTAACCACACTCACTGAACACAATCTCCAAAAGCTGATTAGTCAATCCAACCATGCCCATAAGGAATTTGGGGTGACTATCAATATAAAAAACAAACATCAACATGGGTCAAAATGTTTCTGCATCTCCATCAATCAGCATTGATGGCATGATGCTTGATGTCACAGACCACTTCCTTTACCTGGCCTCTACCATCACCAACAAACCTATCACTTGATATGGACAAATGTATCACCAAAGCAGCAGCAGTGATGGCCAAATTGAGCAACCATCCCCTACGTTGCCTACTAAAATAAAGATATTCCAGCCATGTGCCCTTGCTACTCTGCTTTAAGGCAGCCGAACCTGGACAACATTATGCCAGGCAGGAAAAGCTTTCATCTCTGTTGCCTATGATGTATCCTCAGCATCATATGAGACAGTTACCAACAATGTTGTGCTCAAGCAAGCAGACTGGTGGAGCAAGCATCTTATTCTTTATCGTCGTCGTCTTTGATAGCTGGGTCACGTACATTGTATGAATGACGGCTGTATACCATAAATATCATGTATGATGAGCTGGTCACGTGACATCGTCCAGTAGCCACTCCACACTACATTTGCAAGAGGAATCTGAAATGCATAGGCATTGACTCTGGTACCTGGGAATGGCAAGCAGATGATTGCAGTAGTTGGTTCCATGCTGTTCAAAGAGGAATCATGAAGGCTGGAAAAAGGCAAAACCAGCTGTTGGAGATAAGACTGAACAAAGCAGAGAGAGCAATGTCAGACCTCCATTCCACATTCAGTTTCATCTGCCACACCTACAGAAGAGAGTGTCATGCAAGGATTAGTCTGTTAAGACACTCCAAACACTGCTCACAAAAGGAAAATGTTTGATCAAAGAGAGCATTACCATTATCTCACAAGATAAATGGATGTCTACTACTCAACTCAAAATAACTTTATTTACAAGAAAATGTCTGAACAGTAAAACTATTTCAATGTTGTAAATGTAATAATAAATAATTTATTTTTTATATATGATACTACTATATGAAGCTGTATTAAAATTATTTTTCTTTTTACATAACTTTAAAGCTATTTTCATGGATATATCTAAATGATGCCATTATAAAATAGTAACAATACAGAGTGGTCCCAACAAAATAATAGTGTCCCAACAAAATAATAGAGTGTCCCCACAAAATAGACATCATTTTGTAGTCTAATAATACAGCCAATTCTCAAATACTCAAATGATCTCAAATTTTAACAAAATGTATAAAAACTGTAAAAAAAAACAAAAAAAACTGTGCAGGCTTATCTATCTATTTATCTCTCTCTCTTTCTGTCTGTCTGTCTCTCTCTCTCTCTATATATATATATATATATATATATATATATAAAGAAATATAGTTTTAAGGTATGTTATATTTATGAGATAAAGTGCTCAATATCAGAGATAGAGCATATATAAATATATAAATATGAAAATGAACATTGAAATCAACACTCAGAGGCGACAGACTGTTTCATGCTAAACGCAATCATCAGGCCACATGCGTTTTGATTTTTCTCAACTATTTATATATACAAAGTCAGTGGTGCATTGTGGGTAGTCTATTCTAACGGTTATTTTGGTGGGAGTAGTTTATTTGTTTATTATTTACTTTATTTATTTGCTTATTTATTTCTATTCTATTTATTTTAATTTATTCTTTTTAGTTTTCGATTTTTAAGTAACGTAATAAAAATTTGTTTTCATGTCTGCATTTTGAGATGAGATGAAATCCAAATAAATAAAGTAAATAATAAACAAATTAAGAAACCACTCCCGCCAAAATAACCGTTAGAATAGACTACTGACAATGCAATAGACTACCCACAATCCACCACTGACTCATATATATCAGGTCATCCCATAAGTTCTGTCCAAAGAAAACAAGTGACCAAATGTTACATTAAATTACAGATTCAATCAACAATGTATTTTTCCTGATTATCTATGACTTCCTTCCATCTATTAACAAGCTTACTAATTCCATTACTGTAAAATTCTTTTGGCTTTGATTCGAAGAACTCACAAATGTCAGTTTTAACCTCTTCCTGTGTTACAAAAGCTGTTTCTTCCAAATGATTCTGTAAGCTACAAAACAAATGGTAGTCTGAAGGAGCAAGATCGGGAGAATAAGATGGATGAGGAATTTTCTCCCAACCAAGTTCTTTGATCTTTTGTGACGTGATTCTTGCTGTGTGGGGTCACGCATTGACCTGATGAAACGTCACCTCTTTTCAATTCACTAGAGCAGGTCTTTTTTTCCTCAAAGCTTGGTTCAAATGCTCTAATTGCTGACAGTATTAATTGTTGCATTAGGTGGTAAGAATTCAAAGTGGATTATTGCTTGGGGATCCCACCAGATTGAAAGAAGAAGAACCTTTTGCCCATGAAGGTCCCTTCTTGGCTGTGGCTGGGGTCCTTCCCCTTTACCAAGCCACTGTCTACGATGCTTAACATTTTGATAAAAGATCCATTTTTCGTCGCCAGTCACAAGTCTATCCAAAAAAAAAGAAACAAGTTGGCGAGAATGGAGAGAAGAGCAGATGTCAACTCGGGATGTGAGGTTGTTTTCAGACAATTCATGAGGCACCCATTTTCCAAGTTTAGAAACTTTTCCAAGTTGTTGAAGATGACGATGAACAGTTGTATGGTTTGAACTGAGAACCACTGCCAATTCCTCAACTGATAAAGCAGGATTTTCTTCAAGGGCTGCTTCAAGAAGCTTTTCATCAAACTCAACTGGACGTCCGGTTCGATCTTCATCTTCAAGTGTCAAATTTCCACCTCTGAATTTTGCAAACCATCTTCTGCAAGTTCTTTCATTCACACATTCCTCTCCATAAACTGAGTGAATATTTCTAACCACTTCGGCTGCTGAGTTTCCTTTCTTAAACTCATAATGCATTATGTGCCTCAAATGATTCTTGGGTACTTCCATGTTAGCAGGGTTTTAATCAAACAAAATTTAATTTTATTGTTCTCTGAAATAAAATTTGATCAGTTTAAATGCATCTAAACATAAAAATAATGTTCAGCTCCATTAGACATTATAAAATACTCTTTAAATTTCGTTCATTTTAACAAAAAGTTAAAATTCGGACAGAACTTATGGGATGACCTGATATAAATAGTCAAGAAAAAACACAACACATGTGGCCTGATGATTGTGTTTAGCATGAAACAGTCTGTTGCCTCTGAATGTTGATTTTATATTTATCTATATATGTAAATAGTTTTCATTTTATGTGGCTGTTTGATATGTCTCTGAAATCTTTAAACACTAGTTATTTTAATGAATGAATTTTAAATGATACTGCAGTTTCAATGACAAGCTGTAGATAATGTTTGTTGTTGATAAAGCACATTTATGATTTAAGCACATATCTGAATATTTATAGCTTTTGGATTGCCTCAAGAAAGTGGTTTTATTCGCTGTTTGCTGATTGGCTAATTATATATCTTTTTTTGATTGGTTAATAAATTTCTGATCATCTAACATTTGTGAATCTACTTTTTGCATATAAAATCTGTTTAAGTAAAAATAGAAAAAAAAACTATCCTCTTTAAATATCCCCCACTTCAGTCAAAATGTAAAAAATAAATATGAAGATCATAATGCAACAGCATTTCGAGTTTTAGCTGATATCATTATTGGATATAAGTTTGAAAACGTGCAAGATAATTGGTTTTTCTGATGGAGTTAACTTTTTGTTATCTGAGTTAGTTGCTTTTTGTTGAGTGTCCTTAAGTGTCTCTACTTGTAATAATATGTCTGTTTGTTCAGCATAAGGTTAGAGCCGATTAACAGCTACTGCTTCTTTCCGGTTGAATTTGTCTATTTTTTATTTTTGTGCACAGGACTGTTTAAAGGTTTCAAGACATTATCAAATAGGTCGAGATATTTTATGTTGACTCACATTGATTAGTAGCAGTGAGAGTGTCTTCATATTTAATCAGTAGAAAATTACCAGATATTCTAGCCTATTGGACATGGATTTTTAAAAAATGCACCAAAAATTACACTGCATTCAATACAGCAGTGTCATGTATGAGAAGGCCATGAACACCACAAAGAAAGTGGCATTTACCAGGAATCAGTGCATGCATAGAGCTTAGCTTTGAAACTAGGACACCTGGAAGTGAACAATCATGATATCAATAAAAATATTCCAGAGAAATTCACCCAGGAAAAAGAAATTTATGGAATTGCAGAATATTTTGCTTCTTGCTTGGTAGAAATACCAGATTTGACTGGTATATTGCTGCTTGCTTTGTGTGTGCATTTGTTGATATACAAATATTGGAGTTTGCTTTTCTGCATATATGCGATGGGACTTCATTTACCAACAAGTACCATATCTCTGTTTTTCTACCGATTACCATATGTACCAGTATTCACTGATACCAGTAGATTACTTTGTAGCTATTATCAATTTACTGTATGTGCAATTGTTGCTCCCTAAAAAAAAAAACTAAAACAATTTTCAATAAATGAAGGATAAAATGTATTAAAATTCTTTTTTTTCCAAAAAATTTCTTAATTAAACCTTACTTCAGTTCTATTAAAAAGAAGTACCAGTCATATAATTTGTGCTGTGGGTGTAAGTGTTTTTCATGGTAAGAGAGAATGTCAAATGAAAGTAATGTTATAATTTTGATTTTGTTGGTTGTGATGTGTATATTTTTCCCCCTAAAGTGCATCTAATGTGTGGGTGCATCCAATAAGCCGGCAAATATAGTATGTCATTTTGGCTGTAACCGAAAAATTATCTGTGGGTAAGCAAGAGTTTACTATTATTATTATTATTGTTGTGCATTATTTCAGAATCGGAATAGCCTATATCTTCACTGAGTGTTGATTGCAGTCCAAGAAACACAAATTGCAAATGTTTGTACCATTAAGTGTTGTTTTTAGTTGTCTGTGGAATTTTTACTAAGCAATTCGCATGAAGGTGATAGGCTGTAATCTTAACCTGGTTGGTACTTAAGTGTTTTACAAGTTGATGAAAAAAAAAAAAGATTATTAAAATTGTCTACCTCTCTCACTAATAATCATTATGGTACACCAAAATCTGCAACCTGATCATCTTGAGAGGTTTTAGTGGAGAATTATATGGAAAAAAAAAATCTTTGATAGAAATTCCAGAAGCCAACTGGGTAAATCAATCAGTCATTTTAAGAAACTTTTATGCAATATCAGTTCTTCACAATGGCAGTGAATATTGGGTTGAGGAAGGGGCCTGAGGTAACAGAAATGTGGTTCAACACAAGGATAATGAGAATACCATGGATGATGCATGTGAGCAATGAGGAAGTTTCAAGGAAAATGGAGACAAAAAGGAGACTTATACTTAGAATAATAAGGAAACAGTTTAAAAAGGGCTTGGGGAATTTGACACCCACAGGACGTACTGAAAGCAAGAAGTGCAGAGAGAAGTACCGAGTAACCTACCTAACGAGCTTGTGTCAATGGATGGCAACATGGAGATTGGGAGGAATAGCAGAAAGATAGACCTTACTAAAAGCTACAAATGATAGTTAAGTTGTGGAGAGCCTTGATCACCCACATCTTGAAGGGATACGGCACATAGAAGAAGATTGAATAGGTAGATGGATGTGTGAAACATGTGCTTTGGTAGGAGAAACTCCAAAGTTGATTGTCGTTTTACATTAACAAAGAATAAATTGTTGATTCGAAGTATGTGTATCTTTATTTATGAAAGATGACGTAAACCTACTGTTATAAATTGTTGTGTCAAACTTTTGTCATGTTGTGATATAAAATGAAATAATTGTCTGCAACAGTTGTATAGTGAAATGCTATGGTTATTATCTAAAAAAAATGGAACCAGTGAACAGTTCAAATTCTAACTGAGTGCTCTTCATATTAAACTTCTTGGGAAAGGCATGAATCCATCTTTTGCATCAAGTTATTGGTTCAGTAGCAAGTCAAAGTGGGCTCTCTAGCCTTGGTTAGTAACCAGTCTATGAAAAAAACAACTCTAAATTCAAACCGGTTGGTACATACATGTGGTGAAGCATGAGAAGGGCATTCCTTACATCCAGGCTTGGTCTGACCCTTCATCACAATAGATACTCCACTGGTTATCCTTGAATCTACCTTGCTGCAGGGTCCAAAATGGAAAAATCGAAAAGATGCATCTGAATAAATACAACACCTTACTCACCTAACAAAATGGTATTCCTTAAAAAGAATCATCATCAATATTCAGAAATGTAGAATTAATAAATTCTAAAGACTTCAAACACCCCTGTGTATGGATCAGTTATAACAAATTTAGTATAGGAGATTGTAGAAAATTCAGTTGTCCCATTTTTTTTTTTAATATTAAAAATCCAAACGTCCCAATTCCAAACAATAATAAAATAAAAATAAGGAAAACATGGGTATGTCTGTTAAATAAATCAGTTGTATTTACAGACATATATACAAGATTTATAAAGTATTAAAAATAGTTTTAGTTGAGTAAAAATCCTTGGGTAGTTGGTACACAGAAAAAGGTTAGTTTAGAAAAAACTTAGTAATTGGTCCACAGTAAAAAAAATCTGTAGTTGAAATAAAGATTTTAATTGTTAACAAAAATTCTTTTTTGTTGGTGGAGATGATGTGTATGGAATTGCCGATTGGCTGGCCATGCTGTTGTTGGTGGAGATGATTCGTTTGAAGTTGCCGATACACATGTTTCTTTCAGCATGTGTGGAAGTGAGTTGTAGGCAGTTGCATCTCTCCTCTTGAAAGTTAAAATCTGTTAGTTTTTATAAGAAATTTTTCCCGACAGTAGGCTTGAGAAAAATAGGGTTTTAGTTTTCTCTGGTTAAATATTTCACATGGTAATGTTAATTTCTAACCAATAAACACTTTGATTTAAACAGTGTGTGTAGTATTGTGGGATCTTTTTGACACGTTTTTAAATATTGTCGGTTATTGGATAGAAAATAAAGTTTGTGAATGCTTTAATATGGTATTTATGTGGGAATGTAATTATGTTGAAAATACGTTTTAAATAAGGAAACTGAATGCATGATACAGGCACTTTTGTCCAACACCATAAGATAGTACAAAACCAAAATATTTTTTTAATCATTTCACCCCAAAGAAGGCAATAAAGCCACTAAGACACAAGGAGGTTACTGAGTGTGAAAGAATAAGAAAAAGAAAAACATTATTAAAGAGCAAGAATAATAAAAAAAAAAAAAAAAAGAGGAATCAAGACGACCGTAGATGACGATTGAGATAACATTTAAATTTTTGAAGATGATATTTGGCTGGAAAGCAAGAATCTGGAAGAGAGCTCCACAGGCAAGAAGTACATGAAAAGAAACTGTTAACAAATAACTTAGGGTACAATGTAGCTAATTCAACTGTAAAATGATGAAACCTTATCGCCAATCCAGAACTGTGTTTAAATTCATAGTCTTGGTACCATAGAGGAAAGTTTGTCAGAACATTAAAATATCTAAAGAAAAGGTACAGGGAAGCTACATTCAGGCAGTGGGAAAATGACAAAAGACAGGATGCCAGGTCGGGATCATTAACATTGCAGATATTAACCAAAAAACTCGAGTGATGTTCTCATACAGATGTCATGCATGTCATCTACTGTATTTTCTTGTGTATAATACGACTTGAGTATAATATGATGCTCATGTTTCTGAAGTTAAAAACAAGGAATAAATTACATTGTTGACCCTGTAGTATAGCCATCCCTAATATAATTTCTATTTTTGTATGTGTTGTGTGGGGTACCATATTATCCATTAAAATCTCCATGTCGTATCCACATAAATTATTGTAATATTTTGTGATTTAAAATTGCAGTGTACACTAATCATATAGCAATATAATTATGTCAGGGTTGTTTTTCATTGTTTTATTTTTCTCAAATTGTTTGAAGTTTTTGTGCCAATATTAAACAAAAACCTCACAGCATGAGAATTATTGCCGACCCTAACACTTTCCAAGCCTTTTGGCTGAGATGAAAGCATAGTATCTGTTCTTTCCTTAGTTTAGATGGGTGAAGGCACCCAGTCCCAGGTAATCCAACTTTGTGGCAGCATCTTCCTCATTACACTGAGAGGGATTGGGGTGGTGTAATACTGATGATATGACTGGTCAATTTTTGTCTTTGACCCATATGCATATTTATGTGTATGGGCACCCCCCGCCCATGTTAAAATCGAATGGAAAAGATTACGAAGCACGTTCTTTTTTTAATGTTGGCAGGAATGCAACCCGTTGGTTGAAAAATATTAAATATTTATTTTCAAAGCATTAATTTATTAACTGGAAGGATGCATAATTCACCAACTCAGAAAACATTTTTTTGTCATTTGGTGTTTGAGTTTCTTGGTGTTTATTTCTATCTTCGCTCCACAAATTCAACATTCCACACTACTTTAAACAAAAGGTTAGGAAGGAAACTCCCATCAATACTCGAAAAGTAAATAACAGTTAGTGAACTTGAAAATTCTAATTTCCTAAAATCTGTTTTCAGAAAGAGATTTCACAAATTTCAACTGATAGTAACACTAACAGCTCAATCAATGAATACTGAATAATTTACTGAATCAAGACGACAACTAATTTCACCATTACAGTTTCCATCATTATCCTTCCTTGGGATGGAGAATGAATTGTCTGTGATATTAAACTGGGACATAGATTCATTGATAACTCTTGCATTTACTTAATAAAATCTTCTCAGTACCAAAAAGTAGTAGAATTTTAGATGTTTTTTTTTACTGAACAATTTTCATTAATTTACTTGAGAAAAGAATCTTTGTTACTTTGCAATAAGAGTATTATTGAATAGCTTTTGCTGAATCATGTTGTCAGACAGAGATAAAAGAATACCAATCAGTAAAAATGTTTTTTTTTTTTTCTTGGAATTTACTATCGGTTGAAGTAGTGACATGCAGAGGTTTGGTGATGCCTGAGATCAACTCCTTGATTGTATGCTCCCCCCCTCCCAAGACTCAAGTAGCGGGAGAATATAGAGCCTAGTACATAGAAAGGAAGACATAAATATAGAAAAACTGATTAAACATCAACTAAACACTTTATTCAAATTAAATATAACTAATTTTTTATTTCATGTTTTGATTGGATGCTTTCCCAATATGGATGACCGGAAGCGTCACACCCTCTGCCCTATCATTTTGCATGATACTGGGTTGATGACTGAAAGTATAACTTTGATGATTGTATTTTTCTATGAGTTAATGGCTTGTTATATATATATATATATATATATATATATATATATAGGCAAACTCAGTGCCTTCAAGAAGCTGATGAAAATGTTTAATTACTATGAGTAGGTGCTGAAAAGTTATCATCCCAAACCAATTCCCCCATGTTAGTATTTTTCAGTGAACAAATGTCAGAATTTTGCTAAAAGGAGTTAAAGAGACTTGAGAAGCAATGTAGTAACTAAATATGTTGAAATGTAGGGTGAGAATATACAGAGTAGCAGTTTGTGAAAAATATAGCATTTCTCTAAAAGAATATATTTTTTCTTTTCAATTCAATTCTTTTCTTAATGCTATAATCAGCTTCATCATACAAAATTCATTATGAGTAAACACAATTTTTCAGAACAAAAAAGGAAGGAAAAGTTGAAATAAACATATAGGTCAGAATAAACAGGTAGGTTAGAATAAACAAAAAGGTTTGAAAAAATAGAAAATAAGTGATTTAGTGGATAGTTTGGAAGGAATAAAGCTTTAAATAACTAATCAGGCGCATCTCTTCCTGATGCATGAATACATATATTTTCAAACATTTCTTCTTGATCAGACTGCGAATTTCTCAGTAACCCATCATATGTATAAAAGCTAAAAGTGTTGTAAATCAGTTTTATAGAAATGAATGAAATAGATGTGACTTAACCTTTTATAGATTTCTGCAAAACTGCACTTACAGAAGCAGCAGAAGCATTTATGGTGACCGAATAAAATAAACAGTGAGATAACTAATGTAATTGAGTTTGTAAAGATATGTGCGATCATCGCTTCCTTTCACAGCGGCATTGAAAGCTTTGAAAGCATCTGCAAATAAATTAATACTTTTGGTGCATAACTCTTTATGTCCTTCAGTTAAAGGTGTTAATAAGACGGAATAGTGTGAAATGAAACGCTTAAAGCAATTTATGGAACCAATAAATTTATCTTACTGCTTAAAAGAAGTAGGGAAAGGACATTTTAAAATTGCCTATTTGATCATTGTGGCATCCGAGAATGTCTAGTGATAGAACAGTAAAATGTCTTTTGCTACATTGATTTTAAGAACATGATAAATGTTCAAATATCTTTTCAAAAAGGAATTGATGTTATTCATGAATGTTATGTCTCAATATGTAATATACACTAAAAAGAGGCCATGTAAGGCTTTGTCAATAAATCTTTGAAATATCTGAGTGATATTTTGGAGAATTGCATTCAAATACATTCAAGTCCAAATAATGGACTTTATAATAAAGGTGAATTTGGATAGCAAAAGGTGCCTTTCAAAAGCTAAGCAAAGTATTAAGAAACAAAAAAAATCATTAAAAACAAAGAAAAGAACACTGAACTGTTATGTAACATCAGTCTTCCTATATGGCAGTGAATGCAGGACAATCTCCTCACAGATGAAGAAGAGACTTGAAGCAACAAAAACAAAGGAAAGAGTACTGAACTGTTATGTAATATCATTCCTCCTATATGGCAGTGTATGCTGGATAATCTCCTCACATATGAAGAGGAGAAATGTGGTTCAACAGAAAGATATTGAGAATACTATGGACTGAACATGTGAGCAACAGCAAAGTTTTAGAGAAAATTGAATAAAAAAGGACACTTATACTTGATATCAGGAAGAGACAGTTGAAATTTCTCAGTCATATAATGAGGAAAGAAGACTTGGAAAATTTGATACTCACAGGACATATTGAAGGCAGTAGGGACAGAAGAAAACTATGCATAAATTATCTAGCAAGCTGGTATAACTGCATGGCAGAACAAGGTTATGGGGAGATAACAAAAAGAAAAAATTATTAAACCATAAAAAGGACAGGAAATTGTGGAGAGCCATGATCACCAACGTCTTGAAAGGACATGGTCCATAGAAGAAGAAGAATATCTCTTTAAACCACGCCTGTTGGCAAACTTTATTTAGGTGGGTTTTGAGATCATTGAACATCAGCCTCTTTTTTTCACAAGTTTGAAAACCAAATTTTATACATCCATAGGAAATTCAGTCATCATGGTTTTTTTATATTAAAAATCTGAACATCCAAATTCCAAATAAAATAAAATTAAAGAAAATATGGCTATATCTGCTAAATAAAATAAATCATTTGTTTTTACATATGTATATACATGAATTCAAAGAGTTAAAAAGTATTAAAAACTGTTAAAGACATTGGTTCACAGAAATAAATATGATTTAGATGAGACTTTGATCATTAGTGAATATTCACTGACCATCTTTGTTATTGCTGTTGGAGACAAGTCGTTTGAAGTTACTGACTGGCTGTCAGTGAAGATTCAGTGACCATCCAAGCTGTTCTTGTTATAGTTGGATTCGTTTGAAGTTTCCAATGAAACCCTGTTGAAGGTAAACTGGAGCAAAGAACATGTCAAAAAAAAGAATTCACAAAAAAAGAATTCTTTGGAATAAAGAATCAACAGGTTAAAAATGTAACAATGATTTGGTTTTTATATGATTTATTGAATACAGTGGCTTTAACCCTTCCTGCTTATTGTTATAATCAAATGACACTGGGATTGCTGTCCAGAGTTTACAGCCTGTGTTAGTAGTAATTTAAACTTGTAAGTTCAGGTCTACTGGGCTGGCACAGGGTCTTGGTCAGGAGGTCTCAGCGAATGATGTGGATTCCAGTATCAGTAATGCAAAGACTCTTCAAGTTACCCAAACCACCAGCTTAAATGGAGTCCTGCATCCAGCAGGTTTGGGGTTGACAAGAGTCTGGGGTTAGGTTGTCTTCCATCCTTAGCATCAACCTTTTTCTTAAATACCATATTTTCAAAATATGTTTACTCAAGTAATTTTCCAAATTTAGGCGTTGTCTAGTCCGATTTTGAGAGTGGTCAGAGGAAACAAGTTGCCCCTTCTCCAACTTACTTTACGTCTAATGTTGCACCATCGCTCCACATAGGTGGTGCTAATCTCTCTCTTCCTTCTTCCATTTTCTCAGCGTCCAACCTCAGCCCACTCTAAGGGCAGGCACCATGTCCCTGTGTCGAATTCAAACTTTCAGAATTCATTCGTAAAAAGGGGATTTCCAGTCATTCATTTTTCATTATCAGATTGTCTCATCGTAGTTGTTTTTAGGCAATTTCTCAACTGACCAGGCCACACAGCTGACCACCTATGGTCACTCCAGGGTTAGTAATTCATTTTTCTTTATCACTTATATCCAGAGGACTCTGAAATAATGTCAGCTGGCTATAAAATTTTTGACAAATGTTCACAGAAATTAAAATGAATTTAGGTGCTAATCTCTATTTTTCTTGTTTGAATTGGTCACCCAGAAGAAAAGTATAGATTAGCACCTAAATTGAGGACAGGTTCATTCATTTTAATTTCTGTGAATATTTGGGTTTCTTTATTGACAATATATTTTTTTCTATCTCCAGGTCTGACATCTTTGTGGATACATTAATTGTCTCTTTTTTATTGGCAGGAATTCGAAAAGGATGGGTAGTCTAGGTTTTGTTCAATTTTACTGAATTCCACTATTTACATTATTCAGACGACTGAATTTCATCTAGTTAAATTTCGGTTTGATTCTCCTTGAAACTATTTGTAATAATAAGATAAACACACAAATAATTTTTGACAAAACAAGGAATTTATTCATGAATTTACATTCTTGAAGTAGTGTCAGTAGCTTGTTTCAGGAAAATAAATCAAAATTCTTGAAGTCCATAGTTTTAACATATTGTTATGAAGAGGAAATGTTCATACTACATATTAAATGATCCAACACAAAATAATATTAAAAAATTTTTACGACAAAGGTAGGAGGAATCATGGTGAAGTAATGGATAGTGGTTCGGATTGAGGAATTGGAGAGCTGAGTTTGAATTCCAGTCAGATCCATTACATTCACTTACATGCTAATACCCTTGGGAAAGGTATGAATCCTATTCTTCTTCCCCCAGCTATGGTCAAATAATAGGACAGACCAGGTTCTATAGCCTTGGGTAGCAACTGGTCTAGAAGGACAACTCTGAATTCAAAACCTAATTCTCAAGATTGGGGGTTATGCAGTAGACTAACATCCTACTCACTTAAAAATTGGCTTCTTATAGAAATTGCAACAATATCTTGTGGCTCTATGTTTCTCAAGGAAGTCAAATTACAAAACAAAAGTGAGTTTGTTGTTCACTGAAGTGATATATGGTTTGCATATGTTCAAAAGTAAATGAAGAGAGATAATTTGAAATATTTAGATTTCTTGGATTGTTGAGAAAAAATTCCTTGAGGTGCCATGTACTGGTTTCTTTTCTCACACTTTTTTGCCTGTGGAACTCTCTTCTGGTTTCTTGCATCCCTGTCATCTAAAATTTTTAAAAATTTAAATGCAATACCAATCACCATGTCATCTTGAGACCTGTTCATTCTCCTCAATAAAGTTTTCTTACTTTTACTTGTTGCATCCTAATTACAATATCACCTTGCTTGTGGTGAAATGATTTTAAAAAAATGAAATAAATTTTCTTCTTCACACCATTTAAATCTAAAGTGGCTATGAGTTAGAAATTCACAGCACCATGTGAAATATTTCAGCAATCAGAAAAAACTAAGAAACCTATTTTTCTTGAGCCTACTTTCAGGGAAAGCTTCTTATAAAACCTCATAGATTTCAAGGATCAGAAAAGTGTCCATCTTCAAAGCAAACAGCAGAAGAGATGCAGAGGTCTTGATGCCAAACAAAAAAGAAGACTTGTTTTTTCTTTCTCCCACATCATGTGCTGAAAGGAACAGGTGTTGGAGTGTGACACTGGGACCTCAGAGGGTTAATCAAACAAAAAAAGTAAAGAAAGAAAAAAAGAAAGTAGAAAGAAACTACTAACGGATGATTATTGTTGAAATTTGCAGGAAAGTGGGACTGAAGAGTTGAGAAGAAAATTAAAAATAAAATGCATTGAAAAATCATGTTTCAAAATAATAAAATGAAATCCCAAATAGTTTCAAGGAGAATCAAACCGAAATTTAACTAGATGAAATTCAGTCGTCTGAATAATGTAAATAGTGGAATTCAGTAAAATTGAACAAAACCTAGACTACCCATCCTTTTCGAATTCCTGCCAATAAAAAAGCAACAATTAATGTATCCACAAAGATGTCAGACCTGGAGATAGAAAAAAATATATTGTCAATAAAGAAACCCAAATATTCACAGAAATTAAAATGAATGAACCTGTCCCCAATTTAGGTGCTAATCTATATTTTTCTTCTGGGTGACCAATTCAAACAAGAAAAATAGAGATTAGCACCTAAATTCGGGACAGGTTCATTCATTTTAATTTCTGTGAATATTTGTCAAACATTTTATAGCCAGCTGACATTATTATCATCCTTCAATAATCTTCTTGGTGTGGGTAAATAAACTTTTTATTTTGACCCCTAAGCCACATGCCTCAATAAACCTACCTCTCACTACACTATATTCTATCACCAGGTATCTTGACAAAGTTCTTAACACTAGCATGTCACACTGGTAAGTAAAGAAGAGAGCTTAGTCAGGTTCTTCTTCCCATTTTGTACCATATAATCCAGTAGTAGTATCATATGATACTTAGTATTTAGGTTGAAATAATTATACATCAGTGCCACAGCTTTGCATTCAAGCCTAGATAAAGGCCAGCATTTTGAATGCTGATTTTCTAGATTACTTGGAATTTTTTTTATTATTTACAGTCAAACTAATATCCTCATCTTTGTAGTTATTATCACAACTCTTCAGCCATTATGCTCTCCAGCCTTCTTCAGATACCTGTCAATGCAATTAACCTTCAAATTGAATGTTGAAACAAACATTTTATTTAAATCTATGGGGATATAAATTGTTCTTATTTAGCTGTTCATCTCTAGGGATATATCATTATGTTCCATTTGTTGCTATTCCTGTTTCTGCTGAGTCTGTTCAACACAACCAAGAGAATTAAAACATTGTTTTTGAATTCAGTAAAAACGTAATTGGGTTGCATCCTGGAGTGTTAACTTCTCATCCCAGAAATTTAAACTGGTTTATCGATAAAACACCTCCTTTCTCCCTTCCATTTCATTATGGCCCTGAATTTAGAAAATATCACAGAACTTTCAAGTCTGTAAAGAGTACTGCAAACCTTCATCAATGCCAGTTAATGGTTTGCTGATGGCAACTATTGGTGAATACATAGCTATAGATTTGAAGAAATTTAGGGGTGTACACCTAGTAGATCATAATATTAGTTTCTCAGTTTGTACCATTGTGCAATCAAAGAGACCTGAAGAAATTATAGAGAAAATATTTTGCATATGGGTCAGTGTTTATGGTTGCCCCAAAAAGTTCCTTGGTGATAATGGTGGAGTTTTGTAATGAAGCTTTTAGGGAACTTTATGAAAAAAGTTAAGAAGAAGGTAACTGTTTCAGAAGCACCATGGTCAAATGGTTTATAGGAAAGACATAATCAAGTTCTTGATGCTGAGATGCTGACTAAAATAATGGCTGATTCCGATTACAGCCTTGATGTTGCTATAGCATGGTGCATTCATGCTAAAAAGAGCCTTCATAATGTACATGGTTATTCTCCATTCCCACTGGTTTTTGGAAAGAATCAGAGTATTCCTGGAATCTTGGTTGACAAAACACCAGTTTTTGATCAGGATGGACAACAAGTTCTATGATATTTATGTCAGAGTATACCCAAGGAGGTTGATTTCAGAAAGACCAATTCAACCAAATTCCACTAAAATAGATTGTAGTGTTCATAAAAAATAAATAGAAATTAATTACGATAAAATAATAATAACAATTAAAAGTATCATTAATTCACTCATTCTAAACCAATAAGAATTGATCCCATGTTTTTCCTTTACACACACAAACACATGACATTCATATTATCAGACAAGTGGTTAACACAGACAGTGTAGTTTTTTAGACATGTGCATCAACAAAAATTTCATCTCCTTTTCATTTTTCAGACCATAATAGTAACATTTGTCTTTTTACACTCAACAAAAAAATTTGTGGTATAAAACTCCAAGACACTTCTTTTATATTCCAACTAAATTATCTAAACAATCATTACACACATCTATAAAAAGAAATGTATACACTTCACTTATTCTTTATCTTGTTATTCTGTCAGATTCCAATCCATATTTAATGCCAAACAACATTTTTCTCAGTATTACTGTCTCTCTCTTTCTCTCTCTCTCTATCATTTCTCCAACACCACATAACAACCAGATAATAAATAATACACATTTTGTTCTTTCTATCTCTTGCTGTTTCTAATTTTTATGAGTAATTTTGTAAATATAAAAGTAAGGGGATTTATAATTTATTTCCTCACCTTCAAGATCAATCTGCACCAAATTTGTACAATAAAAATTCCCAATATAATATGCCTGAGAACAGTTTGATTCAAGAAGAAAGTGAAAGTGACAATAGAGAAGATGCCTGAGATAAGGAAGATATTGAGAATAAAAATGGCCTACCAGTTTCAAATTCAAAATCTTTAATAGCACCGGGAAATAGAGGAAGACATTTAAAACCCAAAGGTAATACAGTTTGTACTTTGAATAAAAATACTACCTTAAAAAAAGATTATGGAGGCTCAATATAAAGTGCATGATTGGGTAGCAGCAAATCTTATTTCTAAATCTGGCAAATGTGCAAATGAGTGGAATATTGAAAATGAAGCTTAGGAATAACAAGTGATTGATTTTGACAGATGGAGAGAATTTAATGAGGATATTGAATCCAGAATCATCTCAATCAGATGATACTATTATAGAAACTCAAATAATGTAAATGTTTCAAACTGAAACACTGCAAGACACCCCTCAGGCCAAACAACAAATTAGAGAGAAGAAAAATGCTGTTTATGATGAAGTTGAGGATAATGGAGAAGATTGCATATCTGTAAGATGGGTTATAACACCAGAAATTATCATTGGAAAGCTAGGCTATATGCTTCAAGGTTTGAGAAAACCCATGTGTTTAGGACAGATAGCCCCACATGCATGCGAAAAAGTGTATGAATTTTGTTATGTCTTATTGCCTCAAATTCATGTATCTTTCATTCTATTGGTTATAAAACAGATTTACTACAAGGAAGATCAATTGACAGAAACATTCATCTCTGTCCACCATGTGAATGTTAAACTGATAAAATTTGCAAACTTAAAAAAGACTGTTTATGGATTAGCAGATGCACCTAGAGTCTGGTTTCTATGACTCAAAGAAAAGATGATTAAACTTAGTGCATGGATAAATACATATGATCCAGGTGTTTTCTTCTGGCATTTTACAAATGGTCTTGAGGGTATTCTGGTATGTTTTATTAATAATCAATTGTGGGGGGATGACTAAAAAATTTTAATTGTGTGATAATAAAATTAAGAAGTACATTTGGCATAAGTTGTGACTATTCATCTGTCTTTCAAGTATATATAGGTATTGAACTTTATCAGAGAGACAATTTCTCCATCTGTATCAACCAGAAAAATTAAATAAAACGAACTGAACCTATTATGGATAGACCTCAGCAATTTCAAAAAGATGATGCAGTTACCACTGAAAAGAAAGCTAAACTGGGATGCATTGTTGGACAACTGAATTGGATTGCTGGCATGATACACCTTGACATAAGTTTTGTTATTTGCCAGTTCAGCCCAGAAATCACAAATACTTAAGTTAGCCATCTAAATAAAGCAAATAAGGTATGTGAAAAACACACTTAGTGCCATCCAATTAGGGAGATTTTAAAGATTGTAACATATACTGATGCAAGTTATGCTAATCTTCTGAATCGGGGTAGTCATAGGGGAGATATTGTTTTTCTTACTGGTGCAAAAATGACAGCTTGTCCACTGATGTGGAAATCCACTAAGATCAAGAGAGTGGTCAAATCCACATTAGCATCAGTGACCTTATTTGTTGAAGGGTGTGATATGTCATTGTTTATGGCTAAAATAATTGCAGAAATTGTCTACAATGAGTGGAATGCTACCTTACCTCTCCACCAATAGAAGTTTGCATGAAACAGTGAAGACAATAAAAAGAATTAGTTACATCAGGCTTTCAGTGAAATGTCAATTGTTCAAGAAATAATGGAAAAAGAGGAAGTTACAGTCTCATGGATAAAGAGTAGTGAATAGTTGGTAGATGCACTCACAAATGATGGCTCATTGAGTACAAATATTTTGTCGGTGCTTCAAGAAGCACACACATAAAAAAAAATCTAAGTGAATTAAAGCCTTTGTTGAGTTCAATTGTTCAGTTTATTGGTCTATATTCTTTTAATTAACAAAGAAATAAAGGGAGATTATTAGGGGGAGTGGAGTTACTCCTCATGATATGAAAATGTTATAAACGAGATTACCATGAGGGAACAAGAGAAGACATTGCATTGGAAACAAATAGAGAAAGGTGTTGTGAGATTAATTAACAGGAACATATACATGAATATTTCAAGAATTTTGGCAATTTTAATGAATAAAGAATTAAACTAACTTCCCCAAATACTCTTGGAGATACAGAAAAGGCCATGAATAAATTTTAAAAAATCATTACCTGCTTGGTCACTATGAAAGTTGTGTATTTGCCACTAGTGACAATGGTTACTGTTGAAATACTTGAAAGCTAAAAACTTGATTTTTGAAGCAGACATACTTCAAAATGCAACATATATTTTTACCCTCATTTGAACTATATGAACCAAAGTTTTGTAAATATAAATATGAAAAAAAAAATCAGTGTTCAATTAATTATATATACATATATATATATGTATATGTGTGTGTGTGTGTTTAGAGAGTGCCTTGCTCATAAGGTTATCCACAGTAAATTTGATCTCCTGGTTCTTATATTTCACAATTTCTGGCAGAAAAATGCAATTTACACAGAGGTAACAAATTAAAGCCAAATTTATACAATTATTAGAAAACATTTTATCTCTAATTACGCACTAATTTTCATCTAGCTAAGTCACACACATGCCGCACTCTATTCAAAACAAATTTTAAAAGAAATACAAATATACCAGAGTGGTGGCCATTAACAACACAAATCTCACTTGCCACAGATGTCTACAACTACATCCATGCATTTCCCTTATATAGGCTAAAAGAGAAACCAGACAGCAGGGAGAGGGAAGAGAGAGAGACTTCACATATATAGAGTAACTATAGAGGCTACCCAAGAAGAGTACAGCTGACTGCCCGTTTGACCATTAGGCTGTGAAAATGACCTCCTGTGAACCCAGAAAGAGAACAGATTCCACTATCAACGTGACAAGCCCAAACCGATAGCCAGCAAGCAGTCAGCCAGCTTAAGCATACTACTTTTTCACACTCTCATTTCACACCTCATACTATATGACTTACCAAAGACATTTTCATATCTTTTAAATGAAAATAATTCTTTGGTCATTTCTCGAATCCAGTGTCTAATTTGTTTCTTTACTTCAACCAACTTCCACCTTGGATCACTTCTATTATCACAGTTTGGGATAATCTAATAAGAAAAGTGATGGAATCAAAAAGAAACAGAATCTAAATGAAATTGGCTAGATTAAAAAAAAAAAATTAATTTTTAAATTACCAGCATTCCTCGTTTATGTGTATGTCTAGTCAACGCCAACATAAACAAATTTTAGTCGGATGAAGTCCTAAAGGATGAAACAAATCACATGAAAACTTTCTGCACTTTGTTATTCATTTTTCCCCAGTATTGTTCTTGATATGTAAAAACTGTTATCTCTCTCATATATATATATATATATATGTATGTATGTATGTATGTATATGAAGAAAGATAATGATTAATTTAAAACAACTCGTATTTTACACATGCAGTTAATGTGATAGTTATTGAAGCAGAAATTCATCTATCCTCTCCCACCTATGGGTTAAATATTACTTTACTGAGCTCTGTAGACTTGAGTGACAGCCAGTTTCAAAGAACTATTCTGAATTCAAAACTGTTGAAAAGACAATAGAAAAGCACTCCACTATTTTTTCAAAGAAGTCATAGAACTTCACATGTAATAAAGAAGAGGATTTTGTGGAGAGCCATGATTGCCTATAAAGGAACATAATTGCCTTGTTTTGAATGCCATGTTTTACTTAAGTGACTTATTTCAAAATAAAATGTAATGTTTAAAGATTTCAGAATTGTAACTATATGAAGAAAATAAAAGATTTAGTTGCCATGGAAAATAAAATGTTTTTTTAATTAATGTTTTAATTAAATTAATTTCTAAAGAAATATTGTTTTGTCACAATGAAAGCTTGAATTCTGTGTTCTTTAATCTTGATTTTCATCCTCAATTCAATTTTTGATAAATCATTGCTGAAACAATAAACCTGAAAAAAAGACAAATCTTGTACATTTATGTGATGCCATAAATAGAAAGAATTTCATCTTCTTTAGTCTGGTTTAAACAAACTCGTCTAAATGGCATCAGATTACAGCAGTCTGAAAGTATAACATTCCAGGAATAAGGTAATTTCTTTTCTTATTTTTGCTTATGTAGAATTGCCAACAAGATTTAAAAACAAAAAAGTGCTTCATAATAAAGTGAGAAACTATGTTATTTTAATACAAATAGTTTTAAAAAAATTCAAAATTGGAAGCAGTTTAATCCAAGATTTTACAATAAATAAGAATAGCAGAAATAATTTTTGTTTGCATGTGTTGAGTTGGTGCATGTTGAAATCACGTTGTGGTCATCAAAACGTTGTGGCAATGCTCCTAGATAAACTAAAAGTGTGACAACCAGAATTTAAATGTAGACTATTATCCTCTTCTTTGTTGTTATCATCACAATATTTCATCCATTGTGCCCTCCAGCCTCCATATGAATCTAGGTGACCTTTGTGGAATTTTGAAGTGAACCCATTATTTAATCCCCTGAAGGTTACCTGGATCAACACACTCCTGATGAAGGCTGGAAGGCACAATGACTGAAACTTTGTGATAACAACAACAATAATGAGAACAACAGTCTACATGTAAATAATGAAACATACTTCACAATTTATTCATGGCCAACAGGGGTGGGGGTGGTAGGGATGGTTGGTCATCAAAATATTTGGGACAATGCTCCTAGATAAACTAAAATCTGTGACAACCAGAATTTACATGTAAATGACAGGTTTAAGGAAATGGAATAAATTTCCACAAGGAGATATTTTATATTTTTTGCTCTTTTCTGAGTCACAAAGAAGAGAAAATATATTAGAAAATATATTAGTATACATGTGAAGCAAAGAAGACATTAAAATTTAGGTTTGGTTTTTTGTTTTTTGTTTTAGAGAATATCAACCTCGATAGGTTATTTAATGCCGACAGACAAAATTTTTATTGCCTGTGTAGGGAGACCACAGTTGTTTTCCCTTGGGTTGGGCTCATGGGAGTTTGGCTCCTTTAGAGAGGAGAATTCTTCTGTCCCTTTTAGTTTTTGCTTCCATTTTTTGAGGAACGGCCTCTTTACCTTCCTGACCACCAGGGCATCCTTTCTGTGTCTACTATCAACACTGTGTCATCTGCATATCTTAGATTAAGATTGTGGCTGATAATAATGAATCCTGGTGGAACTTTTAATTCTCTCAGGATTGCTTTAGTGTATAGGTTAATAAATCTGGCGAGAAGACACATCCTTCAGTATCTGTCAGTTCAATACTTGGTTAAGACAGTAGAGAACATGGAGAGGGGAATTAACAGGAGATAACTGATAACTGAAATCCATTAGACATGGCACATGGAACTAGAACAGACTACCCCAGTGAGTGAAAGAAAGGGTTCAGTTTGACATTCCAACCACCTGAAGAAGGCCAGAGCGTACAATGGCTGAAACGTTGTGATAAATATGGCAATAAAGATGAGGATGATAGTCCAAATAATGTAAATAGTAGACACTTCCTTGTCTAACCCTCCTTTATACTAGATGGAAAAGAGAGACAAAAAAGTGAAGAGAGAAAGTGTCCAAGTTTTATAGTTGTTTGACAGTGCTACCTAGCAATGTTTTGGCAAAACAGCTAAAGCTATGTGCATGTAAGACACAAAGGACATTTCTAGTTTTCCTCCAAACAACAAAGGTGAAGCTAATAATTTGAATATGTGTAATAATGAAAAAACTTATGCACCATTCAACTAGATGATTAGAATCTAATTTTTTTAAAAATAATGTATAAATTAACTTACTTTTTTTACAACTGACATTGCTAACCGACATTTAAACAATACTGCACACAATGTTTACTCACCAATAGGCAGTATACAAAATCTTTGTACTTCTGTAAAGAGGTTGCTGCATTGTCTTCCATCTTCTATAAAGGGGTTCCTAAATTGTCCTCCATGAGACTCTTAGTGGCCAAAAGATGGATTGCTGTTTGTTCAAAATTATTTTTTTGTTATTGAGATGTAAGGTACTTCATGAGAAAATGGAAAATATGCTACGGTATGAAATGGTATAGGTAGATTCAAAAATGGATTCTAGCGGAGACGTGGAATAATAATCTAACTAAATAAATTTCATTGGTCAAGGAGATCTGGTTGGTGGTATGGCTAGTATGAAACCAATTTAACATTGATTTTTTCAACTAATGGGAACATGAGAGTCTGTAAGAGGATATGAGCAGGTCAAATTTAGAAAAGTGATAGATTAGAGGTTTTTCAACTAATGGGAACATGAGAATCTGGAAAAATATTTGAGCAGGCCAAATTTGGAAAAGTGATAGATTACAGGTTTTTCAACGAATGGGAACATGAGAATCTGGAAGAGGATTTGTGCAGGACAAATTTGGAAAAGTGATAGATTAGGGTTTTTTCTACTAATGGGAATAGGAAAATCTAAAAGAGGATTTGAGCATGCCAAATTAGGAAAAGTGATAGATTAGGGGTTTTTCGACTTATGGGAATATGAGAATCTTGAAGAGGATTTGAGCAAGCAAAATTTGGAAAAGTGATAGATTAAGGTTTTTTTAACGAATGGGAACATGATAATCTGGAAGATGATTTAAGCAGGCCAAATTTAAAAAAGTGATAGATTAGGGGTATTTTACTAATGGGAACATGAGAATCTGGAAGAGGATTTGTGCAGGCCAAATTTGAAAAAGTGATAGATTAGGGGTTTTTCAACTAATGGGAACTGGAGAATCTGGAAGAGGATTTGAGAAGGCCAAATTTGGAAAAGTGATAGATTGAAGGTTTTTCAACTAATGGGAACATGAGAATCTGGAAGAGGATTTGAGCAGGCCAAATTTGGAAAAGTCATAGATTAGGGGTTTTTCAACTAATAATAACATGAGAACTTGGAAGAGGATTTGAGCAAGCAAAATTTGGAAAAGTGATAGATTAGAGTTTTTTTAACGAATATGAACATGATAACCTGGAAGACTATTTGAGAAGGCCAAATTTAAAAAAGTGATAGATTAGGGGTATTTTACTAATGGGAACAGGACAATCTGGAAGAGGATTTGAGCAGGCCAAATTTGGAAAAGTAATAGATTAGAGGTTTTTCAACTAATGGGAACATGAGAATCTGGAAGAAGATTTGAGAAGGCCAAATTTGGAAAAGTGATAGATTAGGGGTTTTTCAATTAATGGGAACAGGACAATCTGGAAGAGAATTTGAGCAGGCCAAATTTGGAAAAGTGATAGATTAGGGGTTTTTCAACTAATGGGAACAGGACAATCGGGAAGAGGATTTGAGCAGGCCAAATTTGGAAAAGTGATAGATTACCGGTTTTTCAACTAATGGGAACATGAGAACTTGGAAGAGGATTTGAGCAGGCCAAATTTGAAATAGTGATAGATTAGGGGTTTTTTAACTAATGGGAACAGGAGAATCTGGAAGAGGATTTGAGCAGGCCAAATTTGGAAAAGTGATAGATTGGAGGTTTTTCAACTAATGGGAACATGAGAATCTGGAAGAGGATTTGAGCAGGCCAAATTTGGAAAAGTCATATATTAGGGGTTTTTCAACTAATAATAACATGAGAACTTGGAAGAGGATTTGAGCAGGCCAAATTTGGAAAAGTGATAGATTAGGGGTTTTTCAACGAATGGCAATAGGAGAATCGGGAAGAAGATTTGTGCAGGTCAAATTTGGAAAAGGGATAGATTAGGAGTTTTTTTAACTAATGGGAACATGAGAATCTGGAAGAGGATTTGAGCAGGCCAAATTTGGAAAAGTCATAGATTAGGGGTTTTTCAACTAATAATAACATGAGAACTTGGAAGAGGATTTGAGCAAGCAAAGTTTGGAAAAGTGATAGATTAGAGTTTTTTTAACGAATGTGAACATGATAACCTGGAAGACTATTTGAGAAGGCCAAATTTAAAAAAGTGGTAGATTAGGGGTATTTTACTAATGGGAACAGGACAATCTAGAAGAGGATTTGAGCAGGCCAAATTTGGAAAAGTAATAGATTAGAGGTTTTTCAACTAATGGGAATAGGAGAATCTGGAAGAAGATTTGTGCAGGTCAAATTTGGAAAAGGGATAGATTAGGAGTTTTTTTAACTAATGGGAACATGAGAATCTGGAAGAGGATTTGAGCAGGCCAAATTTGGAAAAGTGATAGATTAGGGGTTTTTCAGCTAATGGGAACAGGAGAATCTGGAAGACGATTTGAGAAGGCCAAATTTGGAAAAGTGATAGATTAGGGGTTTTTCAACTAATGGGAACAGGACAATCGGGAAGACGATTTGAGCAGGCCAAATTTGGAAAAGTGATAGATTACCGGTTTTTCAACTAATGGGAACATGAGAACTTGGAAGAGGATTTGAGCAGGCCAAATTTGAAAAAGTGATAGATTGGAGGTTTTTCAACTAATGGGAACATGAGAATCTGGAAGAGGATTTGAGCAGGCCAAATTTGGAAAAGTCATAGATTAGGGGTTTTTCAACTAATAATAACATGAGAACTTGGAAGAGGATTTGAGCAGGCCAAATTTGGAAAAGTGATAGATTAGGGGTTTTTCAACGAATGGGAATAGGAGAATCTGGAAGAAGATTTGTGCAGGTCAAATTTGGAAAAGGGATAGATTAGGAGTTTTTTTAACTAATGGGAACATGAGAATCTGGAAGAGGATTTGAGCAGGCCAAATTTGGAAAAGTCATAGATTAGCGGTTTTTCAACTAATAATAACATGAGAACTTGGAAGAGGATTTGAGCAAGCAAAGTTTGGAAAAGTGATAGATTAGAGTTTTTTTAACGAATGTGAACATGATAACCTGGAAGACTATTTGAGAAGGCCAAATTTAAAAAAGTGATAGATTAGGGGTATTTTACTAATGGGAACAGGACAATCTAGAAGAGGATTTGAGCAGGCCAAATTTGGAAAAGTAATAGATTAGAGGTTTTTCAACTAATGGGAATAGGAGAATCTGGAAGAAGATTTGTGCAGGTCAAATTTGGAAAAGGGATAGATTAGGAGTTTTTTTAACTAATGGGAACATGAGAATCTGGAAGAGGATTTGAGCAGGCCAAATTTGGAAAAGTGATAGATTAGGGGTTTTTCAGCTAATGGGAACTGGAGAATCTGGAAGACGATTTGAGAAGGCCAAATTTGGAAAAGTGATAGATTAGGGGTTTTTCAATTAATGGGAACAGGACAATCTGGAAGAGAATTTGAGCAGGCCAAATTTGGAAAAGTGATAGATTAGGGGTTTTTCAACTAATGAGAACAGGACAATCGGGAAGAAGATTTGAGCAGGCCAAATTTGGAAAAGTGATAGATTACCGGTTTTTCAACTAATGGGAACATGAGAACTTGGAAGAGGATTTGAGTAGGCCAAATTTGAAAAAGTGATAGATTAGGGGTTTTTTAACTAATGGGAACAGGAGAATCTGGAAGAGGATTTGAGCAGGCCAAATTTGGAAAAGTGATAGATTGGAGGTTTTTCAACTAATGGGAACATGAGAATCTGGAAGAGGATTTGAGCAGGCCAAATTTGGAAAAGTCATAGATTAGGGGTTTTTCAAGTAATGGGAACATGAGAATCTGGAAGAGGATTTGGGGAGGCCAAATTTGGAAAAGTGATAGATTAGGGGTTTTTCAACTAATGGGAACATGAGAATCTAAAAGACGATTTGAGAAGGCCAAATTTGGAAAAGTGATAGATTAGGGGTTTTTCAACTAATGGGAACAGGACAATCGGGAAGAGGATTTGAGCAGGCCAAATTTGGAAAAGTGATAGATTACCGGTTTTTCAAGTAATGGGAACATGAGAACTTGGAAGAGGATTTGAGCAGGCCACATTTGGAAAAGTCATAGATTAGGGGTTTTTCAACTGATAAGAACATGAGAACTTGGAAGAGGATTTGAGCAGGCCAAATTTGTAAAAGTGATAGATTAGGGGTTTTTCAACTAATGGGAATAGGAGAATCTGGAAGAAGATTTGTGCAGGTCAAATTTGGAAAAGTGATAGATTAGGAGTTTTTTAACTGATGGGAACATGAGAATCTGGAAGAGGATTTGAGTAGGCCAAATTTGGAAAAGTGATAGATTAGGGGTTTTTCAACTAATGGGAATAGAAGAATCTGGAAGTGGATTTGGGCAGGTTAAATTTGGAAAAGTGATAGATTAGGGGTTTTTCAAATAATAGGAACATGAGAATCTGGAAGAGGATTTGAGCAGGGCAAATTTGGAAAGGTGATAGATTAGAGGTTTTTCAACTAACGAGAACATGAGAATCTGGAAGAGAATTTTAGCTGGCCAAATTTGGAAAAGTGATATATTAGGGGTTTTTCAACTAATGGGAACATGAGAATCTGGAAGAGGATTTGAGCAGGCAAAATATGAAAAAGTAATAGATTAGCGGTTTTTCAACTAATGGGAATATGAGAATCTAAAAGAGGATTTGAGCATGCCAAATTTGGAAAAGTGATAGATTAAGGGTTTTTCAATTAATGGGAAATTGAGAATCTGGAAGAGGATTTGAGAAGGGCAAATTTAGAAAAGTGATAGATTGGGTGTTTTTCAACGAATGGGAACATGACAATCTGGAAGACGATTTGAGCAGGCCAAATTTGCGAAAGGGATAGATTATGGCTTTTTCAACTAATGGGAACATGAGAACCTGGAAGTGGATTTGAGCAGGCCAAATTTGGAAAAGTGATAGATTAGGGGTTTTTCAACTAATGGGAACATGAGAATCTGGAAGGCAATTTGAGTAGGCCAAATTTCCAAAAGGGATAGATTAGGGCTTTTTCAACTAATGGGAATATGAGTATCTGGAAGAGGATTTGAGCAGGCCAAATTTGGAAAAGTGATAGATTAGGGGTTTTTCAAATAATAGGAACATGAGAACTTGGAAGAGGATTTGAGCAGACCAAATTTGGAAAAGTGATAGATTAGGGGTTTTTCAACAAATGGGAACATGAGAATCTGGAAGAGGATTTGAGCAGGGCAAATTTGGAAAGGTGATAGATTAGAGGTTTTTCAACTAACGAGAACATGAGAATCTGGAAGAGAATTTTAGCTGGCCAAATTTGAAAAAGTGATATATTAGGGGTTTTTCAACGAATGGGAACATGAGAATCTGGAAGAGGATTTGAGCAGGCCAAATATGGAAAAGTGATAGATTAGGAGTTTTTCGATTTACGGGAACATGAGAATCTGGAAGTGGATTTGTCCAGGTCAAATTTTGAAAAGTGATATATTAGGGGTTTTTCAACTAATGGGAACATGAGAATCTGGATGAGGATTTGAGCGGGCCAAATTAGGAAAAGTGATAGATTAGAGTGTTTTTTAACTGATGGGAACATGAGAATCTGGAAGAGGATTTGTGCATGTCAAATTTTGAAAAGTGCTATATTAGGGGTTTTTCAACTAATGGGAACATGAGAATCTGGAAGAGGATTTGAGCAGGCCAAATTTAGAAAATTGATAGATTAGGTGTTTTTCAACGAATGGGAACATGACAATCTGGAAGATGATTTGAGCAGGCTAAATTTGGAAAAGTGATACATTAGGTGTTTTTCAACAAATGGGAACATGAGAATCTGGAAGAGGATTTCAGCAGGCCAAATTTAGAAAAGTGATAGATTAGGTGTTTTTCAACGAATGGGAACATGAGAATCTGGAAGAGGATTTGAGCAGGACAAATTTGGAAAAGTGATACATTAGTGGTTTTTCACCTAATTGGAACATGATAATCTGGAAGAGGATATGAGCAGGCCAAATTTAGAAAAGTGATAGATTAGGTGTTTTTTTAACAAATGGGAACATGACAATCTGGAAGAGGATTTGAGCAGGCTAAATTTAGAAAAGTGATAGATTAGGTGTTTTTGAACGAATGGGAACATGAGAATCTGGAAGAGGATTTGAGTAGGCCCAATATGAAAACGTGATAGATTAGGTGTTTTTCACGAATGGGAATATCAGAATTTGGAAGAGGATTTGAGCAGGCCAAATTTAGAAAAGTGATAGATTAATTGTTTTTTTTAACGAATGGGAACATGACAATCTGGAAGAGGATTTGAGCAGGCTAAATTTGGAAAAGTGATAGATTAGGTGTTTTTCAACGAATGGGAACATGAGAATCTGGATGAGGATTTGAGCAGGCCAAATTTGGAAAAGTGATAGATTAGGTCTTTTTCAACGAATGGGAACATGACAATCTGGAAGAGGATTTGAGCAGGCCAAATTTGGAAAAGTGATAGATTAGGTCTTTTTCAACGAATGGGAACATGACAATCTGGAACAGGATTTGAGCAGGCTAAATTTGGAAAAGTGATAGATTATGGCTTTTTCAACTAATGGGAACAGGAGTATCTGGAACACGATTTGAGCAGGCCAAATTTGGAAAAGTGATTGATTTGGGGTTTTTCAACTAATGGGAGCATGAGAATCTGGAAGATGATTTGAGCAGACCAAATTTGGAAAAGTGATAGATTAGCGGTTTTTCAACTAATGGGAACAGGCGAATCTGGAAGAGGAATTTAGCAGTCCAAATTTAGAAAATTGATAGATTAGGTGTTTTTCAACTAATGTCAACGTGAGAATATGGAAGATGATTTGAGCAGCCAAATTTGGAAAAGTGATAGATTAGGAGTTTTTCCACTAATGGGAAATGAGAACTTGGAAGTGGATTTGAGCAGGTCAAATTTGGAAAAGTGATAGATTAGTTGTTTTTCAACTATTGGCAACGTAAGAATCTGGAAGAGGAGTTGAGCAGGCCAAATTTGGAAAAGTGATAGATTAGGTGTTTTATTCAACGAATGGGAAATTGAGAATCTGGAAGAGGATTTGAGAAGGGCAAATTTGGAAAAGTGATAGATTAGGGGTTTTTCAACTAATGGGAACATGAGAATCTGGAAGGCAATTTGAGTAGGCCAAATTTCCAAAAGGGATAGATTAGGGCTTTTTCAACTAATGGGAATATGAGTATCTGGAAGAGGATTTGAGCAGGCCAAATTTGGAAAAGTGATAGATTAGGGGTTTTTCAAATAATAGGAACATGAGAACTTGGAAGAGGATTTGAGCAGACCAAATTTGGAAAAGTGATAGATTAGGGGTTTTTCAACAAATGGGAACATGAGAATCTGGAAGAGGATTTGAGCAGGGCAAATTTGGAAAGGTGATAGATTAGAGGTTTTTCAACTAACGAGAACATGAGAATCTGGAAGAGAATTTTAGCTGGCCAAATTTGAAAAAGTGATATATTAGGGGTTTTTCAACGAATGGGAACATGAGAATCTGGAAGAGGATTTGAGCAGGCCAAATATGGAAAAGTGATAGATTAGGAGTTTTTCGATTTACGGGAACATGAGAATCTGGAAGTGGATTTGTCCAGGTCAAATTTTGAAAAGTGATATATTAGGGGTTTTTCAACTAATGGGAACATGAGAATCTGGATGAGGATTTGAGCGGGCCAAATTAGGAAAAGTGATAGATTAGAGTGTTTTTTAACTGATGGGAACATGAGAATCTGGAAGAGGATTTGTGCATGTCAAATTTTGAAAAGTGCTATATTAGGGGTTTTTCAACTAATGGGAACATGAGAATCTGGAAGAGGATTTGAGCAGGCCAAATTTAGAAAATTGATAGATTAGGTGTTTTTCAACGAATGGGAACATGACAATCTGGAAGATGATTTGAGCAGGCTAAATTTGGAAAAGTGATACATTAGGTGTTTTTCAACAAATGGGAACATGAGAATCTGGAAGAGGATTTCAGCAGGCCAAATTTAGAAAAGTGATAGATTAGGTGTTTTTCAACGAATGGGAACATGAGAATCTGGAAGAGGATTTGAGCAGGACAAATTTGGAAAAGTGATACATTAGTGGTTTTTCACCTAATTGGAACATGATAATCTGGAAGAGGATATGAGCAGGCCAAATTTAGAAAAGTGATAGATTAGGTGTTTTTTTAACAAATGGGAACATGACAATCTGGAAGAGGATTTGAGCAGGCTAAATTTAGAAAAGTGATAGATTAGGTGTTTTTGAACGAATGGGAACATGAGAATCTGGAAGAGGATTTGAGTAGGCCCAATATGAAAACGTGATAGATTAGGTGTTTTTCACGAATGGGAATATCAGAATTTGGAAGAGGATTTGAGCAGGCCAAATTTAGAAAAGTGATAGATTAATTGTTTTTTTTAACGAATGGGAACATGACAATCTGGAAGAGGATTTGAGCAGGCTAAATTTGGAAAAGTGATAGATTAGGTGTTTTTCAACGAATGGGAACATGAGAATCTGGATGAGGATTTGAGCAGGCCAAATTTGGAAAAGTGATAGATTAGGTCTTTTTCAACGAATGGGAACATGACAATCTGGAAGAGGATTTGAGCAGGCCAAATTTGGAAAAGTGATAGATTAGGTCTTTTTCAACGAATGGGAACATGACAATCTGGAACAGGATTTGAGCAGGCTAAATTTGGAAAAGTGATAGATTATGGCTTTTTCAACTAATGGGAACAGGAGTATCTGGAACACGATTTGAGCAGGCCAAATTTGGAAAAGTGATTGATTTGGGGTTTTTCAACTAATGGGAGCATGAGAATCTGGAAGATGATTTGAGCAGACCAAATTTGGAAAAGTGATAGATTAGCGGTTTTTCAACTAATGGGAACAGGAGAATCTGGAAGAGGAATTTAGCAGTCCAAATTTAGAAAATTGATAGATTAGGTGTTTTTCAACTAATGTCAACATGAGAATATGGAAGATGATTTGAGCAGCCAAATTTGGAAAAGTGATAGATTAGGAGTTTTTCCACTAATGGGAAATGAGAACTTGGAAGTGGATTTGAGCAGGTCAAATTTGGAAAAGTGATAGATTAGTTGTTTTTCAACTATTGGCAACGTAAGAATCTGGAAGAGGAGTTGAGCAGGCCAAATTTGGAAAAGTGATAGATTAGGTGTTTTATTCAACGAATGGGAAATTGAGAATCTGGAAGAGGATTTGAGAAGGGCAAATTTGGAAAAGTGATAGATTAGGTGTTTTTCAACGAATGTGAACATGAGAATCTGGAAGAGGATTTGAGCAGGCCAAATTTAGAAAAGTGATAGATTAGGTGTTTTTCAACGAATGGGAACATGACAATCTGGAAGAGGATTTGAGCAGGCCAAATTTGCGAAAGGGATAGATTATGGCTTTTTCAACTAATGGGAACATGAGAACCTGGAAGTGGATTTGTGCAGGTCAAATTTTGAAAAGTGATAGATTAGGTGTTTTTCAACGAATGGGAACATGACAATCTGGAAGTGGATTTGTGCAGGCCAAATTTGGAAAAGTGATAGATTAGGTGTTTTTCAACGAATGGGAACATGAGAATCTGGAAGAGGATTTGAGCAGGCCAAATTTGGAAAAGTGATAGATTAGGAGTTTTTCAATTTATGGGAACATGAGAATCTGGAAGTGGATTTGTCCAGGTCAAATTTTGAAAAGTGATATATTAGGGGTTTTTCAACTAATGGGAACATGAGAATCTGGAAGGCAATTTGAGTAGGCCAAATTTCCAAAAGGGATAGATTAGGGCTTTTTCAGCTAATGGGAACAGGACAATCTGGAAGAGAATTTGAGCAGGCCAAATTTGGAAAAGTGATAGATTACCGGTTTTTCAACTAATGGGAACATGAGAACTTGGAAGAGGATTTGAGCAGGCCAAATTTGAAAAAGTGATAGATTAGGGGTTTTTTAACTAATGGCAACAGGAGAATCTGGAAGAGGATTTGAGCAGGCCAAATTTGGAAAAGTGATAGATTGGAGGTTTTTCAACTAATGCGAACATGAGAATCTGGAAGAGGATTTGAGCAGGCCAAATTTGGAAAAGTGATATATTAGGGGTTTTTCAACGAATGGGAACATGAGAATCTGGAAGAGGATTTGAGCAGGCCAAATATGGAATAGTGATAGATTAGGAGTTTTTCGATTTACGGGAACATGAGAATCTGGAAGAGGATTTGTCCAGGTCAAATTTTGAAAAGTGATATATTAGGGGTTTTTCAACTAATGGGAACATGAGAATCTGGATGAGGATTTGAGCAGGCCAAATTAGGAAAAGTGATAGATTAGAGTGTTTTTTAACTGATGGGAACATGAGAATCTGGAAGAGGATTTGTGCATGTCAAATTTTGAAAAGTGCTATATTAGGGGTTTTTCAACTAATGGGAACATGAGAATCTGGAAGAGGATTTCAGCAGGCCAAATTTAGAAAAGTGATAGATTAGGTGTTTTTCAACGAATGGGAACATGACAATCTGGAAGATGATTTGAGCAGGCTAAATTTGGAAAAGTGATACATTAGGTGTTTTTCAACAAATGGGAACATGAGAATCTGGAAGAGGATTTCAGCAGGCCAAATTTAGAAAAGTGATAGATTAGGTGTTTTTCAACGAATGGGAACATGAGAATCTGGAAGAGGATTTGAGCAGGACAAATTTGGAAAAGTGATACATTAGTGGTTTTTCAACTAATTGGAACATGATAATCTGGAAGAGGATATGAGCAGGCCAAATTTAGAAAAGTGATAGATTAGGTGTTTTTTTAACAAATGGGAACATGACAATCTGGAAGAGGATTTGAGCAGGCTAAATTTAGAAAAGTGATAGATTAGGTGTTTTTGAACGAATGGGAACATGAGAATCTGGAAGAGGATTTGAGCAGGCCCAATATGAAAACGTGATAGATTAGGGGTTTTTCAACGAATGGGAATATGAGCATCTGGAAGAGAATTTGTGCTGGCCAAATTTAGAAAAGTGATAAATTAGGTGTTTTTCAACTAATGGGAACATGACAATCTGGAAGAAGATTTGAGCAGGCCAAATTTGGAAAAGTGATAGATTAGGTGTTTTCCAACGAATGGGAACATGAGAATCTGGAAGAGGATTTGAGCAGGCCAAATTTGGAAAAGTGATAGATTAGGTCTTTTTCAACGAATGGGAACATGACAATCTGGAAGAGGATTTGAGCAGGCCAAATTTGGAAAAGTGATAGATTAGGTGTTTTTCACGAATGGGAATATCAGAATTTGGAAGAGGATTTGAGCAGGCCAAATTTAGAAAAGTGATAGATTAAGTGTTTTTTTTAACGAATGGGAACATGACAATCTGGAAGAGGATTTGAGCAGGCCAAATTTGGAAAAGTGATAGATTAGGTGTTTTTCACGAATGGGAATATCAGAATTTGGAAGAGGATTTGAGCAGGCCAAATTTAGAAAAGTGATAGATTAAGTGTTTTTTTTAACGAATGGGAACATGACAATCTGGAAGAGGATTTGAGCAGGCTAAATTTGGAAAAGTGATAGATTAGGTGTTTTTCAACGAATGGGAACATGAGAATCTGGATGAGGATTTGAGCAGGCCAAATTTGGAAAAGTGATAGATTAGGTCTTTTTCAACGAATGGGAACATGACAATCTGGAACAGGATTTGAGCAGGCTAAATTTGGAAAAGTGATAGATTATGGCTTTTTCAACTAATGGGAACAGGAGTATCTGGAAGACGATTTGAGCAGGCCAAATTTGGAAAAGTGATAGATTTGGGGTTTTTCAACTAATGGGAGCATGAGAATCTGGAAGATGATTTGAGCAGACCAAATTTGGAAAAGTGATAGATTAGCGGTTTTTCGACTAATGGGAAATGAGAATCTGGAAGAGGAGTTGAGCAGGCCAAATTTGGAAAAGTGATAGATTAGGTGTTTTTCAACGAATGTGAACATGAGAATCTGGAAGAGGATTTGAGCAGGCCAAATTTGCGAAAGGGATAGATTATGGCTTTTTCAACTAATGGGAACATGAGAACCTGGAATGGATTTGTGCAGGTCAAATTTTGAAAAGTGATAGGTTAGGGGTTTTTCAACTAATGGGAACATGAGAACTTGGAAGAGGATTTGAGCAGGCTAAATTTGGAAAAGTGATAGGTTAGGGGTTTTTCAACTAATCGGAACAGGAGAATTTGGAAGAGGATTTGAGTAGGCCAAATTTGGAAAAGTGATAGATTAGAGGTTTTTCGACTAATGGGAACATGAGAATCTGGAAGAGGATTTGAGCAGGCCAAATTTGGAAAAGTTATAGATTAGGGGTTTTTTAACTTTTGAGAACATGAGAAATTGGAAGAGGATTTGAGGAGGCCAAATTTGGAAAAGTGATAGATTAGGGGTTTTTCGACTAATGGGAACATGAGAATCTGGAAGAGGATTTGAGCAGGCCAAATTTGGAAAAGTGATAGAGTAGGGGTTTTTCAACTAATGGGAACATGAGAAATATGAAGGTGGATTTGAGCAGGCCAAATCTGGAAAAGTGATATATTAGGGGTTTTTTGAATAATGGGAACATGAGAATCTGGAAGAGGATTTGAGCAGGCCAAATTTGGAAAAGGGATAGATTAGGGCTTTTTCAACTACTGAGAACATGAGAAATTGGAAGAAGCTTTGAGCAGGTCTAATTTGGAAAAGTGATAGAGTAGGGGTTTTTCAACTAATGGGTACTTGAGAATCTGGAAAAAGATTTGTGCTGCACAAATTTGGAAAAGTGATAGAGTAGGATTTTTTTAACTAATGGGAACATAAGAATCTGAAAGAGGATTTTTGCAGGCCAAATTTGGAAAAGTGACTAATTACGGATTTTTTCAAGTAATGAGATCATGAGAATCTGGAAAATGATTTGTGCAGGCCAAATTTGAAAAAGTGATAGATTAGGGTTTTTTTAACTAATGGGAACATGAGAATCTGGAAGTGGCTTTGAGCAGGCCAAATTTGTAAAAGTGATTAATTACGGATTTTTTCAACTAATGGGAACATGAGACTCTGTAAGAGGATTTGTGTAGGCCAAATTTGGAAAAGTGATAGATTAGAGGTTTTTCAAGTAATGGGAACATGAGAATCTGGAAGTGGATTTGAGCATGCCAAATTTGGAAAAGTGTTAGATTAGAGTTTAATTTGATAATCAATCAAATTAACCCTAGCCTAGTCATGCTGAATTATAACTATATAGGGAGGCCAATTTTGTCCCTTTGATAGTTGCGGACCATTTGCCAGGGAAGACATTTCAAATAGACATCACCATCTTCTTCAACACTTACTTCATGTTCCCTTGCAAGAAAATGCCCTAAAATCACACAGTTGAAGAAGATGAGCTGAAAAATTTTCCAGATTAAGGATCTTGCAAATGTATACAACACTAAGCTGGAAAACAAATTTTGTCTACTCTTTGATGTTTTACTATTTTTCTCTTTTACGCGATATTTGACTTTCTTAAGACAGTGATTGTTTATAAATATTAAATAAAATAATAATAATAATAATAATAATACAAACAGAAAAATATTTGAAAATTACGACAATTTAAAAATATTTTTAAGTCAGTAGAACTTTACTTATATAAAATGTGTTCTAATAACTTGGACTGATTTTAAATATGAATTAAAGTTAAGTGTCTAATGATATTTTTCTTTTTTTTTCAGATTTAACAACTTAAGTTTTTGGTAATTTCAACCATGGAAAGATTAACAATCAAACAATGTGCTAAAGTTATCAAAGCCTATTACAAAAAGGGATGTCCAAACAGAATTTGAATGAGAAGTTCCCAGGTTGCATCATCTCTCAAAACAGCAAAGTCAATTGGCCACCATGATCATGCGACTTGACACCTTTAGATTTTTTCCTTTGGCGGGGGGGGGGGGGTCATCTCAAAAGTAAGGTCCAAGCCAACAAGCCAACAATAATTCAACAGCTGAAGGATGAGATAATAAGTCATAATGATGAGATCGAGGAGAAACTATGCAGAGATATCATCAAAAATTTTGACCATTTAGTGGAGGTGTGCAACTGAAGCCTTGGTGGACATTTGGGCGATATTATTTTTCACACATAATTGCCATGATTTAAATAATATGATCCAATAGAGAAATAAATAAATTTTCACCAATAACAATGATTTATTTACTGCTGACTTCGATCTGTCTTAATTAAACGCCCTTTACTTTTGAAGACTTAATATTGAAGCTAATTTTAAGAGGGTAGCATCATACATGAGATATAAAATTAGTCTATGTACTGCTTTGCCATTGACCAAACTATAGTGTAATCAAAAAGTCCAAATGTATATAAAATAAACATGATTTTGAAAAACAGATGTTTTACTTAACTGTATCCAAGAATAATGCATGTAATATTCACATATTAGTAACGTATTATAAAATACAAACATAGCAAATATGCATCTTTTTCCATTGTTTATAAGATGTTTAGCTGTTTCTCATTCAGATATTTTATGGTGGTACACATTTACATAATGGTTATGGTATTACTAACAATACTTTTATCATTCTCTTTTACGTTTTTGAATTATTTAACTTTAAGATGGAATAAAGATATTTTGGAAAAGAGGAAGGTCACCATTCAGAGAGTTTTGCAACAATTAATAAAGCACGGCTTCATAAAATATCACACAGGACATCCCACCACATCATTTTGTGCCACGAAAATGATGGTGTTCATACAGAGCTTCTCGATATGTGTCATCGTCAATGCAAGGGAAGAAACTGAATCCAGTGCATGTGCTTTGCATTACTGGATTACTTGTTCTTCTATTGCTCTCATTACTTTTTTGACATCAGCACATATGCTAGGTCACAAAAATCTCTTAAGCCGGCCAAGCATAGAAATGAATACAATATGGAACTAGTAATATGGAATGCTAGATAAAAGCAATAATAACAACAAAATTGCAATATGAGCTCTGGTAAAAAAAAATGGTTACTGAGACATTAAGTTTATAAGTCACAAAAAATTCATGCACTGATGTCTTCAAGGACACATGGTCCAGTGGATAAAAGTGGTTGGATCCAGTGACTTGATCCAAAGTGTAGTGAATTCAATACCTAGCTACTGCAGTGGTGAACAAAAACTTGGAGAGATGAGTTAAAGGGAGATAACTGAGATATCCAGAAGAGGCATGGCACATAGAACTAGAACAATCTACCATTGTGGACAAAATAAAGGGTTCAGTTCAAAATTCTGAGAAGGCTGGAGCATACAACAGCCAAAATGTTGTGATAAATATGAAATATGAATAAATATGAAGACAACAGTCGAAACAATGTAAATAATCTAAAGTCTACTACTTGCACATACATGTGGCAAGAAGATTATGATGAGGTATTAAAGGAAGACATACTGACACAATTTAGGTTTGGAGCTGAGCATTGCACCAAAAATGATGGCCACAATACTATGGAGATGATATCTTGGTATTCAGTTACACATTTTGCCTCTTAAAGTGGGTGTCCTCAGGCTGCAATGAGAAATAAACCTATTTACATTATTCAGACTATTGTCCTCATCTTTGTTGCCTTGTTTATCATAACGTTCCAGCCGTTGTACGCTCCAGCCTTCTTCAGGTAGTTGGAATGTCGAACTGAACCCTTTATTTTGCTCACTGGGGTAGACTGTTCTAGTTCCATTTGCCATGTCTAATGGATGTCAGCTATCAGTTATCTCCTGTTAATTCCCCTCTCCATGTTCTTCACTGCCTTAACCAGGTATTGAACTCACACTCTTTGGGTCCTGTCACTGGATCTAACTAACGCCTTTATCCACTGTGCCATGTGTCTTCAGCACAGTGAATAAAGGCATTTCACGTTGGGAAGAAGTCTGCAGAAGTGATGTCCTGGTTTGGGTTCAAGAGGACTATGGTCATGGACATTTGGAGGAAGTGGAAGGCATGTGAGAACAAGGATAAGTTTATTGCCAAACAAAAGACCCACAACGTTCATTCTTTGGCCGCTAGGACCGACAAGGTCATTGCCACCATTAAGGAGACAGTCGAAAATGATGGAAGCCAGAGCTACGCCAAGATTGCTGCTAACATTGGCTGTCACATGTCGACGATTTGCCAAACAATCAAGAAGGACATTGGTTACTCCTCCTACTGCAAGTCTCACCGCATGCTCATCATGAATGCCTCCAAGTAGTCAAGGAAGGTCAAGGCAGTGGCTTTGTGAACGAGCTCAAGCACAGGTCAGCTGGGATGCTGAGGTTCTTCTCTGGTGAAAAGAATTTCATCCAGAACCAGACAAGCAACCGGCAGAATGACAGGTGGATCTGCAAAGACATCGAGGGGGTTCCCATCGTGAAGCATACAAAGTTTCCCTCCTCCATCATGGTCCTTGGCATCATCTCTGGTGAAGGGGACATCATGCCTCTGTTCTCCTTTCAAAAGGGCCTGAGAGTTACCACTGAGTTCTACCTGGAGATGATGGGGAGCGTGGTGAAGCCCTGGATTGATGAGATCACCACTGGCCGCCCCTACGTCTTCCAACAGGACTCTGCTCCTACACACGAGGCCAAGACGACCCAGGCGTGGTTGCTCAACAATGTTCCTCACCACGGGTCGTCGGACTTGTGGCCACCCTCCTCAACTGACTGCAACCCCCTTGACTATTTCTTCTGGGACATGATCGAGGCCAAGACCAACAAGCACGCCCACAACATGATCACCAAAGTGTGTGACTCATTTTGCACCCACCTTGAGATGGGTGTCGCTGCCAGCAGCAGTTACATTGAAAAATAATGTAGTTTGTAATTCTAACTGTTACTAAATAAACTGTCAAGTATCTGCATATACAACTTTTGATTTATTGCCCATTTCGTTTTCTTTTTGTCAAGTGTCGGATTTTGCTGCAACACCCTGTATATTTTTAGATAAATATTTACTTCCTCTCCAAATCTTTGAATATTATCAAATGACCTAAAATCTAGTATCATTTACATACAAAAATGTGTTCTCAGTTCCTACTTCATCATTAATCAAGGTTATTCACTACATTTCTTTTTACCTATAAGTTGACAACATACTTTTTGAAAATGAGCAGTAATAATAAATCTGTTATTTGTGTACAGAGTTTGAAAATCTGCAAACAATTTACAAAAAGAACACCAGCTTCTGTAATTGAAATAACATTCAACTCAGACCAGAATATTCTGTAATTTTCATTTTACATTCACTTAAAAACCAATTTTTTGGACTATAGGAATAAGTTAGAAAAATACTGTTTAAAAATATCCTTATTTTTATCATCATTGGATAATAATTTTATTAGATTAAATCTGATAAAAAAGTGCAAGAAAACTGAACAGTGAACAGATGAAATTACTTTTAGTAATGAAATTAAATTTAGTTGAACTCAAGTGGATAATTTGGCACAGAGAATATTCGTTTTTGATGATAAAAACAATTAGTAATATTTTTTTGTAATTTGTTTTAATTTGTGAGAAATTTTTCATTTGGAACTTAAATTGACTTTTGCAAAAAAACATTTGGTGATTGGTTTTCAAAGAGTAGAATTATTTTTAGAATTCTTTTTAAGCAAGTGGATATTCTTGAAAAGCATAAAAAGATGGAAGTAAAAATGTTTTCTGCCTTTAAATTGGGATTACGAGGTAACTTGTTATTGTCTGGCATAAGATAACATTCACTATTAATATACCTTTTCGAGATTTAATTGTAGGGGGGTGATTAATTTACTTTTTTTCTATTGTACTCTATTGTAATTTTAGTATGATGTTTTGAGGGAGACATTTACCAATGTTAACTGACCATAACAGTAAATTGCCAATAATGACTGACTGTAACAGTGTCACATGGATACTAAATGACCATAGCAGTTACATACCAATACTGATTGGCCATTAGTTGCATAATTATATTGACTGATAACTGTTACTGAGCAATACTGATTAACCGATATTAACTGATCATAACAGTAATTTATGAATACACATAGTGTAAACGATGAAACATGGGACAATTTAGCAAATCAACATTGACTCTTCTCACTAACATTCTGTCCAGGAAGATGGTCAAGTGTCCACTGACCTCACAGAATCAACAGTAGGGGAGGCAACCCTCTACAATAACCAGAATGTTTCTTCCATGGCACATCAGAGGGTTGTTGATCGCCATAAACTTGTCCATCGTCAAATTAATATTCTTTGATCCCTATGTCAGCCTTACTAGCTGTGGCCAAGACATCTTCTAATAGATCATATTGGGAAAAAATGCTCCCAGTCAGTCCTCTGATATGTCTAAGGGCACTCCATGTAAGGTTGCCCTGGTCCTCCAAGTACCCATATATTCAGTTACAAGGTGTACCAATTTTGCCATGAGAACTCTACCAGCCAATTTCTTCACTTCCACTGCGCTTGCTAGTAGTATGTCTCCCATAGCCTTGGAATGCTTGGCAAGTATTCTTGCTTGTATTTAGAGGCCTTTGAGTGCCTTGTCCTTTGTGTCCCTACTAACATCCAAGAGATGGTGTGTTGTTATGTCAATTGTTAGCATGCCAAAAAGCAGGATGTCATTTATTGTAAAGTTTAGAGAGAACAAGAGACAGTTTAGGAGAACATTTCTTATGGACTATTACAGGAATACCATCAAGTCCACGTGTTTTGTGAGGATTCAGTTTATAGATTATAGCAGAAACCACAGAGGGAGTTATATGCATAACACCCAAAAAAGACTCAATTCTTATTGGAACAAGACAAAGGTACTCCAGATGAGTCAAGAGTAGAATTGGAAAAGAATTTACAAGCAAAACATGAACCAAATTTGTAGGAAATTCACTCATTCAGGTTTTTTTATATTAAAAATCTGAATGTATGAATTCCAAACAACAATAAAAGAAAAATAATGGAAACATGGTTTCATGCCTGTTAAGTAAATCATTTGTATTTAAAAATCTATGTACATGAATTCAAAAGTGTCTAAAAGGAGTAAAAATAGACATTAGTTGAGTTAAAATCTTTGGATAGTTGGTCAATTATATAAAAGAATTTCAGTAGCTGGTCCACAGTAAAAAGCTATAGTTGAGAAAAGAGATTAAATGTCCACAAAGATTCCCTGACCATCTTTGCTGTGGTTGTTGGAGATGATTCGTTTAAAGTAGCCAACACACGTTTCTTTCAGTATGTGCTGGTGGGAAAGAAAAAGCCATGTAGTCATGTCTTCTCTTGTGTTTGAGGACTTAGAGACAGTCGTATTTCTGCTGCCAAAAGTTGAAATCTGTGGGGTTTTATGAGAAATTATTCCTGAAAGCAGGATTGAGAAAAATAGGATTTTATTTTTCTTCGATTGATAAAATATTTCACATGGTGATGTTAATTTCTAACCAATAGAAATTTTGATTTAAATAGTGGATGTTGTAATGTAGAATTCTTTTGACATGTTTTTAAATATTGTCTATTATTGGATAGAAAATAAAGTTTGGATGTGTTTTAATATGGTATGTATATGGGTATGTAATTGTTTTGGAAATAGGGTTTATTTCCTATAGATTCTCTTGAAAGATGTTTATCTCAAATATAATACCACAGATCAAAATGTCACCCATCAAACTATCAGACATTTCCAATCATCCCAAAGCATTAGAATACAGTAACAATCATCTAATTATTATCAGCCTGCATGAAAAAAGTTGAGATTTTTATTTGTTTAACAGAGAGCATAAAACTTTATCAACTTAAGAACTCATCCTCTCATAAAAAATAGGGATATGTTTTTGTGGGGGCAATAATTTTTGCTCATTAGCATTTTTTAGACCTTTCTTAGGCTCTGACACTTGTCAGAATAAAAAATATGGATTTTTACAGATTTAGGAGGGTGGTCCTATTAATAATATCAAAACAGTGTCCCTGACTTTTACAGAGCTATCTGCACTTAGGTTTTATTTAGAAATGTTGTGCCTCGTAACTGGGCGATATCTGTGCGCATGAAAACAGACCTTTTTTTATCTTACAAAAAAGATTTCTTTTAAATAAAGAACAAACATATATATACATTTTTATGTATTTTATTTTAAGAAAATATTTTAAACAAGCAGTTGTTTGGCAAAATAAATTTTTTTCATTGTTTTACAAAAGATTAAAGGACAAACAGACACACAGATGCATTCTTAAAATATTAAATTCATTCTCTAATTAAAAAATAAAAGTTTACATAAATTAACAAAACTATTAAAATATGCAGGTATCAAGGATATAAGCAGATTTTCAAGGCATAACAATTGTAAATAATATCCAAGTGAAGATAACATTGCATCAATATTATGAACAACCACCCCACCTTTTAAATCAATAAAAAATCAATATTTTCAATTCTGACAAATGATTCAGCTTGAAGAATGCTAATCTGCAAAAATCATTCCCTGGAAAACTTTTCCTTATTTTTTTACAAGTGGACAAGTTTATTTAATTAGTGTCTCAACTTAATCCAATTTAATCATTGAAGTTGTTGAAGGTAAAAGCAGAATATATATAAAGCTTGTTTGTTCTGATGCAAATACAATTGAATTTGCTTGGCTTACTATTTGAATTCAGTAGCTTGCAAGAACATATTTCATTTATTATTCTCATTATCGCCATGTATTTGCCCAGTTTTCTTGATTAAAGTCCAAACTGGTGGGATAATGTCATGATTTCTTGTTCAAAATACAACTGTTGATATATGGAATGAAGATTCTTGCTGACTCCTGGTTCTTTTAGGAATAATGACAAATGAGATTCCCAAGATTGACGGAGAGCCAGACATTAATCATAGTTTATACAAAACCATATTCACAAATGAATCTTTTTTATCCACAATAAAGCTGTGATGTGAAAAAGGGAGGTCACTCAATATTTATATGATTACCATATATGCTGGCAAACAAGGTGACTGGGCATATAAGATGACCCCCAAATTTCCAAGTTAAAATGTAGGTTTCGGGCTACATTTGTGCTACAAGACACTCCTCCCTCATATTTTAAAGTGTACTGTATTGAATTTATTTTATAAATAAGCATGTTCATTCTTTTCACTGAAATTATAATGAAGGAAATGGTGGAGAGATATTGTCAATTAACTACCACAATTTACAATACCTCATGAGTGGGTGTTGTGTTTCTGGTAGGCCATTATGGTAGCCTATGAATGTCTTTTCTCCACTAATCATCCACACTCTTTCCACTGTTCTCAAATGTGATCATTAAATGGTTTCTTGAGACACACATTCATTTGTTGTACCAATGATGTCAATCCTCCAGAAAGAATTGACACATCTGTGCTTATTCTTGCTAGCCGTTTATATATATATATATATATATATATTTAGATGATACATGAACATACCCTCACATACCAACTGACTATACATTGTTTACTGTATCCATATGGTTGCCTACTCTGTATATAATCAAAGCCATAACTTAATCCTTTCTTCAGACTTTTTCTTTTCTTTATGTCTCTTGATTCCTTGGGTAACATAGGGCTGCAACAACATCTCTACAACAGGCGCAGTTCTGGGTGATCCTCTTCAGCTCGGCCCATGTTGTGCCAGCTACCTTCACCTCTGTGCCAACACTTCTGTGCCAAGTCTGTTTTGTTCAACCCACTTTTTGCTTCCCTTGTGGATTCCAGTCAGAGGCCTGTCTGGTAACACTAGAAGCAAGGCTTGCAGAGTGTGTGGCCACTCCATCTTTATTTTCATTTCTTGATCCACCCAGCCTTTTTAGTTGACATGTACAAAGACTCCAAAAGGGAATTTCGTTTTTAGCATTGTTTTTCTTTTTAAAATTATCATTGGTTTTCGTTTGGTGCCATTTGACATACATGCTAGTACCATTGTAAAACTTGACTTCATGTCCTGTTGTTTTAATTAACAATGTTTTTGCACCTTTTGAGTCTACAGTTTATTTCCAACCATATTGAAATTCATAGGTGTTTCATCCATATTCCCTGTGTTACTTAAGGGATCGTCGTGTTCCTTGCTTTGTGGTATTACATATTGATGGAATTTAATTATTTTGCTGTCAAGATCTGCTAGTAATTTTTGTGCAATTTTTGTATATGTAAATGTCAGGGGTTTATAATTATTTACTCAGAGTTATAAATAAATTGTTTTCCTGTCACAATATTAATATTTATTTTCTATGACACGAATTAAGTATTTAAGAATTTTTAAAGCTGTTTTTACGCTATTAAAGTTCAATGAAGTAATTAATTTCTGTCTATAATAACATAATTGCTTTAGAATTAAGAACATTTGAAGAAATCTTGTTGGTAATCGTGAAATTAACTGTTTCCATACAGAAAGAATTTGGCATTCATTGACCAAACAGTTAAAGTTATAATCAGTTGAAATATATAAAATCATTTTCTGAAAACAGTTTTATAGGATATTAAACTTCTCAAGTTCATTAACTGTTATTTCATTTTCTAGTATTTATGGGAGTTTCCTTCCTAACCTTTTGTTTTTGGTAGTATGAAAAATCAACATCTTGATTATATCATTATTTTCCCTTCCAGCTACATGTGTCAATCATTTTTGTTGTTATTGGAAGTTTTCAAGTGATGTGGTTTTTATTATTTGGTAAAGGTCTTTTGTTTCTGATATTGCAATTTGGTCTCATGAAAGGTTGTCTTCTTTAGGACGAAAACGTTTCATTCATTTGAAGCCATTTTTTAATCATTGATCTTAGTAAACAGTTTGGGACAAATCTTAGTCGAGGACTAAGTTTAGATTTTTGTTGTCAAAGCAGTGATGATAAAAGTCACTATCAATGACTTTAGAGATTAGAATTCACAAATATTTGAAAAAACACAAATATAATTAAATTCTTTCTCTTTTCTAATTTCATCTTGCAAACACCTGTACTTTCAACTCATCCCTCACACACACACAAACACCTGTACTTTCAACTCATCTCACAGACACACACACACACAGAAACACCTATACTTTCAACTCATCTCACCCACACACATATACAAACACCTGTATTTTCAACTCATTTCACAGACACACACAAACACCTGTATTTTCAACTCATTTCACAGACACACACAAACACCTGTACTTTCAACTCATCTCTCTCTCTTTCTCTCTCACACAAACACACAAGTATTTGAAAGAGCAAAGAGTAAATAATTTTCGGCTCCCACCCCTTTTACTATTCCATCCACACCTTTCCCTTGGTCTACATTTAAGACCAGCAGAGTTAAACTGAAGTGACCTAGATTTATATTTTATTTCTCCCTCCATTGGTAACACCCCTTTCCTATCCACCTTACCAAGTCCCTTTCATCAAGTCTATCTTACAATGACAAAAGGAAGCATCTCCAATTTCGGGATAAGAAGAAAAAACAAGCATTAAAAAAATAAAAGGCAGATAAGGTAATCACTTTTGCATGCTCTCTCTCTTTCTTACCTACACAGACACACTCATATTTCCCATTACATGAAAGCAAAATAGATGTAGAGTCTCTCTCTCTCTCTCTCTTTGTACATATATACAAAAGATAAGTGTGAAAGGGGAAGAATTCCTTTCAAAACAAAGTCAGTAAACAATGTTGGTTCGACAGCATTGTAAATTTGGCAGTATACAGCATAAGCCATCATATGGCTTTTTAGAGACATTTATATAAAGGCTACATTTCTACATTTAACCTTTCTAAAATTTATATATCTGTACAAGATGGGTTGGGTTCTTCAGTCATTGGACAGCACCATCTAGGTCACTGAGAAATGGCAAATCTGGAATTATATTTATTTTGTAGTCTATAACAAACAAACTGCTTGGAGAAATTAAAGACATTTATGAAGGGCAATACCAAGGAAATATTTCAGTATTGTGAATACCTTGTTAAGGAGAAACAACACTATTTTTGGTATTTGTAATTTTTATATTATTTCTAACTGACAGAAGCAGAAAACAGGCAAATCTAGTTCAATATAAATTTCACTATTGATAAAATAGGAAGAAGCCAATTTTAAAATCTGGGTCAATAGAACACAAGCAATTGTTTGGCAAAATAGATGTTTTCATCATTTTACAAAAAATTTTTTGATTAAAGAACAAACAGATGGATGCATTCTTAAAGTATTAAATTCATTTTTGAATTAAAAAATAAAAATTTATATAAATTAACAAAAATATTAAAAATACGCAGGTATCAAGGATGTAAGCAGATTTTCAAGGCATAACAATTGTAAAAAATCAGAGATCAATTTGACACTGTATTAATATCATGATCAGCCATCCCCACCTTTTAAATCGATAAAAAAAATCAATATTTTCAGATCACCCATCTACAATTAGACAATATTGAACAACTCTTGAATATTATTAATATCATGTCCCATTTTGGCATTACGAAACATTGGCTAACAAACCAGGCTAACTGGGATACTTTAACTAGTAAGTAGTTGAAGAGTTTTAGAAGTAGCAAGAATAGATACAAAAATCCACAAGTCAAAAGCCACAAATCTGTAGGTTGTAGGTCACAAAACTGCCGATCACGCACAGTAGTAGACAAGAAAACCATGAGTATTTACTCACGCCCTATTATGGTGAGACATGACATGCCAATGTGTATACACATGGGCCAAGGCCAGAAATAGATGAGTTCCCACGACTACTGTCATGCTGGTGTTAGTACTACATCAACCCTCCCTCTTTGGTGCAATGAGAGAGGTGCTGCTGCTGCAGAGCTGGAATCCCAAGGACCAAGCTGTCCCTCAAAGGTTTTTTTTCTATGATCTGTCTGGAGACAGAAACATAGGACAGAGACAATTGTGTTTTCAGCTCAGCTTAAAAGCTGAGAATAGGAAAAACACCTGTCCCATTATTCAAGGTGCTTGGAAGGTCAGTGATTGGCTGTGGTGGAACAGAAATTTGCATGACATCAAGCCTTCCTTTTTCCCAGCATATGATACATGCGAGGTAAATCGCCATTTTCTTCACTACACTCCCCCTGATTTCACAATCACAAATGTGATAGCCAGAGGTTGATCCTGATGCTTCATTGCAATGGGAAAGTCTCCACCTCTTGCATTGATGAGTCATATTCCAAGGAATCTTTGGACATATCCATAACAGTCACCAGAATATCTGCATCCAAATGGAATTAACAATGATAAGAATCTAAGCCTGGTTTCAAATGTCAGTAGTCCCTTGAGGCAAGTAAAAGTCCAAGTGCCAAGAGAAATCACAGGAGTTTAAATAGTATATAATGGGTCAATTATAATAAACAATAGTTAACCCTACCACATTATGAAGAAAAAAACTTAAACATCATAGCAGTCCATCTTATATTTGCTCAGCTTAGTTTGGCACAAGGCCAAAATAATGAGGCATCAAATAGGAGTTAAACTTGCTGTGCTGGTGAATACTCTGTAAAACTAGCTTCTTAGATGTTACTCTAAGGCAGGTGCCCTATTAGCATTGTCAATGTAAAATATTAAAAACTTTATATATTCTTCGATAATAAATTAATGTTTATTTGAAATAAATTACAAAAGAAATACAAGGGAAATAAAGCATTAAATAAGTATAAAAAATAAAATAGACTAAATATTTAAATTTATTAGATTAGATAAATAAAAGCAAAGGAAAAGTTCTATAAATAAGAGTAAATATTTAAAATCAGAATGAGTTGACAATATTAATAAAACTACATGAAAAAAAAATAGATATTTATAATAATGGAAAAATAATTGTAAATGAAGTATCCTGCCTAGAGACTGAAGATCTATTATTTAAACCTCTCCACATTATACTAAATGGGACTATATATATATATATATATATATATATGAAGAGTACATCCAGTACATCTGTGGCCATTTCCAGGTTAAAGTAATTAAACTGGAGCACAAATAAAAATTGTTTTTTCTTTTTAGATGAGAATGACCAGATTTGAAAAAAAATTTTTTCACTTGAACATGGCATTAAATCAACTTATAATCATCTCTCTTGTAAGGTTTTAGTTATAAGCTTTTATGACTGTAAAATGGGTGAGTTTCCTAGCATCTGCAAGGCACAAAATTGCAAAGAAAAAAAATAACTTCTTTAAAGTGAAAAAAAAAACCATTATGCCATTCCACTTTACAGTCAGCTGTCAGGAAGTGGTCAAGAAGTAAGTGGACTGGACACTGGCATAAACATCTACTTGAGTAAGTAGGCTGAAGGAGCCAGTGTTCCTTGTTTGGTTATTGCTTTATAGTATTTCTATCAATCACTGTATCAGTAGTGATAACAATGGTCTAAACGGGTTTATGAAATCTGCCAGAGTTGTAAAACAACTCTCTAGGATAATGTGACATGTTCATGTTGACTAAAAATGTATGAAAAAAACAATTATAAAATCCTAATTATATTTTTTATATATATGAGGAGATACAATGAATAGCAGCTTGGATTGAGGAATCAGAGAGCAGAGTTCAAATTCAAGTTGGATCCATTACATTCACTTATGTGCTAATACCCTTGGGAAAGGTATAAATCCTCTTCTTCTCCTCCCAGCTATGGGTAAATAGCAGGACAGACTGGCTTCTATAGCCTTGGATGGCAACTGGTCTAGGAGAAGGACAATTCTGAATTCAAAACCTGCAGAGGGCTGTTTGGGGACCTTTTGACACATTGTGCACCAGATCTCTGTATTTGGTGCTTCAAAAAGTGTGGTTGGTTCTACACAAAGCCTTCCCCACTATAATCAAATCATATATGCAGGTGTCTGGCTGTTAGTTCCTAGGAACTCAATTGCTTGATCCCCATATGTCAGAAAAACGATGACAGAGTCCAGTATATATATATATATATATATATATATATATATATATATATATATATATATATATATATATATATATATATATATATATATGTTTTGAACAATAAAAAATATTAAAAAATAAAATCTTCAGACACACTGGATTCTATATTAATATTTTTTTGTTTTTATTATTTCAGTTAGATTCCTTGACTAGTTTCGGCCAACATGGCTATCATCAGGAGAAAAAAATTTCTGCTTGTTATTAGCAGTGAACTATACAAATGAATGATTTGATGGAGAAAATGAACTTTATCTGTAGTCTTCATTTGTTTTCTTATTTTTTTAACATGAATTTTGGTAAGTCCTTGTGTTGGTCAAACAGTCTCTTTTAAGTTGTTATTTGAGATAAGAGCTGGGTGGATTCATGCTGCTCTGAATTCCCTTGGTCATTTTGACAGTTTTATTGGTTCCTGGAAAGGGGATGTGTCTCTGTTAAGTGTGTGTGTTATTTGGTTCTTAGGGAGTGAGTATGTGTGTAAGTGTGTATATTAGTATGGCTGTGTGTTATCACTTGGCTCATTAGGGAGTGAGTGAGTATGATGTGTGTATATTAGTATGGGTGTGTGTATAAGTTTGAGGCCTCAACACCTCTGCAACCATGTCTGTCTTGTGTGGGTGAGAAATGTGGGTAGGGCCTGATTTGTAGGGTTATATATTAATTCTATCTATGTTGTTAAATTTGTGATTAAGCCCATCTGGATGGAGCATTTTTAGGCAACGAATCCACTTATCTTCATGGCCTTCTAAAATCTTTCTAATGTTATCTGCTCTGAACTTTTCTATTTTCCCAATTGTGTTTTTGTAGGCGGAAATGTTGTCCTACAGGTAATAATCTTTCATTGGGAGTCGACTTAATTCGATTGCAATAATTATTAATTCTGTAGTGAAAGGGCCATTCAGATTTTCCCACATATTGTTTCTAGTATAATGTGCATTCTTGGAGGTAAATTGTGTTATGACTTCTACAGTTAGAGTCGTGGTAGATTTTGAAAGTAGATTTAGTGACTGAGCTAGATTTGTATTAGGTTGGTGCAAAAATAATGACGTAATAATGTCGTTTTTTGACATTAAAAAATACGTCAAAAAACGACATTATTACGTCATTATTTTTGCACCAACCTAATATCACTTTAAATGTTACTTTTAGTGGATACTCACATTTGAGTAGAAGTTCTGTTTATTTATAAAGCATCATAGTTATTTAGTTTCACCTACCTGCTTGAATATTCAAGAAATCTTATTAAAGAAAAATTTGTCCCCTTCAGCAGGAATCAAACCTGCATCCCTCAGGGAAGAAAACTTAAAAAGCATGAAATTAATTTTACCTAAATGTCTATTCCTTTGTGGCCAAGTAGTAAAGTGCACCAGGCTTAATGATGGCTTTCTCTTCCCTGAGGGTCGCAGGTTCAATTCCTGTTGAAGGGTGCAAATTTTCTTTAATAAGATTACTTGAATATTCAGGCCAGTAGGTGAAAATAAATAAATAAACTGTTTAATAAATAAATGGAGCGTCTACTCAAATATGAGTATCCACAAAAAATAATGTTTAATCTTATATTAATATAATTATGAAGAATTCTAAAAAAATACAAACTTTTAAAACTAGTGAAGGCTATTCTTTTCTTTTAGTTTGCTGGGTATATTTGGATATAGAAGAATTTACTTGTTTCTTATTAAATAATTGCCCTACCCAGTTTCAGAAGTTTCAATGGTCCATCTAGTAGTGTGTTTATTTTTGCCAGTATGTGTACATATGTTTGTTCTCCATAGATATTTGTATGGTGTGTGTGTGTGGTACAATTAGTATGTTCAGACGTTATGTGAACATAGTGTGTGTTTATGTGTGTGGGGTTATGATTTGTTTCATTTAGTGCCAGTTTAAATTTGTCTATGAAGTTTTTTTTTCTTGTGTTTGTAGGTAATTTATACACTCAAGTGCACAAAATGCAACAAGTCCTATATAGGTATCAGCCAAGCACTAAAAAACAGATTTTTCCTTCACAAAAGCAACATTAAATTAATAGACAATAGGAAACTCTTTTTATCATGACACATCTACAAATGTAATGAATGTAAATTTAAAATTATGCCAATATAACAAACAATTATGTACAAGAATATACGAATACAAGAAAAAACTTCATCTCTTTAAGCAAATCATAACCTCACATACATAATAGCCAAACACACTAGTCAGACTGCACATACACACACACCATACAAATATCTATGAAGAAAGAATATATACACACCTACTGGCAAAAACAAACACATTAGATATATGTATGGAGAAGGAATAAGTATACACATACTAGCAAAAACACATGCACATACACAATAGACAAAAATGGAGAAAGGTTTAAAAAGATACAGAGGTCATTAAAAGAGAAGAACAAAGACCTCCTTCTTTTGACCTTTCACTGACCAATCCGAATTGTTTTATTACCCCTTAAGCAGAAGAATATTATTGCGACAAGTCCAAGAAAATTTGGATTACTACTATACGCAAAAGACATTGGTTAAACATGGAGAAACATAAGGAAAAAATGAATTCCTTTAAATATGTGGAAATAACCACTCTTTGCCTGATGACAGTTGTAAGACCTGTAACATATGTAACAAAAAAATATGAAAAATAAAGCATATTTAAAAAAATCCACATTATAACCAAAAATGTTTGTGGCTTCTCTCTTTTCTTTAAAATATACACTTTTCTCTCATTGGAACAACAATAATATCTCCTTTATATAATTACAATAAAAGAATGCTGTGAACAGAAAAGAAAACCATCAAAGAACTTCTAGAATTATGCAAAAATACCAACAGAAAACAAGAACTTCTGCAGGAAGAAATACAGAAGTTAAAAAAAAAAAAAAAAAATGGACAGTATACTTCTACAACTGACAGCCTAAGAAACCAGAGAAAACAATTGCAACACAGAAGCTCTGGTGGAATATTTCCAAACTCAATGTGGATACCTAGAAAGTATTGGAAAGCCACACATCAAAGAAGAAGTGTACAAAATGAAGAAACAGGACAAAATCTACTAAACCAAAGGAAACTAACATTTTTCAATGTTATCAAAAACAAAGAAACTGCTACAAAACTTCATAGAAATTGAGGAAACATTTATTCCAAGGAAATTCCAGGAAAAATGACTCCATAAGACCCGGAAAAACAGAAACAAATAAAAAATACACTGAGCCTAGCATAATTGAAGGCCCAAATTGAAATTCAGGAAGACAAAACAATACACTTTATGAAAGATAAGATTAACTCCAAGATTAACAATAAATTAATGACAAAAATCAGGGAACTATGTCCCAAAGAAACTCACCTATTCCTATAAGAAATAAAAAAATCCCAGCTATAAAGAACCTGTTGATTTCCCCAAGTGGGATGAGGAATGATTGCAAAAGTTTTCCCCCTCCTCCTCTTAAGTCAGAAGGATGCAGTGGAAGTGTGCTGGGCTCATAACCTGATGAGTTAGAAGCCATTGTTAAAGTGCAAGATAAATAACACAATCAGAATTAAATAAAGTTTGCAATGAAAAGGAAAAAGGTTAAAATGATGAAATAGCAACAATCATGCAAAGAAGCAAATAATCTAGTTAAAGCAAATCAAAATTAATAAGAAGTCAGACAAGACAGAGGTCAAATGAGCCATGACCAAATTCTAACATAACTATGACCAGAGGTGGTTGTGTAATCAGTATATCAGCACATTACAGAATTGCATAAAAGCATATGGCCTAAATATTGCCAAATAAACAGAAGGGTAAACTTAAATCCCATAATTTAGTAATATTAAAATTATTCAAGAGTGGAGATGTGATGTATTGAGTAAATACAAACCCTCATTATCTCCCTTATCTTTACTAACCAATCAGAATCACAATAAACTTTTGCTGCAAATCAGTTGTCTACCCCTTTTGTAATGGTACCTGGCAGATTCAAATGTTAATCGTGTTCAACTTATTTCTTTAGACGTGTACAGCATCATAACAATTTCTGCGGTGACCTCTGCTCCCTGATGCCCTAAATATATGCTTATTTTGCTTAATGCCTGGCTTCTGTGCTTAAAGTTCTTACTCTCAGTGGAAAATCATGATATGCTTATTCCCATTTGTCTGACTCTCCATTCTGATGAGGTGTGAATGAATAGTGATTTTCATTGGCTAGTGATCTTGTTTATAATTAGGTTATTAGGCACACATCTAAATATGTCGTTGGTTAATAAAGTTTTCACACTTGGGTAGTAGCAAGGAGTCTAGGGTTGCATTTTTTTCACATAAATTTTTATATGGTATGAACCCTCCATGATTTTAAAAGGAAATATATATGCATTTAAAGCCATGGTTTTAACTAGATCAATGGGTATACTTTCACATGTGCTAGTATGGGTCCTAGGTAGCTCTATAATAAAAAGTATATGCATTGAAGGTCATTGTTTGAAGATCAATGTGTTGAAAGGATTCCTATTTCCACTTACTGACACCAGTGTTATTTAAAAACTAGAATGATCATTTTTATTAATGTTAATCAAAATAATAAAACTTACCTGTTCTTAGAGAACAAATACCCCCCACCACAACCACACTATCACTGCTCTTGGGGTTTACTTTGGGAAGAATTGATTCAAAGATACAAATGATAAACTTGCCTCATTCTGTTTCAAGAAGATGATTATCAAAAGGCTAAACAGTAAATGTGTACTTGATGACATATTGGACAATTTAAAAAAAATCCCCCCCTGAAAATAAAATCAGCAAAAAATCACTCCTTGAAAATAATATAAAACTGGTAATCAAAATAGTTGCATCCTAATCCAGGTCATATGACCTACCCTAGTTAGAGTAGTGATGAGAAAATACTCTAGAGATTGTGTAGGTGGATCTGAACACTCCTTAAAGGTGAACAATAATAAAGGAGTGGTTTTATGAGTTGCAATAAGGAGTGTCTTTGGTTAGATCTTCATATTTTGGTGTCAATGAGAAACATTGTCCTATATCTGTAAGGAGCACAAAAGATGAATGATTTACTATGGGGCATTTTTGTTTATGTGTGACTAACACAGAAATAGAATATTTTATTCGAGGAATGATAGCCACAATGTTCCCGTTATTCTGTTTTCATAGCTTCTAATGAATATTTTTTAATTGTTCATTAACTCTTAACAATATAGATGTTTAATGTTTGCTTACTGAGTATTTTATGTAAAGTATGTATGGTGTTTTTTGTGCTGCGTGTTGGCATATATTCAATTTTTAAAATTTTCTAAAAGGAATAAACATCTTTTTTTTTTCTTTAGATGCAGAGGCATATAATAAGTTTCTCATGGAAGAATTCTCTAGAACAACAAAGAAAAATATTTTCTTTTTTTATCCTGAGGTGACAAGAGAACTGTTAATTTTTAACCCTAGAACACTAACCATTAATTAAAGTTACACCACTACTAACCATGGGTATATCATACCCGATTTTGAAAATATCAAAAAAAATATTAAATATAAATCTTTATTTCAAATATTTTACATGCAGGCACTTCAAACTTTTTACTTTGAGTTAACATTAATAGGAACTGAAAAACATTATTTAGGTAAGAAAATCATGTACTGAAAATTGTAATTAAATAGGAAAATTTGTGCTGGATACTATGGGTACCCATGGTTAGTGTTCTAGGGTTAACATCATTCAAACAAATTTTTTTATTTCATATGGGGATTTTCCCATATACAAAAAAGAATTATCAGTTAAAAATTCAATAAGCATGTCAGAAAAAAAAAAAATGGTATTCTTATTCAGTGTGACATTGAAACAGAAAAATGTTTATTTTTACAATATTTAATGTGAAAAGAAAGATAGGGGCATTGCTTAAAATATTCTTTTGAATGCCTAAAGAAATTTAGTTTGGTAGAGAAAAATGTTCGTAAGAAAGTGGGACTTACATTAGAAACAAAAATTATAAAGTTTTTGGTAGAGAGCCTAGAGTGTCAGCGAGGTTCATGACGTGCTGTCAAATTTTATTGAGCTACTCAGAGTTTGATGATCTATCAAACTCTGTAGTGGGAATGTCCAGTGGCATATCTATGGGGAGGGTGGAGGATGTGATCTGCCCTGGGCTGCACTTTTGGTCCGTGGTGAGTTTTCAGAAAAGAAAAAACAATAGCATAATTTCAATAATTTTTGCAAAAAAAAAAAAAAAAAGAAAAAAAGTAACAATAAGGAAGAAGATAGGGTTCAAATGAAGCCAATCTCTCTTTGATATGGCTGGCTCAAAGCCAGCCAGCCAGCCAAAAAAAAAAATTGTCTCCAAAACACACTATCAGCTGGTAGGGATAAACTCCATGTACAAGACGTGAGCAAAAGGTGTGTAGGGGTTGTACTGATAGATCATCAGTTACCTCCCCTTAAGATCTAGAATGTATAAAAAGTACCTTGGAATATCCGTCAGTAGATGAGTAATCCGAATAAAGTGCAATAAAGTTTTGGTATGAGTTTATTCACTGGTTCTGTTTTTACTACAGGGGTTAGTTAACATCTTACTGCATTTATATTAACACAAATGTAACGAAATAAAGAACAACAAGAGAATAACAAAGTTCAAGGCAAAATATGCGATAACAATGAATCATACTTATTATAAAACCCAGTTTGTGTGTGTGTGTGTGTACGTTTATATATTGGATCAGATTTCCCACATTTTTCAACCGATTTCAACAAAACTTCACAGGACTACGTAAAATTACCTTGTGGTGGTTCTGACAGCACCAAAAATTGGTAAAACACAATTGTTTTTGCATGAAATCACGATTAAGAGGCATCGCGAGAATGAAAGGGGGACAACTCATATCGAGTTATACTTATTATAAAACCCAGGTTGTTTGTGTGTGTGTGTGTGTTCGTTTATATATTTCCTACATTTTTCAACCGATTTCAACAAAACTTCACTTTTTTTTGGCAGGTTGTGTTTCTTATTGTCTTGCACACTTTTTTCTTTATTTTTACATTCAGAATGCTTTAAAAAATCCATTTACAAGACAATTGTTTATAATAAAATTCTATTCAATTGATAGACTCATAACGATTGAAAACAATGTTTTTGTTTAAGTTTGGGTTTGACCAATTCGTAAAAAAACAAAACAAAAAAAAACTAATTAAGACATGCGTGTCCATCAACCTTAAACAATAATTTTTGTCAATTTTATTTTTCAGTCTTTATGATGGTCGATACTTGATCTATCTCTTACTGTTACATCCCCAGGCAACGCCGGGCTCTACTGCTAAGTAGATTATATTTATATACAATAACAAGTACAATATTTGTTGAGTGTAGTATTTTAAGTTGTTTAAATGTTTTTGTGTTTGATGATTTTAATGTCAAAAAGTTGTATGTTGCTATAATGTATGTTCAAATATAAGAAAGTATATTTCAGTATTTGGGTATTTATTGTGAATTTAAAACAGTTTATGTTTGCAAATAATTTGTGTAAATTTCAAAAGACTGAGAATTTGAAAGGGTTATCTTTCTTTGATCAGATATTTTACATTAAATTTGGATGATAATTCAAGTTGTAAGTTTGTTTGAAATAATATGTATTGCAGATTGAGTATTATGTTAAAAACAGCTTTTTTAACATGAAGTGTGAATATTGTAATAATGACACGTGTAGACTGGCATTGGGTAGAAAATTTCCCTCCTCACTGAAAAGGAATGATTTAAATTTTTGGTTAAATAAGAAAAGTTTGTCATGTGATAAGCTCACAATGACTTGGTGGGTTTGTCTTTTCATTCAATTTGAATGTAGTTGAAAACATGTCATCTCTTATTTTATACATTTAATAACCAATCAGAACGCATCATTCTGTATTTCTGTTTTGAGCCCATTTTAATGGGTTTTGAAAAGAATGTAGGATTTTGAATCCTACACTTGTGAAAAAATTTGAACATTTTTAAAGGACTTGATGTGGGGTTAGATTAAGTGAATTTAGTGAATCCACAGTTTTTTCACACCTATGTGAGAAGTCTAGATTTTGGCATCAGTTCTTTGATTTTGATTTTTCATGTCTGTGAACTGTTAGTGAAAAAAATGAAATGAATAAGTGAGCTGTGTTTCTGTTAATGTGGCATTTAATTTATGACTCCTCACTTGTTACAATTGAAATAAATATTAAAAAAACTAATGACTTAAAAGTACAATGTGTGTTTTGCTTTCCTTTTTAAATAAAACAGAGAGGAGGGTATTTAAACAAAAACAAGTTATCTTTCTTTTAATATCGAAAAAAGTTTCTAAAGATTTTAAAGTTTTTCTGATTTAGATAAAAAGAAGTAACGTAATTTCTTTTTTACATATCCCCAGTTTATATTTTAAAAAAATAAACACAAATGCACTTTTATTTCATAATTTATCAGTGAGGAGTTATAAACACGTTAACAGAAACACAGAAAAATCCTGGCATTATATGCGCATTAGATTCTGAGAAATGGATAAAAATATTAAAAATTGATAGGTGTACAAATAATTTTGTCGTTGACTCTGTGTGTGTGTGTGTGTGTGTATATATATATATATATATAAATAAACTTTAAGGGGTTAATGTGCATTGTAATATTGTATTCTATCTGGGGAAGGGTGGTAAACTTGAGGGCTGGCCTGGGCGGCAAAAACACTAGATATGCCACTGGGTATGTTTGTTTGTTGAATGGTAGGTATTGCCAAATAAATGTCATTTGTAGTAAACTTTCAGGAGTAGGTACTGCCTTGTAGAATTATAATTGAAGCAAATGAGTTGTCTTTGTATTATTAAGGGAGACACTGTCTGGTGTGTTTGTTTCAGACAAACATGTTCAAAATTATCTGGTCTTAAATTTTTGTATGATATTCTGGAGGTCTTTGTGGGTCACAAGGAATCTCAGAATCCAGTGTCCTCTTTTCTCAACTCATTGCTAAGGTTAAAAGCTCTGTTGACCTTCATCTCCCCTGACTACTCATACACGAGTCAAACCATGATGAATAGTGATTAAACAGGTTGGTAACTTATTTTATTTGTTATGGCTGGCTTATTAAGCTACTTTTCCAAATTGTCTCAGGTTTCAGATTCTGTCTTTCTGATTGGTTGAAAATCATCTTGAGAAAGAATTCTGTTTTGAAGCCATTTTTTTTAGTACATTCCTTTTATTTTTTTATTACTCTTTATCAGATATAGTGTTGCCTCAATCAGGCTTATAAACAAGGCTTATCAAAAAAGTCCACTATGAACACTTCACTGGTTGGAAATGCGTTTACTCTAGATCAGTTTTTCTTGACTGGTTCGACCAGGTGCACTAATGCACACTGAAAGGTAGTCAGGTGCATGCCAAGTTAACAGAAAAGTAATTTATGAATTATTTTTATATTCAAAAAATCATTACTTTTAAAAAGTTACAGACACCAAGAATATGATTTCCATGTCTAAGTCAAGGTTTTTCATTTGATATTTTAAACTGGATGCTAAATTACATAATCTTTAAGGAGTGGATAATCCTTTCCCTTTTGCCTTTCTCAAAGGATTTAAATCAGTCATTATCAACCTAAGTGAAAACTGTACCGCTAATCCTCTTTGGGAATGCTAAACCAAAATGGGAACCATTAAAAGAAATTACAAGTAAAGTAAATATGAAAGTTATATTTTTTTTTCTACCAAAATCTGAAAGAAAATAATTGTGCTTTATTAAATTATGCAAGCAGCAGTTCTCAAAAAAAATTATTTTTTTAGTCTTATTAAATTTTCCATATGTTTACACTCAATATTGCATAAATTTTTTACTGAAATAATATCTTCAATGATTTCTTTTTATATAACTGCAAAAAATTTGGATGAAATCTTTCACCCAATTAAAAAATGCATACGCAATATAGAAAGGAGGGGAACATACCTCCAACAAATATTTCCCCAAAGTGTTTTAATAAAATAACCTATTCAGTAAAATATGGATAAATCCTGAACATTTTGTTTGAATCAGATAATTTCTTAAATTTTGACAAATATTTTAAAACAGGAGGGTTGATTTTTTTTTCTTGTAGTTCTCTACTTTTCAAATTACATCAAGCAGATTTAAATATACAATGTCTTAAAAATAAATGCTTATTTCAGGGGAAAAAATGCTTATTTATTTTCTTATTTTCAAATTTCATGATTAATTTTTCCTTCTTAAAATTTAAAGTGTGCCCCTAAATCTTAGTTATTCTACAAGTGTACAGCCCTGAAGTAGAAAAGGTTGTGACACATACTACTCTAGTGGTGGAAATAGATAGGAAGTTGTACTTTTTCTTCACATAACTTATTGTCTTTATTGTGACAGTATGTGTGTGTTTTCAAATTGTTAAAATTGGAATATTTCTGTTAATTGAAGATAGAAGAAAATAAGCTACATTTTTGACATATGATTATTTTTTTGTGTTGAGAAATATATGCTTAAATTTATTGAAATTATTAATTTTTCACTGTGCTAGAATATAGACACAATATCTCAGTCAAGTGCCTTCTCTGGGTGTCGATTATTTTTGGTTGATAGTATATATATTCAGTGAGTGGATTACTGTTAAGAGATGTTAAAATAAAACTTTCTTTAGCTCTCCAATGTCATTCAGTACACTGACTTAATGAATTAATAGAACCGATAGGAATGTATTTTCCCCATCTCCACTTAATGCAAAATATCATACAGTACCTAGATAAGTTAATAAAGCAGCAGACAAGTGGAGCATGCACCAAACACTTCCTTAGTAAAATTCTAGATGATAAAATATGATAAAACTAATTAAACAAATTTAATTTAACATTTTAGATTAATTTAAAAATTAATAATATTAAAAAATAACCTAATGAAAAATACAGATATACTGATTTATGGTAAATATCATTTTCAACAATTGGGAATAGGGTTTTTACTAGGTGACACCAATATGGATATTTTTTTTCTATAAGGAAAAAAAAAAAAAAAATCGACCCTCCCGATTTAAAATATTTGCTAAAACTTAAGGAATTATCAGATTCAAACAAAATGTTCAGGATTTATCCATATTTTACTGAATAGATTATTTTATTAAAACACTTTGGGGAAATATTTGTTGGAGGTATGTTCCCCTCCTTTCTATATTGCGTCGGCATTTTTTAATTGGGTGAAAGAGTTCATCCAAATTTTTTAGTTATATAAAAAGAAATCATTGAAGATATTATTTCAGTAAAAGATTTATACAATATTGAGTGTGAACATATGGAAAATTTAATAAGACTAGAAAAATAATTTTTTTGAGAACTGCTGCTTGCATAATTTAATAAAGCACAACTATTTTCTTTAAGATTTTGACAGAAAGAAAAATATAAACTTTATAATTATTTATATTAAAAAAAATTACTTGTAATTTTTCAGTGCAGTTTTGAAATTAATCCCATTTCTGTTCATCATAAGAGATTATTTTATTAAATAAAGACATATTTGCAGATTTAAAAAATATAAAATTTAATGTCATTTTCGTGTGAGAACCTTTTTTTTAAAAGAATTTTATTTTTTCCTTTTTTAGCAACCGCCACATCATTTTTGCTATGGATGTACAACAAAGAAATAATTCTGATATCTCGCATTGACTGACTGACTACTATTCAATATTGGAGGACTATATTAATCTATTTATATCTCCTGTTCAGTTAGTATAAAAAAATAACATTATTAATTATACTGTTTAATAAAAGTGTAAAAGAAAAAGACATTCTTAAAAACTAAAAAGTTAAAACTATTGGTTGGTTGTAAGGTTAAAGAAAATTTAATTTTAAACATAAATAACAAATTCTTGATTATCACACTGCTGGTCTTTTTTGTATTTTGTCATGTTTTATTTTTACTCCCCTGTTAAGCTTTTTCGGACAGGGGTAGAATTACACTACAGTTTATGTCCTTTGACCTCACAGCTAGCGTATTATTTTCATTGTCTTAAATAAAAGGCAAACATTACTTTTAGAAAATCCAAATCCTTAAAGTTACTAATAGACTTCAGAACACATCTCTAAGAGAAATATCGAATTTTAAAGAGAATTTTTTTAAAATTTGTTTTTACATTTTCCGTATACAATGACGGCGCGAGGAATCGATGAGTGACGTAAAAAAAATGTAATGCATTAAAAATGCCTATGTTTATTTATACACAGAATTTTTTTTTTTATAGGGATTATTAGCATTCCATTTCTTCATATTTCAAATAATAGAAGACATGTGTTTTTCGAAAATTCGTGGCGGTACATAATAGTGAAATTTAGTCATATTTTGTTGTGGCTGTATAAAATTTAAGTAATTAAAAGTAAAACAACCTTTTGCAATCCCAGTTTTTATTTTTGTAAAATAAATATTCAATTACAAAAAAAACAAAACAAAATACCTGGTTATTTAAAAAAAACAAACAGTTCATGTCGCCCAAGTACCTGTTTTCTACACTTTTCTTTTCACCCTTTCTTTTAGTGCAAGGAAGAAGAGGTAGTGGGTGGTTAACAGGAGGAAAAGCTGCCCCCCACCCCCGGGCCACACAATATGGGAGCCTCATTGCTCCACAACCCAATAAACGTGACTGCACCAAAACTCTACATGAAAATGCAATTTCATTTGAAATTAAGTACTTAATTTGCAACCGCATATTCGTATTTTACCTGACACTAACACTCAAAAAACAAAATCCAAAACTTAAAACAAAAAGCTATAATCAGTGAATTACTTACTCTTAAATTTTTAAAATCAAACACGTTTCTCAGTTTCGACATCTTTTATTTATTCATTTTTAATTTTGTAAAATTAAAAATTACACAGGAAGTTTAAAAAGTCAATTTCTTAAATTTTTTTTCTATCCTAGATTCTGATTAAAATATTAGTATAATTTATGAATATATTTTTAGGACAAAATGAATAGTTATTTAGAAAAAAATATAATGAAATGTACCAAACTATTGCTAAATTGTGATGTTCTAATTGAAGAAAAAAAAAATAGAATTTGAGGTTGAAAGGAAAACTTGTGTAAAACGTCATCAAAAGTTGAGTACACACTTTAAACCTGAGCAGGCACAATGGCGACACTCGAAGAAAATTTTAGTTTGCAGAATGGCGAGGTAAATAATTTAGCTTTAAATATTTGAGCTTTTGGTAATTTTTTTAATATCGCAAGAGCTAATACGTTTCTTTTTCTTTTCCTCCTGAAAATCTATTATGGCCCCGATACTTAATCTATGTTTACTGTTTGAACCGGCTGATTTTTGCCTCGTCATCCATTCAAAATAAAAAAAAAATGTGTAGCAGCCACCCAAATAAAATATTTGAGGAGTATTTATTTACTGTTATATTGGGAAGGCGAGACCTGTGAACTTATATCTTTGTTTAATGGACAAATTGAAACTTTAGTTAATGTAAAAAGAATAGATTTACATTTTGAATATTATTTTGTAGGTGTGTTAAAAAAAGTTTAAAAACCAAACTAGCAGGCAAAAAGAATAAGTTTCTAAATCTTTTTTTAAATCAAATTGTAAAACTCTGCTTAAAGATATTCGCAAAATTTGTTTGCGCTAAAAACGCTTTAAAAATTTAATATAAGATCGATTTACAAGAACCTAAAAAAATGAAAAGGTTAGTTTTTAATAAGAAAAGAAAAAATTAAGTTTAATTTTTTTTTACGTTAAAGACATAATCAGTTATTATTATTGTGTAAAAAAAACAAAAAAAAAAACTTGATTCTAAAACAAAACAAAATCGACTCTCAATTGAATATCTCAATTTTTTGTAATGTTTTTATCTTGTTATTAAAAATTAGCACCAGCAAAATTTCTGCAAATTATGAAGTTGAAACATCGTGAAATGGTCTCCAATTTTGTTTAAGAGATTAAAACCGAATCAACATGTTTTAATACTGAACTGGAATGTTTAGTTTATAATACTATAACTTAGTTTATTTATCTTGTGAAATAACCTAAGATTTTGTACTCAAAACTTAGACAATTTAATAATAAAAATTAAAATCAATGTGATTAAACAGATTATGAAATTATTATCTGAGGACAAAAAAAAAAACTTAAAAATATGCTTTTCTTGTTTTTAATATTTGTAACATTTTGCTGTAGTAAATGATCGCCCTTGTAGTAACAACACCTGGTGGCAGTGTCTTTGTTAAACAATGGTATACTGTTTCAAGATGTTTATGAAGCTGGTTGGTGAAAAAAAAATCAACTCTATGAAACAGCTGAGTATATCAATAATAACTAGAAAAATATATTTAAAAACTCGTAAATCCTTTAATAATCATAAGGACCTAATAAAATATCAATTTTAGTGCTTATAGAAGTTCATTTAACTTCTATAAGCACCATCAGAGCTGTTTCGACTTGTAAATCAGTATGATTTCTTATCTTCAGGATGGCTGCTCATTTCTAAGCATGACCATCTGCTCAGGCTGATTTGTGTTTCTTCAACATTCACAGAGCTAACCTGTAGTATGTACTGTCACTATGCTGAGCTGACAGTATATGCTGCTTTAAGGACACATATGGTTTTGAATTTAGAGTTGTCGTTCTCCTATACTGGTTGTCAACCACAGCTAGAGAGGCCAATCTACCCTACTATGGAAGAATAGATGGATTCATATCTTTCCCAAGGGCATTTGTGCAAAAGTGAATATGGAATGAATTTGACCAGAATTTGAACTTGGCTCACTAATTTCGCCTTCCAAGCCTTTAACTATTGCATCACCCACACATCCTACTTCTGTAATGACCAAGAAAAAGTCACAAGAGTATAAAACAGCCATTATTTAAGTACTGATAATAAATGGTTACATTCAATTTTTTATATTTTAAATATTTGTTAAGCTTAGTTTACTGTCCTGGGTATGATGATAAACTACATCCGCGTACTGGGTAAAATGGTAAAGTACATCTGACTGCAAGACCTCTGAACAGGAGGTTTTGAGGAGTGTGGAACTACCTCTTAATTGCTGGTGTTTCCAGGTCCACCCTGACCTGGGGTGGTAGCACCTGTTAGGGTTCCAGCTATGGGCAAATAGTTAACTCCCAAACTGGGGTCAAAACATGTAAAAATAGATTTTAATACTAGCAAAACATTTTTGTAAAAAATTATTACTAGCAATACTTTTAAAAAAAAAATATTACCAGTGATACATTTCTGGAAAAAAATATTACCAACAATAAAAATCTTGTCAGCATTAAATAACCCATTAAGGTTGATATGCTGTAAAACAAACCAAACCAAACCAAGCCAAGCTTAGTTTACTACAACACTTTACCAAAATGTTTATATTTGGTAAGGAATGGAAGTAGAAAATTGTGTTAGATCAACTAACTACAGGTGATGCGTCTACTTTGAGAATCAGTATTTGAAACTTGGTATTGCATGTGTATAAATGCTTATCAAATGGACTTAAGCTTTAAATTTTTTTGGTTAAAAACCTTCCTATATTTTCTTTCCTGAGCCAATATACTTGTAGTTTTTATTATTATATTCTCATCCATTGTTACTAAAATATTTCTCTCTTCTTCATTGTCCTACTATATTATATAATGATATTTCAAAACTTGAAAATTATCATGTCAATCTCCAATTGTCAAATTGAGTGCAATGCCACAATTCCAAAATTTATCTAATGAGCATTGGTACTGGAAGCATTGTCAGTGGAAGAAGGTTGTTTGTTATGGTGGGTCTTGCTATCTTCTGGATGACATATGTGTTGTTATCCTTGGATAGTTATGCCCTCAGGAAGCACTATGGGAAAATAACAATCCAGCAGAGGTAATATGATATTGGTTGGAACAAAAGTATATAGCATTTTTTTAAATGAATTTTAAGCTAGAGATATTTGTCCATAGATTTATTCAACCATACATATGTGTCATTTTGTTCCACTACTTTTTGCCATTTTCAGTCAGTTTCCTGATTCCTTTCTCTCAGAGCTTGGCACCTTTCATGTTTGTCCTATTAAGAGAATTTTATAGGGGTTTGAAATAAATTACAAGGTCAAGTGAGTACGGCAGGTGTCCTGATGAAAAATCCCATTTTCAGGCACTTTACATCAATTCCTTCTCTTAATCAGTCCAACAGTAATTATCAGAATTCAGCATATCTGCTTTTGTAATACACAATATGCCCTTCCAATCTCCACTCAATACATACCAGCATCATCAGCTTCTTTGGATGCAAACTGGCTTTTACAGTGCTTAATGGTGACTGATTTAATTTTTCCCAGGACCTTTTTGGCTTCACATTTTCGTAAGCAATCCATTTTTCATTATTTGTGATTGTTCTTTTCAAAAATGTGTTATTTTTATTGTGTTGGAGCAGAGAATTACAGATGGAAATGTGATCCATTAATTTTTTTTTTTTTTTTTATCATTAAATTATGAGGCACCCAGACGCAGTAGCAGTTGATGTATGCATGTGTTTTTAAATGTTTTACAACACACTCATATGAGATATATGGCATGGTCTGTGTAATGTCTCGTGTGACCTGGTTTAATTTTGATCAGTATTTCAATTTGGTCATCATTATTGCTACTGTCTCTCTAGAATGTCCTTGGTCTTTCAGATCAAAATTTCCATTTTTGGAACTAGCAAACCACTTAAGAATAGTACTCTTAGCTATGGCATTGTCGACCGAAATAATACATATCTTCTTTTGGTGTTTGGACAGGTTTTTTTTTTTTTTTTCTCCCCTTTCTGGAAATAAGAAAGCATCAAATGACAAATGAATCTCATTTTTCTCCATTTTCACTTTTAACAAAAAACATTTCAAATTCACAATCTACATATGAATAAAAAAAAAAAGATTCTATAAAAAATTTCAATCAAATGTAAAACAAAATCATGCATTCAAGTGCCACTAATTGAAAAATTCTCTAAACTTTTGTTGCAACTCTAAATTTTGAAAACATTTGAGGCATCATTTGTGTGAAACATATTTTATTACATACTACCTACCTCAACATTGAAGACACCTACACATGTTTATGACAGCAGTCTTCTACGATGGTAATGGTATTCTTCAGTTTAAGTTGTACAGAAATTGTTTCAGGAATATGAAGAAGACTTCACTGTTTTGTTGTGGCTACCAAACTTCCCATATCCTAATCCCATTGAGCACTTAGGGGATGTTGTGTAGAATGAACAGGTTTTGCTCTGTAGAAACTTCACTATATCACTTGCAGCAGGTAAAAGACTTGATGTTAACATCCTGGTACCAGATTTCAAAGGATACATTTAGAGTTTTTTTGTAGAGTCCATACCCAACCCAATTGGATAAGAGCTGTTTTGCAGGCATCTGGAGGACCAATGCCTTATTAGTTAAATGTCTATTAAATTGTGTGTGTGTACATATGTATATATACATATATATGAACTTGCATTAACAGCCATCTAAGGACATTATTTTTTTCCCTCTTAATAAATTAATATGATCAAAAGTTTATTTAATTAGCTTTGTTAATTCAACAACATTATAAAAATGGAATGTTAATATTGAATGATTTTGTTGAATTGTGGCATGACTTAAAAAATAATTACATGAATAGTATTATGCATTTTGTTACCCTGTTACCAACATAATCATTGGGGTGGTGGTTATAGGGTTTAGGGAAAAAACTTATGTTTTTTAAATTTTTTGTGAACTTAAGTTCAGAATTGAAATTTACTTTATAATTATAATTTTTTATAATCAATACTTTTTAGAAAAAGGGCTGAAATTAACATGCGCAAGTCTCTTTTCTAGATTAAGTAGAATTAAGTTGTTACTCATTTGAAATTAATTGGTAATTTGTCGTTTAACAGATAAGTCATTTTCAAAGTATATCTGTTAGCAACTGTTACTATGCATGGTTTTGTGTTATATCTGCTTTGAAAAAGCTGCAAACCACAAAAACTTTAAATTTTGCATACATTTCTGACATGTTCTAATTGAAACTGGAAGAAGTGCATAAAACATGTGTCCATAAAGATGATATTTTGTTAGGAAGTTGAATAAATAATCTGTTCAAAGATTTCTAAATTGATTTTTGTTTCTGTGACTAACTCAAAAGTTAGTCTGAATTGGTTTAACCAGTTATAATACAAAAAGACCAAATAAATGTGCATTTCATATTTATTCATGACATGCTCTGTTTATGAATTCTGCATTATTGAATCTTTGAATAAATAATCTTTACAGAACATAAGTTTTGTGTATATCAGTAGTATCAGGTTATAGTAAATTGGTTTGTGTCCACTGAAAGAGGTGCACAATTTATAGATTTGTGTATTCGTAACATTAGGGAAATCATTGGATTAGGCAATAATCTTCACAGCAGTACAAGTTTTATTGATTATATCAAATAAGATATAAATTGGTATCATTGGAAAATAGAATCATAGTTCTTTGTAGATGTATGAGTGTGTGTTGTATTTTTGATAGATCTTCAGAAGTTGTCATAGTTTAAATTTGCTTCTATAGTTGGTAATAAGTAGTGATGGGATGATTAATTGGAATCAAGAACTTTTGGGGTATTGGAATTGGAGAATTTTTAACCTAATTTCTCGTTCCAAAAACAATTCTTTTTTTTGTTTGTTTGTTTAAAACTTAATTTTCCATTCCTGGTAGTAATGATAAAAAGATATAAATATTTACTGATTTTAAACTATCAGTAAAACTAAAATTTATAGATCATAATAACACCTAAATTAATTATGATATAAATTTATTTTACTTGTGTAATAAAAAAAAAAAAAAAAAAAAAAAAAAGTTTAAAAACTCTGTTTCAGTTCAAAATTTTTTTATTTTTAATTTCTTTTTAAATATTGTTAATTCATTCATTTTATAAATTATTAATTTAATAATTATAATGAAAATTATGTAACATAAACACAAAATTAATTCACATTGTTGTTCAGCCGTGCTCTCTTTTAAGATGATTTTTATTTATTTATTTTTTTTAATTTATAAGAACAAAAAAAAAGAATGAATGTATGAAATTCCCACCAATGTCACATTTGATTTTTTTTTTTTTTTTTTTTTTTTTTTTTTTGACCTTCTGTTATAAAATGTCCTAATAGTGAGGCAGTTAAGTTACAACAATTTGTTTTTATAATAGTTTTAATTCATAAAATAATTTTTTAGTCTTGTTTATTGAAAAGATTTATTTTTGTTTATGTAGTATGCTATGTAAACAAAAATATCTTTTCAATAAATGAGACTAAAAACTTAAATTTGTTTCTAAATTTCTTAAAATTTTATAGCTTTTGAAATGGATTTTCATCATTTATTTACTTAAAAAAAAAAAAATGAACAAACTTTTACTTGAAGCTTCCTGAAAAAAAGCTTTTTCACACAAAAATTTGTATTAAAAAAACTGAAATTTAATTTCCATCAAAAATTCTTTTTAATTTATTCTACCAATATTTTTCTTTAGCATAATTGAACTTTCCTATGTTAAATTATTATGGCATTTAAAATATTTTGAACTTTTTTTTTTCTCATTTATTCCTCTTTGGAGGCAAACGAAATGCAAGTTTTATAACTAGAAGTGTATAAAAAAAAAAAAAAAAAGTTAAAAACTAATATTTTTATCCCATTCTTATCTGGTGTAACTAACCTATAGTTTTTCTACTTTTAACATTTGTTTCAATATTTTAAAAATAAAACTAGTAAAATTTCATCAGTTAATAATCTAATAAATAACTGAAAAAAAATTGATCCTATGCAAAATATACACTTACATTTGTTCTCATCCTTATGAACATTTTAATCATTTTTAATCATATTTTTATTTTAATGCTTTGTAACAGTTAAGAATCTCATGTCTTCTAAAATGATCAAGTTGTATATAAGCATTATTTAGCTTTCAACTTCCTAATATTTTTTTTAAAAATTCATTGTAGAATTTGCTAAAACTGCTTATATCTCTTTAAAAAAATCAAGAGATATGTTTTTACTGTGTTGTTGCACTTTTACTCTTTTTTCTTTTTTTTTCTTTTAACAAAAATAAAACACTTGATTCTTTTTAGAAATTTATTAAATTTTTTAGTTGTGAGAAATTTATTTTAGTAAAACTTATTAGTGATTAACTTTTTTAGATAAGATTGAAAACCCTTTGTTATTTATTTATTAAGTTGCTGTGATAATTCATATTTAATTCTTATTAAACATCTGTAAGCAAATTTGAAAATTTGCATTTATTTTTTATTCACTGTCTTGCAGGATTAGGTACTCCTTGTACTTTATTAAAATATATGCATGAGTTAACCACAATACATAGGATGATGCCTTTCAGCTTAGAGTATTATTGTTGCAATATTATATATATTAAGGTAGGTACCTCCACTAAATCGCTAAAAAAAGAGCATAGCTTGATGAAAAAGACACCAACCTTGCCGAAAACAAAATTTTATCATCTAAATGTTTGTTATTATTAAGAAGAAAGACCAGAGTTGTTTTTTTTAATTATTTTGAAAAAAATTTCCTTCTTTTTAGAACATTCTTAATTTTGATTACCCCCCCCCCCAAAAAAAAAAACCTTGTTTCTCTTTGTATCACCGGAACTAGTAAAATAACATAGACAATTTTTAGCATGTTTTTTTTGGTATGACACACATTAATTTGGAAAATCTTGCAAAAATAAAAATAATTGTCAGATGTTAATGAAACTTTCAGGAACTATTCACAGATGATTGAACTTATTGTTTTTTTTTTTTTTATTAAAGTCATGGCAGAAATATTTTTTTATATATTTATTACCCCCCCCCCCAACTAATTTTATGAAAATGCTAGAAATTTGATCGCATCGGGTGATTCCAATAGTTAAAAGCATAATGGCTTTGAGGAATGCAAATCATGCTTTTTTTTTTTTTTTTTTGTTAATTGGACAACCCCTACCTGAAAATTAGCTCTGAATTGTAACATACAAAACTCAATAAAACAAAGATATTATTTAATTTCAAATGCTTTTATTTGCTTTTATGAATATGGACAATATTTTCTGAAAGCAAAAAATGTTTTTGATGAAAAATGAATTTTTAATACAATTATTTGTTATTTCTTTAATTATAATAGATTTTTACATTTAAGTTGCTAAAATATTAAAAAATTAGTTAAAAGCCGCATCTGGTTTCCTAAGTCTCCTTATGAGATAGATCTTTTTTTAGCGCATTGTAAATTGTATCATTTTGGCTAATCAGAAGATCCGCAGTAATTAAGAAATGTAATTTTGTGTTTTTAATTGGGCTGTAATTATAAAGTATGAAAGACCAACCAGAATACAATTAAGTTGCGTTATTTGAGTTAAGCATTGTTCTCCGCTGTTAAGGCCTTTACTTTTGTGAAACATGTGTGGAGAAGTTAATTTGATTTTTCAATTTCAACTGACAGGGGTACCTACAAGTATCAGTATCATCTTATGAAATTTATATGATCTTATTTTTATATTAATCTCAGTTATGACATTTTTCCATAAATGAAATATCAAAATTAATAATAAAATGAATGGAAATACAAATAACACAGTAAAATGTAATAAATGTACATATATTATTTTATGTACACTTCTGATAAAATTTCATAAGAAAGGTACCTATAAATTAATTAGATACCTTTCTTATGAAATATGAAATTTAGTCTCACTCTTAACAGTCTTATTTTAATTTCTTTATAATATATTTTCCATAAAGCATCGTAAATGTAAAGGTGAAAGCTAAGTACAAAAAAGAAATTAGAACGCTGAAAGTTTTGCTTAAAAATAACTTGTTCACTTAAATGTAAATAATTTTACTTTTCTCCTTCCGTAGAACAAATTATCCTCACGGAAACCGTCAATATGTCATTCATCACCTGCCAAGTGACGTGAAAGTTTATGACCTGCTTTGTTTTATTTTCAAATTACATCTTTTTGGTGCAGAAGCTAAGTTAAGCTTGGTTCAAAATATTTTAAATAAACATTATAATTTCTGGTTTTCATAAAATAAGTTTTGAAAAAATGATAATTGATATTTAAAAGAATTTCAAAGTAAGATTTCCAGTTTTTTTATAAAATGGAAAAAAATGGTCACTTTTGCTGACTAAAAAAAAACAAGATTTTTAACGAAAATTTTGGATGTGCTAGGAACGATTAAAAAATGTAAAGAAATACCCCCAAAATACTTTGATTTTTCCTTTTAATAATAACATAAACATTTAGATGATAAACTTTTGTTTTTGTCAAGTTTGGCGTCTTTTTCATCGTGTTATGCTCTTTTTTTGGCAATCTCGTGGAGGTACCTATATTAAGGCGTCTCTTATTTTTTGAAGTGCATGCTAAAATTGAATTGTTCCTCCTAAATTTGTCCCATTCATTGAAAGATGCCACATAAAATTTTAAGGAAACCATTATTAGTTGAATCTTTAAAAATTTTACACATTAGAAAACTAGAAACATTTTTTTAATTAACAGTGAAAAATTTTAAATTTAACCACTGTTTATTATTTTTAGACCCCAATTATGGCAAGTGTATCTGATGCCAAGCAGAAAAGTGTAGAAGTTTTTAAGATTTCTCATGATAACCAAAATAAAGCATTGTGTCAACTGTAGCTAACTTAAGTGATTTACTTAAAGAAATAGTTCTCGTTATTGTTTGAATTCTTATCCAATTTTTTAAATAAAAAGGTTGTTTAACTTTATTTCATAAGCTTTTGTATTCATTTTTCTACTAAATGGATGATAAATTATAGTGAGATGTTGTGTTAATACATATTAATATATTCATATTTAAGGGACATTTCTACTGTGTCTAGTGGGTTGGGGTGAAATGATTAAAAAAATAAAATCGGAAATATATGTCTTAGACATATATGAAGATGAAAATTTTATTGATTTTTTTTTTTGTAAAGAAAAATGTGACAATTTGCAATAATAGTTTATGTCCTGCAGATTTTATGATGCACCTACCATTTTGACCACTTTCTATTACAGTCATAAGCAATAAATTCAATTTGGTAAGCAGCTCCACACATACTATGAATAAACTGATTGGTGAGAAAAAATTTAAATAAAATGGAGATGGCTAAAAATAACTTTTAAACCAACAAAATTTTGTAGCATTGTCTTCAAGTGCAATAACAGTTGCCTGACAAAGCGTTGCTACCTATGGTAGGACGTTTTTTTTTTGTTTTTTTTACTTTGTCAAAAAAAGTCTTGTATGGTTTATTAGTTCTAAAGACAATGCCATACCAAAATAGATTGGTGCTTATAGTAAAAAGAGTACTTTTCAACTAATTTGTACAGTGAATCTCAAAGAAATGGAAATAAAAGATATAAGCATTGAAAATAATTTTTAATTTGTACAACAGGGGCTTGTATTTGTTGCATTAATGCTAAGTTAGTATTACTGCATAAGTGCTGGTGTTTGGCTGAGGAGGAGGAATCATCAAATACAGGAAACATCTTGTATGGGTTTATTTAAGGATTTAAGAAAAAATGCTGCTTTTTAAATTTAAGAACTAAAATAAAATTCTTAGGAAATAGTGGAGAATATTTTCATTATTAGAAAGTAGGATATTGATACTATTACTACTACTACTATTCAGAGTCTATCTATATTTCTGAGATGAGGTATTATGTACATTATTTACCTTATTCGGATTATTATCCTCATCTTTGTCACCATATTTATCACGTTTCGGCCGTTGTACGTTCCGGCCTTCTTCAGGTGGTTGGAATGTCGAACTGAACCCTTTATTTCGCTCCACTGGGTTAGACTGTTCTAATTCCACGTGCCATGTTTGATGGCATGTCAGTTATCAGTTATTTCTTGTTAATTTCCCTCTGAAAGTTCTCCACTGCCATAACCGGGTATTGAACTCACACTCAACGGTCGAAATATTGTGATAAATATGGTGACAAAGACGAGGACAATAGTCCGAATAATGTAAATAATGTACTACTACTATTATTATTAAGCAGAATAAATTATTGCATGCGCAGCCTCTTATGTTAACCTCTTATGTTAGTGCAGTGTGGTGTCTTGTAAGGGATGGTTTAGCAATTGTAAAATTTAGAAAATGGATTTTATCATGAGAACCACCATCTTGATCTGAACATAAAATATAGGTAAGCATTTATATATGTAATATAGGTATACAACAATATCATGTTGAAAAACTGGCTCTTGTCCGATCACCGAAGTTAAGCAACGTTGAACAGGGTTAGATGAGTGACTGTTCTGGAATTTCAGGCTGTGTAATGTATAAAAGCTCAGAATAAGAATTGAATTGAAAGTTTGAATTCCAGTCAGGTTTGTTATATTCACTCGCATGCAAATACCTTAGGGAAGTTATCAATTCACTTCTCCTCCTCCCAGCTATGAGTTAAATAGTAAAACTTGTATCAAAAAAATTGTTATTTTCTGCAAAAAATTCCTACAATCCTAAAAATGTCTTGGCTTTAAATAACCTGAAAAAGGTTGATAAGCCATAAAAAAGCAATCAATCAAAATTTAATATAGTTATTTGTTTATTAATTCTGACTGACTTTCAGGTTGAATTAGAAAGTGTTAGTCACTTTAAAAGTTGAGCTGAGTTGGAAAACAAATATTAGGTTGGTGCAAAAATAATGACGTAATGTCATTTTTTGACATATTTTTTAACGTCAAAAAACGACATTATTACGTCATGATTTTTGCACCAACCTAATAACAAAACCTTCAAATATATAATTTTATTTGTGATTTACCTCCAAAATATGCATACCAATTTTGAAAACATTTTAAATATAATTCTACACATTACACAAAAAGAATTTAATCCCTTAAAATCTACTTTAAAAAAAAATAAAAAAAATAGAAATATTGCAATATGATCAGAACATTTCATGTAAGAAACCACCACATTAAAAAAAAAAAAATTCAGTTTTTGCTTTTTTTCACTATTACAATTTAAAAAGAATAATAAAAGAAAATAAATTATTCCCTAATTATTGAGTGTTATATTGAAATTTACATTCTCATGAAGCTTTTCTATAAGAGGAAATTTATGATCATAGAATATGAAAAACGAAACAAAAACCCAAACATTTTCTATTAGATGTTTATTGGCATCAATCTCTGAAAGTCAAACTGCTCAGCTTCTGTTAGCACCAATTATGTTTCTGATCTCACAGACTTGTTCTTTGAACAAATGGCTAGGCAATTATTAATTGAAACATCTACTCTTTTACCTCACTGGATTGTCTTAGTAAATCATCAGTGGCATTTTAACAGTTTAGTTTGGAACACATGTCAAAGAAATTTTTATTTGTAAGATTGGTAAAATATTTATACAATTTTTTTTATTCTCAATAGAGTCATTAGTGTTCTTAAAATATTTGCATAAATTCATTAATAATAATAATAACCTATTAACAGCATCCTAGCTTTGTTCGACATTGAAAATTTTTTTACTAATATCCTTATCAAACAAACTATAGACAGAGTAATAGAAAATGTATATAATCATTCTTTGCTCCCACCTCCTGATATTAAACTAACAATTCTCTGTAGGTTTACCTTTCTATAATCATTATGACAAGAGTTACACACAGAGACTCTGATGGTGTAGCTATGGGTTCACTTCTCAGCTCTATTTTGTTAAATTCTAATGACTTGTGTAGAAAACAAAAGTCTTTAATAAATTCTTCAAGCTATCCATATACAGACAAACCTCTCATCTACTCCCTTCCCCACGCAGACAAAATAAAAAAATTTTGCAGGTAAAAAAAATCATCAGTGATGTATTTTGAAATTTGCGGGTTTAGCAGAATGAGCAGTATTAGTTTTCAAAGTGACTGCCTGATGGCAGCAGGCCTTTCAATTGTAAACAAAGATAGGTGTACAGTATATAAAGTATAATAATTAGCATGTGCATGAGAAATCTATTATTTTAGATTTTTTGACTAATATATTGTTCTGCCCTCATCATGGCATCAAAGCAGAAGGAAAGTGTAGAAAGGAAGTGTACAGACCTAAGTATCAGTGATAAATTATAGATTCTTAAAAGGTTACAAGCTGGAGTTTTGGTTGTAAAAGTGTTGTGAGGAGTATGGTGTAAAGAAACAAAAAGAAGGAACTGGAAGAAGCGGTGTACAAGTGGGTACGTTCAACACCGATTACCAAGTTCTTTCTGTAAAGGAAATAGCAGAATCAGTTGCAGCTGGTGATGATTCATTTGAGAGCCTCCAGTGACTCTGAGAAAGAGGTGGTAGTGAAACCAAAAATGTCTCCTGTACGAGATTCCATTGACAGTCTTTTACAATTCATTGATACAACAGATAATCCTTCGATTCAAGCTTATTATCAACATATCTGCACATTAAGAGAATTAATAATTTGTGAGCAGTATAAGTGTGGAAAGCAATTAAAGTTGGATTCATTTTTTTTTAAGCACAAACCCGTCCCAGCCATCTCTCCAACACCTTGCCAGAGCACCCCAAGCACCAGCACTGAACAAATACCTGTAGTAGTCACCAGCAGTGCTTAAGAGGAAATTCATAGCTTCTCTGACTCAGAATAATAAACCAATCTAAGTCCCAGCTATATGATCAGTGCAGAAAAAAAACTCCTTTTTCCACTATCTACACAGGGTAAATAAACTTTAACAAGTTTTAGTGTAGATTTTAATATTGATAATAAATATAATGTTATTGCACATTTTTTTTTTTTTTAACTGTGTATATTAACATTATTGAGAGAGAGAGAGTCTTCATGTGTCATGCTGTATTTTTTGTATTGTATATATATATATATATATACAGTATATTTATCTATGCCATATATACATGTTTATAGTATTTAGATTATGATCATAACTACTGGTAGTTACTACAGTGGTTTTATAACTCAAAAATAATCCCTTTCCATCTATGGACAATCGGCTTTAATGGACCACTCCTCCCACCCCACTGTTAGTCCATTAATGTGAGGTCTGTTTGTATATTCAGTATATTGATGACATTTTCATATTAATGATAGATAAAATAAAAAACAAACCTTAAAGAGAGCTTTGAGAATAATTGTCAGCTCCTTATGAACCCAACATTAACAATAAAATCCCTTTTCTTAATGTTTTCATTGATGTTGTCATAATTTTATTACTTCACTATGTAAAAAATATGCAAGCAAAAATTTGTCTTCTCAATTACAAAAGTGAATGGCTACACAGATATAAAATAGAAGTTATAAAAGAAAAAACATGATTAATCATGTCAAAATAATTTCCTGGGTATATTATTTTATAAAGAATTAAGCAGCCTAAAACAAACACTGATCAACAATAATTTCCCAAATCATGTCACTGACAAACAAAAGTGGCTTTAAAGAAATTTAGAAAAAAATAGCACAATCATCTAAAATATATAAACAAAAATGAAGTCACCATTAAGTTACACTATCATAATCAGATGTGTTCTAAATATAAACAAGATGAAAAATACCATTAAAAATATAATACCACCTTAGATTTATCATTTTCTATGAAAAAAAATGAAAAACATATAACCTAATTATTACCAATAACTGAGGATTTCAAAAATCAATCCTTTGTGAAAAAAACAATGTCAGTGTTTATGAATTTTTATATTATTTGGGAGATTGTATCTCCAATACAAATAATAAAAAAAGCAATACTTTAGCCCCACATGTACCACACTCTCTTGTAGGTTGACTTGTTATTTGTCAAAAATTAGTGCAGTTAATGCACATATTAACCATCACATCACAAACAACCAAAATATAACTATCAGCATCCATCTGACAAATTTTAGTAGACAATACCAAAATAAGATAAAGGACTCATTGCAAAGACAGACTCAAAATTCTAGAAGCCATTATAATAGAAAAGAAACAACCCACATTAAATGAAATCTTTCTTGACAGGACATCGTATATTGAAATGTGTATAAAATATTTAATATGCATACAAAATAACATGTATGCTTTTCTGTTTAACTGTTACATATGATGTCACTTTGAACTGTTTCCAAATCCTGTGCTCTAAAAATGCCAGGATGTAGTCTACAAAATCTTGTCTACGACACTGACTACACTCGGTTCTTGGTAATGACTGAGACAATCAAAATTGAATAAAATAGAAGAAAGCACAAAACTTGGAACAGTTTATTCACAATTTTCATCCCGATGTACATTTTATTTGAAAATTGGAAAATACTATAAAAAAATTCATTGGTTGCTTTTAACAATACTTGTTTGGAGATTATATATGTGTGTGTGTGTGTTTGAGGATTTCTCTTGATTATGATGTATGGGGGACTGACATTTTAGTTTTTAGAACTGAATTGCCAAACACTGCCTAATGTATGATTTGATTCTAGTGTTGAAGGCTTGTGCAGAACCATGATGGTGCACAGTATGCCACCCCAAAAGTCTCCAGGCAGCCTCAGGTTTTGGATTCAGAGTTGTACTTTTCCTAGACTGGTTGCCAACCCTAACTAGAGAGAAAACCCAGTCAGCCCTGCTATTTAAATCATAACCTGATGATGAGCAGAGAAAAAAAAGATGAATTCATAAGTCTATTTGTGTGAAAGTATATTGAAGTCTATTTGTCAATTTCTCTTTTGAATCTACCAACCGTTACACCATCTGCATATGCAGAGCACCACTTCATAGAAGTTTAGAAATAGGGTTTATTTGCACATAAATATTTACTGACATTAAACATTTGGTTCAATTAAAATAGTATTCATAGAAAAGTAAGTATTTGATTTGAAAAAGTTTTAAGTGTGGAAATTATTATTATTTTTTTTTTTTTTTTTTTTTTTTTTTTTTTAAGAGTATAAAAAAAAATCAAGTTAGCTTCTAAAATATTCCTCTATACAAAAGAAATTGATTTCTTTTGTCTTTATAAAAAATAGGAATAAGAGTTGCTGCAATTACAATATGTGACAGATGAAGAGTTGTCAATCTTGGAACCCTTACAATTTCTGTAGCTACACAAATCTACAATAAATTGCCATAGCTCTCAAAATACTGATCCTATATTCAAAAACACACACACACACTGTTATGAGAATTATCTGTTTTGCTTTTCCATAGGGTGGGGTAAAAGGCAGTTATTTTTTTATTTTATTTTTTTTTATTTTTTTATTTTTATTTTTATTTTTTTCCTTCCCACTAAGTGAGGAAAGTAAGGAACATTATTGGGTTTATATGATTTTTGATGAATAAGGGTTCTTGGATAACAGGAAACATGTGGGATATGGAACTAATTCAACATTAATGCTTTTCTCATTGAAATTAAATACAGTTATTTTTTTTTAAATGTTTTTTTTTTTCCTTAAATATTGCTGGATTTTTTTTTTTAAATTGTCTTTCATGTATACAGTGCTGTTACCAGAAGATGTTTTAATTTTTTTTTTTTTTGCCTTTGTTGTGTTGATCTATTTTGTAAGTTTTATTTAGTAAATTCATTTAGAGACATTTTTCTATTTAAAAAAAACAAATATGTGAGTTGAGCATGTAAAGGTTTGAAATTTTAATGTTAGATTTTGCTTAATTATTGATTGTATTCATTTTATTTTTTGTTTGTTTTCTTAAGGAGGCCCTGGGTGAGGAGGTGCTGCGTATGTCAACTGATGAAGTCATAGGCAGGACTCGTCTATTAGACAATGAAGTCAGTGTAAGTTATCAATTTCTTTTCATTTGAATGATGAAAAAGGTAATGTTACGTGTAATTGTAAGTCTTTGAACTTCAAACAAAAATGTATTTTATTTAGTTGACTAAAAGATTGATTTATTAAATAAACAGACATTTATTTATTTTTATTTGGGACATAATTGAATAATGCCATAATCTGTCATCTTTCAGGCAATTTAATGATTCTATCCTCTGAGAACTTTATATTTTCCTCAGCAAAAAATAGCTAGAGGTACCTTTTACAGTCTTTCTAGGAGATTGTAATTTTTTTCTGATGAACATCTTAGGTAAGGTAAAATTTTCCAACCAAGTGAATCGGTAGGTGGTGTAATGGATAGTGGCTCAGAATGAGAAATTGGAGAGTGGTGTTTGAATTTCAGTTGAATTTCATTAATAAATAACCTTCGGAAAGTTATGAATCCATATCCCCTCCCCCCATAAGTTAAATGTACCTGGAAAAATGATTGTTATTGCCAGAAAAATGTTTGCATTAATTTGTTAATGCAATCTTTACTAAAAACAAAAAACAAAAAACATTATATACATATGCATGGTTTTATTTTGTTGTCCAAATTTAAAAGTCTAACCGTTTCTTTGTGTTTTACTGATGTTATCTGATCAGGACATATTACACCAGCCAGATCAGACATCTGGTATCAGCAGGTGCTAATGCTATATATTTGTAGTGATATAGTGATAGATGTTTGTCTGGTGGCATCTAATGATGTCTTAGAAAAGTGGTATGGTAAGATATATATAAAAGAAAATAATGAAAATTTAAAATTAAGACCCTGCAAAAAAAAAAAAAACAATGAAAAAGGAACAAACCTAAATACAGCAATACCTAATTTTAAAATGCATTTAAAAGAAAGAAAATGAAAAATCTTTGAAGTTTTAGTTTTAATTTCAAGATAATAGATTAAATTGAAAATAGTCCAAAAGAGAAAAATACTTTGGTGCATTTCAAACTAAATTTAGATTGATTGTAATTTTTTTTCTAATGTGTAAAATCTACTGATTTGTTCCTATTGACAGATCTGTCAACTCCTAAAATTAACTTTTTTTTTTTTTTTTTTTTAAGTCTTCCAAAAGTAGACATGGGTTGAATGCTAATACTGTGAACTCTGATTTCAGTTATAAGTTTGTACCTAGTACTTTTATTTATTTTTAACTCACAAAACTATGCCAGCTGAAGACAGGAGTGCATGCAAGGTGGACAAATGTGACATAATTTCTTGCTTAATCATTGATAAAGGAGCAGCTACTGTCTGGAAGATTTGTCATATATTGCCTTCTGTACTTATAAAATCAGTACATTTAAAAAAAAAAAAAATTCAAAACTATATACAAAAATTTTTTGTAATCTTGTTAAACTTTCCTGAATCAATGTAACAAAAGTCAAGTGATGTTGATTACCAGTTAATATAAGCCTCTCTGAAATCATTCACTTTATTGGCCATGTTTAGATTTTTTTTTTAAATATGTAACAAGTAGCAACATACTGTTAAAAGTATAGATTATCATGATTGGTGATCTTTAATTCTGGTTTTATGTATTGAGACTTTTCACCATTCAAAGTAACACTCTGCTTTACCTTCACAGTTCTTGAAAAATAAGGACCCAATCATCCTATTATGAAAAGGTTATATTCTTGAATCAAGTTAACAATGAGTTTAACGTTCAATTATTAGGTTTTATGTCCTTCACACTCATTTGAAATTGATACACTTTCTAGGTAGTGTGTATTTTGCAACCAATTTTTAATATAAATTTTCTTTTGTACAAGTTATCACTTAACTGTTTGAATTACTTAATTTCAAAATGCCATTTTATCACTTTGTGATAATAAGTCACTGCAGTAGTATTTTTATATAAAATAAAAAAATGAAATCCTGAATGTATTGTTTAGAAGGACTTGTCAACACTGCTATTATTTCCAATGTTGATAGAGAAAATGTTGTCTGGGTTAGCCTAATAAAAGAGTTGACACTAAATTGAACTTTTCATGTAGTAACAATGCTTTTGAAGCTTATAAATTCCCCATGTCTATTTGTTAGGGTTAAATTATCTTTGTTTCAAATGCCCTTTCAGGAACTGTAAGCATTCAATGAATGCATCTAATATTTTTGTTTTCATATTTAATGGACAAATAAGAATGAATGGCATTGTTTAGATCATTTTTCTTTTTCTCTAAGTTAAATTGCATAAATACACACTTTTTTTTTTTTTTGTAAGTACAGTTCTCAGTTAAAAAAAAAAAAAAGTATGTTCTTTCTGTTAATCCATACTTTGTGAACTAGTCTATGACGAGTTGCCAGCAGATAGTTATAAAAACATTTGCTTTATCAGTAATTTTTTTCCTAATCTCACAATCTTTGTAAACATTTTAGGGACTGTAATTATATATTGATTCATTAGTATTAAGGATTGGAAATATAAGCCTCCTGTTGGAATAAAACTTGTTTCCTTTTTATCTATGGGAAGAATGGCTGTTTGGGACAGCTGCCTTATCAATCGGGTTACAAAGACTAACCAATTAGAAAAAATTTAAATCTAATTTTGCTGCATAGCCGAATGAAGATTCTTCCAGCTGCCACTTTTGTTTAGTTGACAAACCAGGGTGTAGAAATGTTGACAATTGAGTGACGTCTCGGTAGAAATGAATCATGTTGGGATTGTCATGAGTGATAAACAGTGGGAGACAGGTGCTATGATTCAGGTGATTAGAAGTTACTCTATAAATCAGATACAATATATTCACAAAGTGTTCAGTTCATGCTAAGAACATTTTTATTACAGCCTTCTTCAAACACACACACACACACACAACAATTGAAGGGTGCATATGTAATAACAAGCTTCCAACCTTTACTTTTCCTGAATGCCTGATACACTGCCGTCTCTTTGTTACATAAACTTGAAAATTTATTAAATGAAGCATTGTTGGTTATTAAACATTTTTGACATGTATTTCTTTCAAATTATTTAAGAATGAAGGTTTTATGGTTAGATCAAAATTTCTCTAACTTGTTTGTCTTAGTATCTTAATCAGTAAAACAGCTGTTACAGACACGCAAGATTCTTGTTAATAAGGGAAGCAAATTCAAATCTTACCCGAGGTATATATCTTTTTTTCTTTTCTTTTTTTTTTTTTTATTTCTGATTCTTGATGCTTACTAAGAATCATAGAAATGTGATCTGAGAGTTGCAATTTTAAAAAGAATATGTATCAAAAATATTGGAAGTTAATAATGTTTAACAATGCTTCCCAAAGAAATGTAAATAATAATCCTTCAGAGACTTTTTCAAAAGTGATTTAAAAAATTTTCATTGGTAGATTTGGAGAAAAAGTTATATAAATTTTTATTCTCAATACATTGACTTTCTTTGAAGGATTCAAATTTATATATTAGTCAATTTTTTGATTACGGAAAAAAAAGATTTAAACTGCAAACATTTAAATTTACATCACATGCAAACATTTAAATGTGCAGGATTTGTAGTATAATTAGCTTAATTTTTTTCTTTTTTTTTTTTTCCTCTTTCTTTCTAAAATCACTGATTGGGACTTGTGCAATACCCTTTAATATTTAACCCTCCCATTGAGAATTGTGCCACTGATGTTTCTTCCTGGGTGAAAGCCGACATTGAAACTTTCATGCAAGCATGGAAATACCAATCTTCTTGATTCACTCCTGCTTGTTTAGTTGTTATAGGCCACAGGAATCACTTCTTTCAGTTATATCAACATATAACAGTTTGAACCATAACACATGCCTTTTTGTATCCACTAATAATAAGTGTAAGCATGTCATCAATGACTTAACCACTGTTCACTGATAGAATGAGACACTGTATAGCCTCTCACAAGTTTGGCCTGAGAAATTAATGGTGGCTATGTAAGAATGTCTTAAACAAGAGTAAATCTTCAATATCTCTTCTCTTCAATCAGTTTGAAGTATTGTTATCTACTGCTGATAAAACAGAATGCTTTGCTTAGATATTCTCTTTCAACTCCATTGTTGACTCATCAGGAATATCTTTGCCTGATTTCCCCCGTCTAGCATGGAATCTCTACTGAGTGATATGCACATAACTCAATCCATGGTTTCTGCTATCTTCTCCAAACTATATCACCACAAGGCATATGGACTTGACACTATCCCTGCAATAGTCCCAAGGAAATATGCCCTCAAACTGATTCCTGTTCTCTCCAAACTCTATAAAAAAATACTTTTCTACTTCTTGCTTTCTAGCTTGTTGGAATTCATTTTCTGTAGTTCCTGTCTTTAAGAAATCTGGTGAATGTTCTCATACTTTGAATTGTCGGCCTATTAGTCTTTTACAGCTTCTAGAGACTCTGATCAACTTTGGATTAGTTAAGCATCTCACTTCAAAGAATCTTCAGTCAACTGCTGATGTACTAATAGTTATTACTGAATTTGTCTATCAAACTTGTTATGGAGGGGTTTCACAGTGGAGGCTTTTATTTGTACTAAGTCGGTCCTAAAATAGGTTCGACATACAAAACGTTAGGAACTTGATATAATAGGTAATAACGCAGAGAAATCTAGTTGTGGTCGCTGATACTTTAGTATCCGACTAACGGTCGTCCAGCATCGACTGACTGACTGACTGACCCACTGAGCGACTCCTACTACTCCTACTCATTATAGGTGGAAGAGTCTATTAACTATAGAATAGGTGTGTTCCACTATAACAAAACTTTAGATAAAAACTGCAAGGTTTGGACTGTGGCTTTAGATATATCAAAGCCATTTGACAGGGTTTTGGTATGCTGACCTTCTTCACAAGCTCAAGAGCTATGGTGTTTCTGGCTGAATATTTAACTTAATCCGCTAATTCTTAACAGACTGTGTAATAAATGTTGTGTTGAATGACCAGTCATTTCCATTAATGTGGTGGTATCCCAAGGCACTATCCTTGGACCTATGTTGTTTCTTATCTTCCTCAACAACCTTTGCCGATGTCATCAGTTCCCAAAGAGTAAATTCGATTGGTTCAACTAATACTGGCAGCTGCTCTTGAAAATGACCTTCAATCAGCTGTTAACTGGGGCAGGAACTGGCTTGTAAATTTTAACACCTCTAAAATGAATGCTATCTTTTAATCATCATAGAAAACAATTTTTACCCCCCCATCAGCATGGCTGATGCTAATCGCCAGGAGCACAACTCCTTGTAAATTCTTCATCTTGCATAAAGTAGAGCAATTTTATTGAATCAATTGTTAGATCTCCTGCTAGGAAGTTGGTTGTCGTGCTAAACAATTTTTCTTGCCAGAAACCATCTTACACATTTATAAATCTATCGTTCTTTTGTGTGTTGAATATTGCTGCCCTATCTGGTCTGGTGCTCTTATTATATATTTTGAGATTCTTGACAAAATCTAAAGTGTCTGTAATATTATTGTTACTGATTTGATATCTTGACTTTAAATGATTAAAAAAATATCTATTTTTTAAAAAAAGCTCCATTATATTCTTATATTTTTGCTAAAGTGTTTTGTTATATTGAAATTAACTTTTCAAAGCAATTTTGTTTCTATACTTGTATGAAAGTAATGTGTTTACTTGTGTAATCTAAATGTCCACTTTCCAAAATTTTACAAAACACTGATTATTGTAAAATGCAACAGAAAAACAAAAGACAGGAAATAATTTTGAAGATAAATGAATTTTGTATGTTGTGAATATTTTCAGTCTAAATATCCCTTTTGTATTTTATTAATGTGGTGAAAATATAAATTCCATTTATGTTGATCAGGTCTGTAAATTTGATTCTATTTCTAGGTGATTTATGCATGATTTTCACTATGTATGGGATTTTTAGATACTGCTCAAGTATAAGACTGAATAGTATTTACCAAAATTTAAAGATGGATAATCCCTAAAGAAATCCTTTTTCATTTTTTTTTTTTTTTCAGATAATGAGAACAGATGACCAACGAATAAAACATGAATTGCAGGCACAAAAAGAAAAGATTAAAGAAAACACTGAGAAAATCAAAGTTAACAAAACTTTACCTTATCTTGTATCTAATGTTATAGAGGTAAGTCAACAATCAGCATTTTTATATGAAGCAGTACTGATAGAATTTTTTTCTTCCAAATTGATTAGTTTCTATTCAGTTGCATACTAATCATGGGTTACTGTATCTATAGACTCACATTGGACAACTCTTAATTATACATTCCAGCAAAATTGTTAATATCAAGACCATTTTGGGAGCCACTTTTTTTTTTTTTTTTTTTTTTTTTTTTTTGAATTATCCCTACCAATTACCATTTGGTATTTTATATATTTTTATATATATATATATATATATATATATATATATATAATGCCTTATTATAGAAATGTGAATGACTTGTTAGTGCTAATATTTTTCTACCTATATTCTTTGATCACATTCTGATTAGGATAAAGATAGAAATAGATAATGAAGAGTTATTAAACTGTTTAAAATTTTTTCATGGGCTTTAGTTTTCATAATTTTTGGCTTCATTTTGTATCGACAATTTTTTGTGAATAAAAAAAACAAAAAACTTGATGCGTTTGAAATTATTGCTATTTGTTTCAAATTAGAAAAAAAAATGTAAATTTTATTACATTATATGCATGGACAGTTTTACTTTATGAAAATGCTTGACAATAATGCCCCCCACACTTTAATGTCTGAATATTATGGCAATAAATGTGAGGTGGGTGCTGAGAAGTTCTTGTCTGAACCTACCTCATTAAATCTGACCATATGATGAAACATTAGAATTTTATGTTGTTATTTCTTCTGGGCTGTGAAAATATAGGAGCATTTTGTTCCTCTTTGGCCTCATTATTTTCTCTACTTGAATGGAGTCACTGTTGAAAATTTAAAAAAAAAACATCTATTTAAGGGACAAAATAGGTGTTTTTTTTATATATTATAGAGATAACTGCTTCTAGATTAAATTACTTGTTTATTCTTTTCTCTTGAGCTATTGACCTCTTACTTTCCTGGCTTAAATTATTGTGTATTGATTTGTGTTATTTTTTCCAGCTGTTAGATATGGATCCTCAGGACCAAGAAGAAGAAGATGGAGCTAATGTTGATTTGGATGCTCAGCGAAAAGGAAAATGTGCTGTCATCAAGACATCCACAAGACAGGTGCCATGATACTAAGCTTTTATTTATAATGTCCTATTTGTAGAAAGCAATATTTATTTATTTGTTTTTTTTTCTTCTTTTTTTAACATTTTGACTCCATTACAAATTTGAATAATGGGTAGTAAATAAATGAATTATTATATAAATAAAATAAAAAAAAATTATATAAATTTTGTGTTACAGAACAAGATCTTAAATTATATTTATTGACTGAGAATTTATTTTGAAAATGATGAGATTATTTTCTTTTAGTTAATCTGTATTCAACAGTATATTGAAAATGTGACTAACTTGTGAGGACTTTGAATTTGGTAATTTGTGCTTTGATTAAATATTAAAATTTTCTAAAATTCAATTGATTTCTTTGATCCTTAAAAATGGACATTTTTCTACATCAGAGCAAATGAATAGTTGTATAATTAATCTATTTTTGACTTTTTATTTAGACAATTTCAAGGCTATTGAATGTATAAGTTCTATTTAATAGTTTCTATTATAGCCTAATTTTTCCATGGAATTTAAGTGTAAAATTGTCTTTTCTTTAGTTAATATTGTTTTCCTTATTCTAGACATATTTCCTGCCTGTCATTGGTTTAGTAGATGCAGAGAAACTCCATCCAGGAGATTTGGTGGTAAGTTCATTTCATTGGTTTTCATTTCTAATTCCTTGATAAATTTTTGGTCAGTTATGTTAAAACTTCTTAATTGTTTTATTTATTATAAATGACCATTAAATTGCAGGCTTGTTATGTAACTGAATGTTATTGATTGACTATTGCATTTGATAAATGATTCACTTGTCACTATTTAAATATTACAGGGTGTGAATAAGGATTCTTACTTGATATTGGAATCTTTACCTCAAGAGTAAGTATAAATTTTTTTCTAAAAACTGGAGACCTTGAAAGTCATTTTATTCAAAAGAAATGTTTTTTTTTTTTTTTCAAATATACATTTAATAAGTCATGCAGTAACACTTAAATTGAAATAAAATCTTTAATACAAATTATGGTTTTTCTCATAGGTCCGATTCCTAGTGAGAATCGAGTTGGCTATTATAGACCATTTTAGAATGTCGTTCAATTACCGTTTACAGGGAAAATGAAAACTAAGGGAGATAATCCAAGTGGGGAAATTGCTGACTTCATGGGAGATTTTGAAACAGATGCTGTTTGATCTACTTAGTGGGAAAACTAATCTTACAAACAGTTTCATCTTGTATTCCTATTTGGGAATTGGCAGTCTAAATCCTATTTAATAAAATTTACTATCTTTGCAGACATCAATCTGGTAAATAAAAAAAATATTTTTTCTTTTAAATCTGTTATTTTCCTAGCATTTAATTTTTTCTTCTCTTTCACTTGCTAACATTAAACTTATCAATATTATTGCTAATGAAATTCAATTCTTTAATTGCAAGCTTTCAAAAGACTGAAGGACATTTTCTTTGTTTATATTAGTGCTTTTCTATAAAACCTTTTGTGGTCAGGTACATATTTATATTTGGATATATTTATTTGCTTAGGTATTCAGACCAAAACAATTATGACTTAAATTTCAAGTTGTCCAATATCATTTGCTCTTATTAGGGATGATCATGATCAGCATAAATGTTTTTGGTTTCAGCTTGTAATATTATAATGTACTTGCAGAAAAATAGTTAAACAAATTGAAGATGTTTTTTGTAGTTAAGACACATTAGAAATGGTCTAGAAATGAAGCAATCTAAAATAAACTTGAATTAAATATTAAAGGAAGACAATACATTGGGAAAAGAGTAACAAAAAAAAAACAGTAAATAATTTTGTTTATATATTGAAAATTTGTTAGTAAACCTCAGTATCTTTTATTCTCTCTCATTTCCAGATTTTTTCAAATAACTTCTATTAAGAATATTGGAAAGGCTAAATACTGAAACTTGAATTCTGGACTGTTAGCAGAATGTTTTCTCTTTCTCTATAGTCTCCTATTAAATTTTCTATCCTAAATAAGTTACAGATTATTTTTGTTATAAAATGTTTTGGTTAGATTAAAGCTTAGCAAAATGGTGATGATTATTTGTATATGACTTAATTTCTTGGATTTATAACAATAATGATTATTATTATTATTATTGAGTGGACTTTATTCAAAGGCTATCACTTTCTTTATTCATCATGTCATTGCTGCTTATGAAACAATGACTTCAGTTGCAGAAGACAACAAGAGAAGAACAATTTTTTTCTGTACAGCTTTGCAGAGTTACACAAAAAATCTTATCTTTTAGAAAAAGAAGAGTCCTCCTCTTAGGCAAATTTTTCATTAAAACTCAGGTTACACTAATGTGCCTTAAGATATTAACAGTTGATACTACTATCTTAAACATGTTTTGAATAGTACTATATAGCACTAGTGAGTGTACTAGGTTAAGTTTTGTTATAAAGTAACAGAATTACTAAGATGTGTCTATTTTTATTTTTCGTAGATATGACTCCAGGGTTAAAGCTATGGAAGTTGATGAAAGACCCACTGAGCAATATGGTGATATTGGTGGCCTTGATAAGCAAATCGAAGAGGTAGGTATCTTAATGTTAATTGTACAGGACAAACTTCACCCTGGCTGTATCTGTGTTTAGTGAAAGTAAGAAGGATTTGTTAGCTAAGATTAAAGTCAAAAGAATTTATCGAAAAGGAAACTTGTGTGGCTCAGCCTGTTTTATTTATCAAATTTCCTTTGAAATGAATGTTGAGGTTCCAAAATTGAATGTGAATATCGAAGTAAATCATTTTGACTTTACAAAGTTCACATTGCATTCCAAACCCAGGTCTTGTCAGTATGCATTAAAAACAGGGAGAAGAGTGTGTACTGTGAACTGACAAGGTAAAATGATGAAAGACAAGTGCTATGTTGAACAATAAGAATGCAATTTCTGTTTCGCATATTACACATAGGTGTTTTGTTTTGTTGTTGAATGAAAGTTTTTCTCTTTCAATCACAGTACACTTTTGCTTTCAGCTCATTGAAGCTGTAGTTTTGCCAATTACACACAAAGAAAGATTTGAAGCCCTTGGAATTCAACCACCAAAAGGTAAGAATCAGATTATCAGGACTTCTTTAGAACTTGTAGAATTATTCTACTGTTAACAGGCTTCAAAATCTGAGAGCATAATTTAATTTTAATTCAGTTCTTATTCTAAATGGTTATTTACATATCATTGATGTCATTCTTTACATCATCATAAAATTGTAATTTTTAATCTATTATTGATAGTCCAGAAAATAATAACTAATAACATTTAATATAGCCTGTTGAAGCAAAAAAAAACCCTTTATATTGAAAATTTTGAGCTATCGATCATAATTTATACATTCGTGGATTCAAATGTTTAATTGGATAACTCAATAGAAAGTTGTTTTGCACTTTTAGCTTCCAAAATAAAATTCTTCCTTGTGAACTAATCCTCTTTGACATGAAAACTAGACTTTTGGTTAATTTCTTAATTTTACTTAACTCTCAATTAATTATCTTGATTATCAGGAATTAGGTTTTACTGATAACCTCAGCTTTTAATGTTAACAAAGGCAGTCATGGATGTCCACTAATTTGTTTTTCCTTATTATCTGAGAATTAACATGATCTTTTTTTTTTTTTTTTTTCCCCACAACAAACTCAACTAGAATATAAACTTGGTTCACTGATTTCACTTTCTTTGCTGAAAGCCATTATGATAAATGCACCCCCCCTACCTGTTTAGTGACACTGATTTCTTGATTTTTTTTTTTTTTTTTTTTCATCAAAAGTGTACATGTGTACTTTGTTATTGTAATATATATTCTCTTTTTTTGTTTGTCAGGTGTATTGTTATATGGCCCACCAGGTACTGGCAAAACGTTGTTAGCTCGTGCTTGTGCTGCTCAGACTAAATCCACTTTCCTTAAACTTGCTGGTCCTCAGCTTGTACAGATGTTTATTGGGGATGGTGCCAAATTAGTAAGAGATGCTTTTGCTCTGGCCAAAGAGAAAGCACCAGCAATTATTTTTATTGATGAATTGGATGCTATTGGTAAGTTGGATTTTAAATATTTTTCTATTTCTTTAAGAAAAATTGATCTGTTGTTAATTTATTACATAAAGTCTTTGAAGATTTTATAACAACTGACACTTTTCAGTAGTTCTAATGAAAATAGTCAAAGTTATCAAAGGTTCTTTTTTAATTTGATGTTTGTTGCTTTTTCTAATTATTATATTTGTTATTTATGGATGTAAAATGTGAATGTCATGACACAGGCAAATATATTGGGTAAAATATTTTGTGTGTAGGCAAGGGTTGGAAATGGGATAAAAACAAATGTTTGTCTTTAAAAAGGAAAAAAAAAATGAGAATGTTTTCATTGATTTATTGATGATATATTGTATGATGCACACTATTTTTTTTTTTTTTTTTTTTTTACTGATAGTTCCCTTAAATACAAAGTCCAAGGGCTAATCAAGGTGAAGGCTGAGATTATAAGGGAGTGGGGAAGTAAGAGTATTATGAGGACGAGTAGGATAGAGAGTGTTGTCGAGTAAATAAGACCCCCCCACCCCTCAGTAACACAAATGAACTAAGGCAAGACACCTTAATTAAAGGTCTCAAAGTGAGTCAATAGAAGTCTGTTAGAGTCAGTCAGGAGGAATTCTAATGATGTCACAGTGAGTAGTCTAAGCAAGATATAATTATTATAACCACTAGGATTGAGTTATAACAGTAGCAACGAGAAATCAAAACTTGTATGGAGTAGGAAGAAGTATTTTTGCTTTGGCACATATGATAAACAGTGGTAATGAAATTGGAACCGTGTTGGTTTAATTTATTCTTTGGTTTGTGTAAAGATGAGAAAAAGAAAAAAAAAAGAGCAGAAAAACAAACATTCTTCTTCAAATACAGCCCAAGTGGTAAAAATACAATAACAGTAACAACAGCAGTTGTTGGAACTCCAGAACCAACAACAAAATTTAATTCAAATAATATGGAAGAAAACAGAAAATTCCCCAAGTTCTTTCACTCCTGATGCGATGACAGATGCCATAACTTAATTCACATAAAATTCAGATGATAGAATAACCTTTTCTGCTTATTTTAGAAGATATGAGAAAATTTTCAGAGAAGAATGTAGCAACTGTGAAGATGAGAAAAACACAAGACTTTTATTGAGAAGGTTGGCACCAGTAGAACATGAAAAATACTATCATTTTGTACTACCGAAAAAAAAAACAGGAAAAATTTGCTTTGAAGAAACCGTGAATATTCTTTTAGTGAGAAAAGATTGTTATTCAATACTTGTTGGAAGTGTATGTATCTGATAAAAAAAGATGAAGATTTTGTCACATATGCTGTAATCTTTTAACAAGGTGTGCGAGAAAGATTCAAATTAAACAAATTGACTCCGGGTATGGTTAAAAGGTTAATTTTTGTTCAAGGGTTAATGGTGAAAAAAAAGATGCAGAAATATGTGCTAGAGTTCTAATGAAACGTGAACAGAATCAAAAACTAACATTACAAGAAATGTCAGAGAATCCTAAATATGTGGAAGGTTAGATCTCAAGAATTGAGTGTCCCTTTAAGAATTCAAAGTGCAACAAGTGTATAGCTGGGGTGGGGGATATGGATCCTTTTGCAAGGTGGGGTACTCGAGTGTAAATGAATATAACAAATCTGACTGGAATTGAAATTTGGCTTTTTCAATTTCCAATTCTCAGCTGTTATCCATTAAACCACTTGTAAGTTTACAAGTTTACAGCATCTTGTATTCCAAAATGGTCACCCATTTAAATACTGCTTAACTTCGGTGATCATTCAAGAACAGGTGTTTCAACAGGATATAGACATAAGCTAACATCAAAACATGAAAAAAACAAACAGTTGGGATTTTAAAAGAAAAAATATTTGTACATAGTGTTCAAATTCATTAAACTTTTAGTTAGTCCTTCCTATAAATACAGTATGACTGTTGTAATGTCATCATTGACTGATTGTTTTAAACCAAATTATGCATAAAAATTGGGAATTTACTTTTATTTTATTTTTTTTTTATAACTAAGAATTTATGAAAAAAGAAAGCCATGATGATCTTCTAAAAATACATTATAAGCAAAATGGAGTAATGCCTCCTTTTCCCAAAAATAATTAATGATAAATTATCTATAAAACAGAAAATGTCTGTGTGTGTGTCTGCTATTTATGCATGTACACATTTCTTGACCGATTTTGATGAAATTGTATACATGTTGCAAATTAACCAAGTTAGATAAAGACCAACTTTTCAATCTCCAGGTCCCCTGGTTTTGGCAGAAAAATCAATAAAACTGAAGGTGGATATGACTTTTTGCAAAAACCAAGGCAAATTTACATGTAATGAAAATTTTTACTGGATGAGTTGATGTTCTTTGCACTTAATGCAAAACATCAGCTCATGTTACGAGGTTTATGTAAAGTGCTTGATATTTTTCCTGTTAATTTGGCTTCACACAAAAAATTGAAAAAAACTGAAAATATCATTTTTGCCATCATGCAAGAAATAAGATAGTGTGGTTTTAGTTTTGCTTAATGAAAAAAAAAACTACGAAAAATTGTTAAAAAATACTGTTTTTCAGCCATAACGACATGGTTTTTCATCTGATGCTTTCCAAATTTGCCATGTATGTTATGTATGATACACAAATTGTCTTGTATGAATATTTGGTTTAGATTATTTCAGTTAAGTGGGCAAAATTTGTGATAAACTAGATCCAAGATCGGCTTTTACCATTTAACCAATAGTTTCTTCATATGATTCCATCCTAAATTGGCATTCAAACAACGTTTGATGCAAAGATTGTTTGAGAAGAATTATTGAAACATTAAAAGGGAAAAATTCCTGAAGAACCTCTTATTAACCCCAACTTTACAGTAAACGTGCGAAGGAGGAGAGGGAGCATTCATGCGTTTGCAGCTGCAGTTGAATCAAGCTCTGATGCTTCATCCCTGTTTTTGTCTGATGATTAGATTTGTGAACAA